>CM047805.1:39785460-40475151 GCA_026214975.1 Gentiana macrophylla | reverse complement strand
TCTATTAGTTAGTCGACTTTTCTTGCAAAATGAAGGAAGGTTTAGATACATTTTTCATGTTCTTCATTCAGGTCAGGAAATTAGTCATATCTGTCCGTTCATCTATGTTGGCTCATAACATGAATGATGATGTCCGTCCGGATGAAATCCTCTTGTCCGTCCGACGAATTCTTCATCAAAGTTTTCCCAATTTCCAGAGAGTTAGCCGTCCGGACACAACACCTTGCCCGTCCGGACAAACTTTGCAGCCAAGAATCCATTTTCCATAGAGTTAGTCGTCCGGATGAGAGGTTTTGTCCGTCCAGGCGTGACCAGCGAACGCCGCGTCAAGGTGTCCAGGCGGGCGTCCGGACCCATGTGACCCAAAAATCTTCACTTTTTCACTTTCCAACCCCGTGTTTACCCGGGCACTTCTAAAAGCAGTTGAAAGCATAACTTGAAACATAAGAAAACTACTTTTAGGAGCGTAATTTGGATCTAACTTGAACAATGCACGAAAACATGCATATTAACTACATTCATTTCATCTTGCACGTACATTTTCGTTTCATTAATTACTTATTTACTATGTTAAGTGTTCAACTAATAAACTTATGTAAGTCTTCTACCAACCCATACTCTACTTGTCTACTAATCATAGCATATCCGTGACTTGACTATCTTGGCTTTGTCTCATACTTACTTATCATGTCTATCGCTATGTCTCACACATGGGATTTATAACCCACGGTCTTCATGGGACTTGAAACCCACGGGACATAGCATAAGGACTTGGCGCAACATGGCTATCACGACTAACACACCTCCAATCGTGGGACTTAGGGACCCACGGACTTAGGGACCACCGCATCGAGAATGACATGGATTAGAATAGGTAGTCATACATCCGATCTGGGACTTAAAACCCATGGTACACTCTGTGACACTACGTCATGAGTCACTAATCATAAACACGTAGGAGCACATAAAGCACATAAAATAATGTCTAACCAACGGGAACATACAAAGACCATAACAACACCGAACTATCATCTTATCCCCATAATTAAGTAACCAAAAGTACATAACAATTTAAAGAAAATAACTAGAAATAGAATAACGTTATGAAAACGCAATTCGACAACCCGGCAACACGTAATTATGTCTGGTTTTCGTGCAGTTGCATTAAAACAATATTCAAATCAACTCAAAACATTGTCTTTAAACTTAAATATGGAATTTTTTGATAAGAAGAACTCCTTACTTTTTAGACGAGCCAAACCAAACAAAGGACGGCGATTAACCGTCGAAACCTCGAGAACCTATGAACACCCGAAAACCTAACATGAATCCTACTATTCCGAACTATAAACGAGCTTGAAACCAAGAATTAAACCAAAGGCTACGATAAGTGCAGTTAACGAGTCGAACCAAACCGAGTATTTTTGGTTTGAACTCAAGCTCGTTTAGCTCACAAGCTCGTTCGTTTGTTAAATGAACAAAAACATATGTTCGAGCTCGGCTCGTTTATAAGATGAAATGTTCGAGCTCGTGTTCGAGCTCGGCTCGATAAACATATTGTTGTCTTCCAAGTCGAGCTAGGCTCGAGTTCGACTCTATTTCGATTCGTTAAGGTATAGAACATAAAGTGCAAATGCAAAAATAACAAGTTATAGATTAATATTATATACATCACACAACAAAAATTATTATAAAATATCTAAATATTATATAAAATCAATCTATAATCTCATAAATGACTTATCTTCTTTTGAGTTAGGAGTTCTGTAAATTGATGTATTTATATAAGCGAGTCGCGGATAAAATCGAGCGTTCGCGAAGTTCGTGTTCATTCGTTAAGCAAACAAGCCAACAATCATTTTCGAGCCTCGGCTCGTTAAGCTAAACGAACACACGATCCACGAACACTAACGAGAGCGAACACGAGCTTGTTCACAAACGGCTCTGCTTCGTTTAACAAAACTAACAATTACCTTCTTGAGAAGAAATGTGATTCAAAATTGCTCTCAATCGGGATCTCGCTTGGCCGAGTCTCCGATCTGCGAGACACATCATGGAAAATATCGGATGCATCCAGGGCACCAAAACTGAGGCGGCCGAACCGAAAGAGTGCTCGGTTCGTGCCAGGAACTACTGAGCAAGGGCCCGGGATGTCGAGGGACTCATCCTGGGCACTCTAGGACATGTATGGGGCAAGCATGGCGCTTAACCGAGGCTCTTCTCGGTTCGGCCCGACCCAAATTCTCCCAAAACTCCGAAAACATGAACATTGTGTATTGCAGAACATGTGGAACCTTTTATAGGTCCTAGACAACCGTAGTCAGTTTTCCAAAACTTGGAGGAAAATAAAAGCTATAAAAAAGAGAGATTGAGGAAAAGTCCTTTTTAATTACAAAAAATGAATAAATAAATTAGTCACACTCTCTATTTTTAGTTGCAAAAAGGACAAACATTTTCAGACGGACAAAACTAACCCTTTAAAAGAGGATGCGCATTTAAACATTTGCTTGAGTTACAAAATGAACAAACATTTGCTTGAGTTTGTTTTTTTGTTTTTTTTTCAAACATCCGTAACTTTTGATTTATAACACCGATCATGAAATTTTTCACCAAAATTCATATTTTTTTGCTCTTTAATTTGAGCCCAAATACGTACCCTTCCGGCGTATATTTTGAAAGACGAAAAAATATTTGTCTTAACCGGAGCGTTTTTCTTATAAGCGATCGTAACTTTTGATTTAGAACACGATCATCAAAACTGCTTTCACCAAAGTTCATATTTTTTTATTCTTCATTTTGAGACCGCGTTTGATACCT
This sequence comes from Gentiana macrophylla, assembly GCA_026214975.1. Taxonomy (NCBI): domain Eukaryota; kingdom Viridiplantae; phylum Streptophyta; class Magnoliopsida; order Gentianales; family Gentianaceae; genus Gentiana; species Gentiana macrophylla. The sequence continues at coordinate 40,472,334 of CM047805.1, read as the reverse complement.
TTTTGACGTAGTATTTGAAAGCGGATTTAATCGCGGCATTTACACTAACATAGTATCGATGTCGATGTCGATGTCGATGCTGATATCATTCTCATTTAAGGCTTAATTCAAGTGACTACTTCTTGGCACACATATCCGGCTCATATAGGCTCATTTAAGGCTTAATTCAAGGGACACAATATCATATAAGGCTCATATAAGGCCAAAAAAAACCCTTCAACCAAATGCTTCTTGCATATTTTCCTCATATTTGCAGTGAAGTAAAACTCCAATCTTTGCATATCTCTTTAAATTATCAAAGAATAATTGGCGAAATTAAAGCCCAAATAAACATAAAAATGGCAAACCATAATGGAAGATAGAACAATCCCAAAAACAGCAACAATGGCAGAAGAATAAAGTTACAATCTTTACATATTTCCACTCAAATTAACACCAACAACAACAGAATTCAATAGCAAAAATAGCTGAAAAGTAACACCCCAACTTTTGTACATACCGTAACAAACTTTTTACCTACATATCAAGTATCATTATCGTTATCAAAATGACTCTCTTTTTCGGTTTTTGTTGCAAGGTCTATGTCCCACAAGTCTTTGATATGGAATGAATGTCTTCTTACAATTCAAGCACTCATATTTACTTCTTTTCGGAGAATGTTTTGATACTACTTTTTCTTAGTGATCATTTCTTTTAGGCCTCTTCTTGTTCTTGGGTTCAATCACATTAGGCCACTTGTTCTTGGCTTCATAAACAGCTGCATTCTTGAAAAATTCTTCAAAAGTCGTATCCGAGTCGCCTTTTTCAACATATTCATCCAAATAGTAACCTGAATCATGGCTTTCTTGCTTATTAACCTCTGCTTTACTATCCATTTTATTAGCTTCTGGAGTAACAACTTGAACAAAGACGGGATTTCGAGCGATGCAATGCAAAACAACTTTATCAAGTTCAAAACTTACCAATTCCCTTATCCAATTAGTAGCATAATAATAACACAGGACAACAACTTGCTTTTGCTTGTTGCTCAAAGCGCCACATGACATCCGAAGGTATTTAGAAGAAGGAATGTAAAGGGCAACCCAGGAAGAGCATCAATTCCTCCGAGGATCCATGATTTGACAACCTCTCCATAATAGATAATAGCACAAAGTAAGCAAGAAGGCTTTGTAGAGGTGATCAAATTTGTTAGTGAAGAGGAAGCAAGAGGCGGATATTCAAGCGAGATAGGAGAGATGTCTCCATCAAGGTTTATCCATAGTTCTCCTTCCAGACCACAGTAACATGATTTGAAAGGCAAGCGCCATTCATTGAGATCAATAAATATGCCGATTCAAGCTCTCCTTTAGTAAATCGAAAACTTGATGTCCGAATAGAAATAATGTGATAACAATTCAGAACAAAAACATAACAATTTATTCAACATGATTCAAACTAAAATTTGCATAAACGGTAAACACATGAAATCAGTGGCAGAACCAGGGGTGGTCTTGGTATATAAACTATGAAAATAAAAAAATAAAAAATGTTAGCGGTGGTATTTGAACTTACAACCTAGAATTATTACAACCTAGAATTATGGAGACTGAAAAGACTTTTGCTTTTAAGGCGTCGACGATTACAAGGCCGAGGCCGGAAACGTCGGAGTTGGTGCTTCGAGGATCGGATTTGAGGTGGCGATCGAGAGATCATAATTTGGTGTGATTTTACATGTGTTTATTATTATTATTATAAATAGGGTATTTTAGTCCGGTCTAATATTTTTTGACTTTAATACAACTTTTATTTAGAGTGTGGATTAAATACTTAATTAAGAAGAAAAAAATGGACTATAAGCTAATTTTTCCTTAAAAAGACCCTTCAAATAGACTAAAATACCATTTACAAAAAAGGAGAAGGATTTTACAATAAGAATATCTTAGCACCACAAAGTGAGTGATTATTTCCACTGGTACATCAAATTTTGTCGTTTGGTTTAATTATCAGACTGTTTGTAACAATACAATTATTCCATATTTATCACATTATTATTTATTTAAGGTTTAAATACATTCATATTCCCTGTATTTTGTTCTAGGGATTATATGCCCTAAAGTTTGGTATATGGCATTTATTTATTTATTTATTTGATGATGTATATGGCATTTATTGCCCAAACGGGTGGTGGTCCTAAAGGACAAAATAAGATCACAAATGATGAAATAGGACAAAAAAATAAAATTTGGTTGGGAAGGACAAATTAAATAGTGTTGTCTGCTTGCCAATGAAAATTGAAGATATATTTCTCTCACCTAGAATAAGCTAAATACAATGAACAGAGTGAGAGAACTCCCGAAAATGAGCATCTCAATCAAATCTTTCCCGATATATATATATACCACTCCGTTTTTTACGTTTCCATTGCTTTCGACGAACTTTCTATACCCTCTTGGGAAGGAGGCACGATAGAGGGATTTGTTATCTGCTAAGATCGTCTTGCACATTCATAGAAAAAATGCGAAAGCGTTACTACATTTTCCTTGAAATGTTCAAATTTTTCTTGGCGATTCATTTTACTGAGATGTTAGTATATTTTTAGTGAAATGTTACTACGATTGTTTAGGCTATTCTTACATTGTAGCAATATTACTACTGCCGTTGTTCAAATGTTACTACGTTGTTGTTTACATGTTACTACGTTGTTGTTTACGATCTCAACGTCTCCATTATCGCCAATTCATTCATCTAACACGATTCTTATGTAATTTTCAGCAATGCCGACAGTTTTAAGTCTCAGATCTCATTCCACATTCAATCAAAATAGTAATACACCAAACATGAAAAAAAAAAAGAAAAAAAAAAGAAAGATTAATCCGTCTCTTTCCAGATGCAAAAAAGCATTAAAACACCTGGAGTCAAAAACCTGCAGTTTAACTCAAAAAAAAAAAAAAAAAAAAACCTGCAACAGAAAAAATCAATTTTGAATACTTTATCAGAAAAAAATCAATTTTGGCTCTACTTTATCAATGGAGTCAAAAACTTTATCAAAAAAATCAGCAAATCGGCATTGTGATTACATTTGTTGCCTTGTTCGAAGCAAGAAGCGGCCATGGATCGAGAATTTTACGTGGATGAATTGTTGTGGCCTTTGTTAAGCCGCTCGTCCCGACCAAGAACATCGTGGATGAATTCTTGTGGCCTATTTGAAGCGTTTGGTGGATCCAATCCCTAAAATCGCCATTCTTGAGGTGAGGAATGTTTCCGCCCGTTTTGGGATTTGCAGAGAAGAGAAGACGATTGAGCTAGGGTTTCTACATTTTGGGATAATGGAGAAATGAGGCTAGTTATGATTATAAAGGGTATTTTGGATATCATTATTTTTGTCATTCACAACTATTGCATTATTTTTTGTCGGCACTACATAAATAAGATGTAAAACTTGTCATCATGTGGCCTTTTCCTATTGCCCAAATACATGCGTATCCCCTCTATTTTGTTCTTGCGATTGATATTCCTTAACATAAATTTTATCTTGGTCCAGGATCAAATCTGACTTGATAATCCCTGACCAATATGATAAAAGATAAGTTTGGAATTTAAAAAATTAATTCTCGAAAGTTTCCTATTGGGTAAAAATAATGACATGATGGCACTGTTATGCAATCTTAGTAGTACATTATCATATTATAAAAGAAAATGTAGTACTACCTGCCTTTGAAAATCTATGTGTAATAACCTGAACTTTGTGAAAGGATAAACGTGTCAATTTATAAAATTCGGTATATTATATTTATTTTATTTATGGATTAAAAGTATTAAATTATATATAGTTGGATATATATAATTACTTTAAATGGAAATTATTGGAAGTTAGTGGGTTTCAGTTGTGGGAGTTTTATTAGAAAATAACCTCCCATCTACCAGGAGTTATTGTCTGCAAGTTGTGAGAGGAGGGCATAACACAAATTTACGAGAAGAAAATTGAGAGAAGTTAGAAAGCAAGAAAGAATGAGACTTTCCTTAGTTTCCGGCCAGTTTGAGAACCGGTTGAAGATTCGAGTCCATGAAAAAAGGCTCGTTGTGATACTCAAAGTCGAGTTTTGAGAAGGTTTGGTTGAAGTTTGCTTTAATCAAGTAAGAGGCTCTTCCTAATGTTTAATTAAGGTTTTATGGTGTTAATGTTGTGTTTTGGGTATGATTTGTAGTTAGTAATCATGCTAGTTGTTGTTGTCATACGAGGTGTTATAGCATGTTTAGAACCTGTGTTGATGCTATTTAGATGTATATTTTGATGTTAAACTTGGTTGGTTTTGAGCATAATTGATAAGGTGCGAGAAAATTGTATGTAGTGCGATTTTGGTTCGATTTAGCGCCCCTGCTCTTTTGGCGCCCCACTGGTGTTCGAGAGAGTTGATGAACTCTACGTCTGATTATAACGCGCCCCAAAGCCTTTGGAGCCCCAAACCTGAGCGAGAGAGTTCGATGAACTCTACTGAAGCGATTTTGGCGCACCACTGAAGCTTTTAGGCGTGCTCCGACACTTGTGTGAATGTTGTTTAGTGTTTAAGCTATGAGATGAGTTTGGAATGTTGTCTCTTGGCGTAGTAACACTAAATGAACATGAACAAGCCTTGATTAAGCTTCTGATGCGTTTAGTTCCGGCACCGAATGTACTCTTCCATAGAGTTGAAGTTCGGGACCGTCGGAAAGGTATGAATGGCTTGTGCTTTGATGAATTAGTATTCATCAATGTCTGTGTATGTGCTAGGGCTTGTCTGTGTCTAATGGTCTAGGTGAGAGATTGGGAGTTGTGAGGGAGCTTACATGAAAACACTTAGGTGTCTAGTTAACAACATAATAACTTACATACTTGTAGTTAAAAGCTTAAACAACAACATGTCATTCTTGGTAAGGCACAAGGTCATATCGCGATGTGTGGGCTATTCGGATAAAGCGAGTAACTCGGTGGCCTTTAAAAGGCCTTTGGGAGTGGAGGGACCTCGTGAATGAATAACTTTCTTTGGGCTCGAAGGGCACTTTGGGAGTAGAGGACTTCACCGAGCGTGTACTCTATCGGGCTTTCCCAGTGGCTATTGGTGTGATCCAGCGATAGGTTGCAAAAGCGATATCTCATGGTGGATATTCATCATGTGTAGTGTCCTTGAATGCGGTTGTAAGCTAGAAACAGTTAGTCACGACATATTGATGAGCATGAAGTGAACCTTAGAGTTTGAGTCGGTCTCACAAGGAACTTAATAATAATAACTAATGAACCTATCGTTGTAAGACTTAATTATACATTAGCTTCTTTCTCTTGCTAAGTGCTTTGTACTTACCTCAATTGCATGTTTTGTTTTGTATGCTTTTGGGGTGAGAAGACGAACATATTGAGCACGTGTTGGATGACAACTTTAGGGACGATGTTTGAGCTTATGTTTCACTTGATGTTTTACTGTTTCTTTTAATATAGGATGTATCAGACTATGTTGTTATTTCAATTTCAAGACAAGTGTTGTACTTTCTTTAAGACATTTGTAAGATGAATTGTTGTACTTTTCTTTTGTTTCGTTGTTGTAAGATAAACCTTTCTATCTTTAGTACGTTGTAATCTATTCTTAGTTACTTTTATGATGCTTGCCGAGTCTTTTTAGCTTCCGTTTTCTAAACTCGATATGATGTAGTAAATGTTTTACTTATAATATTGAATTTATTTAAATTATACGTCTTTGAGCGTTTCTTTTCGGATAAGGACTCGGTATCCGGGAACGGGGCGTTACACTAAGTCCGTTTGGAAATTGTCTCACTAATTTAAAAAATGGTTAAATGTCATAAATTTTAATGGTAAAAGTTTAGAATACCATTTGATTGTTATTAATATAATAGTTTTACTTAAAGTATGTGAATATATATAATAAATGAGGAGTGAAAAAAAGAAAAGAAAATGTAATAAATGCTCAATTGATACTCTTAATGGATTTATATTTTGGAATAAATTAAAGGGTGGTGGCGCAAGAATGAAATAAGACCACAAAAATGATGAAATAGGACAAAAAAAATAAAATTTGGTTGAGAAGGACAAATTAAATAGTGTTGTCTAAAAACACCCTTAATAAAAATTGAAGATATATTTTGTTTTTCTCTCACATAAGAATCGGGTTGTTTAATGCCTTGAATTTTTGGCGGAAATCTTTTCAAGAAGTAAGCTGCAGCGGAAATCTACTTAAATGAATCAAGGATTTGTTAATTGGTTTCATCAGCATAATTTTGAAAACAGAAAAAAGAGTCCATACACTCAATTCTTCCCACGCTGTTTCTTCATTTTCCAATTTTGTAAAGAAAGCGACATTTTCCGGTGATGAAGAGGTCGATTGACCGGAAGCAATGGCGAGGATCAAAAGGAAAAAAGCAACACCGAGTAAGTGGCAATTATGCTTGTAATTGTTTCTGGATTGAATTTGCATTTTGCTGTTAAAGTAATTGAATTTTGCGGATCGATTGTTGAATGAATTAGGGTTTCAATTTGAATCCAATTCCGATTGTTACTACATTTGGGTTTTGAAGAATGTGAAACTATTCTACATTGGGTATTTGGCTTTGCATCCATCTGAACCAAATTGAATTTCATACTGGATACCGTGGGTAATTTAACGTTTCTTTAATGGTGTTGGCTTTGGTTCAAGTTTCCTTTGGTGGTCTATCACTAACATCCGTCTTTGTTTCCACTACATTTTGTGTAATAATTTGGTAGTCAAAATTTAATGCTATATGTGTTTCTAATTAAGTCGACTAAAAGGATGTATATGCGGTGTCCGTTTGGATCGATGCATGTTCCTTATCTTCTCAGTTTACATTTCATTTTCCAAGTAAAGTTACTACTGAATTAATAATGTTACTACATATTACGCAATTATTCTTGCAATATTCTTAAATTTGACCACTTCAACTTTGGTTTGTAAAAGCTTAACCATTGCACATGTTACACATTTTTGACCTTTGTGTATGCGCAATTATGTGGTTTGACAAATTGCAATGGTGGGGTTATCAACGCAATGGTATGTATTGTTTCTACATATTTCAAATCATTACTAGGTTTTTTTGCATTGTTACTACATTGTCTTGACTGGGACTATCTCTTTTTGTGGTCCATACAACCCGACAAGTGTAACTATATTGTGTTGCATAAGTTACTACATGTCCTTGAATGGGCTAGATATGATGTTCTGAAATGTTACAACTTTGTCTGAAAAAGTTACTACATGTTAAAAAGCTGTTACTAGGTTTCTTTGCATTGTTACTACATTATCACACACTAGGACTACCTCTTTTTATGGTTCATACAAATCGACAAGTGTAAGCGTGTGTTGTGTTGTAAAGTTACTACATGTCTGGAATGTGCTAGATGTGATGTTACGAAAGTCACTTAAGATATTACTACATTATTAAGATATTGCTACATTATTTTGAAGTATGACTACATTTGTTGGAATGTTGCTGCATAGTCTGAAATGTGACTACATTTTTCTATCATTGTTAGTCTGATTTTATGAATTGTTTCTACATTATTTTGTATCTTTGCTACATGTTGTTGCAATGTTACTATATTTCTATAAATTGTTACTACTGAGGGTGATCGTGCATTTTATCGATGCACTACTATTGAAGTTGTCCCAAGGATAGAGCATTCCAAAAAAATGGACAAATGAAGACTTGCAAAGGCTAAAAGGGATGGTTGTGACCTCAATCATGCTAGACACAATGCCTCTTCATTCTTAAAGTATTCAAGTTTTATAGAATAAAGTAAAGACAATTGTTTTGATTTTTCTAATAAATGAAACGGCCGTTATTGGCCCATGATTCATGAATATTTGAGTTGTTGACTTTGGCGTTTGTGCTAATTGAATTGAAGCTCACGAATGTTTGAACAATTTGGGAAGCGAAGCGAGGAGTTCCATTATGTTACAGGTCAAAACATCATAGTAACATGTAAACAACAACGTAGTAACATGTGAACAACGAAGTAGTAACATTGATATATAATGTAATAACATCCAACCAATCATAGTTATCATGTACAATGTTATATGCACATGGTTTGTATGAATGAAGTCAATGTAATAATAACAACGAATTTGTAGTAACATTGCCCATCCACGTAGAAACGACTCAAAACAACAAACTAACAACCACTTATAATTCTGATAACATAACCAAAAAACTATGTTCAATTTCAAATAAAATGTCTTGACATCTGTAAAAATGGCGGCCACTAAAAAAATTTCAACAATTCAAAAAAAAAAATGTAGTAACGTTTGGCATTTTTTGAGGAAAGTCTGCGATCTTAAGGTACACAAATCCCTATTGGGGTTCCCTTTCCCAGTAGGGTATAGAAAATTTGGCGAAACAATGGAAGCGAGCGGAGTGATATTTAGACTTTGAACATTTCCAAGAAAATGTAGTAACGTTTGGCGATTTTTCATGAATGTGCCGCGATCTTAAGGTACACAAATCCTATTAGGGTTCACCTTCCAGTAGGGTATAGAAAATTTGGTGAAACAATGGAACGCAAAAAAGCGAGTGATATTTTGACTTTGAACATTTCCAAGGAAAATGTAGTAACGTTTGGCATTTTTTGAGGAATGTGCACGATCTTAAGGTACACAAATACCTATTGGGGTTCCTTCCCAAGTAGGGTATAGAAGGTGGGTGAAACAATGGAAACGCAAAACGAGTGATATTTTGACTTTGAACATTTCCAAGGAAAATGTAGTAACGTTTGACATTTTTCATGAATGTACACGATCTTAAGGTACACAAATACCTATTGGGTTCCCTTCCCAAGTAGGGTATAGAAAATTTGGTGAAACAATGGAAGCGCGGCGGAGTGATATTTTCACTTTGAACATTTCCAAGGAAAATGTAGTAACATTTCCATTGTTTTACGGAAGCTTTCTATACCTACTTGGGAAGAGAACGATAAGAATTGAATGTATTGCGCTAAGATCGTGCACATTCTGAAAAAATGCGGCGTTACTACATTTTCTTGGAAATGTTCAAAGTGAAAATATCACTCCGTTTCCAGCGTTTCAATGTTCGACCGACTTTATACCTCTGCTGAAGAACTAATAAATATTTGTATACCTTAAGATCGTGCGCATTCTGAAAAATGCGAAGCGTTACTTACATTTTCGCGAAATGTTCAAAGTCAAAATATCACTCGATTTTTTCCATTGTTTGACCGACTTTACTATACCTATTTGGGAAGGTGAACTGATAGAGATTTGTGTACGCTAAGATCGTGCGCATTCATGAAAAAATGCGAAGCGTTACTACATTTTCGCTTGGAAATGTTCAAAGTCTAAATATCACTCCGTTTTAGCGTTTCCATTGTTTACGCGAACTTTCTATACTACTTGGGAAGAAACTCCGATAGAAGATTTGTGTACGCTAAGATCGTGCACATTAATGAAAAATGCGAAACGTTACTACATTTTCCTTGGAAATGTTCAAAGTCTAAATATCACTCCGTTTTAGCATTTCCATTGTTTAGGAAGCTTTATATACCCTACTTGGGAGGAGGCACGATAGAGGATTTGTGTACTGCTTAAGATCGTGCACATTCTAAAAAATGCGAAGCGTTACTACATTTTTTGAAATGTTCAAATTTTTTTAGTGGCGATTTATTTTTACGGATGTCGATACATTTTATTTGAAATTGAACATAGTTTTTTGTTATGTTACTACAATTTTAAGGGTTGTTAGTTTGTTGTTTGAAATTTGTTTCTACGTGGATGGGCAATGTTACTACAAATTCGTTGCTATTATTACATTGACTTCATTCATACAGTCCATGTACATATAACATTGTACATGATAACTATGATTGGTTGGACTATTACTACATTATATATCAATGTTACTACTTCGTTGTTCACGTGTTCTCGTTGTTGTTTACATGTTACTATGATGTTTTGACTGTAACATAATGGAACCCCTGCATACGCTTCCCAAATTGTTCAAACATTCGAGCTTCAATTCAATTAGCACAAAAATGGCGATTTTCTTTCATCAAGCCTTCCATATCCGTTTTAAAAAGCGTGGTTGTTCTAATCGCATAGAATCGTGGATATCATGATCCTCATCAAATCTGCAAATCGATATTCGTTAAAAGCGAGAAAATCAAAATCAAAACGAAATAGCAGAATCGGAGTATTAGGTTCTTTGCCAAAATCAAAATCGAAAAGGAAAAAAAAAGCGCGTCATCGGTCTCGGCAAATAACTCTGTCCAAATCTACTTGGATTCTTCACCTTAATTAAGTTGCTGCCGTCCCAAAATCAAGAGATTTGGTTGCTTGCTGTGAATGGACGGAAGAAGGAAGAAAGAAAAAAAAGGAAATCCAAAAAAAAAAGGAAAAGAGGCAAATAGAAGGGTGAGATTGATTGTTTCCATTTGGTGTAATTGAATTTTATTTTTTTTTGGAAATTCTACAGCAAATCCACCAAAAAATCGGCACCATGATCTTAAATAACAGTTTCAACAACAATTATTAGCAATTAATAATTCAGCAATTGATAATTCAAGATGAAAAGCAATAAAATATTAATAAAAGGGTATTATAGGGTTATTTATTCTTTTTGTCATTTACATCCATCATCTTTTAACTTTGTCATATATGTAAAATTAGATTGAAAATAATTCATTTCTGACTGGCCTTTTCTATATAAATTAAAAAAGGTAAACAGCATTTACGTTTTAGGGCGGAGGTAGTAGATTGTAATATGGCATTTTCCTTTGCATTAATTAGTAGTAAATTATACTCCATCCGTTTTTAAATTATCGTCTTTGAGAATTTGATTTTTCACTAATATCGGCATTTTAGATTTTATCAATCATCATTTATTATTATTTTTCCATTTATACCCTCATTAATTACAAGATTTAAACAAAGTCTTACACTTCAAATAATAAAATGTACATTTTGATGCATCAAAAACGAAAAGTCGTTTTGAAACTCAATAACACTATATTTACATTTTCAATATACTATATTTAATGATACTCAAAATATTAAAGAAGGACAATCTAGTCATTTTATACTCCCTCCGTTTTTATTTATATCACATGACAAACGAATCGCATGATTAATTAATAAAGTAATTAATATGTGTACTGGAAATGTATTTTTTTTATTGGAAATGTAAATATTTTGTTTGTAAATGTGTATTTAGTATTGGAATTGTGATTTTTTATTGGAGATGTAAATATTTGGTTGGTAAGTAGGAAAAAATAATAAATGATGCATTGGAAATATAAAATGACAGATAAATAAAAAAATGACAAATTCTGAATGTGGCAGATAAAAAAAACGGTGGGAGTACTAGCTTTCGACACATTAATCACTTTATTAGTTTGTATGTCCACACCAAAAAAAAAAAAAAAAAAAAAAAAAAAAAAAAGGAGAGAATAATTCTATATGAGGAGTGATAAAGTATGGCGAAAATCTGTAATGATGATCTGGCGTTGATTATATTGTGGGATACAGTTTAATCGATATAGATTCCACGACAATCGATGTTGTAGATCGATTATTAATATTAGCGTTTTTCACCACGTAACAAAAATTGTATTGACGACGGTTGTCTGAAAATTTAAAACTTACGATATAAAACATCTGATAGATTTTTAATTTGTGTAACCAAAAAATGTCATCTTTTATATTAATGCCAGTTTTATTGCAACAGTTTCGTTCCCTACTAAGATCAATATAATTAATGCAACAAAGCAAACACAAACAAGATCACGAAGATTAAAAGCATTTTTTTCACATGCTTTTACACCAAATAAACTAGCTAGAAAATGATAACCCTTTTTCTGAAATGGGCACTCTTTTTCTTACCCGTATTGGTTTCTTCTAAACATGATCCATGGCTTTACGGAGCACCCGACAACTTTCTCAGTTGCTTATCTTATCAGTGTTGGCCCGACGATTTATCCGAGCGTCGTTGTTCACAGTTTCTTGTCCCGAACTATGCACCGATTCTTCAATCAAGAATCCGAAACCTTCAGTTCAATTCTTCTGAAACCCCAAAGCCTTACTATATAGTTACACCTACAAGTGTTACTCATGTCAAGGCTACAATACTATGTTGTAAGAAGCTTAGTTTCGAGATGCGGATTCGCGGGCGCGGACATGACTACGAGGGTCTCTCCTATGTGTCCTCTAATCCATATGTAATGTTAGATATGTCGAATATACGAAACATAGATGTCAATGTTAAGAAAAAGACTGCATGGGTTGGTGCAGGTGCAACTTTAGGGGAGTTATATTATGCTATATCACAAAAAAGCTTAACCCTAGCATTTACGTCCGGGGTTTGCCGTACGGTTGGGGTTGGAGGTCATTTTACTGGTGGTGGACAAGGTATGTTGATGAGGAAATCACGGTCTAGCAGTCGATAACATAATCGATCACGATCGTAGTCGATGCAAAGGGGCATATTTTGGATCGAAGGCAATGGGGAGGATCTATTTTGGGCGTCTGAGGCGGGGCTTCTAGTTTTGGAGTAGTGTACAAGTATAAGATCAGATTAGTAGATGTTCCGCCTTTAGTAACAGTTTTAAGTAGTGACAAGAACACAGGAAGAGGCGCCAATCGGCTTATTTCTAAATGGCAAAAGTTTCTTGATGAAATGCCAAGAGATCTGTACATGAGAATAATAGTTGTACCAGTTAAGAATGCATTAGGAAACCAGATATTAAGGCTATATTCCAAGCATTATTTTTAGGTAGACAAACGGATGCATTGAAAGTAATGGATGAAAAATTCCCTGAACTACAAGTCAATGAAACAGACTGCCAAGAAATGACATGGATAAACTCGACATTGTTCTACGACTTCTACGAGAAGAACGAGACACTGAAGGACTTGATAAATACAACACGTTACAGCAACGGATTCTTCAAAGCAAAATCAGATTACGTAACGACACCTATCACAGAAGATTCATTGCAAGCGTTTTGGGACAACGTGTTCCTAAAAGGAACAGTATTAGGATCTTTTATAATGCAACCATATGGAGGGGTAGTCTCAGACATACCATCGAATCAAACCGCGTTTCCCCATCGTGCAGGAACATTATACAACATTCATTACATCACATTGTGGCGTAAAGATAACGAAACCGATGACATCAATGTGCACTTGGATTGGTTATATGGGATGTATGATTACATGGGAGATCTTGTTTCTAAGCCAAGAACTGCTTACCTTAATTACAGAGATTTGGACTTGGGAAAGAATGATTATGTTAATGATAATTACAAAGAAGCAAGACAATGGGGTCATATGTATTACAAAGATAACTTTGAAAGGCTAGTACAAATAAAGCAATCAGTGGATCCACAAAATTTCTTCAGACATGAACAAAGTATTCCACCTCAGCTCTCATAAGGGAGACATATGCAGTATGGCATATTTTGATTTGCTTAACATTTCTTTTTTTCCAACAGTGCCTTTAATAATTACACTTATGAAAGTGATACTTATGTACTTTTTTTTCATTATAAATAAAAGCTTGAAAAATTGGCCCTTTGATGATAAACTTGTTTAAATATGGCATGCAATTAACTTGAGGGTATGTGTTTGATAATGTCGAAATTATCACGGGTTGTTTAGCGGTGGATTTATGGTGGATATCTTACTATAAAGATGGTGTAAGAGTGGTGGTACACGATGGTGGTGAAACTTCACGGTGGTGCAAAGTAAAGAGAACTAGAGAATAAACTTTGGCGGAGTTTGCTTAGGTTTTGTATTAATTAATGTATATATATTTTTTTTATATGAATGTTACATTGAGCCTCTATTTATATGCAAGCCACAAATTACGGTTTAACTAACCACAATTAGATACAGTAAGTACAATGAAATACTAAGTAAGCTGACTATCGTTTGGCGACGCCAATGCGATGCGGACCTAACACTTAGTCTTTTCTTGTATCCTTGTCTGGTAACCCTTGGGTTGCGGCTTGCTCCCTTTACATTGTGGGCTCTGGTCTTTGGCGGACCTAATAACTTGCCAGGTTCGCGATCCGGCCCGTAACCTTCATTGGTGTCGCGATGGTGAAAAGCCTGGTGTGGGGCGATTGTTTGCAATCCCAAAATGGCAGGCGAGTTCGCGGGCTACAATGGCCGGTGGCCTTATCCTCTACTCTGGTGGCCGGACGGACCCGAATAGAGATCCGCAGACTGGATTACGGATCAGGCATATCAGTGTTATTCTGAATTGAGTAGTGATAATGCCACAACAAAATGGCCACAACATTGTAACACAACACACTTTGGGGTCATTGATTATGATGTGAGACTTATTGAATATGGGTCCCAAAAAATCAATGGTTTAAAAGTTTGTTGTGCCATTTGTTATATATATTTTGCTGTGACACCAATATTTCTCTTCTGAATTTGTAAATTGGAAAGTTGATATGAGGTGTATCACGTATGATATTAGGGCTGTGTTTTAAGAAGGTGATATGTAGCAACCAACCTGATTGTTTTGGTTTTGTTTGGTAAATGTTGAATGGTGTGGCGTTTAAAAAATGGTAATGATCTGATCACAGCGGTTTGTGTCATGCAGTGATCTGAACGGTGATCTGCCGTGTAGTGGCGTGACTTGGTTGTGCTTGTATCATTCTTCTTAAATAATTACTCCCTCTGTCTCCAAAGAGATACTACTATTATTTTTATTTTATTTTTAAAGGAGATACTACTATTATAAGGTCTTGATTTTCTTTTACATTGTCTCATAATATTATAAGATAATACACTTTAAAATATCAATGCAAAAATCAGGGTTGCCTGCATTTGGCGGATTTTTATTTGCTTTTGTTTTCTTTTATTAAACAATCTGGCAATAGGCAGGCTCATCGTTTAGGCTTGGAGGAGACTTAGACTTATACAAGAACTTTGTGGATTATGATCTTCACCTAAGCGTGTTCTTCTTGCTGCTTGTACCCTTGATTTACCTTAATAATATTTTTTATTATTACGCTCAAAAAAATATTAATCCAACATTTATAACGTTTTCTTATTAAATACAATTTATTATCAACTCAATAAATTTTGATTACGTTTAGGTATAAGAATTGTATGCAAATAAAAACCCATTACAAGAAGGTAATAAAATTGATGCGAATAAAAGCCCATTACATCCGTAAAAAATAAAAATAAAAGCCCATTAAAAGAAGCATCCAGCCTGTGCAGGGTTGAGAAAAAGCCCACAATTTGAATACGAAACTAAAATTACAGAATGAGGTTTGTTATTTCCAGGAGAAACAGAAAAATATACGAATTTTTAGCGGGGTCTGCAGAACGTATTTAGGACAATGTAGTTCTACCTCTGCTGTTGCCCTGGTTGAGCGGGATTCTCTCAAGTATCGGCTTTTAAATATCAAATCTTAATGTTACAACTACATCTTAAAATGTGAAAATAATGTAGTAAATGCATTATTTTTTAAAACTACGTTGTTTTGTTAACTTGATATACATTAAAAATTTACTTGAGATATCACTCAAGACTAATATTTAAGAGGATCCTTACTGCTGCACGGTTGCCTTACCGACATAGTAGGATCGACCTCTCGCATACTGGATGCCCTCATGCCCCCTCAACAAATTTTCTAAATTTTTTAATTTAGTATATTCAATATTAAGTTTAAGCAAATGAAAAATGAACGGATGAAAGAACTTGAACCCGACGAACTTTTTCATTAGATGCATGTGTAATACGTTTTAAAAACAAATCCGCGTTCGGTGATAAATGTAAGAAATTTGAAAATCAAGACGTGTTGGGTCTGGCATTTTTTTTCAGGACTTATTTTCTTTGATATTTATTTTTCAAGTCATCAAAATAAAAAAATTATCTTTACCTACGTTAAAATATAAGTAATCCTATATTTTTAGTTTTGTCATGATATATGTCATTCTATATTCCGTCTGGCATTTATTACTTTTTTTCTATCTTACCACAAAGTTATTATCAATCCAACCACCGTTCATTACTTAACAACAATTGCGTTAATGATAGCTAAGGGGCATTTTAGACGTTAATCATCAAATTTATGACGTTCAATGACTTTCTTAATGTGTGTGAAAGCAATTTAAGGTGATTTTATATTTTAAAACGGAGGTAGTCCATTCTGAAATGAAACCATAGAAATTTCTACTTTCACCCGAAAAGGGCCTTAGAACTTCAAATCCCATATATGCATGTTAGCATATAAAAGATTTTTATGGACTAAATCCAGCACTTAGAAATTTACATGTAAATTTGAAGTCGATCACATAAAATTTTCTATGGGCTTTAAAGCACATACAAATTTTCATGAAATGAGTGAACTTTAACTTGTAGAAATTACATGTGCTAACATGAATATATGGGTTTTGAAATTCTATGCCCTTGTCTTGAGTCCGTAGAAATTTCTACGGTATTATCCCAAAACATATAAATTTCTCTGCAGACCTTAAAAGAAATGTTTGGTCCTGAAAAAAATGTCAAGCCTAACCGGAGTCTGATTTCCAAATACAATAGTCAGGATTAGACTCTGATCCTATATTTAAACTACCATAATTATCTCTTAAAACTAAGAGATTAAAACAATATAATCTAATCCTTGAGGGATCTGAAATAAAGTTCACCATGGACACGACACCGAGGAATCACAGAAAGAAAGCTCTTATATAAGCGATTAAAAGCGAAGAAGACGATTTATTTCGTATTCGTAATCATAAAACAAGCAAATGCATTTCCAAAAATCGAAATATTTTGAAAAAGAGCGAAGACACATTTCTTTAAAATCGTATATTTTGAAAATGGCGTAGATGCAGTCAGCGATCCACCAAATAGGATTACGTACAAAATCCACCAAAAACCCGACAAGTGAACCATGCCGTCGGCATATACCATAAAGTCTCTTAATTTATTGGGTTGAATTATTTTATCTTACAATCATCGTAAATATGTTTCATATCCGGTGACATGATTCATATTACATTCCTATAATCTTTTATAAAGTGTTAGTGAGCATGATGAAAATTATTAAACTTAGCCAAAAACCTTTTTAAATGACCAACAATTGGTATCGGAGCAGAGCTTCTGTTCTAAATGTATAAGAAATAAAAAAATTGAGGAAGAAATATGTAATTATCTACGGTTATCTGTAAAAAATTTGGTAGAAATTACACATAGCACTTGATTGGGACTTGCCTACTTTCCAGTTTTGACCATTGGTTGCCTAAGTAAGGGGCATGTAACGTGTTCCTTTATTTTCAGCATAGTTTCAAGCTACAGATACAAAGATAATTAGGACAATTAATTACTACTTCATATGATTAAATTAAACTAAAGTACAGTATTGGTATCGCTTCCATTAGTTTAATTCATCCACTTAATTACCGTCGATTTGTATATCCCTAGTTTAAACGTTTTATGATGAAACGTAATATAGTTGAAGGAAGAAAGGAGTACAAAAATTAAACTGGAAACCCCAATCACAATTCAATTAATTCATCACAAATCCTTGTGATTAACAGTAATTAAGTTGCAATATTTATATTCAGACACTAATAATTTGATTAACTAAATTTAAAACCATAGCAGAAATTTTGCTATAAAAACGAGTAAAATTAGTCCAACAAAACATTAAATTTCCATTAATCCTCAACTAAACTCTTCCTCCTGCACATTTTCAGCAAAAATATAAAAAAGAAAAACACTACAGAACCTATTAATTAACCGACTCTATGCAGATTTTTTTTTATAAAGAAAATTCACTAAAAAAAAAAAAAAAAAGCCTTCAGATTTGGACAGAACACATTTGATTTCAAAGACGGAGGGTGAGATCAATGCTGGAATACTCGTTACCAGCCTCTTGTGGAAAACCACCAGCAACGGAGGAGGATAATGGTCGCATCGCCGCCGGCGCCGCCGAGGTGGTGGTGGTGGTGGGCAGAGGTGGAAGCAGTAAGAAGAGTTCAAATCAAAGTATGATTACCGCCGGAGAGGACAGAGCACTGAGAGCAGCACGTTCCTGATGATGATGATGATAATAAGCGGCGGCGCGAGAGGCGGCATGAGCAGAACGCGCGGCGGCTCTTTCACGGCGGTGAGCGTTTTGGTGACCCCCTAAAGCTTGAGAAGTGAAGAATTTACGTGGACAGTAGAGGCACGAGAAGATCCTTGACGGCGCCGCCTCTTCCTCCGCCGGATCTGCATATGAAATCTTCGATTTGCGTTTAACTTTATTATCAGCAGCAGGCAGAGGTGCAGACTGTGCAGTGTGGTTGAGTGTGAGGAAGTCATAGGAGGAAATGCTGCTACAATCTCTAGAATCCGCCATTAATGAAATTAAAGAAAAGGGAGCTTTGATTATTCTACTAGCTTCAAAATTAAAATCAATCACTTGTCTTTAAAACTCAGCTCTTTATAGTAACAAACTTTAACTTGTAGTGATCTAAAACAAAAACAATATATGCATGCAACTGCAAGTCTGCAACTGCAACTGCATACTGAATATACTTTGCAATTGCGCTGGCAATTTTGTTTGTTTAGGATGTAGCAGTAAAACTGATTCTCTCGTACTATATACGTGTCCCTCCTCTCAAAAAATAAAAAACAACAACAATATCTCAAAGTTAAGATAAACATTAACTTTAATCTTTATATAATATATAACAAATACTTAATCAAATGTGGAAGTCATGAGTTACTAGTACTATTAATTGATTGATACGTGATTCATTGAATAATCAATAGTTTTTACTGCCTCCCTTTCAAAATGCCTCCCTTTCAAAATGCAAGTCTTTTTCCACGTATATTAAAAATTAGTTAAATTTGTTATTTGTGATTAATTTTGATTAAAAAGACCCAAATGACATTAATGTATTTATCCCGTTGAACCTAGGGTTTTGGTGTAGTGTATACAAGTATTTTTGTTGGAGCGTTGATACATAACTAATGGGATCTTAAAGTATCTCTATTACCTGATGAAAGGATCTTGTCCGTATCGGTAGAAATGATTTTTCCCTTGTGTTCGGCTATAGAAAGAGCCCGGAATCTAGAGCTACACATCGTTCTTTCATTTGGTATTAATCTGAAAATCTTAAAAAGTGGTTGAGTATATATATAATAAATTAGGGATAGAAGGAGAAAATTTTAATAAATCTTTTATTGATTTTAAATTAAACTTACGTTAGAACAAAACTAAAATTTTAAATAAAACTACGTTTTGGGATGGAGGCAGTAGTTTTAGGGTGACATGCGTGTAACTTATATGAATATTGACAGCACTTATTACATCTACACTTATTTAGTAAGGTGTGAGAGAATAAAACAACGTTAATTAATTATAGTCTAAGGATTCTTTTAATTATTTTGTTATTCAAATTAAAATTAACGCTGTCTTAAATATCGCGTGTTTTGATTCGTCAGTTTTTAGAACGGAATGAGCAATCTGATATTTTCTGCCTATCGAAATGATAAAAGTTTCTTCGTTTATGAAATTATCTTAAAGCTAACGTGAAATTTTTATAAACTCTCTTATAATACAGGACGGAGGGAGTACTATAATTTAACGATCGATGAACATCTTAAAATCTCTGGCATTGGCAATAGAATAGGACATTTAGAGAATGAGGCCATCGTCCTCCACCACACATTTTCATTTCTCAAATGATAGAAA
Source organism: Gentiana macrophylla (assembly GCA_026214975.1). Taxonomy (NCBI): domain Eukaryota; kingdom Viridiplantae; phylum Streptophyta; class Magnoliopsida; order Gentianales; family Gentianaceae; genus Gentiana; species Gentiana macrophylla. The sequence goes on along the minus strand of CM047805.1, from coordinate 40,452,623 downwards.
ATGCAAGAAATATCAGGCTTGCATGGGCTTAGATGAACAATAAGACTTTCCTAAAATAGCAGTTTGTTTCTTTTGTTGAGACTTCATGTAAATGTTTGAGCATTGAGTATGAATATGACTGATCGTTTTCTTATAAAGAAAATCTCTCTTTAACTAATGTGTCGTAAAATAGCGTGTTTTTGTGTAAGTAAAATAATGTGTGTTTACGTATTAAAAAAATGCCGATTCGATCTGAGGCTCTCTTATTGAATTCTTCGTTGAATGAGCGTTTTCCATATTATCGCGCTTAGAGAATTTCGAGCATCACGAGATTTTGAGTCTTGCGTGTCTATCGTTTCATGGCAAGACGTATTGAAAGTAAATCGTATTAATTAATATGATATCTATCAGGTGTGCTGTATGGAGTGTTTGTAACTTGGTATATCAATTTTATTTATTTTTCATTTTGCTCATGTCATGTTGTTCGTTGTGACACTCCTTAGTCCTACTAATTAAGGAGATAAAAATTATAAAGACTTCGAATCAAAAACATAATCACAAAGAAAAAGACAGATAAAAACAAAAACATTAAAACATCTTCTCAACTTTTTTTTAAAGAAGACTCGTCTGAATAGAAAAAAAGCAGGAATTAGTATGTCTTATTTCTGTCGTATATGCAGTGCGTTTTTTTATTTCATGGTTTTATTAAATGGGTTAAAATGATGTTATCTTTTATTGTGATGGATGCAAATAATATGAATCTTTTAAATTGAGATGTTGTGGTAAAATAAGGAGGCGAATGTTTCACCGTTTAAAAAAATAAATAAATAAAATAAATAAACGCAAACATAACAAACAGCACCTGCAGGTACATGAGGTAGCAGTATCAGTTATGTCCCCGCCGGCGGTACCTGCCTTTGCTCAGTATCTCAGCCAATCATATGTTTTTGTTTTTTTGTTCGTTCCATCAATCTACAAAATTAGACACGTACGCATTGGAATGATAAATTTTCTGTATTCTTTATGTAACACACGTATCGAGCCGTCTGTTTTGAGTTAGGAGTTCAATTTGTGGGATAAATCCTTACAAACTCTGTTATTATAGTTTTATAACATTTATTTTGAAAAAAACAGTAACATTATCGTTGTTAATTTGAACATCGTGACAAAGTTAAGTGCTTTAATGAGTGCACTTAACATTTCTATTAGTTACTCATAAACTATTGTTATATCGATCAACAGTGATGGAGGTACTGACACCGAAATCCACATCATGTGGCTAGTTTTTATTTGGTTTGTTAGAGAGAAAGTGATCTACATACATTAATGACATTTAAATGTTAATTTTGACTTTAACCATTATAATTAATTAATGACATATAATCAAAAAACTTTCTTAAACCGTGAAAAATCCCAATAAACCTACACTTTGAGACGAATGTACGGTCAAAAAGTATTTAGAACTGATTCGATCGTTTAAGTGTCATCCGATAAAAGCATGATTATACACTTGGGTCATCATCAATGGATGGAGAAGAATATGGTGGAAAACTTTATCTTGTATTGCTTCCGAAGTATGCCTTCCTGGAAGTCCTTTCATCGCCAATGGAAGAAGGGTGTAGCTACGTCTCCATGATTAATGAAAAGTCGCTTTCATCGCCAAATGATAAAGTCGACAAACTTTATCTTGTATATCTTCAAGTCAAAATTATTAAAAACATTGTAAATGTATGATAAAAGAGATGTAAAATGAGAAAATGTGATAAATATTTTATTGATATTTTAAATGAGATCGTATTATAAAATGACAAAATCTTTCGAAAGTGTGGTCGTGTGGTTTCTCTCACATGATAATTTGTTATAGTTTCACAAGGTATCAATGATAAAGATAGGTAAACTTATCTCACGTTTGGAATATTAATCAAATTTACGCCTATAACATTAGCAAATCAAACTTAATTACACTTACAGTTAAATTAAAAATATTTCCTCAAAATTAAAAAAAAATATTACAAATGTAGCCCTTCTTTAGCTCTGCCTTTCTTATTAAATGTAGTTTCAATGAGTTACAACCAGCGGACGCGAGAAATGCGTGCGACGGATCGTGGATCAAGATTAATACATCGTATTAAAGTTTTCAATGTATCATATAAAAAATATGTGTATAATTATGGGTCAAAGATAAATATTTAAAAATTAGCGGATCATGAGTAGATATTAGTACGTAATTTTTTTTCAAATATATAGTTTTTAACATTAAATGATTCTTTTTCTTCTTTGTTTTGATGGTCAGTTGACCCTATTTATCAAGTGGCGCCGCCCCAGGCTCTGACATACATGTCTGTTGAGATTTGGTCGGGCAATAACGTGCGTGTGGAAGTCTATGTTTTAGACTTCAAGAAATATGTTATCAACGTTAAATAATCGTATCTGTTGATAAAGTGTTTGGAAAGCTATCTGCTTAAGAACCGTCTTTTTAATAATAATTTGAATTGATTGATTGTAGTCATGTTCACTTCTTTCCCAGAATGGTTTGTAGCCAAAAGATGTGCTTTTGGCTTGTGGTATTCACAAGGCCGTATTTGGTAATACTAAAGCAAATAATTGATATTGCCAAAGCAATGTAGAGCAAATTTAAAAAAATTGTCTGGCAATATCATATTTCGCCTTAGCAATACTAATAGCCTTTGCTTTTACTCAACCAGTGTGATACACTGGTACGTACTATCAGTAGGATGAAAAGAAAAGTTCCCTATCTTTTCACTTAAATCTCTAAAATGCAATACACCCATGGAAATGTCCTACATGTAACAAATTTCATACAGGAATCGTAAATCTTCACATCTTTCATTTAAATAAATATTATGACACAAGTTTTGTAAAATAAAAAAAAAAAAAAAAATTGTATTTATATCTATCAAATAGATCATTTGTTAAAAGGAACAATGTTCCTTTCCCAAAAAAAAAAAAAAAAAAAAAAAGAAAATAATAATATTATTAGTGGCTTAAGATTAAGTTGTTATAGATGTCTGAGTGGCGGTATGTTATTGGTGCAGCCAGATTTACATTTTATAGATGTGTGTCTGTTTGATCTATAAGATCTATTATTATGTAATCTTTGGACAATTAATGAAAAACTAAGCAGATTTCTCTGTGCGTTCTCTTCTTCATGAAAACATTTTCCAGTTTTTAATTTGGTATCGAGCTCGGTCGAACAAGATGAGCTCGGGAATATCATCTTCGACATTACACCGGAGACCTCTACGATTGCCGGAGAAATGACTTCAACTTTACCTTCTTTTTGCGAAGCTTGATGCGTCACTGGAAGCTATTTCCACATTTGCCGAGCTCCGCTGCAAGATCTCTTTTCATGTTACAAACCTAATACAGGTTTCCTTTTCCTCACGAGAACTTACTTCACCTTATCTGTTTGGTGGGATTGCTAGCACAATGGTGCCACCAACTCTTACCCGGTTGTGTCACCTTTTAGATCTGCCTCACTTGACTCACCTCTGCAACATCCGTCTCCACTTTCATGGCCATCTCGACCGGACACAGCAGTGTCAAGCTCACACATGACAACTATCTTACGTGGAGGTATACCATCTTACCGATTGTTAAGTGGTCACAAGCTGGAAGGATTCTTGCTTGGAACCAAACCAAAGCCTCCATCTACAGTATTTACTCACACTTCCCTAATCTGCGGTAGATGGTGGATTGCTCTGAGATCAATTGCTATCTGGTTGGTTATTGAGTTCTATGGTGAGCAAGTCCTTGTTGAAATTATGGGGTTTGGCGCACATGAAATTTGATCTACTGCTGGAAGTCTTATTCAACAGTCAATCGAGAGGCACGTATGTTGGAGTATAAAGGCGCTTTAACTAGATCGATAAAGGATCCAGAGCATGAGTGACTATCTTGCTCGGATGAAATCCTACGATGATGGTCTTGCGGCGGCGGGCATCCCGTCTCAAATCGGGCGGTCTGGCGGCTTTGGGAGGTTTGGACAAGGATTATGAAGCGATCATAGTCAACATTACTTCGAGTTTGGTTCCACTTACTTGGCGAGAAGTGCAATCACGATTCTTTGATTCATGAGAAATTCTTGGCTAGGTTTAATCCCTCGTATCCAGCAATGGGGCCTGGCCCAGTGCGGTGCTCATTTGGCCACTTATTCACAAAATTCTCGATCACGGCTATAGAGGTGGAGTAGATCCAACAATAGTAAGGCGAAGTGGCTCGAGGGTGGTAGAGGTAAAGCGGGACTCAAGGTAGAAGTGGTAATAGGATTGGCATGACATGCAGGTGCAGTAGCAGAATGGCCCGCATTGCTTTGGAATGTTAGCGCAGTTTGAGGAGGATTTTCAAGGTCGATTAACAACAACGACAATAGCAATAACAACTTTGGAGGGCCTAAGCAGATCTCTGCCTATGTTGCTACCCACAGGAGCGATTGGTGACAATGCACAGGTACTTAGGCAGGTTGGGCTACCAACCATGTATGTGCTTGATCTTGGAAACATGAGCATCAAATCGAGTTACAATGGTAATGACACTCTGGCTGTGAAAAATGGTGAGAGATTAGCGATAGCACACATTGGCACAATAGTGTTTAACACTCTATGACACTTTGCACTTAAATCATGTCGCCCGTGTTCCTCAGTTACAAAAAATTTGATCGATTATTATACAGATTAGTGTCGATAATCCTATACTCATTGAGTTTAATGGTTTGCTTTGTGTTGTCAAGGACAAGGATCACGAGGGCAGTGGTGCTTGTCCCGGATTTTATCAATACAAAACAACAAGTAATAAACCGGTTAACCTCGAAGTGCAAGGATCGTAGTATGGAGGCTAATGCCGGTCGATCTTACGGGGAACTAGGCGAATGTGAATCCTAGCTTTTGTTTTCAACTAAACTATTGTCACGAAACTAACCTAAGCGAAGAACTAACCTAAACAAATATGCATAAAAGTAACTAGGCAGAGAGATTAATCCAATGCTAGGCAAGATTGAAAGCGATAAAAACTAGAGTGCAATTAAAAGTAGACTAATCTAGCAATTCAAGTTTTAAGGATTTAAATCGGGTATAGCGAGCGAACAAGCAATTGATCCACTATCCTATCAACATTCAATTCCAATTCGGATTATTTAAGTGATCTCTACTCAAGTAAGTGATTCACTGTCGAAGGCATAAACTCCTACTCTACCGTAGGCGAGTTCGTTTCACTAATCTTTTATCTTTGATGTTAAAGATTACGTCTTTCTAACCTAGGCGTGAAATCTTTCAATTTCTAATCTAGAAAATCAATCTAACAACTCTAGTTTTTAGTTAGATCGAAGATCCATTCTTTTATCATGGTGATCTAGGGTTGACATGACTCTCATCATATAAACAATCATCAAAGCAAGCATCTTTCGATTAAACATGCAATAAGACATACAAAACATGATAAAAAGCGAACTTGAAATAGATACTCACGGATTAATCACGAATCAAAAGCTGAATTGTTGAAGGAAGGCTTCTGGCGCTTGTTCAAAGAGGATTAGCCTCTTAGCATCCTTTGAAAGCTTGAATTGTTGAATAAAAAGTGCATGAAACTAACTAATCTAATCTAAAATTAAAGTGCATAAAAGTAGATAAAAGCGTAAAAAAGCATGAGCCAAGCTGCCCCACAGGAGTTTAGGGTTGAAATTATATATTAAGGGTGAAAAAAACCGCTGCTTATATAGAGTTTCAATGTCAGTTTACTCTGATAACCGCTCCGGACGCCCGTTTGAAGATTCGGACGCTTTCGTCCGCTATTTTCAGCAACAGCATCAAACTTGTAACAGCTCATATCTAAGACCTCGTAAGTCGAATGGAGTGATTCAAAATCCTGTAGAATCCTCTCTTCAAGCCCTACAACACTTCTCTTGAGGTCCAGATTCAAATCGGTTGTTATCATATCAAGAACTGCGTTGGAAGTTCAGCGCTACCGGAATCTGATTTTCTTCCTCACGGGCCTTTCGTCCGATATCTCGAGGCGTTCGTTCCTTGGCTTGAACTTGTGCCAGGCGTTCGTTCATCCAGCGTCCAAACTCTCTGTATCAAAATACTTCTGGGCGCCCGTCTGCTTTATCAAAACGCCCGTCCACTCCTGGGCGGGACCGGACGAAGCGTCCATATGTCTTTGTAACTTCGATTTCTTGATCTTTATCTCCTCATTCTTCCATCTTTATCCTTCTTTCCTCGTCTCTTTCTTGATTTAGCTTTCGAATTATATCAACACTTGATCATCAATTCAGCCTCCGACATGTACTACATGACATCAAAAACACATAAAGCGTAACACAATCCAAATACTAAGTAAATCCATAATTAAAACACATACACAACCTCATTTTGCAAATAAACTAATCAAAATCTTACTTGCTTAATAAATCATTTAAACACTTTCGTTTTACATGCAAATTATACAAATACGGAGAAATCATTATCAAATATAACGTTAAAAACACATAAAATACCACCAACAACTCCCCACACTTAAACTTTGCTCGTCGAGCAAAACAAAAACAGATAAAGGCTCGGAAGGAATATAGACATCTCAACACATATACCACATGGTCAATAAATTAGAAGTTCACCGTCGTGTGTGTGCATAGCCATAGAAAACTTCCACTAAATCCAAACTTGAGAACTCAAAGTAAAACTAGCTAATACCCCCTAAGTAGACTAGCAATAAATGACACTCATAAGATGCACCTACAAGCGTGACATATCTCGAAAAGAATGATCGAATATATCTAGGGCCTTTACGAAATACTCGGAGGATAATCCACTACAACATATCTATCGGTTTATCTTTGGGGATAAGATTAACGAAAGACTAAGTCTTATATTCATTTCATAACCAATTTCAAGTTGATTTAATTACTTCACATTTAAACACACATCGAGAATGAGCTATTGCCCGTCATAGCGAGAATAGGACATCGTGGTATACCTACCTTACTCAAATCATAAAGCGAAACTTACATTTGTATCGTGAGCTTTTGGTCATCATAGTGGAACAAAACATTTGAGATAATGCCTTACACGCACTCAAATCATCGACCCGACTTCCGACACACACTATTGATTTCATTATTAACTCAACTTTTTCAAATGACATTAGCTACGTATTACTTATCACATTCAAACTTCTAGATATTCACGATTATATCATACTTGGAACTAAATACAAACTATCATAAATCTCACGATATGAACATTAGCACTAAGCACATGACTTATAAGGAATCAAACATCACTTAATCAAAGGGGTATAACTTTATAATATAGCTCATCATTCACTATGGCACGTGAAAAATAAATCGGGTGAAACAACTAACTTCTGACGGAACATATGGCATATATGCATCGATGAATATAACAAACCACTCGAACAAAACACATGCATTGCTCACTTTTAGACAAAACAACATCATATAAGCAAATGGTAGATACATATCGATCTAATCCCCCCCCGCACTTAAATTACAACATGTCCGTATGTTGTGCGAAATCTAAGAAAAAAAACTTAGGCGATTTAGTTACAAAGTCGAATTCCGGGCAATTAAATGCTTGAGGAATCGATGTGATAAGCTGGGACCATGCGGAAAAGCGACATCATCAAAAGCTCACAATTGCTATCACAAATATCACGCATACTTGAAAACAAGACAAGATCTCCTCGGGGGGACAAAGGGGAATATAACATGGCAAAATATAGAGATAAAGAAAGGATAAGGTGAAATCGAATCAACCGACAAGGCAAAATCCACAATTACTAAATTAGACTTAAACAAAACAAATAAATCAAGGAAAGAAATAACATAATAGAGAGTTCTAATATAATAAGGGATATCTAGGATGCCTCACAGTAGTGCTTTTGGTTGTTGTCGTTAGCTCGACACATTTGAAGCTCGGCTGGATCGAGGCCATTTAACCTTTACGCGACCACTACCTGCGTGTAAGCTCGAATCGATGGTAGTGTGGCCACGAAAGCAGCTGACCGAACACATGGGGTTAAATCTTTGAAAGCTCTCCATACCTTTTAAGTTTCCCCTATGGTTGCATTCTTTCTTCTCGGTTCCTCGATGGCGTTTAAGTTGTCGCTCCACTTTCAAACTCGTCCATATCGGCACTACTGCTAGAACATCTTGATTTAACACAACCGTCATCCTCGGAAAACAAATCGGGTGAAAACTTCGTCAAAGTGGTTGACTTTAGAGTCCTACACCCGAGGATTTCGAGGAATTTAACAATCAAAGGCTTTTCTTTATGTTCACCAATATAATGCTTGCATCTCGACCATTAACTTCGGAGCGGTTGATCACCGTAACCTCGTAATTCTAGCACGCCTCCAGGAATGATTTGGAGAATCTCGAAAGGACCGGACCAACGTGTCCTCGACTTGCCGAGGAAACAAATGCAACCTGGAATTGTATAAAGAACAACTTGCTCACCGACCTTGAATTCTCTTCTTTATCTTGGCATCGTGGAGGAGTTTCATCTTCTCGCTACTAATCCTGGCACTCTCGTAAGCTTGGAGTGAATTCATCCGGCTCATTACAGCTGCTTTGCGGCGGTGTTTGCCACGGGATTGGGAATCGAAGTTAAAAACTTTGTAGCCAATGCATAAGCTCGTGCTCTAGCTCAAGCCGGCGAGATGACATGGTTTCCCGTAAACCATTTGATATGGCGATGTACCCATAGGGGGTCTTATAAGCGATCTATATGCCCAAAGTACATCGTCCAACTTCGAACTCGATCTTTTCTATGACTATTCACCGTCTTCTCGGGATTTTCTTAAGACTCACAGTTTCTTTCGCTCAACGACCACTAGTCATCGGATGATATGGTGTGCCGATTTTATGGTGAACACCATACTTCTCGAGACTTTCTCAAAGTCGGTTGCAAAAGTGTGTCCGCCATCACTTATCAAGGCACGTGGACATCCAAACCTCACAAAGATATTCTTCTTAAGGAATTTCATGACCGTTTTATGATCATTGTGAGGTGGCTATTGCCTCCACCCATTTGAAACATAGTCAGCAGAGACTAAGATGTATTTGTTGCCACAAGATGATGGGAATGGTCCCATAAAATCGATGCCCCAAACATCAAAGACTTAGCATTCAAGGATGGGTTTCAAAGGCATGTCAAATCGCCTTGTCAAAGCTCGGTTCTTTGACAGCGATCACAAGCTTCTGAAAGCTTACGTGTCTTTAAAGATCGTTGGCCAATAAAACCGGATTGAAAGATCTTATAGCTGTTTTCCAAGGACCAAAGTGACCACTGTGGGTCCACTATGGCATTGCTCAATTATATCGCGTTGCTCAGTTAGGGAACACACCTCCTCGACAAACCATCTTTGCAAATCTTGAAAAGGTAAGGTTCATCCCAAGCGAAATATTTCATATCGAGAGAAGAACTTCTTCTTCTCTTGATAAGACATTCGAGGATCAAGGTATTTGGCATGAAGGTAGTTCACAATGGAGGAGTACCAAGGAACATCGGAGAACGGCCATCGATCAACATGATGTTTTCTAGAGGAAAGTAAAGATCTATATCATCACGGTTCATTCTTTTCCTCATTTAACATCTAGAACACATGATCCGCTACTACATTCTGCTTTGCCGCTTCTTGTGCTTTGATTTGAGCGTCAAACTCTTGTAGGGTCGATATCCAACGCGATAGCGGCGGTTTAGCATCTTTTAGTCATCGAGATACATAAAGCGGCGTGATCGATCCACCACGATCACTTGAGCACCTAACAAGTAACTCACGGAACTTGTCCATAGCAAACACTACGGCCAATAATTCCTTTTGGGTGGTCGTATAGTTAACTTGCGAAGGATTCAACGTGTGGCGGCGTAATAGATAAGTGGAACTTTCCATTAATTATTTGCCTAAAGCGCACCAACGACATAGTTAGATGCATCACACATAAGCTCAAAGGGTAGGTTCGATCGGGTGAAATAAAACTGGGCGGATATCAACGATTCTTGAGCTCCTCAAGCGGCGTGCTTGCAACTATCATCAAAATCAAAAGTAACGTCTTCTTTTAGTAAGGTAGGCGAGGGCTTGGCGATCCTTGAAAAGTCTGGATGAACCTCACTATAGAAGCCGACATGTCGAAAACCTCGGACTTCCCGAACATTCTTAGGATAACTCATCTTCTCGATAAGCTTCTACCTTGGCCTATCTACTTACATACCTTTGGCGGACACTTTGTGGCCAAGGACTATACCTTCATCTACCATGAAATGGCATTTTTCCCAATTAAGCACTAAGTCCTTTTCCACACATCTAGACAACACCCGATCAAGATTATCGAGGCAATCATCGAAGGATTGACCAAAGACAGAAGTCATCCATAAAAATCTCCATGCACTTTTCAACTAGCCCGTCAAAGATTGCCATCATACACGCTTTGAAAGGTGGTGGGGCATTCATGAGACCAAATGGCATCCGCTTTGTGGCGAATGTACCATAGGCGGTGAAAGTGGTCTTCTCTTGGTCAGCGGGGATCGATGGGTATGCGGAAGTATCTGAATATCCATCCAGAGCGATAGAATCGTGCCCGCTTGAGGCGCTCAAGCATTTGATCAATGAATGGAAGGAAAATGATCTTTCGGTGTGACCTCATTGAGCTTTCGATAATCGATACATACTCTGTATCCGTAACGAGCCTCAATGCTATCTCTTCTCCGCTTCTCATTCTTCTCAATAGTAATTCCCCACTTTTTGGGGACTACAGAGTCGGGGACACCCATTCACTTATCGACAATGGCGTAAATGATACCCGTATCTAGAAGCTTAATGATCTCATTCTTGACTACTTCTTGCATGTGAGGTTGAGCCTTCTCTGAGGTTTGTCTTACACATTTTGCACCTCATCAGTCTTGATCTTGTGCATCTGGATGTCGGGAGATATTCCTCGGATATCTCCCACTTGCCATCAAAGGCTTTCTCATTTTTGCGCAAGGCGTTTAACAATTTAAGCTCTTATCACGAGATAGCTTGGCGAGAGATGATCAAAGGAAGCTTGTCACCTTCTCTTAAAAACACATACTTAAGATGTTTGAGTAGCGGCTTGATACCAAATCTCTGAGGAGGATCCTTTAGACTTGATTTAAGATCTCCACTCTTCAACTCAACATCGTTGAGCTTACTTAGTGGTCCTCTTGCCAAAGCTTAACTTCTCTTAGCTCATCCTCAAAATCAGTTGCTAAGCGATCAGATTAACCACACCATGACTATTGGATTATCGATCAATCGCTCATATTCCTTCCACGGCCTTGACTTGCTCGTCCATCTGATCATTGAAGTCATTAAATGACTCACTCAATAGAAAAGCCGGTTGGAGAACCAGAGGGTACTTGAATGGATTTAGAGACACTATAGCTCACCTCTTGGTCACCAACTTTCGAATAGTTACTTGCCCACCATCACAATCGATGAGGGCCCTGGCATGGATAGGAAAGGTCTCCCAAGAATCGGGGACTTTCTCATCTTTTCCCATATCTAAGGCGTACCAATCAACGGGGAAGGTAAATCTATCGATCTGGACTAAAATGTCTTTGAGAATCCTGAAGCTTTCTTAGAAGATCTATCGTGACCCGAAGGTTCATGGAAGTGGGTTCTAGAAGACTTTGTAAACCATTTGCTCACACACACGAGACAATGGCATCGGTGATGGATGCACCCAAGTCACATAAAGAATTTGGAAAGACTAAGCCTCCCGTCGCAATGTGAGCACGAATTTTCGAAGGGGTCACCTCTTTTGATTGGTAAGTCTGGATAATTGATCATTGAACAATCCTCACCAATTGCACGATCCATTTACGCTAACTTCTTCTTGAAGAAACAACATCATTGATGAATTTAGTATACTTAGGCATTTCAGCCAAAACTTACGAGAGTGGAAGATTAACTTTGAGTATTTTTCCAGTTAAGCACCTTTCCGTACTTCTTATCTTCATGCAATGGGATGTTGCTCTTTCTCGGTGGAAATGGAAGCTTTTTCAAATCATCCTCGGAAAATACTTTCTTGAGGGCGAACTAAGCTACTTTGTCTTCCACATCTTTCCACCTCACGTCTTATCATTCTTTTTATTAGTCGAGGATCGGCCACCTGGCGATCATTTGATTCATCACTCCTCGGGGATCGGCCACGAGGATTCTTAATTGATTCTTCATTCCTCAAGGATCGATCCACTCGAGGAATCTCAATTCTTTCACTGTCGAGGATCGGCCACGATGTCTTTCAACCTGCACCTCTCGGGGATCGACCACAGTACACCTTGTAGCCAAGGGATGATGGGTGCTCGACTTCCCATCTGCTTATCAGCTTTGGCGGGGAGGGGCTAGTGTTTCCCTGGTTAGGGGACCACTCGATTGAGTACCACTTCTTAAGTTCATTGCTGCGGCCTCTCCTCCACCGTATGGAAGTGAAGGAACCAAGTCGGTGCATTGGCCAAGATTCAATTCGATTATGAGCTACATGACCACCTTTGGGATTTCTCTCCGTGGAGTTTGGCATACCTTACGATGGTCTAGAAGCTTCTTTGGTCGACCATTTGCTTCTCAAGGTGCTTGATCGAATTCATCAACAAGCTGGATATTATTATTTTGCTCCTCTGGAAGTTGTTGTTACGCTCCTTGACTCCTTGATAGGAGTCAATCTAACTTCGGATCATCAACGTGAGATGGACATTGAGAGTTCTGAATGTTTTGAGAAAGGTTGGGTGGACCGACTTTGAAATGCAGGATTTGGATTGGAAGAATTCAAGTTTGGGTTACGATTAAAACTAGGGTTTCGATTGAAATTCGAGTTTTGATTGAAATTTTGATTGAAATTGATTTAGATTTTGATTTGGAAGCTTTGTGGAAACCTGGTTTGAAAGTTGCCTTGGCGATGAATTGATTACCAAACCTTTGATTTGGCTGGCCATTGAAGGCATTGATTTCTGCGTTCTGTCAATCATAGGGAAAGAGAAGCGATATGCCCCATGCTCGTCACATACTTGGCATGCGATTTGATTATCTTTGTCCGTGATTACGGGCGGCGTTGACTTGATAAGAATTGCAGGGAATTAAATTGACACTGGCCAACCATGTGGCGATCTGAGAACAATTCTCGTGTCTGGAACTTGAGAGTTACGTAAAAATGAAGAGTCGATAACTCGGTTTGGAGGCGTGGTAAGCGTGGCAGAGTTTCTTTGCCGACATGGAAATCTCGTTACGCATTTTCACCTCCTCGATCTAGGAGGAGGTGGTGGTGCTGAAACGACTTGAAAGGAGGGCATAATTATATTTGGCAATGTCTTGAACAATGTCCACCCCTCTTGAGGCGTTCTCCTCCCAGAAAGCCCCACGATGAACTATTGACCATGCCGCTTGGTGAGCTCGGTCAATCCAGCGAAAAAGGTATTGACTTGCCTCTGCAAGTCTAACCCATGGTGGGGGCATTCTGAAGAAGAGCCTTAAATCTCTTCCATGCCTCAAAGAAAGATTCTGTTTCGACATTAGAAATTATAAATTTCCCTCAAACAACTTTGAAATTTGTCTTGGCGGTGGAAAGTATTGGCTTAAAATCCTTTCTCCAATGCGGCCAGGTGGTAATGGATTCGGAGGAGAGAGCTATACCACTCTTTAGCTTCTCCGCTTCAATGAAACGGAAAGCAGATGTAAGTTTAATCACATCCTCACTCACACCCTTGAATCGTGTGCGTACCACATATCTCCGGGGAATGTGTATGCGTGTGTGTGAGATTTTGATGAGGAACCCGTGAAACATTGATGCATCTTGCATCATCCCGAATGAGGCCCAGGTTTGAGTTCGAAAGTTTGTGCGGTAATGGCTGGTAAGGCGATAGTTGGGTTGGCGATTCTTGCACCAGGCATGGCGTAGTCGCCAATGTCCGTCTATCTTCGTGCCATTATTACAATTTCTTGATTTCCCTTTGAAAAGATAGCTCAAACTCTTGATCTTGGCTTTTCCTTCGTCAAAGCGAAGTCTTACGCCTATTAGGTCGGACTATGATGCGCTCGATGTCGAGAGAGCAAAGTAATGGTCCACTTGTGACTACGAGTTTGCATAAACCGATCCCAAAATCAAGTTGAGAAAACCTAAATCTAAGGAAAGAAAACCTAAAAACTAATAAATTAAAGACACGATATCTAAAAGATTAAAAACCTTAATCTAAGATCAAAAACCTAAAGAAAAGAGAAAGAAAGAAAGATTAAGAAAGAAAGGGGGGCGGACGGGCGTCCACTTATGTGAGCAATCTGCCGGAAAATATAGGCGAGCAGCGTCAAAGCGGTGAGCGTTCGTTCAAGGATCGAAGCATCTTTGGAATGAAAATTTTACTGAGTGAAACAGCGTTCAAACTAGTGGGCGCTTCGTCCATGAGCAAGATTTTTCGAGCGAAGCGATATCGAGCAGCGAGAAAGCGTGGGAAAAAAGAGCGAGAGGAAAGGATAACTAAACCTAGAGGAATCAAAGACTACGAAAACTTAACTCTGAAAAATCCTAATAACCAAAACTATAAACTACCTAAGAAAATTTAAAAGCGAGAAAAGCAGAAAACACTAAAAGAGGGAAAAACATGTGTTGAAATCTTCTAACCCCAAAATGGAAGGAAAGCAGTGGATTTTGACCTCAGCGATGTCGGACGGCCTCGGGCGAGCTTTCCGAATTAGGGTCTGCAGCCAATCGGACACTCGAGCGAAAGTTATAACAAAAATACTATCAAGTGCTAAAAGCGGACCCTTTTATCCTAAAATTTGATCGTGAAAGGTGTGGAGTCGGATGATTCAACCTTAGATGTCCCCTAATCAATGTAAGAACGAAAAAGATAAAGCAGGCGGTAGAAACAAGAAAAGCCATTTGAAACAAGAAAGCAGGCGGGCGTCCAATTAATGGGCGGGCGTGCACTGGAAGTTTAGGGTGAGCGGGCGTCCCAAAAATATGGACGCGTTCGTTCAAGAAGTCAAAAGCGTCTGAGATTGAAATTTTCCACGATGAGCGGGCGTTCATAAGTATGGGCCTTCGTCGGATGCAAAAATTTGAAGCAGAATGTAAACGATTGCGAAAGCGAGAGGATAAGAAAAGAAAGCGAGCGAGAAAAGGAGGGAAGAAACTAATCACAAAAACTTTAAAAACTTCAAACCTAAAAATCTAAACCAAAAACCTAACTACCTAAAGGTTAAACTAAAAACAAACCTAAAAAAAAGCGAAACAAAAACAAATCTAAAAGCGAAAAAGAAAAAAAGACAAACAAAAACAAAAACTAGGCAACCGTCCGGTTCCCATAACGGCGCCAAAAACTTGTCCCGATTTTATCAATACAAAACAACAAGTAATAAACCGGTTAACCTCAAGTGCAAGGATCGTAGTATAGAGGCTATGCCGGAGTCGGTCTTCTGAGGAACTAGGCTATTGTGAATCCTAGTTTTGTTTAAACTAACCTATGTCACGAAGCTAAACTAAGCGAAGAACTAAACTACAAATATATGAAAATTAACTAGAAAGAGGATTACTCCAATGCTAGGCAAGATACGGGTAACGAACTTATTAACTAAACTAAACTAAGTGCAAAAAGGTAAACTAAACTATGCAACTCAAGTTTTAAAGGATTTAAATCAAGTATAACGAGCGAACAAGCAATTGATCCACCTATCCTATCAACATTCAATTCCAATTCGGATTATTTAGTGATCTCTACTCAAGTCGTGATTCACTGTAATCGAAGGCATAAACTCCTACTCTACGTAGACAAGTTCGTTTTCTAATCTTTTATCTTTGATGTTAAAGATTACGTCTTTCTAACCTAGGCGTGAAATCTTTCGATTTCTAATCTAGAAAATCAATCTAATAACTTTCGTTTTGATTAGATTAAAGGTCTAAACTTTTATCATGGTGATCTAACATTAACATGACTCTCATCAAGTTAAAACAATCATAAAAGCAAAGATCTTTCGATGTAATTGCAATACACAATAATAAACAATGATAAAAGAAACAACTTGAAGTAGAAACTCACGAATTAATCACGAACAAAAGCTGAATTGTTGATGGACGGCTTCACAGCGCTTGTTCAAAGAGGATTAGCCTCTTAGCATCCTTTGAAAGCTTGAAATTGATGAATTAAAGAACATAAATCTACCTAATCTAATCTAGAAATTAAAGTGCATAAAGCTGGAAGAAAATAGGGTAAAACGCAGCTTTGAGCCGCCCACTAAGATATTAGGGTTCGAATTGTATGATTAGGGTTTGGGAAATCGCGCTTATTTATAGATTTTTAGGTCGGTTTATTTGAGTCGAAGTGCCGTGGGCGCCCGTCCACTATCTTGGGCGCTTCGTCCAGCCTCTATGAGCGGAGAATGAGCGCTCGTTGAGCGCGTCTGAACTCTCTGAATGTAAAATACGATTACGGACGCGATTCACTTTTATGGACGCCCGTCCACTACCTTGATCTAGTATTTTGCTCATAACTTCACTTCTAGGGCTCCAAATGAGGTGATTCAACATGCGTTGAAAGCTATTTCAATCCTCTACAACTTTCATCAAGACAACTTTCCTGAAAGTGCCTACAAGTGTGGACAAAATCCCCATGAAGTGCCTGGTTCCGGTTTCTTCAATGATTCTTCACTTAAACATCTTTCAACTCTTCCATCTTCATGTGATCATCGTTTAAGCTCCTTACTCATCATGAAAACGTACCTAACAACATGATAGAAACATGCAAAATGTAACATCATACGAATAAACATAAAACACCCGATAAAATCACGTAAATATCTCGATTTTGCATTTAAACACATTTAAAACTCGTTTGCTCAATAAATCTAATAAGCACTTACTTTTCTATGCAATTTATCAGATTATGGGAGAAATCGTTTCTGAAAATATAACGGTATAAATCACATAAAATCACCCTTATGAGACATGTGGGCTTCTATCGGCGATTCATTAAAGACTTTTCGATGATAGCAAAGCCGTTATCAACTTTCTTTGAAAGAGGAAGTGGAGTTCTTGTTTGATGATGGGTGTAAAAAGCTTTTAATAGCTTAAGGATAAGCTAACCCGGTGCCCCCATTTTAATCGCGCCATTGGACTAAACCTTTTGAATTAATGTGCGATGCCTCTAACTATGCGATGGGCGCGATTAAGGCGAAGAATTGACAAAAGTTCAGGCCGATTTACTATCGAGAGCGCACCTTGAACCGGCTCAATGCAATTACGCCATACCGAAGGAATTCTTGGCGATCGTTTTGCTATTGACAAATTCGAGAGTTATCTTTTAGGGTCCAAAGTGGTGGTGTGGGCGAGATCACGCGACCTTCTACGCTACCTTATGGGAAAAGCGGATGCTAAACCAAGGTTACTCGGATGGATCTGATACTATAGGAATTTGACCTTGAAGTTAAGGACAAGAAGGGTAGTGATAATGTTGTAGTGACCACTTATCTCGCTTTAGTGAATGAGGGTGGCGAAGTCCACAGGAGATAGGCATTGACTTTCCGGCCGAGCAATTGATGAAGCTAGAGACTTTGAGGCCGTGGTATCTTGATTACGTTAACTACTTAGCAAGTGGGCATTTAGAAGATATGGCGTGTCGGGGAGAAGAAGAAATTTTTCGGTGACTTAAAGTATCTCGTATGGGAGGATCCTTATCTGTTTAAAGTGCAGGGCGGGTTGCTTAGAAGGTGCGTTCGGAGCATGAACAATTGGATATTCTAGAGCAATGTCATAGTGGTCCCGGTTGGTGGACACTACGGAGCACCTAAGGCAGTCCACAAAAATCCTTCAAGCCGGTTTTTTGGGCCTACTCATTTAAAGATCTTTGAAGCCTTTTGCAAGAAATTTTGTGATAGATGCCAAAGTGCGGAGACTCGGTAGTAGGATGGAGATGCCTTTGAGGCCTATCTTGGAATGTGAAGTTTTAAGCGTCTGGGGCATTGATTTTATGGGACCGTTCCATCATCAGACTCTAACAACTATATTACTGATGCATGTGGACTATGTTTCCAAGTGGGTAGAGGCCATAGCCACCCAAACCAATGATCACAAAGTTGTTAAGAAATTCTTGCAAAGAATATCTTTACTAGATTTAGGTCATCCTGAGCCCTTGCTCGGTGATGAAGGTTCGCATTTACGTAATGCACCAACGGATAAAATTCTTGAGAAGTATGGTGTCAAGCATAAAATTGGTACACCATACCATCCCCAAACCAGTGGCCAAGTCGAGGTAAGCAACCGGAGCCTTAAGCGGATCTTGAGAAAGCGGTGAATTCAAATAGATCCAAGCTGGAGTCCGAAGTTGGGCGACGCACTTTGGGCTTATCGCACGGCGTTCAAGACCCTATGGAGTGCGTCACCATTCCAAATGGTTTATGGCAAGGCTTGCCATCTACCGGTCGACACCGGAGCCGCAGAGCTTCTTGGGCTATTAAATTCTTAAACTTCGATAGCAAACTCGTGTGGGAGAAAAGATTATTGCAACTACATGAGCTCGATGAATTCGGACTCGGGGCCTACGAGAACACCAAGTGAGCAAGGAAAGAAACGAAGCGCTCCACGATGCTAAGCTTAAAGATCGGGAATTCAAAGTGGGAGACATGGCTTTGTTTGTATAACACCGAGACTCCATCTTTTCTTTGGTAAGCTTAAATCTAGGTGGTCCGGCCCCTTTGAGATTCTTGATGTTCATCTGGTGGAGCCATTACGTTGAAAGAATGCACGCGATCAACCGTTCAAAGTCAATAGTCACGAGGATTAAAAGTACTTTGGGCAACCTAAAGAAAAGCACTGAAGTACTATACTTTCAAAAGAGAAATGAAAGCGGTTGAGTCGTTTATTTGTGAAGAGATTCCATCCTACTTCTTTGGAGTGGATGATGACATTATTACCCCAACCTTGCGAGATATACATCCGATGCTCCTGAGCACATTAGCATACCTCGGCCGCATCTGCAAAACAAGAACAAGAAGAAAAGAGTTAGTGTTGTCTGGAGAAAAAAATTTCATGATCTTATCGCGCACTTGACTTGTTGTTGTGGCGAAAACCATTTCCGTTCTAGTCATTCTGAGTCTGACAGAGAAGTGGTTAGCCTCATACCCAAGTGGCCTGATCCAGGTTGACTTGGTTTACTCTGTCAAGCTAATGACATAAAAGAAGCGCTACTAGGAGGCAGCCTAGTCTTTTAAGTATTTCTTTTTAGTTAAGTTTTTAGGTTATTAGGAATAAAACCTTGGTGATTTGTGTGTTGGTTATCCCTGTCCTATTTGTGAATGCTTTATTTGCCCATTTCTGTGTGCATTCATGTTTGCTCATATACCCCTTGTACCCCGAGATTATATGCTATGTCGAGTGTTGCAGATATTGTTGAGCGGTTTTTGCCAGTTATCACTTTTAGTGTTGTATGTTCATGCTACGAGCTGCAGCGGTTCATTCATGCTACGGCCTGACCTCTGCTAACCTACAACCCGGCAATCATTTTGAAAACCAGCTAAGTATTCTTTTCTTTTATTTGCACATTCTGAGGACATAATGTGATTTAAGTGTGGGGGGTGTCTAAATTGGGAATGTTATCATGCTATACTTCTGAAAATGAGTAAATGTGATTTTCTCAACAATTTTAAAAAAAATTCAAAGTACACTTGGATATTTGTAAATCTTGAGTATGTAATATGAAACAAATGGCTTGCTAGTTGTAGTTTCCTGACAATGATTTTATGTGACTTTGAGAGATAATTATAGCATGCTTTTACTGATTTGAGATAGTATTCATTTCATATTCACGTAAGCCTTTGATATCGAAGCAATAATTTTGAACTGTATCCTTTCATTATTTTAGTTATTTATCTTAGAGAGATTTGTTCTTAATAGTAACAGTGAAGTAACACCTAAGTTGAGCGTGCCTTTGTGAATATCGGAAGGTTTGAATGTGATAAGTGAAAGCGTAGCTAATGTTTTGAAAAAAAGTTGAGATAATTATAAATAAATGGGTGTGTGGAAGTGGTCGATGATTGGAGTGCGGTAGGGCATTATCTCGAAATGTCCTACACCACTATGATGACCAAAAGCTCACGGCGATCGGGAGAAACTACCTTATGATTTGAGTAAGGTAGGGTGTTATCACGAAACATCCTATTCTACTATGATGGGTAAGAGCTCATTCTGATGTGCGTAAAAATAAAATAAAAAAATAAAAAAAAAAAGAAGAGAAAAAGCGAAAAAAAATTAAGACTAAGTTATCGTCCAACTTATACACAGTATAAACCGAATGATATGCTGTGGGGATTATCCTACTGAGTATGCGGGAAGACTTTGTGTGGAACGACTGCTGTCTACACCTAGGATAGTCATTAAAATTATTCGAGAAGATACTTGTTTGAGAGGATTGTGGAGATTGAAAAGGGCTTGTCACACACACACCGAATCTATCTCTATGATGGTATCACTTGCTATAGTTGTTGTATCTTTTGTTACGTGAGTTAGGGATCTATGTGGATTGCATTAAAGTGAGCCAGTTTTGATTGTTTTGTTCGGGACGAACAAAAAGCTAAGTGTGGGGGAGTTGTTCTCGGTGAATTTTATGATTTATATTGCAATATTTCATAACAATAATCCCCGTGTTTTAGTAATTTTTATAGAAAATTATGTATTAATTGAACAAATGGAAGAAATGGTCTTAAGGTTACAAAAAGTGTAAAACATGCCAATTACGTGCTTAAAATGGTGATTTTATGTTGGTTTGAGTTGTGTTACACTTTGGTATGTTTTCAATGACGTGCAGGTGTTAAATATGGCTGAGGAAAAGTTGATTTGAGGTGTTTAATCGTGCTTTGAAGAGTGGGAGCTGAAGAATAAAGAGATAAAGATGAAAGGTCGAATTTGAAGGCATGCTGGACGAACGTCTGAAGTATTGAACTAGCGTCCAGCAAGATGAACGTGCGTTTGATGTCCCGTCTACTGGACGGGCGTCCGGAATTTCGGACTGGCGTCCACTGGAAGAATTTTGATTCAGGATGTTCAGATTTTCAGTGAACTGGCGTCTGATTTTGCCCAATTTTGCATAGGACGTGCGTCCAACCCCAGCTCGGCCCGACTCAAATAAGTTTTGCACTTTGGGTGGCGTCCACCCCTGCAGACGGGCGTCGATGCCGTTTGACCTAGCCGCCTCGAAATTCTATAAATAGGCGTGTTATTTCAACCCTAATACACACAACATACAACGCATATCCCACCCTTGGAGAGCCGCACAAACCCCTAAAGAAATTATGAGTTTCGTCCCTTCAATCATGTCTTGGATCATCAAAAGGATGGAAGGCTAAGCACATCACGGTAGAATAGCGGGAGGATACCACATCAACATCACCACAACCACGGATTGTTAGGTTATCTTTGTTTATGAATTCGAATATTGAATTTTATCGATTGTTATTTGATTTGATTGTTAAGTGTTTTGTTAGATAGGAATATCAATAAAACCATATGTTGAGTTGAATTTGTATGGAAATATAATTCATCAATAGAACTTTTTCAATCGATACAATTAACAATATTTTGAGAATCATGTGTTGTTAATTGGGTTAAGTAATTTGGGAACAAATTTATGATCATGTGATGTATGTCTAATTGTTTTACTTGGAAAAGAGAACAAAACCTAGGAATTGAGTTAAAGGAATTTAATCGGTTTGAGATTGATCAAACCAATAAAATCATATTCGGATCATAAGGTGGTTGTGTGATTGTTGTGTGGTTGATCCTAGTTATTCTCTTGTTCTTTTAATTATCGATAAACAAATTCGTATTGATTGTTATTGCTACGTTTAGTTATTTCCGAAATTTTAGTGTGTTTTACGCATATTTTACTGCTTTCCGGCCACGTACTCGGACGCTCGTCCACCATAACGGACGCCCGTCCCGATTCTAAGTTTTTCTGTTTTCTGTGATTTTACCCTCTGTTCTTCGTTTTTATATTATAGATAGTATAAACCCTAGTTTGAGATAATAATTCGTGACATAGTAAATATAATAACTGCACTTTAATCCGATAAACATTCGACTCCCTTAGGACGACCCGTAAACACCCTATACTACGAACTTTATACTTGGGGTGTTTCGGTTTATAAATTTTAGAACTAGTTTTTACCGAACAGTGAGTCCAACTCAAGTGGTACCAAAGAAAGGAGGTTTCACAGTAAAGGAAAATGATAAAAATGAATGGATTCCGACAAGAGAAATTACCGGATATCGAATGTGCATTGATTTTCGAAAACTTAACGATCATACTAAGAAAGATCATCATCCACTTCCATTCATAGTGCAAATGTTGGAACGCTTAAGTGGACATAAGTATTACTGTTTCTTAGATGGTTATTCAGGATATTTACAAATATTCATTGCAACGGGAGATAGAGAAAAGACCACTTTCACTTGTCCTTATGGAACATTACTTATATAAAGAATGCCGTTTGGTTTATGTAATGCACCACTACATTTCGAGAGATGTATGATGGCTATATTTTACGACATGGTCGAGAAGTTTTAGAAATTTTATGGACGACTTTAGTGTTTACGGAGATTCCTTCGATGAATGTTTATCGCACTTAGAAAGAGTGTTACAACACTGTGAAGATACCAATTTAGTTTTAAACTGGGAAAAATGTCACTTAATGGTATCAGAAGGGATTTGTTTAGGACATAGAATCTCTGAAGTAGGTATCGAAGTTGATAAAGCTAAAGTCGAGGTAATCGAAAAGTTACCTCCACCAGTTAATTTAAGAACCCTAAGAGGATTTCTTGGACATGCAGGTTTTTATAGAAGATTCATTGCAGATTTCTCGAAAATAGCAAAGCCTCTAAGTCATTTGCTTGAAAAGGAAGTACCTTTTAACTTTGATAGTAGATGTATGGAAGCCTTTCAGACCCTAAAAGCGAGGTTAACTACTGCACCAGTGCTAGTAGCACCAGATTGGAGTTTGCCGTTTGAAATTATGTGTGATGCGAGTGATTTAGCTGTAGGAGCTGTTTTAGGTCAAAGATATAACAAAGTACTCAAAGCAATCTACTATGCATCTCACACATTAAACGCAGCTCAACTTAATTACGCAACTACAGAAAAAGAACTGTTGGCTGTAATTTTTGCCTTAGATAAGTTTAGATCGTATATCGTTGGATCTAAGGTTATTATTCATACAGACCATTCAGCCCTGAAGTACTTACTAAGTAAGAAAGATGCTAAACCACGTCTTCTTAGATGGATTCTCTTACTACAAGAATTTGATATAAAAATTAAGGATAAAAAGGGAAGTGAAAATGTAGTAGCAGATCATCTAAGTAGAATGGAAAATGAAGAAAAGGGAATTGAAATACAAGATTCATTTCCTGATGAACAACTGTTTAGAATCGATACTCCTTCAACCATGCAATTATTAAAGAATAGAATTCCTTCTAAGGAAATGTCACCCTGGTTTGGAGATATCGTTAATTACTTTACACATGATTATATTCCGTCTCATTGGACTTGGCAAATGAAAAAAATTCTTTTATGACTTAAAATTTTATTACTGGGAAGAACCAGACCTTTTCCGTAAATGTTCGGATGGGATAATCAGAAAGTGTGTGCCTAATAATGAGATTTTAAGTATTTTGTCGTTTTGCCATGATCGTGAGGCAGGAGGACACCACGGAGGATGGAAAACTGCTTTTAAAGTTTTACAATGTGGTTTTTATTGGCCTACACTATATAGAGATGCATATAAATATGCGAAATCTTGTGAATCATGCCAAAAATGGGGAAATATATCGAAAAAACATGAAATGCCTCTTCGGCCGATTTTAGAGTGTGAATTATTTGATATTTGGGGTATAGATTTCATGGGACCTTTCCCTATATCTTTTGGAAAAAAATTTATTCTTGTAATGGTAGATTATGTTTCAAAATGGGTAGAAGCTGAAGCTCTTCCAACTAATGATACCAAAGTTGTCATAAGGTTCCTTAAAAAGAATATATTTACTAGGTATGGCATTCCGAGGGCTATCATTAGTGATAGAGGGTCACACTTTTGTAATAGACCATTTACCAAGATAATCGAAAAATATGGTGTAACACATAAGTTAGGCACACCTTATCATCCGCAGACCAGTGGTCAAGTAGAGGTGTCTAATAGAGAAATTAAAAGAATTGTAGAAAAAACAGTGGACTCAAATCGTAAAAACTGGGCAGAGAAACTGGATGATGCATTATGGGCATACATAACAGCCTTTAAGACACCAATTGGTTGTTCCCCCTACAAACTAGTTTTTGGTAAATCTTGTCATCTCCCAGTTGAATTAGAACACCGGGCCTTTTGGGCTATTAGATTTTTGAATTTCGATCCTAAGGTCATCCGGTGATCACATATTACTTGATTAACGTAACTAGAAGAATTTCGTCTTGATGCTTATGAAAACATTTCGAATCTACAAGGAACATACGAAATATTTTCAAGATAAGAGAATTTATAGTCGTGAGTTCCATGTAGATGATCGAGTGTTATTGTACAATTCACGTTTAAAGTTATTTCCAGGTAAGCTTAAATCAAGATGGACAGGTCCATTTAGAGTAACAAGGGTTTACAAATCTGGAGCTGTTGAACTAACTGATGGAAGTACAACTTTTATAGCCAATGGCCACAAGGTAAAGCTGTTTGTGGAAGGAGAAGGGACCTCTCTGAGGAAAGAAGTAATGTTGCTAATAGATCCGCCGCAAAACTGAAAAGCAGGAAAACTAAGTTCAGCTGAATCCCATGTACTATCTTTCTTGTTTACTTTACCTTTCTGTGTTTTTATATGTTTAAACTAGTTTCGTCTTTTACCGGACAGACGTAAAAGAACTGGATGCCTTTTTTAGATAGAATAGGAGTTTTTATTTTGCTTTTGAAGTTAGGCCTTGATAAGGATGTCGCGGTTTACAATACAAGCTTGAGTTTTGAGAAAAACAAGCAATTATTGAGAGAGATCAGATTGAAAGAAGTTTGTAATGGAAAATCGAGAGTTCGATAAAGAGAAGGGCAAAGTTTTTAATGCGATCTGAGAATCTGTGGAAAAAGTGAGCATAATGGGAAATGTGGAGAAAGCACAACCAAATCTCGGGATGAGTGTTTGAATGTTGTCAAGAAGGGAACGATTAGGTGGTTATCCGAAAATCCCGATGGAGATCAAAGAGAAAACTCAAACGCATCATTTCTCAGGGTTAGGTTGATAGAACGATATATCAGAACTCTGGAAGATTTAGAAATAGAGGAATTAGGACCCCCATAAGTCTCGAATATTTTACTTTTTATTTCAAAGGCTTTTTATAAAAATTTTTGCATAATCTTTGAAAATTTTATAAATTGGATCTTTATAAAATTTATGAAAGTTTTATTAAAAGTTTTATAAAAAAGTTTTATAAAAGTTTTATTTCAAATTTTAGTTAAAAAAAAAATTAAAATAAATAATAATTTTAGGTCGGATCGATCCGACATAACTACGGATTGATCCGGGATCCCAAAAACCTAAACAGACGGGATTTCTTTCTTCTTCTTCCTCTTCCAATTTCTTTTTTTCATCACCGCCGCCCCCCCCTCTCCCCACTCAATTTTTTTTTCATCACATAAACACACTCTCACATTACCCCACTCCTTATTCTATTCTCCTTTTCCTCTTCTCTTCAATCTCTCACTTAAATTTGAAAAATTTCAAGAAAAAGCTTCAACTTTCACTCCGGCGACTTTTCATCTTTTCTGGCCAACTTTTCAACCTTTATAGTTTACCAAGGTAACAATGTAGTATTTCATCTTATCAATTTCGTTTTTTTTGTAATTTTAGTAATTTATTTTCAATCAGTAATGTTATTCACTTGTGTTGTGTTATTTTATTTTGGTTTAGTTTGTTTTGTTTTTGAATTGTTGTGTCACCGTCAGTAGAATGGCCGAATCCTCTGAGAATGTGACTAAGAAACGAAAACAAGATATCCCAATCTCAGTACCGGTTATAGAAACAAGGCCTTTAACACCTGAAGAACAGGCCGTTAGTTTTGAGCGAAGTGCGTCTAGAGCAGCTAGAAATGCATACAAGAATATTTTTGGAAAGTGTATAGCTGAGATAGAAAGGGGTATAGATTTTACGGTTTTAGGGGATGAAGTTAAAGCAATATTTGAGAAAAGACAATGGTTGGAGATAGCAGCATTGAGAGAAGGGGAGGTTAACACAACTATAGTTTCTGAATTTTATTCTCTGATAAAGACGCATAATTCGACAGAGAATGGAGAGTTGACCTTTGTTACCCTTAGAACTAAACAAGTACCATTTAATCCTAACGTCATCAATGCTATTTATGGTATAGAAGATGTCCCTGAGGATGAGGATTATTACACGGTATGGAATCTTAACGATGAAGCTGCTTTTGAACAGAGAGCCTTATTAGCCCAAAACGAGCTTGATCCTACGGCTAAATGGCATGAAAATAGGTTTGGTTACGGGAACTGTATTAGGGATATTAGAGAACTTAAGCGTTTTATTGGCTACACTCTTTACCCCACTCGTCATTTGACATCGTTCGGTAAAGCGGATGTTTGTATTGCTTGGGCAATGGTAAATGATGTTCCCATAAATGTGGGAAAAATAATGTACAAGAGGGCTTTGAAATTTTCTGCGAAAGCTAGGCCGGGAAGTCATATGCCTTTCCCGTGTTTTATTTCTGCCTTATGTCAAAGAATAGGTGTTCCGACCTTGCCTAATGATAAGTTGATCTTGGCTAATGAAGCCTTAATTGGCCCTAATTTGAAGCGTCTTCCGGATGGAAAAATTGATTATAACAACCTGAACCGCCGCCGACCTCAACATATTCCACCTATTTCCCAACCCACCACTGTTCCTCCATCATCTAGTCATACACAATCTCAGCTTCCAAATACCATCACGTATGACATGTTTCAATCCCTATCCTATGATGTTTATCGTGCCAATGCCAATATGGTCATCTATCTGCGCGAAAGGAATAGGCAATGGTCTCAAGATTTGAGACAAGGGATGCGCGGTATATATCGATGAATATACTTGAAACCACACTACGCCGAAATGAACATTCCGCAATGCCAATCTGAGCCGTATACCATGCCCGATATAATTCCACCAAGGCCACCCCAATCCAGCTTCCAACCAATGTCACATGCCTTTGGAAGTCAAACTAGTGGTGTAGGTCAATTTTGTACAGGTATGACGGCTCCAGTTATGTCAAGTTGGGGAGGTTTTGCAACATTTTCCAATATCACGGCTGGGATGAGTTCGATTGGTTTAGATAGCACGGTTAGGATGTCGACGCCATTTCAAGATACATTGTTCGAGTCGACCGACGATCCTGCTACTTCCCAACCCATGCCGGGATCGAATTTCAATGTGGAGATTGATGATACCGACGAATGATTTAAAAATTTTATGATAATTTGTCACTTAAACAATTTACTTTACTATTTTGTGTTTTGTTTCGACAGTTAAGCGTTTTTCGTTGTAGTTTTGGTCAAGATAAATTTATAAGTTTTTTACGCTATTTTGTATTTCATAACGTTTTATGTCGTGTTATAAATATTTTAAACAACAAAAATATCATAAGTTTGAAAGTTAAAAAATCTGGGCATTTGAAAGACAAATTTCGTCTCTGTATTGCTATAGTACCTGCCCGGATCGATCCGATCTGAACCCAGATCGATCCGGCCTGTCATTGCTGACCTGACACAGCTATATACCTAATGGTCCGGATTGATCCGGTCCTTTCTCGGATCGATCCGGTACTTACTTTAATGTCAAAGTACAATTTTTTTCTACTTTTGCCTAGTGTTTACGTTTCTATAAAAGGAAATAGCAAGTCAGCTTATTATTTGCTCATTCCTTTCTCGTTTCTATCTAAACTTCTTTTATAATATGTCTAACCACTCATCTCCCTCGGTTAATAGCTATGAACCACATACGCCTGACGGTGTGGTTCCCGAGAGTCAAGCCTCTTGTTTTCATAACGATCTTCCGAGACGTCTGAATTTTGTTCAATCTCCTATTCTGATGGAGAAAGGTTTAAACACTGAAAAAATTGATCAATGGGGTAGAAATCTGATACGAGGCTTTGGTTGGAAGAAATTTGTTAAACATCCGAGGGGTAGAATAAATATTTCTGTAGTTCGGGATTTTTATTCATCTCTATCTGAAGACACTGCAATAGCAGCAACTCAACTCATTACTATCCGAGGCATTGTTATTCCCTTTTCGTCCTTCGTTATTAATCAAGTTTATGAAATTCCGCCTTGTGGTTTTTTTCCCAGTACACATTTTGAGTTACAATGGGAACTAGAAAATCCTTCTAATATTGTCAATAGAACCATGAAGCATTCCAAGTGTTTGTTTCTCTTTTTGATCATAATTATGATTTTTCCACTCTTGCATTATCCCCTCACCTGAGGGCGTGGAAACATTTTATTAATTCACGAGTCTATCCCACAAATGATTTCTCGGCAATTAATGATTGCGAACTGCTTCTGATGTATGCAATCACTATTGGAGCATATATTGACTGGGGGATATTGATTCTCAAGACGGCGGTCAATTTCGCAGTAGCGCGAAGTAGTAGAGGGAGGCCCATGCCGTTTGCTTGGCTTATATCTCGACTTTGTGTTCATTTACATGGAGTACCTGAGTTTGATCAAGACGAGATTTTTCCATCTCGTGGTTCTCAAGTTGGACTACTTCCGGTTGATACTCCCGGATGTTCGTCAACAGTTTGATATATTCACCTGAACGAAAGTTGTTTTTGGGTCAGTCTGGCAGTGACAGTTGGAGAGTTGTTATTTAAGAAGTTAGTTGTTTAAGATGGTAGTTATCTAAGTCAGTAGATTAATATGTTGTTTAATTATTTTTCTTTAGGTTTGTAATAGTCTTTATGATGTTTAATATATATGTTTTTTTTTATGTTGGTTCTATAAGTAGAAACATAATAATACACGCAAGTAATATCGCTAAAATAATAACATTCATCTAAAATTTTAAATTTATTTTCGAACCTACTTTTTATTACTCACTGAACATCGAGACGATGCCACTTCGTAAGTGGGGAGTAGAGTTAGGTTAGTAAATAAAAATTAAAATTTTTCGTATAAATTTATACTTAATTGCTTAATACTTAGTTTAATTTTTCTTGAATAAATTTAAGTAGATAATATATAATTAATATGAATAAAAATAATATAAATTGGTAAAAATAGATTTTAATTTAGTAAAGTAAATTAGATATATTATAATTATATTATATATGTCAGTTTTAGACTTTCATAAGATTTTAAGTATATGTAACTATACATAAATATCATCAAGTAATTTTCTTATGAAATTTAGCAAATATACTTATAATTATAATGAAATGTTAGAATAATTTTCTTTTCAAAAAACGAAATATGAATATGGAATCGGACTAGGGATGACGATTTTTGGCATAACTTTGATCAGCTATAGCCAAATAAATTTACTCCGAATAAAATTTCCAATATTTGTCCCCACCTCAGCCAAATAGAGTGGCCAGACCTCACTCGAAATAGCCAATTATGAATAAACCAATTATGACCCTTAGCCTATTTTGGTCTATATTTCCTAAAAATCCCACGAGTTTGTACGTACTTATGAAAGGAGATGATGACATAAAAGCTAAGTATCGATGCAAAAGAATGGTATATGCTGAGATTGGAAAAGTTGGATAGGTATTAATATATTCGACCTCACCTCATGACACTTGCAAGATAGTCGATTTTGGTAATGAGTTCGGGTATGTTAGTATTCTCAAAAAAAAAAAGTGAAATACTATCAGAATGTTATTAATCGAGATATTTTTGATAAAAAATATGAAGGTGTAAGTACGTACGACTTGCTTCTTTCTCTTTTGATTTCCTTTTCTATCCTTTCGATTAACCAACACCTTGAGCCTAAAACGTTATAAGCCACTTTGCCAACTACTTGACTTAGTCCTTGATTCCAAATATTTCATATAAGTTGAGATAGGAGAATAATTCTAGAATTTTAATTATATTTATTAAGTAAATTATGTGGAATTTCATTTTAATGATATTTGATAAATAATTTATCTAGGTTATATACACTTTTTATCTTGTTAATTTCTAAGAAAGATATAATTAATATGTTTATAATATTGAAATGACATTTTACTGACTTGAGATTTAATCTACCAAGTATATCATTTTTATTGTAATTTTTATATATTTCCGCTTATTTTTCTCGAGGACGATCAAAGAGCTAAGTGGGGAGTAGTTGATGTATAACATTTGTATGATAAAAATTACGATATATTATATATTTTATCGACTCTTTCTATATAAAATATAAGAAATTATAACGATAATCTTATGAAATATTGATAGTTATGAATACATCTAATTAATATAAAAATCTAGTAAAAGTAATAAAAAGTTATAAATTTTATACCGGTTTAGTAACCGGAGTGTCGTGTCAGATTTACGTGGGTATTTTTGGTATTTTATTGTAGATTTTTAGGTAAACCAAGACCCCGAGTGACGACACTTTTTGAAGTCATATCATATCTTTTGAAGGAATTAAGGAAGTGTCACAAGTTTAAAATTTCAAGTGGATCAACGGTTCGTGATACTATTATCGAGATATATATTCGACGAACGAATGACCCATCAAAAAGGTATTTTCCGAAGAAGAGTCCTTCATGAAAGTTTTAGATCTTTCAAAGAGATTTCCAACGCTTCTTGAATCATATCAATTGGAGATCTACAACTCAAGATATGATTTTATCAAGTTTCAGCTAAAAATTGGAAGAATTACACACGGATCAATCCGACATCACCTCGGATCGATCCGGATTATCAAATAATGCGAAGTAATGATGATTAGCACATGGTTCTGCAGAAAATAAGCGGGTGATAATGTTTTTTATTCCCGGATCGATCCGACCTTGATCCCGGATCGATCCGGCCTTGAAAAATCTGCCTATAAATAGGGCATTGCATGCAGCCTGTAAAAGTGTACCAATATATATATATATATATACTAGCTTATATATATATATATATATATATATATATCTCTAAACCTCTTTTCTTAGTAGTAGTTATGTATATATTAATAGGCCTTATGCCATAAATAATATAGTAATAATAGTATCGTTGTAATGCTCGGGAAATTATCAAAAGTTCGATGTTGCTGAAGTCGTTGTAATGTCCGGAAGAATACGACATCTGAATCAGCAGTTGTAATCGGGTAATTTTCTAAAGTATTTATGTTTGTTATTTTTATTTTTATCTTTTTAATCGTTATAATGTTATTAGGCTAAATCTAATAACTAGCCAAAGTTATGTAATCGTATTATTTCGATTTTTTCGGTAAATGAATGTTATCTAAGTAAAATTGACTAAAATTGAGTTAATTGAATCTTTTTCTATTTTGCAACGTATTGATAATATTCGGATTGAAGTAATTAACCAAGATGAATCGCAACATATAACCTAATGATGAACTGACCAGAGAAGTTAGGATATGAGATAAATGATAGAAAAACCGAAGGGTAAAATTGTCCGTGCGAAAGCGTGACAACGGAATCCTATTTCCTACCCGGGGGCAGATTTGTCTTGGGAAAGATGAATCTTATTAAAAATTGTGCTCAAGATCGTAATAATGTTAAAATCAACAGTTTAATTGAAACTAACACCGGAAAGTTGAATCGATCCGCCTGACAACCGGAGCCTTTTGAATAACATCGGCCGTCTGACAAACGGAGCAACCTCTTTTATCCGGGGTAGATTTGTACACGGTACCTGTTCAGACTAACTGAGATTAGCATGGGGCAGTTGTGGAGATTCAACTGATGACAATTTAACATATGACAATTTCATACGCTCGTGTGAGGAGGAATTGTTAACCTCAGGAGTGCACCGTTTCATGTACTCAATTGAACCTAATAAAAGGAAGATCGAGCACATCCATTAAGCTAACAAGATTGAATAATTCAATTACATATATCTTGGCTAGTCCTATAATAATTATTAGTATTTAATATATTGGTATATATATATATATATATATATATATATATATATATATATATATATATATATATATATATATATATATATATATATATATATATATATATATATATATATATATATATATATATATATATATATATCTTTTTATGTATTACTATATATATTTATGTATTTATATATATTATAATAGTTTAGTTTTAATTTATGCAATTATTTTCTGTTTATTAGTATAGTAGCGACTCGTATGATAAAACCTGCGATTTAGATCGAGATAATAATAGTTGTTTGGTGTTTAACCACACTTAAAAGAATTACCATGTTTCCCTGAGGATTCGACACCTGACTCACCATACTAGCACTATAATTTGACCTGGTACACTGCCGGTAAGGATTGTATAGCACTAGAAAACGTCCGTCAGGTGGTCACAGATACTTTGTGTCATTCATAGATGACTATTCAAAGATGACTTGGGTGGTGATGATGAAGAACAAAAGTGATGCATTCAGTAACTTCAAGCGGTGGAAGGCCCTAGTAGAGAATCAGTTAGGCAAGAAAATCAAGAAGCTTCAGATGATAATGGTCTGGAATTACCTGGGCGGATTTTGATTCATTTTGTGCACCGAGGTATTGCCGGACATCATCATCAGTAGAACACCTCACAGAATGGTGGGTGTAAGTGAAAGGATGAATCAAACTCTCTTTGGAGAGGCAAGATGTATGCTTTCTCAAGCCGGTTTTATCAAGGAGATTTTGGGCGGAGGTCAGAAAACACTTGCTACTTAATCAACAGAGTCCTCACACAGGATCAATCTCAAGACACCATTTGAGATGTGGTCAGAAAGCCTCTTGACTACTCGATTCTAAGGGTTTTGGGAGTCTGACTTACTATCATATTAGTGAAGGGAAGTTGGAGCCAAGGCTAAGAAGGGAGTGTTTGTAGGGTATGGTGATGGAGTGAAGGGATATAGAATTTGGTCATCAGCAGAGTCCAGAGTAATCCTCAGCAGGGATGTTGTGTTTGATGAAAATTCTATGTTAAACTCATCAGTGAGAGAGGTCTACTGAATCTAAAACCAGTGCTGAATCTGATAGTGTTGAGAAACAGGTGGAGCTTCAGGTGGAGTCTACTGATATGCAACAATCAGTGGATCCAAATCAACACTATACTGATTTGGATAATGAACCAGAATCTGATCCAAGCCAGCCTACTGAGACCTCAGTAGGGCGTCATACAAACATTAATCAGCAGAGTCTAGCTGCCAGCAGGCCTAGAAGATCTAATGTTGGGATACCACCAAGGAGATATGTGTATGATGATTTGGCGGGATATGCACTCCAAGTTGTAGAAGAGGTAGAGGCTGCTGAACCTACTACTTATAGGGAAGCAGTGACATGTACAGAAGCATCTCAGTGGCATGTTGCCATGGGAGATGAAATGGAGTCATTGTTGAAGAATCAGACTTGGGAATTGGTCAAACAGCCTACTGACAAGGGAGTTGTGACTTGTAAATGGATTTTCAAGAAAAGGAAGGAATAACTAAGCGAAGGAAGGGTCGTATAAGGCACGTTTGGTTGCAAGAGGATTTAGTCAAAAGGAAGGGTTGACTTTGATGAAATATTTTCACCAAGGTGTCGACACACTTCAATCGAGTGTTACTAGCAATGGTGGCACAGCAGGATCTGGAACTTGAGCAATTAGATGTGAAAGCTTTTCTACATGGTGAGGTGGATAAGGAGATATACATGACACAGCCTGAGGGTTTTCAAGTTCCTGGCAAGGAAAATTATGTTTGCAAGTTGAAGAAATCGTTGTATGGTTTGAAGCAAGCTCCAAGGCAGTGGTATAAAAGGTTTGACAGTTTTATGCTTCAGCAGGGTTACAATAGAAGTCCTTATGACTGTTGTGTATGCCACAGTCAGCTGAAAGATGGATCACATATCTATCTTGTTTTGTATGTGGATGACATGTTGATTGTCAGCTTTGCAAGAAATCGATATTCAAAATCAAAGAACCTTCTCGATCTTGAGTTTGAAATGAAGGATTTGGGTGCGACAAGAAAATCTTGGGGATGGAGATCTGGAGAGATAAAGTCGTAAGAAATTGTTCTTGTCTCAAAGAGGTTATGTGCAGAAGATATTGGCCAAGTTTGGGATGTCTGCTGCAAAACCAATAGATACTCCTATGGCATCAAATGTTCATTTGTCTGTTTATGCTTCACAGTCAGCTGAAGAGAAGGAGTATATGTCAAGAGTTCCCTATGCTAGTGCAGTTGGCAGTCTGATGTATGCCATGGTATGCACTAGCCCGATCTGCTCGAGCAATCAGTGTTGTCAGCAGGTTTATGGCTCAACCTGGAAAGGAACACTGAAAAGTTATTAAAGGATATTCAGGTACCTGAGAGGTACAGCTGATGTTGGTCTCATTTATGGAGGTGATATCGGTCTGGTGCAGTCACGTTTCTTGTGATGCTTGATTATCACAGTGATGTTGATGATGAGAAAATCAATGACTGGGTATGTGTTTACATTGGGAAATGCAGTGGTCAGCTGGAAAGCTACTCTTCAGGCTACAGTAGCCTTATCAACTACTGAAGCAGAATACATGGCTCTTACTGAAGCAGCTAAGGAGGGTATCTGGTTGAAGGGGCTAGTCAGTGATTTGGGGTTGCATCAGGATCAGGCTGAGATATATTGTGACAGTCTAAGTGCAATATGTTTAGCCAAGGATCAGGTTCATCATGAGAGAACCAAGCATATTGATGTCAGGTATCATTTCTTGAGGAATGAGAAGAGGGTTGTAGTGAAGAAGATCAGCACCAAGGATAATCCTGCTGACATGTTCACTAAACCAGTTCAGCAGAGTAAGTTTCAGCTTTGCCTGGACTTACTGAATATTCAAAGCTTATAATCTGTTTCTGGAAACTCTACTGAGGGCAGATCAGTGGAGTGGATGTTGTGGAGATAGTCTGGTACAAGTACATCTGGCATTGACGAATGCATCCGTGCAGTACATCCGGTTATGCAATCTGTTTGACTCAGGGAGAGTTGAAGTCAATGTGGAGATTTGTCGAAGAAAGTGACTTAAACTCTACATTTGGTGGAACCAATCCGAAGAATCAGCAGTGTGATGGACAGCTGAGAAGTGTATTCAATTTCCATTGCATCAAGTGAGTGGAGTCTGAGGATTCTCACAAGCAGGTGAAGTCTGTGAGTCTTTGAATACAACAGGTCCCACATCCGCTAATTTCATTATGTGACATGACTATACAAAGTCATTAAAAGGAGGACACGTGTAAGGGTATTTATGGCATATTAGACAAATATTCCTAACGGCTAAGGTTTAGGGATTTGTGCCTATAAATACAGTTGTTGTTACATTGTCTGTGTGTGTAAAATCTGAAACTCAGTGCATAATAATAAATATCTCTTTTCTTCCTGTGGTTTTTTTTATCTCTCTCACTTTAAGAGGGGTTTTCCACGTTAAATCTGTGTTCTTCTTGTTTTCTGTTATCTCCTTTGATTATTTATGTTTGATTGCATCTGTTTCTATTTCTTGCATCTGAAGTTATCTCCATCAGTTTTATAACAGAATGTTTTAAACCGTTTCATAGGTTTAACTCATCAATAAAGACTGCTATCCAAATTTCCTGGCTTCTTATTAACACATTCTAGTTTATGTTGAATAGAACTCATTTTATAGAGTGACTATAAAATATGTTTCACCCTCAAAAAAATTAAAAAAAATAAAAAATGTTTAAGCCCGTCTCGGTAACATATATCACCTTTCAATACCACTTCATGAAATATTTATAAAGATATCCACCAACGAAGCTAGCTAAACTGAAGACATTTAAATTAGCGTTAAGGGTTGTGTATTTGAAAATAAAAATGTTGAAAGCTAGCTCAGCTCCGTATCAAATCCAATTTACAATTCTACCTGAACAAACACTTTGTTAAAGATGATAACAATGACATGTCATGATTGATTAGAGAATAAATGCGTACGTTAAAGAAGTAAATAAAGGATTTCCTGTAATTACTATTTTCATTCTATAAAAATATTCTGAGAGGATTTTATGTGATTTACAAATCATGTAATAACTCCTTTCATTGGTTTAAATACATGTACGTTTGACAGAATGCAATATCAATGAAAACCAATTTCCTTTCACTTGTTCTTACACCATTTTCGATCCATCTTTATCTATTTTCATTTTTCTTTATTTCTTTACATGGTATCAGAGCAGGTTAGTAAAATATTTCTTTGAATCCTTTTTCCATGGCTGATAAACGATCAGCAAGTATTTCCACCACATCTAAATGGGACAATGTAACGCCCCGCTCCCGGATACCGAGCCCTTATCCGGAAGAGAAACGTTCGGCGCGTATAGCATTAAATAAATCTAATATTATATGCAAGCCTCTACGTCGTCGTATCAAAATAAAAGCAAACGGAAGCTAAAAGGACTCGGGTAAAAATATAAAAGCTACTACGAATAGATACAACCATACTAAAGATGGATAGTTAAAAACACAACGACAGAAAAACCCAAAGACTTATACAATACGAGGTCTTAAAAAAATAGAAGTACAACGAGTCTAAGAAAAGAAATACAACTAGTCTAGTACAACCTTACGAAGAAACAAACTAAAAGCTTCTCCAAGACTTCAAGTCTTCAAAAGTCGCCATCTACACTTGATCAACTGTTAGTCTTCTCACCCCACAAAGGCATACAAAAGAAAATGCAAAGGGGTAAGTACAAAGTACTTAGTAAAAGTGAGAAGCTAATGAATAACTAAGTTATACAACGAAAGGTTATTATTATGATTATTAAATTATCTTTATGAGACCGACTCAATCTAGGGTTCAATCTATGCCCATCGACACGCCATGACTAAACGTTTCTAGCTTAGCTCAAGTTTGTTACATCATGAATAACAAGGGCACTACGCCTAGTAATAGGATGTACTAGGACAACCTGGTGCAACCTACTTAGAGACACGCTCTAGTAGCCCCGGGAATATCTCGAGTCCCGATAGTGTGATGACCGGCAGAGTGCACCAGGCGCTTTATCTAGCCAATCGATTGACCGGCGTGGGTACAGTCTACTTTGTCTAGTCAGAGAACACATCACGATATTGTACTATGCCTTACCAAGCATTGCATGATGTTTAAGATTATTAAACTAACACATATGTTTGATTAGATGTTTAACTAGCCACCTAGGTTGATTCACATAAAAAGCTCACCTATCGCCTCTCCTCTTCTTAAGACCTCTAGACTCTAACAAAACCTAGCACATACACGACATCGATAAACACTAGCTTATCGAAGCACAAGGCAAATCCAAAGCTTTCGACGGTCCCACACTTCTTCGTTTTAGGGAATCCATATGGTGCCGGAACTAAACGCATCAAAAGCTAATTCAAGGCTTTGTCATATAAGGTTAAGCAGTAAAGACATGATTATAAAGCCTGAAACCAAGCTGACATGAAACAAAACAGTGAAAAGCGGAATAAACAGGTCAAACGCCCGTTTAACACCCTATGAACGCGCGTTTGCCTTGAACGCCCGTCCACAAACCCCAAACGCCCGTCTGGGAAAAAGGGCCACATCCTGTATCAAAAATTCTAACCTCAAACGCCCGTCTGCCTTGTGCAAACGTCCGTTTGAGCTGCCATGATCGCAAACGCCCGTTTGCCTAGTGCAAACGTCCGTTTGCCTGGGTTTTTCCCAGAACGCTAAAATCTTCGAAACACGATTTCTAATCCGAACCAACCATGTTTACCATCAAAAACTCAGAAAAACAACAGGGAAACGCGAATCAAAGTATTCCATATCTTAACATAGACAACAACTAACATAAACGTGATTTCTAATCACCAATCTATTCCAAAACTCAACCTAACATAATACAACTAAAATTATTCATTAGGAAGAGCCTCTTACCTTAAAGGCCTGCAAAACCAACAGCAAAACGCCAAGCAGGTGCAACAACTGTTGATCCTCAACCCCAGAACCTATGCGATCAACAAGAACCATAAAAATCCTATTTTTCCTTTCAAAAACGAAACTGAAAAAGTGCCATAAACTGCAGATTACATGGGTTAACTGCCACAAAACTATTTTAGAACAATCTACGTTCCAAGACGATCGTTTCGACTACTCATGGCTGTGAAACAGAGCTACGGATTAAAAGATACTGAATTTTTAAAGAATCGAACTCTCTGAATACCAAAACTGGGCTAAACCGAAAACTTACGGATTAAGGATATTTTATTTTCCAAAGTTGCGTCTCCTCGCTCTGATCACTTTTCTCTCCTGCGGCATCTTGATCAGATGAACGGATTGACCACACGGTTGAAGTTTACGTTCTGTCTTTTCCTGGCATCTTCTGCGTCTGTTTGCTCTGTCGCGCCGTTCTTCTCTTTTTTTCTATCGAATATCGTGTGACCTAATGAATTAGTTTGGGGATTAATTCTTTTTTATAGCCAAAAATTAAATCCTTTATAAATAATAGCTAACTCCTTTAATTAAATCCCTTTTAATCAAATAAATAAGATAAATAATAATTAGGTCATAGTAAATATGCCCAATGACTATTTTACCCTTTTACGAAAAGTCGGGATGTTACATTCCTTCCCTTAAGAGGAGTTTCACCTCGAAACTCGAATTTAACCGAGAGGTACTTGAACTCTGGTCTTTGCGGGCGTTTCATCTTCTAACTTTTACAGATCTTCGTCTTCTTCCATCTTCCCAACTCTTTTGCTTGTCTTGAGCCAACTTGAGGTTGCGACGATCCACTTCGATCTTCTCGTTGGCAAGCTGTATCAAATCTAGTCTCGTATTCTGTCATCGCTCCACTTCATCCCAAAAACTCGCGTCCTTCTATCTCTATCTTCATGAAAGCAGTATTGTTCCAATTCTCGTACATCTTGGTTGCTCTGAGATGAACTACAATTGCCAACTCATGGTTTTCATTCTTCATTGTGCTTCCCAATCTTCCGCATTCGGACCCCAATGCTGATTCTGATGCCAACTGTTGCTATCTTCATCTAACTCGTGACCATTGGTTGGTTTGGCTCCAGCCACTGACTTGTTACCGGAGACAACTAGGTCTTTTTCTTACTTCCGCTGACCTATACCCGAAAGTTGAATCTCCCAGCCGAAACCACACTTCTGGCACACTTGACTTCTTTTGATCTCAACTTCCATCATGGCACCACAAACTTGCTGAAGAACTGCAAGGATTCTGGTTGTAGGGTTTCTGTGACTTCTTGGGGATAGAGAACATGCTTTGCCATACCTTTTTCTCTGCAGGTCTGATCCAATCCTTGTGCCAATTAGGGTAAGCTTGGAAAATGTAAGAAGTTGAAAGGTGACAAGTTGAGTACCAGGGTGGTATGTCATCTAGGTAAGCCAAGGAAAGGTACAATGCACTTGAAATAAGGAAAGTTGCTTGGGTTACAAGCAGAACAAAATGATTCCGTGTTGATGAAAATTGAAGTTGGTTCTAAAATAAAGTATGAGGCACTGTATCATAATACAAAATATAGCCACCGTAAGGAAAAACAAAGGAACACCTTGCAGATGAAATTCTTTTGAGGGAGTGGAATTCCAAGATACGGTGGTCTACAAAAGGCTTCAGAGGCAACCGAAAGGATGGTAATGAGCTTTCATATAAGCTTTAAGAAAGTGGAGATGTTGAAGAAAACATCACCGATGGACTAGGAAATATTAATCGCAAAGAAAAGAGAATGCTAAACATGAGGACATTAGGCAGGTGACCATGATTGTTAAACACTTGGTTAACAAAATGGATGTTGGCGAACTAGGAAAATCTTCAGTTCACATGAGTTTCGTAGAGGAAACATCACACAACAGGAAAACAAAATAAAGGTGCAAGGTCGAGCACCAAAAGGGCTAAAAAGGAATTTAGAAATCAAAATAAAGTAAGAATCTCAACATGAAGTAGCTATGGAGGGAAAACGAGTACACCAAAAGGTCTCAGAATAAAATAAACACTTGTCAAGAAGTGTCCAAGTTTGCAGTAGTCAAAGATGGGTTATTTAAAGATTTAAAAGAATTAGAAATTTCCCTCAAGAAATGGTAAGGGAGTATCAAAAGTTTGAATAAGTAAGCGGCAAGCAAGATTTTGAATGAAGAGGAAACGACACTTAAGAATTGTCGGATAAGGTTTGATTTCAAAGAATTAATTCAAACTTTCAAAGGAAGTTTAAACGATTATTGACGATTCAAATCAAAGATTCAAGGTTGCACTACTCAAGAGGAATGG
The DNA here is from genome assembly GCA_026214975.1 of Gentiana macrophylla. NCBI lineage: Eukaryota > Viridiplantae > Streptophyta > Magnoliopsida > Gentianales > Gentianaceae > Gentiana > Gentiana macrophylla. Next base: position 40,412,210 of record CM047805.1, on the reverse strand, counting down.
TACACTGCCAAGGAATAAATGCTCAAGGTTATTCCTCATGTGGGAATGAAAAGGTTAAAAAAAATGAAATAGGCTTTCAACCTGTGTAACAAAATTGGAATAGAAACGCCAAACAAAAGATGGAAAGTCAAAAGGTGTATATGTTTCATGGCTCTAAATGGTCCGAAAGAGATTTAAAACTGAAGGGTACAAGGTACAATAATCTGAAATAGAGATCAAAAGTTTAGGATCTCAAAAGTCTGTTGGCTAGATAGGTTCAGAAGGCACCTTGACAAAGACTACCTTCTGCTTGAAACTGGTTTAGCATAAATTGCTAAAAGATTAAAGGTAAGTAACTGAAAAGGAATGCCATGGTAGGCTTAAAGATTTGACCAGCAAACGAAGATATGCATACCTTAAAGGAACATGCAGCATTAGGTGAAATAGTTACAATATCGACACTACCCTTAGGAGGGAAGCTGAGAATAACACAAGTAAAAAGGATGTTCTGACATTAAAAGGTTCAGCAACTTTGAAGAGAGTTTGCTTCTTGAATTGAAAGGTAAGAAAGAATAAATTTGTTCAAAAGAAGGGCTTACGGAGATATGTTTATGAAGTAAGTCAAGACAACATGTGAAAAAGATTTAAAGTTCTCAGATGAAGGATTTCATGAGAAATAATATACCATATAAGGTATAATTACAAAAGGGCAAGAAAAGGGTCTGAATAACAAACGTGGCATGCTGGAGGATAGCATCTTGGTTCTTGTTTACAACTGCAAAAGAACTATAATGTTAGCTTTACAAACATCCTACTAAAAGGTTTAACTCGTATGAGATCAAACTTGGGAACTCCTAAAACATGAAAATCATAACTTACTACCCTCTTAGCCCAAACCCCAAGTCAAAGAGGTGAAAATTCCTTTTAGGTTGCTGTGTATGAAATTTACTCTGGATCTAACATTATTGATTTGTACAGAACGAACGAAGAGGAATTTGAGCACGATCCAAAGAGAAAAGATTTAGAAACTAGAGTTTTCCAGGTGATATAAAAATATTGGAATTTTTGGATGAAAATAACTTGGTCAAAGACAGTTATTTCTGACGATTGCACAAGCTGCCAGATTTTCCAGATTAGTAAACACTGAATTGCATTGCAAATAGAGATCAAACGAAAATGAATCTAAACTTAATTCCAAAAGGAAAACTGTAGATAAAAGTCTTGTCTGCAACATATCAAAAATGCAGGTCATTTAAAGGTGTTTAACCTGTTCAAAACAGAAGAAGAAGTGAAATTGCTGCTGCAGATTTTCTGGACAGAGTGTCCGGCATAATTATGAATTTTCTGAACAATCCATAACGATTATCGAGTTGATGTAAAAAGAGAAATTGTAGATAAGACAGTAATCTACTTTTCTGAAAATTTTCAGAATTTTTGGAGTATAGAGAGACAGTATTATGCTAAAGGGAAAACACGGAAACAAAAGCATTCACTCATGTTGGGTAAATCCAAACACAAGGATGATGAATAATAGATGCCAAAGTAGACCTTTAACACTAACAATTTGAAACAACTAAGGAGTACTAATTACACATGGAGTTCATGTAGAACCATCTCAAGCAAAGTAAAGGTCTAAGTTGATAAACTCAAACCAAGCGATGGTGAAAAGAGAAAGTGGGATTTGTAGAGTTGAATCAAATATCATTCTCTACAAAGTTAGACCAAGATAAACGTAAACTTAGACATTCGTGTACAGATGATGAAGAGATTTCAATAGGGGAAAGTAAGGAAAAAGGAAATCATCCAAGAGGACCTCGACTTTAAGGTGTAGGCATAAGACTCCGATCCCAAAGCATTACTTAAAGGGGTTTCACTTAACCCTATGTGACAAGTTTACGGTTTGGAAACTTCAAAAGAAGATAGAGTTTCTACTAAGGATCCTAGAAGGAACAAAACTTGAGAACTCGACTTAACCTCCGTCTAAGATGACTCTTCACTTGGTCCTAATGCAACCTAACCAAGGTTTAAGGATTCTTAGTCATACGAGAATTACCACCAAGCTCAAGTTCTAAAAGGTCTAAAGGAATCTTATCTTGGAGGAAGAGAAGCCTAAGATAGAAATGACGCTTATCTCTGATACCAACTGTAACGCCCTGCTCCCGGATACCGAGCCCTTATCCGGAAGAGAAATGTTCGGCGCGTATAGCATTAAATAAATCTAATATTATACGCAAGCCTCTACGTCGTCGTATCAAAATAAAAGCAAACGGAAGCTAAAAGGACTCGGGTAAAAATATAAAAGCTACTACGAATAGATACAACCATACTAAAGATGGATAGTTAAAAACACAACGACGAAAAACCCAAAGACTTATACAATACGAGGTCTTAAAAAAAAATAGAAGTACAACGAGTCTAAGAAAAGAAATACAACTAGTCTAGTACAACCTTACGAAGAAACAAACTAAAAGCTTCTCCAAGACTTCAAGTCTTCAAAAGTCGTCATCTACACTTGATCAACCTGTTCGTCTTCTCACCCCACAGTGCATACAAAAGAAAATGCAAAGGGGGTAAGTACAAAGTACTTAGTAAAAGTGAGAAGCTAATGAATAACTAAGTTATACAACGAAAGGTTATTATTATGATTATTAAATTATCTTTATGAGACCGACTCAATCTAGGGTTCAATCTATGCCCATCGACACGTCATGACTAAACGTTTCTAGCTTAGCTCAAGTTTGTTACATCATGAATAACAAGGGCACTACGCCTAGTAATAGGATGTACTAGGACAATCTGGTGCAACCTACTTGTAGACACGCTCTAGTAGCCCCGGAATATCTCGAGTCCCGATAGTGTGATGACCGGCGAGTGCACCAGGCGCTTTATCTAGCCAATCGATTGACCGGCGTGGGTACAGTCTACTTTGTCTAGTCAGAGAACACATCACGATATTGTACTATGCCTTACCAAGCATTGCATGATGTTTAAGATTATTAAACTAACACATATGTTTGATTAGATGTTTAACTAGCCACCTAGGTTGATTCACATAAAAGCTCACCTATCGCCTACTCCTCTTCTTCTTAAGACCTCTAGACTCTAACAAAACCTAGCACATACACAGACATCGATAAACACTAGCTTATCGAAGCACAAGGCAAATCCAAAGCTTTCGACGGTCCCACACTTCTTCGTTTTAGGGAATCCATATGGTGCCGGAACTAAACGCATCAAAAGCTAATTCAAGGCTTTGTCATATAAGGTTAAGCAGTAAAGACATGATTATAAAGCCTGAAACCAAGCTGACATGAAACAAAACAGTGAAAAGCGGAATAAACAGGTCAAACGCCCGTTTAACACCCTATGAACGCGTTTGCCTTGAACGCCCGTCCACAAACCCCAAACGCCCGTGCAGGAAAAAGGCCCACATCCTCGTATCAAAATTTCTAACCTCAAACGCCCGTCGCGCTTGTGCAAACGTCCGTTTGAGTGCCATGATCGCAAAGCGCCCGTTTGCCTAGTGCAACGTCCGTTTGCCTGGGTTTTTCCTAACGCTAAAATCTTCAAACACGATTTCTAATCCGAACCAACCATGTTTACCATCAAAAACTCAGAAAAACAACAGGGAAACGCGAATCAAAGTATTCCATATCTTAACATAGACAACAACTAACATAAACGTGATTTCTAATCACCAATCTATTCCAAAACTCAACCTAACATAATACAACTAAAATTATTCATTAGGAAGAGCCTCTTACCTTAAAGGCCTGCAAAACCAACAGCAAAACGCCAAGGAGGTGCAACAACTGTTGATCCTCAACCCCAGAACCTATGCGATCAACAAGAACCATAAAAATCCTATTTTTCCTTTCAAAAACGAAACTGAAAAAGTGCCATAAACTGCAGATTACATGGGTTAACTGCCACAAAACTATTTTTAGAACAATCTACGTTCCAAGACGATCGTTTCGACTACTCATGGCTGCGAAACAGAGCTACGGATTAAAAGATACGAATTTTTAAAGAATCGAACTCTACGAATACCAAAAACTGGGCTAAACTGAAAACTTACGGATTAAGGATATTTTATTTTCCAAAGTTGCGTCTCCTCGCGCTGATCACTTTTCTCTCCTGCGGCATCTTGATCAGATGAACGGATTGACCACACGGTTGAAGTTTACGTTCGCCTTTTCCTGGCATCTTCTCAAGGCCTGCTTGCTCACCTCGCGCCGTTCTCTTTTTTCTATCGAATATGCGTGTGACCTAATGAATTAGTTTGGGGATTAATTCTTTTTTATAGCCAAAAATTAAATCCTTTATAATTAATAGCTAACTCCTTTAATTAAATCCCTTTTAATCAAATAAATAGGATAAATAATAATTAGGTCATAGTAAATATGCCCAATGACTAATTTACCCTTTTACGAAAAGTCGGGATGTTACAGACAATCCCAACAACCCTCTTTATATTCATCATTCTGATCAACCCGGTGCAATTCTTGTACCACAATCTTTAGCAGAAAATAATTAAAACACATGGAGACAATCCATGGTTATGGCGTTGTCCGTAAAAAACAAAGTAGGGTTTGTTGATGGCACCATCAAAAAACCTGATTCAAAGAATGAAGAAGAACTCCAACAATGGAATCGGTGCAATGATTTGGTCAAGACGTGGCTACTAGGATCTATGTCCAAAGAAATTGCTAAAAGTGTGATCCGTTTCAAAGAGGCCAGACAAATTTGGCCGGAATTACATGAAAGGTTTTCACATGTCAATGTGGTTCAATTATATAATATAGAAAACGCGATTCATCAATGCGTACAAGGAACAATGTCCGTTGTCTCATATTTTACAAAACTGAAGGGTCTTTGGGACGAACGTGATGCACTTTGTGAATTTCCTGCTTGTAACTGTGGATCTCTAAAAGAGATCAGTAATTTTCTGGATACACAGAAAACCATGAATTTTTAATGGGTTTAAATGAGTCTTATGCAGGAGTACGAAGCAATACGTTGTTGATGGATCCTTTACCATCAGTCGACAAGGCATATTCTCTCGTCCTATGCTATGAAAAGCAAGCAGAAGCCATGTCAATAGTCAACATGCAACAAGAAAGTGCAGCGTTTGCAGTGAAGAATGTGAACTTTAGCCAACATGAAGACGTGAAATGTGCAAAATGCAACCGTACTAATCATAGTACAAAGAACTGTAGAGCACACCTGAAGTGTGAATATTGTGGATCAAAGGGCATACACAAGATTATTGCAGGAAGAAAAAGGCTTCAGACCAAAGGGTGAATCCATCAAATCCATCAGATAAACAAAATTTGGCATCACCTTTTACCACAGAAGAATGCAGTCAATTATTAGATTTACTCAAATCAAAATCGGCTGCGAATCAAGTAACATTGGTATTTAATCATGAAGACTTCTCAGGTATGCATTTTCTACAAAATTCGAATGATAAGGATATTGTTTGGATCCTTGATAATGGTTGCACTGATCATATGGTTTGTGATCCGACATTCCTTATCAAAGCGAAACCAATGGCGAATAAGGCAGTGGACTTACCAACTGGATCAACAGCACCGGTTACCCATATTGGAGATGTGAAAATTTCATCGGAAATAGTCCTTTCCCATGTTCTATGTGTTCCTTCATTTCGACTTAATTTAATTTCCATAAGCCAATTAACAAAACAAACACCATGTATGCTTGTTTTCCTAAATGATTATTGTTTTCTTCAGGACCTACGTACAGGGAAGACGATTGGGACGAGCATTGAGCGTGGAGGACTTTATCAACTTGGAAAAATAAAGCAAATAGCATGTCATCAAACCCAATCCTCAACATCACCAATTTGGCACAAACGGCTTGGCCATCCTTCAGCAAAAGTTACAGCATTATTTAAAATTTCAAATGTCGAAAATAAACCTTGTCATGATTGTTTAATTTGTCCTTTGGCAAAATTAACTCGATTACCGTTTCCTAAAAGTTCTATTTCCAGCACATCACCTTTCCATTTAATCCATGTTGATATTTGGGGAGGTTATAAGGTACCTTCTATTACGGGAGCCCAATATTTTCTCACCATCGTTGATGATTTTACTCGATGCACATGGGTATACCTTATGCAAAATAAGTCTGATGCTAGACCCATTTTAATCAAATTTCTCAACATGGTGGAAAACCAGTTCAATACAAGGGTCAAAATTTTACGCAGTGATAATGGCTTAGAATTCAAAATTGATGATTTTTATAGTGATAAGGGAATATTGCACCAAACGAGTTGTGTCGGGACACCCCAACAAAATGGTGTTGCAGAACGAAAACATAGACACTTAGTAAGCATGGCCCGTTCACTTCTTTTTCAAGCCAAACTCCCAAGAAATTCAGGGTGAAGCCATTTTAACGCCTACATACCTCATAAACCGAACTCCCACACCTCTTTTACAAGGCATCACACCTTATGAAAAGTTGTTTAATAAACCACCAACTTATACACATTTACGTGTTTTTGGATGTCTTTGTTTTATTTCCACTCATACAAAAAACCCTTCTAAATTTGACCCAAGAGGTTCTAAATGCATATTCTTAGGCTACCCATCTAGTCAAAAGGCATATCGAGTATATGATTTGGATGATCACACAATTAAGGTTTCTCGTGATGTATTATTTTTTTAAGACATTTTCCCTTATCCACAAGATAATGAAGAGGAGTTGTTATTACTGCATACTCCACCTAATACAATTGATTTTGATGACCCAATCCCCCCTCACATACAACCAGCCGAAACTTCCATACCATAAGATCCCTCTACTCCCATACAACCAAACCCAGCCACTTCAGCCCCACCACATCATCCTACTCCCCACCATTCAACCTCAACTGAACCCACTCGACGTCGCAACCGTCCAACCAAAGCACCCACATACCTGCAAAATTTCCATGTTGATACGGTTCTACCCGCTCGTGCTGCCCCACAATTTTCTCCGGACGCCACAGGTACTTCATATCCTCTTGCAAATTATTTATCCTACGATCGATTATCGCATACTCACAAATCATATGCAGCACATCTTTCTTTCCTAATGGAGCCCTCCTCATTTTCCCAAGCTGTCAAAGATCCCATATGGCGTGCAGCCATGGATGAAGAGATTAAAGCTTTAGAAGAAAATAATACTTGGAGCTTGGTATCATTACCTTTAACAAAAATCATATTGGATGTAAATGGGTATACAAAATCAAGTCAAGGCCGATAGAACACGAGTGAACGTTACAAAGCACGCCTTGTTGCCAAGGGGATATAGTCAAGTTGAAGGCATAGACTATCGTGAAACATTTGCTCCAGTTGCGAAAATGGTTACCGTTCGTACTTTACTTAGTGTGGCCGCATTAAAGGGTTGGCATCTTCACCAACTTGACGTTAATAATGCTTTTCTCCATGGCGATCTCGAAGAGGAGGTTTACATGTCATAACCACCCGGATTCGGAAAAAAGGGGAGACACGTGTTTGCCGTCTTCACAAATCATTATATGGCTTGAAACAAACCTCGAGACAGTGGTTTCTTAAGCTCTCCAATTTTTTAAAAATTGCAGGGTTCAAACAGTCGCAAGCCGATTATTCTTTATTTGTCCGAATACAGAACAATAATTGTTTAGCTCTACTTGTATATGTCGATGATGTGGTACTTGTTGGGAATAATTTATAGGAAATCGAAGATGTCAAGCTTTTCCTATCAAAGCATTTCAAACTCAAAGACTTGGGAAAATTGAAATATTTTTTAGGCATTGAAGTTGCACGCTCACAACATGGGATTACCTTATCCCAACGCAAATATGCCCTAGAAATTTTGGAGGATACAGGTTTCTTAGCAGCCAAGCCATCGCGCTTTCCAATTGATCAGAATGTTACATTGACTCAATCTGAAGGTGAGCTTTCAACAGATGCGTCCACTTACAGACGACTAGTAGGACGTCTGATTTATTTAACAGTGACCAGACCGGATCTAGCCTACGTGGTAAATGTGTTATGTCAATTTATGGATAAACCTCGACAACCTCATTTTGAAGCAGCTCAGAAAGTATTGAGGTACATTAAATATTCTCCTAGTCAAGGAATTTTCCTACCATCTTCAGGCACGTTACAACTTAATGCTTTTTGTGATGCTGATTGGGCTCGATGCAAGGACACACGACGATCTATGACAGGTTACTGTATTCTACCTGGGAAAGCTCCAATTTCATGGCAAACAAAGAAGCAATCAACTGTCTCACGTTCTAGCGCAGAAGCCGAATATCGCTCCATGGCTTCTACATGTTGTGAACTTACTTGGATCCGCAACATTTTACATGATTTACATATAAAGTGTGATAGCCCCGCATGAATGTTTTGCGACAGCAAGGCGGCATTACATATAGCGTCAAATCCTGTGTTTCACGAGTGAACCAAACACATAGAAATTGATTGTCATCTGGTTCGACAAAAGATTCAAGAAAGGATGATTCAACCATTACACATTCGAATGGAAGATCAACCGGCTGATGTTTTCACAAAACCTTTAAGCTCAAGACAGTTCGAACGACTGATTGGAAAGTTGAGAGTTATTAACATTCACTCCAACTTGAGGGGGAGTGTTAAAGATGATAACAATGACATGTCATGATTGATTAGAGAATAAATGCGTACGTTCAAGAAGTAAATAAAGGATTTCCTATAATTACTATTTTCATTATGTAAAAATATTCTGAGAGGATTTTATGTGATTTGCAAATCATGTAATAACTCCTTTTATTGGGTTAAATACATGTACGTTTGACAGAATGCAATATCAATGAAAACCAATTTCCTTTCACTTGTTCTTACACCATTTTCGTTCTATCTTTATCTATTTTCATTTTTCTTTATTTCTTTACACACTTGATAAATAATTTCTCCAATTCAATTCTATCTAAATGCATTTAAATAAATGTAGTTTACATTAAAATAAAGGCACCATGAGATAGTCAAGTTCCTTACCTTAACTCGCTCCCAAAGGCCAAAACTAGAACCATCATCTTCTTACGGTGCATACATCTACAAACAAGAACCATCATTATTACAAGCCATAAGTAGATTTCCTAGATACTCCCCTCCTTTCCAATGGATGGGGTCTTTACATGTATGGATAAGTTCTTTTCGGAAATCTAACTTCAAAACACGGTGATGAATTCCGAGTTATTGAAGTACAAGAACCGAGAAGGTGCCTTCGGTAGACATTTGGCAATGAGAGGATGTGAGCAGTATATTTATGATCCGGGTATGAATATCTCTTTTAAGTATTAACTATTAAGTTCGATATATTAATATGGAGGTTATGTCACAATAATGAATATTTCCTTTTTTTTTTTTCTTTTTCTTTCTAAATTTATAGTTAAATGTGGTCTGTTGAACATATTATTGATACACAAGAATCAGTTTATTAATCAAGCAAATATTCTGAAATGTTTTGTATTTATGTCTTTCACATTATGTATTGTACCAATATATTTTCTCCGTTGTATCTACTAAAATCAATGAAATCAATTTCCTAATTCTCTATTATCGTATCAAAACTTTTCTACTATCGTCTTTCAGATTCTGGTTAATCGTAAAGAAATTCTTTTGAGTGGGGGTTCGTTACCGTAATCTACACGAACCCTCACCCGTCTTCGTGTTTTGTTTGTCCATTGATTATTAATTTTTCCCCGTCATGTTTTTTTCCCATTGATTTTTTTAATCATCAAAATAAATTACTCTTGTGTCATTATCATCTTTCAAACTCATTAATGCTTCTGCGAGGCATGTCGATTACTTTTCAATTATGGTAAACTGCAAATGTTAGGAAACCTCTGTCTTTCCAATCCAAATTTCTTGTTTCTCTTTATTCAACCTCTTCTCTTCCCCTCCTTCTTGTGGGGAGCATAAGCATGCTAGTCCCATTTGTCTATTAGGGTTTGCACAACCCTCCATTCCAAATTTTATTAATGGTTTTTACAATCCTCCATTCCAAATTTTCTTAATTAGGGTACAACCCTCCATTTCAAATTTTATTAAGTTTTGTCCCAAAACATGTGTTGATCACAAGGCTGACCACACATCAATTTTTTTCCCAGCTATAAATTCTTTTTTTAGGGTCTCAAATCCTCTTAAGGATGATATTCCCCCCAAATATCTTTTCCTCTCTATCACTTCTTCTATGACTCTTTACATGTGAAGCAGTTGTTGCCGATTGATGTGGAGAATGATGTTGCAGGCACAATGTGAAGGAAGCATGATTAATTCATTATGAGTCAATCTCCATGTTCATTGCATCACCAAGGGATTGCAGAGGCGTGTTGAAGGTATTATTGATACATAAGAATTAGAACATTAATCACGCCAATATTCTGAAAATATTATGTTTTTATGTCTTTCACATTATGTATTCTACCTATATATTTTCACCGTTGTACTATGCTCAAATCAATTAAATCAATTTCCTAATTCTCTATTATGGTCTAATTATGGTAACCACACACATCACCTCCAAATGGTTGCAATGTGGATTCTTTCTTGGACAACAAGCTACTCCGGTTGTGAAAGAAATTGGAGTGCCTTTGAAGGGGTAATTCTCATTCTAAAGTATTCTTGAACAATAAATTTATATCTTTATGACTTTATGTGATAAAGATTTATTGATTTAAGTCTTATAAAATTATTTTTGTAGGTACACACAAAGTAGAGGAATAGGCTAGATACCGAACGGATGAACAAGCTAGTCTATATTCGATTCATTTCAAGACTGATGAACATGAAGAAGATGAGTAGTGATGAAATTGAAGTGCTTCAAGCATCCGGCACTCATAATGCACAATCTTATATAGTTGATGGACTAGAAGAAGAAGAGGTCACGCCTGGTTCAGAACTTACATGAGGAATGGTGGGTGAAGCATCGGGTGCAAATGAAGAATGGAAAACAAGATGGAGTGCTCGCAATTCGGAACAAGAAGAAGTGAGAGAGCCCGAAGAAGATGATTTTGTAACCGATGGCACGGATACAGGGGATGAGGGCAAAGAGGATAAAGACTTAGACCTTGAGTCGGACAAAGAGTGCGATGTAAGAATTGGACATGAAGACGGCGACTTAGGGAATGAGAATGAAGAATGGAACCGTTGAATCAAACTCTTGTCTCCAAAGGTGAAGTTCTGACTTGTTAGTTGTTAATTCTTAGTTCTTACTTCTTAGACTTATTTTAAATTAAGCGTATGCATTTGTGTATTTTTTTGACTCTTTCATTAATGATTATACTTTTTCATTTATGTCAAACAATAGTCTTTGTAGTAGTACTATACAAATAAAAATAATAACCTAGGCGCCTATTAGGTGGGTTTAGGCGCTAGGCGCCACCCCTCCGACCTATTAGCATAAATCGTTTTTAGAACATTTTAAGTGCCATGTGCTCGATGACTGATTTAACCTATTTCATAGTGCATCGGGTTTCGTGTTGAATAAAATTGATGTGATGTAATGTAAGAGATTGAAGGGATATCATTATTTTATTCGATTAATAAAGTTGTTTTATTTGGACCGAATAGAATAGTATAAAATACTCTTTTTAATATATTTTGCTCATGAGACTTATCTCAAGTGGTTAATGTATGGCTCCAGAACCTCCATGGTTTGAGTCTCACCTTGTGCGTGTAGGTTTAATGTTTTCTAAATGAGGTAATTTCGTTTCTGAAAAGGAAAAAAAGAACTCAATTTTTTTAATTCTTTTTTTTCCATTTGTCTCTTTTTTAACAAGTACAAATATTTAGAGAGAATTTGTCAAAAGGACAAATTAACTATTTCATATGTCATTTCTTTTAGAGAATTACGGATAATGACAAGGTTTTGAAATATTTTTAAGTAGCATGACAACTATACAATTTTTATAGGGAGAATGATAACTTTTATATTTTTTATAGCCTGAAAGACAAAACAAAAAAATGAATAATAAATAAATAAATAAAAACTCCCGACGCGTCCCTGTTCAAGACTTCCAAGATAAATTTCTTTTTTCCTCTTTCCTTCCCGTTTTTTAAACGTTCATATCTTTTGATCTAGAAATCCAAATGCGATAAAAATTTCACTGAATTTTTTATTTTTTGATGCTCTCCGTTTTGAGACTTGGTTCGATATAATTACGTCGTTTTTCGTGAGATTCACTGTCGAAATTCACTCAGTGGATCTCCCCAGTGAATTCTGAAAAACATTGAATATCGATAGTGAATTTCGTACAATAGTGAATTTCGACAGCAAATTTTCTGAAATCACGTCGGAATATGTTGAATTGTAACGCCCCGATTTTCGCCATATTGTTTATAAAGGATTTTATAGGCATTTCGAAATAACTGTAATGATAATTTATTTATTTATTTATTTATTCTTTATATTTTCAACTAATAAGATCTACTGATATATTATATTTTCATACTATTGATTAAGCTGCGAAAAGTTTGAAGTATTTTCAACGTAAAAATCATTTCGTTGTGATATTATTTTATTAAAAGTGACATTATTATTATTATTATTATTATTATTATTATTATTATTATTATTATTATTATTATTATTATTATTATCATCATTGATAGAGCTAAGTGATATAACGTTAAACATTTCTTTTCCTTTAAAGTTGAGCAAGGGACTCGATGAATTAAACAAATGAATAATGTATGTGTTTAGTAACGGTTCGGCTGAGTATAATCTTTTAGAGTTATAATTGATTAGTTGTGATAATTAATTAGTTGTCTAGTGTTAATTTCACTAGAATTGTAACGTAAGAAATAGTATAGCATTTATTTATTTATTTTTCGCGCCGTAGAAGTTACCTCCATCATTATAGTTATGAAGGTCACTCTCAGCTATATATACACCCCACTATTGAAACCACCCCAACTCAACTCAATACTCTTTCTCTTTTACGACCTCCGGCGATCCAAGCCGTTACTTGTCTATCTCTCCTATCAAACTTTAGCAATTCCACCAATTAATCTATCCAACTTAAAACAATCATTATCTTCTCTTTAGATTGTTTAACCAGGTTTTTAGCCGCATGGAATTTCCCTTAAAAAAAATATTGCTACTTTCATCTGCACCACTCCGGTAAATCCGTCGCCGTAAACGCCACCATTTCATCATCTATATCATCATATTCATCAAACGAGCATGTTGCTATAACTTTCATCTTCTCTACTGGATGTCATCAATTTTCTTTTATGATCGAACAGATCTTTTCGGGACGTTCCGAACATCCGAACCGGCATAAATCTTATGTTCCACTTTCTTTCAGGAAAGTTTGAATCGAAAGTGAACAGGACCCTCGTCAGGCATGATTGATGTGCCACCATGGATTGATGGAGATTCTCGACCTTCATTTGAAGGGTTATTTTGGTAAATGAGTTGCAGAGTCTCACTTGTTCAAACTAGGTGATTTGGATGAGGGATGGAACGAGTTGAGGACGTTTGTGGATTTTTGTGAGTTAAAATTGTGAAAATATTGTTCAACAGTTAAAGACCACTCAATGTTATATATATTTGGCCATAATTGACGTGAGAATAAAATTGAAGAAGATTGACGTTTCTAGCATGCGGGGTCGACTGAAAAAAAAAATGAATAAGGAAAAAGGAATATGGTTTTCGCAAACAACAGACAATTAAAAGTAATCGAGTAAACTCATAGATAAGGTGAGTCTTTTATTTTGATATAAAGCCAAAAGTGTGTTCTCTATTATTTTCAAAAATTTTGTGTATATATATCGAATGAACTTTTAAACTCGAAAGTCATTTTCAAATGATTTCTTTAAAATTAAATGACTTGATTTGAGCTAGTGCACATTTTTATAAATAAATAAAACTGATACTTGGAATTGACGGATAATACTTGCTCGCTCGCTCGCTCGTTCGCTCGCTCGTGACACGAAAGTGTCAAAGCTCTGGTGGCTAGGGGGATTAGAGTTCTTGCTTCTGGAGAACGGGCTAGTCACCGGTCTCGGGGCCTCTTGACTCGAAGTCTTTCCGACAGTAGCTAGAGTGCTCACTCGTAAGAGTGGGGACGGTACCTTTTCCCCGAAGATTCATGCTACAGCCGGGAAAGCAAGGGCTGACGGTTGGTGCGTGGGTCCTAGGGCATGGATAGGGTTGGCTGGAGCCGTGTAGGAGGTTTGCACGGTGAAGGTTGATTCTTTTCCCTGATAATCGGCCGGAGTTGTCAGGCATGGCTAGTTCTCGTGGAGTGCGGTTGAAATCCCTTGGGTACATATGGTGTTTGGGCGGTACTTGACTCATCGGCTCGGCCAAAGCTGGTGCTTGTAAAATAAACTCGACATGTTTTTCCTTAATGCTCGTGCACTATATAACTTTTAAAATTGACTTATTATTTTTGCTCTGTCTTGTATTTTTATTTTCAAGATTTATTTACTAACTAGTTTTGCAAGATTAATAAAGGTTTCCGCTGCAAATTTTATAAAAGTTGTTTTTATATTTATAAATATATATAATATAGTATAACACTTGCACACGTGGCTCATACCAGCCCTTTGCTGACGCCTCGTTTTGCTTTGTGTTGTTTTGTTTTTTTTTCCTTTTATAAATATATGTACAGGTTTTTTTTATCGAGATATAAAGAAGAGTATATAGATGATTGATCGAGATTCGAAGATAAAGGAAATTAATATTTTGGATGGTACACCGATTTATTTTAAGAGCTATTGTATTTTGTTTGTGTTGTAATCTTTTAATGGAATTAGTTAGTGAGTTATGTACAATTGATTTGTGGTAATATTGTAATGAAGTTTGTTATTGAAGTATTGTCCAAATCATTTGTGGAGTTAGTCATTTTATTTTGGGATTTCTAGCATTGTTATTGAAGTCGCGGCGTGAGCTTCGCAACCCCTCCTAGAATGATCCCAGTGGACCTAGGGGTCGGGAGTAGGGTATTACAATACCAACTGGAGGGGTGTGATTAATTCTCACACACTCTTTAACACATAGTAGATGTGTGTAGGTGTGACATGGATTGATCACAACCCTACACTTGGTATACCTCTAAAATAATTTCCCTACCATAACTCTTCTCAAGCGTGTGTATTCGAGAATAGTATTTTGTAGTAATTATCCTCTCATTCTTTATTTTCAAACATTTATATTTTTCAAAATGAAACGGAAAAAATCGTATTCCTTTCGTTTTTTTATCTGTCACGTTTCAAAATTTGTTTTGTTTTTATTTATCTGTCATTTTACATTTCCAATGCATTATATATTATTTTATTTTCTCCTTTACGAATAAAATATTTACATCTCCAATAAAAAAAAATATTTCAAATACTAAAAACTCATTTTACCAACAAAGTATTTACATCTCCAATAAAAAAATACATTTCCAATACAATATTTTAGATATATTAATTACTTTCTTAATCTGTGTGATTATTATTTCTGTGACAGATAAAAAAAACGGAAAAAGTATTTTTTTTTTATCCACTTTATTTCAAGATCAAACATGACTATATCACGTTAACTCAAAAATAATAAAAAAATAAAATTAAAAAAAAAAAACTATATTGCGATACAATTTCTCTACCGTGAAAAAAACACTATTTCAAAAACATTAATATATATTTTTTTTTTCTCCTCTTTTTTTGAGAGTGCGAAACTTATTGGATCCATATTGAGTCTGTTTTGTTTCTACCATTGCATGTGTCGCAATGGAGTGTAATGTAAATAAGCCAAAAATCTGCTCGTACATTTTATAGCATCCGAACTAGAGAAAAGAGAGCCTCCATCTACTAAGATTACGAAAACCAACTTACGATTTTGAGCATCCGGCCTATACGAGTACAAAAATCATAATACAATCTAATTATATAAATATATGAACTAAACTATCATGTTCAAAATTAAATAATTTTCCTGTGTTTCTTTGCAAATGCGACTTTTTATCAACTACAACAATATATCATCAGTTTATAACCCTAACAAAAAAACCGATCTAATACACTTTTCATTAAATACTATGTATAAATCACATGAATATCAACCGAAATCCAAATAGCTCAAAAGCATCTTTCTCCCACAAATGTCAATTATATTATCAAACAATAACAAAAAAAAAAAAAAAAACTAATCAAATCACTACCTATATATCATAAAATTATGGGGCATTAGTTTATTAAAACTGTTTGACTACAAATCTTGCGGGAATAATTTTTTTCGAAAACAAATATTGCTTAAAAGACCATCCCCATTCTTTTTCCCTTTACTTGCCCAAAATACAAGTGAAAACACCTTTGAACTCATTACACAAAATCAAACTCGTTATTCGAACTTGTTACACGAGTTTGAACCCAAATCACCCATCTTCTTCAACCCCAAGATCCATCGCCGGAGCCCTCTGCTGGAATCCCGCCGGAACACAAATTCGAACTCGTTTGGACTCGTTACCCGAGACTGAACTCGTTACACGAAATCGAACTCGTTATTCAAACTCGTTACACGAGTTTGAATCCAAATCACCCGTCTTCTTCAACCCCAAAATCCGTCGCCGGAGCCTTGCCGGATCACGAATTCGAACTCGTTATTTGAGGGTGTTTGAACTTGATATTTGACATAATGAAGAACTCGTCCTCACGAACTCATTATTCGAACTAATTATTTGAACTTGATAAGAGAAATTTGGGGATGAGGGAGTTTGAAAGATAATAGGGGATTTGGGTATGAGGGAGTTTGAAGAAGAAGATTAACAGGAATTTGGGGATGAGAGAGTTTGAAAGATAAGATGGGAATATGGGGATTTGAATTTGATATTCAAAATTTGAATTTGGGTAAGGGAGGGAAGATTTGAGGATGATAAAAAGAGAGGCAAATGGGGGATTCCCATCATTTTTTGCCTTTTCCATTTTTTTTTTTTAAAATTTCTTTTTAGTCAAAGACTATACACGCAATGAAAAGTTGAAAGAAGACTATCTAGGTAATTCCCCTAAAAATGTAACTCTAACAAGTCAATTATGTCAAACATAATTATCTATTGAAAGTTGAAATAAATTATAATAAAAAAAAACCAACAAACTTGAAAGTTATTCATCCAAAAAATGTAATAATGTGCTTTCAAAATCTTAAATAGAGTGACTTACCCATTTGCTTAAAGAATCAAGACCGGTGTAGTATGATTTTCCGTTGGTTGATATTCCCCAAAATTTGTCTTTCAGATGAAGAAGAAATTTTCAGATTTGGTGATATTGTTGGTGTAATTTTCAGAGAAAATTGGGAGGAGAAGAAGAAGATACATGTGAAAATAGAAATTCTGGACTTAACGAAATTGCACGTGGCCACGTGGAAATTTCTATGGGCTGGCACCCAAAACGTTGAAGTTTCCACGTTTTCAAGACACGCCCAGTTAAAAATGGGAAATCGTATAACTCCTTCAATCCGAGCAAATTTGTACGGGCTGAGCCCAAAATGACCAAATTTACACGGATTGAAGCAGTTTCTCCATATTTTAATTTGCACGTGGCGTGTATTGAGCCCGTGAAAATTTCCCCGGGCTGTATCCAAAACGTGCAAATTTGCACAAGGGACCTGAAAAAAATTGTCTGTCACAACCTGAAAAAAATCGGCCCCCTATAGAGACCTGATTTCCAATTTTCTCGAGCGGGAGGGGAGTGGTGAGTGGAGAGCAGGGAGGCCGTAAGGACTAGAGAATCAGAAATTGTTTAACGACTGGAGTTTGCATCAAAAAAAGTTACGACCAAGTGAGTGGACAAAGGGTAAATATGTCTAATATAATTGGTTTTATCCTTAATTAATGTAACGCCCTGTCCCGGATACCGAGTTCTTATCCGGAAAAATGACGTTCGGCACGTGACATTTAGAGTAAACCCTAAATCCCACGTAAGTCTCATGTCATATCAGAAAGCTTGGAGGAAAAGAGACAATCAAAAGACTCTGGAAACTCACACTTAAAACTTTCAATTAACAATCTCAATCGATTACAACTGCTATCAAACTAAAACATAAATAACTACTAATATTTATTATAACCCAACTTGTCTGAAAAGTGGAAACCACCGGAACTCAACGAACTTCATGGCTTCTTTCCTAATCTTGCTCGCCATGCTCATCATCCAACTCGTTTTTAACCTGCATTTTTTCTTATTCCAAATAAAAGGAGTGAGCACCAGTTGAATGCTCAATAAGGAGAAAGAAGATCAAAAGAGACATTCATGTATATCGGATGCCGGGAGACACGACATGAATCCACTTCATCCAGTTCACAAACAGTCTGAAGGCCGTTACTTGAAATATTGAGAACTATTTTTAAAACATAACTTGGAGAACACGTTATACATCCTTAAAAAACATATCTTGAATCATAAAGAACTTCACTTGAAAATCAACCTTAAACCATGCAAAGAAAACATGCCTATTAACTACATTCGGTTCATCTGGAAGATACTTGTTTGTTACAATAGTTACTTACTTACGATGTTTAGCCCGCTGATCAAACTTACGTAAAATGTCTGTTAACCCATACTTTACTTGTCTACTAGCCATAACATGTTCGTGTCTTGTCTATCATGTTCATACTTCATGTCTACCTTCTTACTTAACATATCTACGTTCTTGTCTTGACTATCCTATTCATTTTCTTAGTGCCTTGTCATGGGGGGATTGGTGCAACACGGGTAATATGACAAGTGTACACATCGAACATGGAGTGCAGGTCACGGTACCCTCTCGGTACATCATCCTGGGACGACATGGGTAATACAACTAGCCATACATACGACATGGTCCTACGCTCATTACCATGGTAGTCCACTCAAGATCGTCATAAGGTCACAAACTATAAACAAATAGAAGGACGAAAAGCACATAGATTCCACGTTACATACCCATATCTCACCTACGGGGATATTCGAGACCGTACCAACACCAAACTCACATCCTATCTCCACTATTGGTAACTTAAATGCATAAAACATAAAAGTAACTAAATAGCAGAATAACTTTCTTAAAACATAGTTTGGCAAATACCGACAACACATAATTACGCCTAGTTTCGTGCGATAATCAAAACAACCTAAAGGCATTGGCGGGAATATTGTTTGGACGAAGACCCGGATCATAAGTATCTTGTTGCTCTGACAATATATAAAGCCATTAGCTGGACACCTCTATAAGTACTGAGATGAGCATTGGAATCTTGTCTGGCAGCTTCATGACCCCAAGAGGCTGAACTTCCACCTTTGGCAGGCTTCCACGGGTCTCTACCCACCATGGAATTCCTCTACAATAGGCATGTGAGCTCCTCCTCCTTATGCATCCAATGTAACCACTACATTGTGACCAATATGCATGCTTTAAGAGACTGCGGCCCCTCACAACATATCTGAAAAGCTTTGCCCACGGGATCAGTGGAGAGACTTCTTCTCACCCAAAGATGTCAAAATCTGGATTTCAAATAATATACAGAGAAGTCGGAACAACAAAGATTGGCCCTACATCTTCAAATAGGCCTTGTAAAACATGTGGTTTTGGAGAAATAAAGCACAACATGACCCAGCCATCTAGAGACCGCCTCCTCGGCTACACACGTCCTGACTTCAAATTTTTTGAGTAGAGTTAAAAACCTCTTGCTCTCCTAGGAATATTGATGTATAGTTAGACAAACCATCTTTCGAATATTTTTTGGATATAACTCTTGGGGTTGATCCCACGTTTCTATCAATAAATACAAATCGTTTTTCCAAATAAAAAAACAACCTAAAGGCATATCTTTATACTAAAAACGGAACATTTTGATAAGAAGAACTCATTACCTTAAAAGATGAGCTGAAATACGAGCCGGCTACTCTTGAAAATATTACATGAATCTATCAACCAACAACATATCTAACAACGATTTCCCTTTTTCGATCAACCGTAATTCCAAATAAACCCTAATAATTAAAGGCACATTCTTTAATCCTAAATCCAAAATTAAAACTCTTAAAAGACAATAAATGTCATATAATTAAACTTACCCGCAAACCACTCGTGAATCGGATTAAAGAACGATGTACCGAACAGTGACCAGATCGTCTTTTCTTTTCTCCTTTTTTTTTTTCTTCTTCTTCTTTAGTCTTGCCGTCAATTCACTTTTGCTTATCCGAACCTATTTAATTTCTTTAGGCAACCCTTTTCTTATCTTTTTTTCATTTGTATAATAACTAATCCACCACAATAGTGTTGAAATCTTTCTCTTCAAGTAATTCAATAACTATCCCAAAACCTAACTGTCAGCAAAGTGACTTAAACTCTACATCTGGTAGAGCTAATCTAGCCGTCAGCTGAATGATGGTCAGCTTAGTAAAGTGTATTCAAGTCTATGAAAGTCAGCTGGGAAGGTCAGCTGAGGTTTTTCTGGTGTCAGCAACCCGCTGAGAGGTAATGGACACAGCTGAGTTCTACATCTGGGCATTGATCATCTGAGTTGGGTCAATAGATGGACCCATATATGGGGCATTTATGGCAATCCGACAAAGATCCTTGGCGGTTAGGGTTTTAGGGATCTGTTCCTATAAATACCAACTGTATTGATCATTGTAATGTGTGTAATCCGTCTGAATTTCAGTGCATAGTAAAATATCTCTTTTCTGTCCGTGGAGTAGTTGACACAACGCCGGAAACCACGTTAAATCTTGTGTTCTTTTTGTTTCTGTTATTTTCTATGATTGTTTATGTTAGATTTCTTCTTGTTTATCTTTATTGCATCTGGTTTCCAGATCCTGGGAGTGTTGGTTTCTCTTCTGGAATCATCTATACGAACGAATTTTATCTTCACCAAGATCTTCACCGGTGCTAGGCTTCTGTGATAAAAGTTCTGTTCTTTGGTAGGGAAGATGTCTGCAATTAACGTAAATATCGATAAATTTATAGGAAGAAATGGTCTTAGTCTGTGGAAAATCAAGATGCGTGCCTTGTTAAAAAAAATGGATTATGCAGTCATTTATCTGATAAATGGGATGCCAGTGCAACAGATTATGCCAGTCTGGAAGAGAAAGCACATTCAACCATCATGTTGTGCTTATCTGATGATGTTATCACTGAACTTGCTGGGGAAGACACAACTGCCAAGTTGTGGGCAAAGCTTGAAAGCATGTGTATGACTAAGTCATTAACAACAATTTGCTACTAAAGCAGAGACTGTTTAGTCTGAGGATGCATGAAGGAGGCCAGTTGAGGGAACATCTTGATCAGCTGAACATAATATTACTTGATCTCAGGAATATTGATGTTAAAATTAAAGATGAAGATACATCCATAATCCTGTTGGTGTAATTATATGCATCATATGATAACTTTGTGCAGCCTTCATAGTTGGGAAGTATACAGTGGCTTTAGAGGATGTAAGGGCAGCCTTGCATGCCAGGGAGCTGAGACACAAGGCAACAAGCACATACAATCAGGCTGCTGGACTAGTGGTCAGCAACAACAGTGGAAAATGGCATGGACAGAAGAAAAAATCCAAGAAGGGTGGTTCCAAAGGTCCTATGTCCACAGGATGTCTCGTAATTCTTTGTAGGGCGGGGGACATTGGAAGTCCAATTGTCCAAAGAAAAAGAGGCAGCATGAGAACAATTCTGGCACAGCAGCTGTGGTTGTTGAGCATTCTGATGAGGAATTGGTTCTAGTTGCTGGGGATTCAACACATCATGTTGATGTTTGGATCCTAGATTCTAGAGCATCCTATCATATTTGTCCACACAGGGAGTGATTTTCAACTTATGAGGAGATAGATGGTGGTCATATTGCTATGGCAAACAGCAAGGTCTACAAGATAGTGGGAATTGGCTCAGTTCAGCGGAGGACCAAGGATGGTAGATTTTACACACTGAAAGATGTTAGACATGTTCCACAGATGACCAAGAACTTGGTATCTCTTAGTGTATTGGACAACACGGGGTTCAATTTCAAGGGAGAAGGTGAAGAGATGAATGTCTACAAAGATTCGGTTGTGGTCCCTAAAGGTATCAAGAAAGGAACCTTGTACATATGACAAGGCTCTACTGTATCTGGCTCTGCTGCGGTGGCATCCTCAACAGTTCATCAAACACAATAGACCATGTTGTGGCATATGAGAATTGGTCACATGGGTGAAAGAGGTATGTAGGTCCTTTCTTCAGCATGTTTTTTTGGGAGATATAAGATCAAGACTCTGGGCTTTTATGAGCATTGTATGTTTGGAAAGCAACATAGAAGCAAGTTCTCAGTAGGAAAACACAATACATAAGCATCACTTGATTATATCCATTCTGATGTTGGGGGGGCATCAAAGGTGGAATCATTGGTTGGTCACAGATATTTTGTGTCATTAATAGATGACCATTCAAGAATGACTTGAGTGGTGATGATGAAACGCAAAAGTGAGGCATTGGATAGTTTCAAGCAGTGGAAGGCTCTAGTGGAGAATTAGACAGGAAAGAAAATCAAAAGGCTTCAAACAGATAATGGTCTGGAATTCAGCTGGTCTGAGTTTGATGCATTCTGTAAAGATGAGGGTATTGCCAGACATCATACATTCAGGAATAAACCTCAGCAAAATGGTGTAGCTGAGAGAATGAATCAAAATCCTCTATAGAGGGCAAGATGAATGCTCTCTAATGCTAGTATATCAAGGGGATTTTAGGCAGAGGCTATAAGTACAACATGCTATTTAATCAACAAGAGTCCTCACAGGGATCAATCTCAAGACACCATTTGAGATGTGGTCAGGAAAGCCTACTGACTACTCAATTCTAAGGGTTTTTGGAAGCACAGTTTACTATCATGTAAATGAAGGGAAGCAAGAACCAAGAGCCAAGAAGGGTGTGTTTGTGGGGTATGGTGATGGGGTGAAGGGTTATATAATTTGGTCATCGGTAGAGAAAAGGGTCATACTCAGCAGAGATGTGGTCTTTGATGAGCTTATCGGTGGGAAAGTCTACTGAATCTGAAACCGGTACTAAAACTGAGAGGGCTAAGAAACAGGTGGAGCTTCAAGTGGAGTCAGCTGAGATGCAACACTCAGTTGATCCAAGTCAGCACTCATCTGATCTGGTTGTTGAACCAGAGCTGGATCCAAGCAGTCAGCTCAACAAGGGTCAACTAAGCATCAAACAGATATTGGTCAACATAGTATAGCTATCAGCAGAGCTAGAAGATCCAATGTTGGGGTACATCCCAAGAGGTATGGGTTTGATGATATGGCTGGATATGCACTTCAAGTTGCAGAAGAAGTGGATGGTTTTGAACCTTCTACTTACAGGGATGAAGTGACATGTTCTAAGGCATCTCAATGGCTTGCTTCCATAAGAGATGAAATGGATTCATTACTGAAGAATCAGACTTCGGATATGGTCAAACATCCAGCTGATAGTAGAGTTGTTACTTGCCAGTGGATCTTCAAAAAGAAGGAAGGAATGACTAAGGCAAAAGGGGTAAAGTATAAGGCACATTTGGTTGCAAGGGGTTCAGTCAGAAAGAAGGAGTGAACTTTGATGAGATATTCTCACCAGTAGTCAGACATACTTCGATCAGAGTGTTACTAGCAATGGTGGCACAGCATGATCTTAAACTTGAGCAGTTAGTTGTGAAGACAAGTTTTTTGCGTGGTGAGGCGGCTAAGGACATGTACATGACTCAGCTAAAGGGTTTCCAAGTTCCTGGCAAGGAAGGTTTTGTATGCAAGTTGAAGAGGTCCTTGTATGAACTGAAGCAGGCTCATAGGCAGTTGTATAAAAGTTTGACAGTCACATGATCCAGCTGGGTCATAACAGATGTCCATATAACTATTGTGTGTATCACATTCAGCTGAGAGATGGATCACATATCTATCTAGTCCTGTATGTGGATGATATGTTGATAGCTGCTGAAAAGAAGTATGATGTTCAGAATCTGATGTACCTTCTCAGTGTTGAGTTTGAAATGAAAGATTTGGGTGCAGCCAAGAAGATTTTGGGGATGGATATCTGGAGAGATAGAAGTCAGAAGAAGCTGTTTTTATCTCAGTAGGGCTATATACGTAAGAAATTGGCCAGATTTGGCATGTCTGCTGCAAAGCCAATAGATACTCCTATGGCATCTAATGTTCATTTGTCTATTCATACTTCATAGTCAGTAGATGAGAAGGAGTTGTGGAAATATTACATTAATATTACATTACTTGTAACACGTTACTTATTTGTAACATGACATATTAATTGTAGAGTATAAACAATTAATATGTCATAAAGTAACTCTATTTTGTCTTATTATGCTCTAGCACTTAATACTAGCCGACTCTAGCATTTAATAGCATTCATTACTCTACTCATGCTTGTATCTATTTATACTCATACTTTTATCATGAATAAAATAAGTTGAGTTTACTCAAGTATTATTTCTTTCTCAAACTCTCTTCATGGTATCAGAGACATAATCTTTCTAATCCGCTGCAAAATCTCTCTGTTTCTTCAAGGATGTCTTCATTATCCGACGCCTCTTCATCCTCAGTTGAGTCCCAGCAGCCTCGGGTGAATGAAAACTATTCTTTTACAAATCACAGACTTGATGGCAACAACTACCTGCTGTGGTCAAGATCTATGAAAATGTTTATCTCAGGCCAGAGCAAGATAGGATACTTGTCTGGCTCCAAACCTGTCCCTGCCGAAACTGACCCCAAGTTTGAAGCATGTGATACAGAAAATAACCAAGTCATGACCATCCTCACGAGGTCAATGACAAAAGAGATCAGTGAGAATTTCATGATGTATGACACTGCTAAGGATATCTGGGATAATTCCAGAGACCTTTACTCAAAAAAGGACAATACATCTGAGGTCTATGAACTTGAAGCCCAAATCCAAAATTGCAGACAAGGAGACCTGTCTGTAACTCAGTACTACAACCTTCTAAGTCATGGCAACACCTAGATATGTTGGAAACTCACCTATGGAAGGATGTAGAGGATGCTACCTTATACAAGGATATCATTGAGAAGAAGAGGGTATTCAAGTTCCTTACAGGACTGAACTCATCCCTTGCTGATGTTAGAGGTAGAGTTCTTGCTACTAAACCTCTCCCCAACCTCAAATCTGTGTTTGCTGAAGTCAAACATGAGAAGAGCAAGAGAAAAGTAATGCTGCAAAGCAACCCTGCTGATCACTCTACTGATAGCTCAGCAATGTTGGTGGTCAAGAAGCCCACTGAGGTTACTGAGACTTACAGGAAACCTACTGAGAAGATAGGAAAGTTGTTATGTGACCACTGCAAACGCACAAATCACACCAAGGACACTTGCTGGAAACTACATGGTAAGCCTAATTCTTTTAAACCCTCCAAACCAACCAGGAGAGTCGGGGCAAGCATGTCGGTGAAGAAGGAACAAAGATACCACATTGGATGCTCGGTTTGCTTTGCCTTCAAAGCCTTCATTGCTCAACAAAAGGAAGTTAGTTCTATCAACGACATAGCTACTCATGCTCAAACAGTATATTCCACTCACCTCTCGGTAAATGATACTTGGATTGTTGATTACGGGGCTTCATCCCATATGACTGGTAACAAGAGTCTCATATCTCATTTTAAGCCTTGCCATCAGACCCATAATATTAGGATTGCTGATGGATCTATTTCATGTGCACAAGGTTTTGGAAATGTTAAACTTCTTGATAAGATATACCTTCGTGGATGTCCTATTTGTTCCAAAATTAGATCAGAACCTTATATCTCACAAGAGAGACTCACTAAAGACCTAAATTGGACGGTCTTGTTTAATAACAATCAGTGTATATTACAGGATCTTTCTTCAAAGGAAGTGATTGGGAGAGCTAAAGCTTGCTCAGGACTATTTATGGTCAACCCTCCTGAAGATAGAAGATTGAAGACTGAAACTGCCTCAGCATCCTGCAACCAAACCTTAGACAATATCATGTTATGGCATTATAGACTAGGTCATCCAAGTTTTGGTTATTTAAAATCTTTATTTCCTGAATTTCTTAAAGGATGTAACCTTAGTGACCTTCAATGTGATATTTGTCAGTTTGCTTAACTTACTAAGTCTGTGTATACTAAAATATCTTACTTACCCTCCACACCTTTCACTCTAATATATAGTGATGTATGGGGACCTTCAAGATTTAAAAGTATAACAGGAAAGAGGTTGTTTGTCACTTTCATAGATGACCACACCAGGATCATATGGCTGTTTTTTATGAAAGATAACTCTGAAGTTGGAACCATCTTCCAAGAGTTCTATAACATGGTATCCTCTCAATTTGACACTAAGATTAAAATCTTAAAAACAGGTAATGCCCTGGAATACTATGAGTCCAACCTCAGCACCTTCCTGAATGATAAGGGAATTGTTCACACCAGTAGCTGTGTAGAGACACCACAGCAAAATAGGGTTGCTGAGAGGAAGAACAGGCACTTACTGGAGATGGCTAGATCAGTCATGTTCACCACACATGTGCCTAAATATATGTGGGGTGAAGCTATATTAACTGCCACATACCTAATCAACAGGTTACCCAACAGAGTGTTAGGATTCAAGACTCTCATTCAAACCCTGCTGACAACTCATCCCTGTCCTCATCTCATTGCTGACTTGCCTCTAAAAATCTTTGGATGTACTGTGTTTGTCTATATCCATGCCCAACATAGAAGCAAACTTGACCCCAAAGCTCATAAGTGCATTTTCCTTGGATATGCCAAAGACAGGAAGGGCTACAAATGTTACTCTCCCACTGACAAAAGATTCTACAACTCTATGGATGTGAAATTTTTTGAAAAAACTCCTTACTACAGCAACCCTACTGAGACTGTCACAGATGGAAACCTAATTCAAACAATAACTCTTCCCTCCTCTCATAGTCCTCTAATTCCAAATGCACCCTCAGCTGAGAATCTTGAGGCCGTGCCAATCCCTATACCAATTCCTAATATTCAGCAACCTCATGAGACTCATCAGCCTGCTGACTCTGAGCTCCCTACATCTACTGAACCTCAGCAACCTGCTGATACTCCACAACCTCCTGAACCTTCTGATATACCTCAGCAACCTGCTGACAGTCCTGAACCTACTGATATGGATGACAGACCCATTGCTATCCGAAAGGGAAAGAGAGCATGTACTGACCACTCTATTCATAATTATGTGTCATATGACCACTTGTCACCTGGTTTTTCTATGTTTACATAGGATTTGGATACTCATTCCATTCCTAAGAATATACAGGAAGCTCTCCAACATGATGGTGGAAGGCTAGCATCAAAAAAGCGAAATGAATGCACTCATTGACAACCAGGACTTGGGATCTCACCACTCTCCCACAAGGAAAGAAAGGCAAATCAACCAGTAAATGGCTATTCACCATCAAGTACAATGATGATGGTACTATTGACAAGTACAAAGCTAGGCCCAAGTTGCAAGAGGCTTCACTCAAACATATGAGACATTTGCACCTGTGGCAAAGCTCAACACAGTCAGGGTACTGATCTCCTTGATGTCCAACTTGACTGGCCACTCCACCAATTGGACATCAAGAATGTCTTCCTAAATGGTGACCTCACTAAGGAAGTATATATGATCATACCTCCGGTTTTACCAACACTCACACTAAAGGGAAGGTTTGTAAACCGAGAAAATCTCTGTATGGCACAAGCGATCCCAAAGAGCATGGTTTGGCAAACTTACTCTCGTGGTTAAAGTGCTGGGTATCATCACTTGCAACTCGAGATCACACAATGTTTATTAAAACAACCAATAAGAGAAGGTCCATACTTATTGTCTATGTGGATGATATCATCCTTACTGGTGATGACCCTGCTGAGATCTAACACTTGAAGACCCTACTGGAAAAGGTATTTCAAGTTAAAGATTTGGGCTACCTCAAGTACTTCATTGGCATGGAAATAGCAAGAAACACCATGGTATCTCGGTCTCACAGAGTATGTCTTTGGACGACTCTTTGAAGAAACCGGCATGCTAGAGTGCAAACCAGCTATCTCTCTAGTAGACCCCAGTCATCCACTAGTACATGGTAGTAATGCTGTAAGAAAGGAACAATATCAGAGACTTGTAGGGAAACTCATTTATCTCTCTCATACAAGACCTGATATTGCATATGGAGTTAGTCTTGTCGGTCGGTTCATGCATTGCCCTCATCGAGCACCATTGGGATCTTGTCTACAGAATCCTACGATACTTGAAGTCCACTCTGGCCAAGGCTTGTACTTCACCAAGTCTCTCTCAAAGATCGGTAAAAGTCTATCTTGATCTTGGTCAATTTGGTTGCCACATTGATAGAAGATCTACCACAGGCTATTGCTCATATGTGTGGGGTAACCTTGTCACATGGAGAAGCAAGAAACAACCTACTGTCTCTAGAAGCGATCTTGAAAGTGAACTCGGGCACTTGTTTTGGGCATTTGTGAAGCACTGTGGGTGAAAAAGAGTCCTCCACCGACCTTCGCACCGCTTCAAAGAACCTATCATACTCTCTTTGTGACAATAATTGACATTATGCATGGCGAGAGGATCCGTTCATCATGATAAGACAAAACATGTGGACATTGACAGACATTTCCTTAAAGAGAAGATTGATGCCAAGATCATTCAACTTCAATATGTTCCCTCAGCAGACCAGAATGCTGATATTCTCACCAAGGCCATTCCACCACTTATGTTCAGCAGGGTAAGTAGCAAACTTGGCTGTATTGACATATACAACCCAGTTTGAGGGGGGTGTGAAAATATTACATTAATATTACATTACTTGTAACACGTTACTTATTTGTAACATGACATATTAATTGTAGTGTATAAACAATTAATATGTCATAAAGTAACTCTATTTTGTCTTATTATGCTCTAGCCGACTCTAGCACTTAATACTAGCCGAATCTAGCATTTAATAGCATTCATTACTCTACTCATGCTTGTATCTATTTATACTCATACTTTTATCATGAATAAAATAAGTTGAGTTTACTCAAGTATTATTGCTTTCTCAAACTCTCTTCAGAAGTATATGTCAAAATTTCCATATGCTAATGCAATTGGCAGTTTGATGTATGACATGGTGTGCACTAGGCATGATCTAGCTCAGGCAGTCAGTGTTGTAAGCAGGTTTATGGCTCAACCTGGAAAGGAACACTAGAAAGCTGTGAAAGAATGTTCAGGTACCTCAGGGGTACAATTGATGTTGGTCTCATTTATCGGGGTGATACTCAAGGTTTGGTCACATGATCTTGTGATCTTGATTATGTAGGTGATGTGGGCGAGAAAATTAATGACTAGTTATGTTTTCACATTGGGGAATTCAATTGTCAGTTGGAAAGCAACTCTTCAGGCAACATTAGCTTTATAAACTACTGAGGCAGAATACATGGCTCTTACTGAAGCAGCTGATCACATTGAAATTAGTACTATAAACTATACCTTTATTTACCCTGAATTATGCTCAATTGATATGTGACAGTTGGATTATTGTACGAAACACGTGTCAATTGCCTAATGTCAGTTCCTTGGTCATCAATTCTGCATTTATATGTTTTACCCCGTAAATATGGTACTGTTCCGTCTCGTTTTGCATACTTTTCAGATATACCATGTTTGGAGGTGAATAGGAGATGATCTGAGCTGGAAGATGTGATTGGACTGGAGTCAATAAAGTCTGTGAGGAGTCTGCTGGGCCAGAAAAATAAGGCATTTGGGCCCGTAACTGCGGGAACCCTAGCCGCAACTACGTGACTTAGGGATCACAAAACTGAAACTGCTGTGATTTGTATTAAGTCGGCTAGGTATAGGATTTGATGTCGGTTTTATGGCTTATATATAGCATGTGTCAGATTTATTATACAATGTACCACCACTATTATTTACTTTTATGAAATAAATTGTTCTTGCCTTTATTTGAATTCGTTCCTTGGTTATCTTCTCCGAACCATCAACTAGCTTGAGTTGATCAAGCTAGATCCGCCATTATTAAATGTATGAAGCTTTGAACGTTCCTTTATGTCTTTACCATGGTAGATTAGTTAGATTAACACGATGTAATTAATCTGCATGTCTAAATGAACTGCAATTAACTAGAATCAATCAGAATAGAACGATGATATTCTAGAAGTAGGAACCACCGCTCCCGTAATTGCGGCGGTCTTTCCCGCAATTGCGAGGCAACCTTTAGGTCACCCTAAGTCTGGAGATTCATTATCACCTACATTGATCGACGTGTTTAATTCACAGTAGGTTAGATCTGGCCAATATGCTTATTGTACATCGTAAATTAAATGAAGGACGATAACATGAAGTGTTAGTTTGGACATAGTCTAGATCAATTCTTAGAAACGTGGTAGTCAATCCACGATAGATGCTTAGCGAGGTTCTCGGTCTTGAGCCGGAACTTTCTAGAACTTATTGTGTGGGTTAATACAACCAACAAAGGAGGTTAACTGCACACAGACGTCTATTGTCCTATCAATGGAAGTAGATAAGGTTAGGAGACTGCACCCGTTGCTAAAATTGAATTAAAACACACGTTCTGGTTGAGTCAGGGAATTATGGGGACACGTATGCATAAGGATTAATTACACAAAGTTAGGAGATCGGTGAGGAGGGATATACCAATTACTTTTCTTTCTTTACGTTGGTCTAGGGACCGTTATTTCTTCTCTGCTAGATATGTGAGCTATTATCTATGTTGAATTGGTTCTGTGGGACAGAGATTGACTCGCCCTTGCTATACTGTGAATGACCTAGTACTCTTGCTAGTATTTCGTGAGTAGAGTGACTTACACCGCGGATCAAGTTTTTGGCGCCGTTGCCGGGGATGATGGCCAATGTAGATAATTGTCTCATTAAATCTAATTGAGAATTATTTTTTATATGTTCGTTAATTTATTTTTAAGAGTCTAGAGTCTATTCTGCATCAGTCCTGTATAGTATTATGTTCAGAGGAAGAGGAACACGACGCAATCTGCGGCGATTCTTGCCATGAATCAAGGGACTCTGGGATTCTGAATCTGATCGCTTCTTTGTGTTTTCTGTGTTCACCCTGTATGTTAGTAGTTATTAGGTCCGCAGTAGTTGGGTCTGGACCCAACTGAAGCGGAAGTTTCTAACCATGTATTTCTTTTTACTTGTCTTTTGCAGGTAGTGCAGAAAAACTTCAACTTTTCTTTAGGCAGATTCTCGAAGTTCGAAGTCAAGCAAGCACCATGCCAGCACAGTGCTGAATAATACACCAATATCAATGTATCCAGGCTCCAGGGTGAGAGAGCAATATGAAGCTGATAAGAAACGGGTGGAACTAGAAGAGGAAGCAGCCGGAACGAAGAGGGAAGTAGAGGCAAACTTAAAGGATTATGAAAGATTCTGTCGAGGTAAGTCTCATGTTCAGGTTATAGATGTACCTTCTGCTGATTCCGATCCTGAGGAGGATATTGACACTATGCTCTCTAAGCCTGAGGATTACCCGGACTCAGACTTGATAGTCAAACTAGGAGACCCGGGCACCTTTAGACTCCCTGTCTCAATTAATGGAGTATCTTTAGGACTAGGGATGTTTGACTCAGGTTCTAGCTGCAATATTATTCCGATTTCACTCTACCAAGATGCAAATTTTCAGGTTGACATGGACCAAAAGCGTAGCATGCGTGTCGTCAATCGTAAGGTCGACATGGTTTCCGTCATGCTAAAGAACTGCGATCTCAGGGTGGGAAGTCTCTACTTCCTTGCTAATTTTCTAGTCTTGGACATCCCCGATGACCCAAGTGCAAATTTTTGCTGGGACGTCCGTTTTTAGCAACAAGCCGAGCCATTCTAGATTAGGATAATAGCGACATAACGCTTAGGGTCAATAACGATGCTCAAACCTTTAAGATCCTAGAGCCGCTACCCAATCGACTTGGAGAGTGCCAAGTTAACTCAAGCTTTGGAGAAGTGAAAATCATTGAGATAAAAGATGTGTGGGATAGGCAGAAGAAAGTTGTGGTAGAGACCAGCAAGCAGGAGTTCATGACAGTTCTACTTTGATAGAGGGACGATAAGATTCACGACAATGGGTAAAGGGTTGCGATCATTTCTGACATGCTTACCTTGTGTAGTGAAAGTTTGAATTCAAAGGTTGAAACCGTGAAATCTTTGAGCCATAAAGATAAATCTCAGAGTAGGCGTGGGAAGCCTAGTGCACTGGCAAGGCAGGCCAGGCATGCAATGCAGAAGGCTCAAGGTCCTACCAAGGAGATTAGAGAAGGACCACTTCTTGACGGGAAAGAAGAATGATTTTTTCTTTGGCTTAAAAGGCCCGAGAAGGGCACGGGTAGAACGAGAATGGAGATACACTTCTGTGAAGATCTTCAGAGTGAAAATTCGGCGGACAAAAGTCTGAGGATCTAATTAGAGAAAAGTCTGAAGTTTATTCGAGCTGGCGACTTTAAACTCAGAACCACTTCTAAACCCTTAGGTTAGATCGAGTCGAATCAAAGTAGCATGAATGACTGACACGATTGTTTTTCCTCCTACAGCATCACAAAGCTTAATGCAAAAAGATGGTGGGAAAGTGTTTTTTTACTTGTTGATCAATCCGGTGAAGTAGGTTAGTAGAGTTGGAGAAAAAGTGCAAGAAAGTGAAGGAAAAGTCTACTAGGAGTCAGGTTTGGATGGAAAATTGTTAAGAATTGAGTAGAAGAGTCAGTTGAGGGGAAGTCTGAAGGAATCTGGAAGGACAGTTCTTTTGCAAATACGAGAGCACATCACGCAATTGAGGGATTCCTTGAGTCCAGTTCCCGAGCTAGGTTTGAAAATATTCTTGAAACTGTGGCAAGTGTGTG
This sequence comes from Gentiana macrophylla, assembly GCA_026214975.1. NCBI lineage: Eukaryota > Viridiplantae > Streptophyta > Magnoliopsida > Gentianales > Gentianaceae > Gentiana > Gentiana macrophylla. Next base: position 40,379,348 of record CM047805.1, on the reverse strand, counting down.
CGCCCCACACGTTGTTGCGAGGTCAGACGGGCCTTCAACAGTCCCACCACCTTTCCCACCCCCCACCTTTCTCTCTTCCCCATTACTCCACTAACCCTCAATCCCATCAATTCTTCCTCAATAAACTCACCACCATTACTCCTCACACCTTACCACAAAACCCATCCACATTCACCTCTCCACTCTTCCTATATAAACCACCCTTCTCCTTCATCATTTCCATCACCTATAATCACTATCACCATTTCTTCTTCTTCTTCTTCTTCTACCTTCTTCTTCCTCATTCGGCCATCACCACCATTAGCCAAAACAAATACCCAAATATCATTTCCATTTAAAAAATCCTTCCCATTTAATTTCCCCCATTGTTGTTTCTATCAGAGGGACGGTTTCACATTGCTGATTCTTCAAGGTTGCAGTTAATTTCTAGAAAACTCCAGGCCCTAGTTTTTCTAAACTCCGGCAACAACGAACTACCCTACCGCAATTGTGAGAGATGTTTTACAGCAGATTCAGAGCCCAGACAACTCAATTCAATGGCTAGTAGAGGCAACCCTATTCCTAGACGCAGAGAATGTCAACAGAGAGTCCAGGGTGACGCCATTCCAATAATTAACGGTGTGGCCCAGTTTGCCTATGTTGCTATTTATGAGTCATTCAGGACTCAGTGGAATAGTAGGTCGGTTGCACAGGAGAGAGGCGTTGACCTCAATGATTGGGGTGAAATTCTACCACGTGTTCTGTAGAATCACGATATAGCAGAATGGCACTTATTCCGGCCATATTCAACGCCACCATTGTCTTTGAATTATATGCTTATGTGGCGGCGAACCCCGAGTCTCATGTTGCACTTATTCGGGGGGGGGGGGGTTATATTGATTTCTCTATTGAGAGTATCAATGCCCATTATGGCATTGGGAATGCACCCTTTCATGAGGAGGAGTACACTGCTGCTATTAGAGAGCGTGATCTGGAGCGCTTGATGGACATAGCTGATCATGTCGGAATCCAGTGGGACTACGGCGCTTATGGATTCCCGAATACCTTCCGATCGAATGAGTTGGATTGGAGCACCAAGATGATGCACCGGTTTGTGATTACACATCTCATGCTCAACACTCATAATGATTATATCACATATCAGCAAGCTAAGCTCGTGTACTTTCTTGACACCGAGAGCGATGAGAACTTTTGTTTGTTGATACACAATCGGATTTGGCAAGTTGCTCGGATGAAAATAGAGATTTTTCCATATGGCAACCTGATTAATGCACTAGCGATGGCGGCCGAATGCCTTGTTCGGCAAATGATGAGAGATTGGAGCCGCTGCCGATTCTTGACCGCGAGTCAGTCACTATCACAGGGAGGCGTAGAAGACGGCCGAGAGTACCGGCACAAGGAGGTGCAAGAACTCAAACATAATTCCAGAGAGGTGTCACTAGAGAGTTGGCGACTATGCACACCAAGATCGATCATATGATGGCACACCTCCACATCCCTCTATATGCCCCTCCATCTTCTTCTAGAGCCAGCCCATCTACTGCTCCACCGCCTACCGGTGATGACGACTCTGATGACTTCGAGGATTAGATTAGTTTTTAGCATTTTTAGTAATTTATCTCCATTGTTGTTCTTTTCCTTTTTACTTTATTTTATTCCCGACTTTGCATTGCACTGTAGTTTCATCTTCTTCAGATTATATGAAGTATTGTGGCTTAAATTGTTTGCACTACTTACTTTGCTTGATGCCTTTTTAATATTTTATATCTTCTAGTGTTATCTCAAGTACTTTGCCCGGTTTTGTATGTTAGCCCGATTGCAGATTTTAACAGATTGCCAATGATGTCTGCCCGATACACTGACGATGCGGATTCATTTACCTCGCTCCACACTTAACCAAAGCTAAGTTCCTTTTCGTTCTTAATATTTTAATCATTGGGGACAATGCTTCGATTAAGTTGGGGGTAGGAACGTAACTTAGCTTTGACTACAAGTTTCATCAATTTTTCAATTTGTCACGACTCTTTTCGACGCATTTTTCACCACTTAGTCTTTTCGAGTTGTTTCTGAGTACGATTGCAAGGAATTTACGCCTTTGATCTTTTGAAGCTAATTATTTACGTGTTTGCTTCACGATAAGGGATAAAAAGTTTTTTCAACTTCTGATGTAGTTGCGTATTAACCGCATATTCTGTTATGAACCGACATTTTTAAGCACGTACAACTCACTTCTTCAGTATGTAGTTAGATGACGCATTATTTTGACTTGTGTTGACCCTGGTTTTTCCGAGTTTTGTTTCACCTATGGTCATTTAGGTCAAGTTTTGGATCTTATAAGGGCTAAGGAAAAACGGATTCGGTAGTTTATCAAAGAGTGGACCGTTAGGATAGATAGATCTTTGAGTGTCCACCCGCCAATATAAGAGAAAAAGAAAGAAAGAAAATATTTACCATTTATATATTCTATTTCTTTCTCTTTGGCAAGAGGGAAGCAAACTCGGTGCGTAAGACACACGACCCTCGCATAATAAATAGAACGATAAATGCGAGCCTTGAGTAGTACTCGGTTCCTAGTCCACCTTGCCCAGTTGACTTGACCTATGCAATAAAAGAAAATTAATCAATAAAATCAATGGCGTAAAGGGACAAGCATTCTCATGATCTGCTAAACTTAAGTCGATATAATGTAATTCTTTCTGCGTCACTGAGAATTGCGAGTTATTACACACATACACACACACCGGTTCATGGCTTGAATATTGTTTAATGCGTTACTTATGGATATTTGTTGACGTGGTTCTTATCTTTACTTGGTGACACTTAGCTATTTATAATTAATTTATATATTGGTCCGAGAGTTCATTTTATTTCGCCTTTTTTTCTTGGGACGACCAAAAACTAAGTGAGGGGTAGTTGATCACCTTGAAATTAGTATGATAAACTATACATTTATTCACCCCGAATTATGTTCAATTGATAAATGACAGTTGGATTATTGTATGAAATACGGGTCAATTGCCTAATCAGTTCCTTGGTCGTCAATTCTGCATTTATATGTGTTACCCCATAAATATGGTAATGCTTTTTGTCTCGCTTTGCATTTTTCGAGATATACCATGTTTGGAGCTGAATAGAGATGATCCGAGCTAGATTATGTGATTGGGCTGAAGTCAATAAAGTTCATGTGAGAGTCCGGGCGGGCGAAAAAGAGGCATTTGGGCACGGAATCTGCGGGAGACCTAGCCGCAATCGCGTGACTTGCGAAGCACGAAACGAGGATGCCGTGATTTGCATTAAGTCGGCTAGGTTTAGGATTTTAAGTCGGTTTTTTGTCTTATAAATAGCCTGTGTCAGATTTATTATACAATGTACCACCACTATTATTTACTTTTATGAAATAAATTGTTCTTGCCTTTATTTTGAGTTCGTTGCTTAGTTATCTTCTCCGATCCATCAAATAGCTTGAGTTGATCAAGCTAGATCCGCCATTGTTAATAGTATGAAGCTTTGAACGTTCCTTTATGTCTTTACCATGGTAGGTTAGTTAGATTTATGCGATGTAATTAATCTGCATGTCTAAACGATCCATAATTAACCAGAATCAATCAGAACAGAACGATGATATTCCGAAAGTAGGAACCACCGCTCCCGCAATTACAGGGGTCTTTACCACAATTGCGAGGCAACCTTTAGGCCAACCTAAGTCTGGAGATTCAGCGTCAGCTACGTTGATCAACAGGTTTATTTCAGAGTAGGTTAGATATGGCCAATATGTTTATTGTACATCGTAAATTAACATGAAGGACGATAAAGTGAAGTGTTAGTTTGGACATAGTATGGATCAATCCTTAGGAACATGCTAGTCAATCCATGATAGATGCTTAGGGAGGTTCTCTGTCTTGAGCCGGCACTTTCTAGAACTTATTGCGCGTAGGTTAATACAACCAACGAATGAGATTAACTACACATAGACGCCTACTATCTTTTCAATGGAAGTAGATAAGGTTAAGAGACTGAACCCGTAGCTAAAAATGAATTAAAACACACGTTCTAGTTAAGTCGGGGAATTACTGGGACACGTAGACATAAGGATTAATTACACCAAGTTAGGAGATCGGTGAGGAGGGATATACCAATTACTTTATTGTCTTTACATTGGTCTAGGGACCGTTATTTGTCTTCTCGGCTAGATTTGTGAGCTATTATCTATGTTGAATCGTCTCTGTGGGATCGACCTTGACTCGCCCCTGCTATACTACGATTGACCTAGTACTCTTGCTAGTATTTCATGAGTAGAATGACTTACACTGCGGATCAATAGCCAAGGAGGGTATCTAATTGAAGGGGCTAGTCAGTGATTTAGGGTTACATCAATATCAAGCAAAGATTTATTGTGACAGTTTGAGTGCAATTTGTCTTGCTAAGGATCAGGTTCATCATGAGAGAACCAAGCATATAGACATCATATATCATTTTATGAGGAGTGAGAAGAGGGTTGTAATGAAGAATATTGGCACCAAGGATAATCCTGCTAATATGTTCACTAAACCAGTTTAGAAGAGAAAGTTTCAATTGTGGCTGGACTAGCTGAATATTCAAAGCTTATAATCTGCAAATCTGGAAGCTCAGCTGAGGGTAGGTCAGCTGAGTGGATCCAGTGGAGTAGCCTGGTACGGTACATCTGGCATTGACGAATGCATATGGTACAAGTACACCTATTTACACAATCTGGTTGATTGTGAATGAGAGTTCAAGTCATTGTGGATATTTGTCAGAAAAGTGACTTAAACTCTACATCAACTAGAACTAATCTGGTAGTCAGCTGAATGATGGTCAGTTGGGAAGGTCACCGAGTTCTTCGTGTCGCAAATGGCTTAGGTCTGCCGAGGTTTTGACACAAATGGTGAGTTCTATGTCGAGCAATGATCACCGAGTTGGCCAAGCGAGAGGACCTATATCTGGGGCATTTATGGCAATCCGACCAAGATCCTTGGGGTTAGGGTTTTAGGGATCTGTGCCTAAAAAACCAACTGTATTGATCATTGTAATGTGTGTAATCTGTCTTGAATTTCAGTGCATGATAAAATATCTCTTCTCTGTCCGTGGAGTAGTCGGCACAACGCCGAAAACCACGTTAAATCTTGTGTTTTCTTGTTTCTGTTATTTTTCTATGATTGTTTACGTTAAATTGCTTCTTGTTATCTTTATCGCATCTGGTTTCCTGATTTTCGGGTTATAACACTAACTATTAAATATCTTACCTAATATAACAGATCCCAATAATTATCTCTTTAATTTAAAGAGTAACACTTCCGGTCAACCACGTCTTTGTATGTGATTTCTTAATCAATAAAAATCACTTATTATCAAATGACACAAATACATTTAATAAAAGTTCGGAGTTTCACATTCTCCCTCCTTAAAGAAGGTTTCGTCCTCGAAACTTGTCGCACCTTACATTTCTTCCACCACTATGATCTAGAACCTAAACAAAGATTCAAACTTAGGAGATCAAACATCAAACCAACAATACATCCAACCATAAGGAATTCAAACTTAGGATATCCACGTCCATCATAAATAACCAACTTTTAAAAGGTCTATACTTCAAGAATTCACATCCTACGAGATTCAAATTCTTGACAATAGTGTTTCTGCCAAAACTTTGCTAACTTAGGCTTGACCAAGTTTCTCCGACTTAGGCTCTGCTACCAACTGTAACGCCTCAGTCCTGGATACCGAGTCCTTATCCGGAAAAAGACGTTCGGCACGTGACATTTAGAGTAAACCCTAAACCCCACATAAGCCGCATGTCATATCAGAAAGTGTGGAGGAAAAGAGACAATCAAAAGACTCAGGAAACTCACACTTGAGACTTTCCATTAACAACCTCAACCGATTACAACTGATGTCAAACTAAAACATAAATAACTACTAATATTTATTAGAACCCAACTTGTCTAAAAAGAGGAAAACACCGGAACTCAACGAACTCCATGGATTCTTTCCTAAGCTTGCTCGCCATGCTTATCAACCAACTCGTTTTTAACCTACATTAATTCTTCTTATTCCAAATAAAAGGAGTGAGCCCTAGCTGTATGCTCAGTAAGGAAAAAGAAGATCAAAACAGAGATTTATATGTCGGATGCCGGGAGACATGATATGAATCCACTTAATCCAGTTCACAAACAGTCTGAAATCCGTTACTTAAAACATTTAAGAGAAATACTTTTAAGACATAACTTGGGGAGCACGTAAAACATCCTTAAAAAACTTATCGTGAGTAATAAAGAACTTCACTTGAAAACCAACCTTAAACCATGCAAAGAAAACATGCCTATTAACTACATTCAATTCATCTGGCACATACTTGTTTGTTATAATAATTACTTACTTACGATGTTTATCCTGTTGATCAAACTAACGTATGTTGTCTATTAACCCATACTTTACTTGTCTACTAACTATAACATGTTTGTGTCCTGTCTATCTTGTTCATACTTCATATATGTCTACCTTTTTACTTAACATATCTATGTTCTTGTCTTGACTGTCATGTTCATCTTCTTGCTGACTTGTCATGAGGGCCTTGGTGCAAAACGGGTAATATGACTAGCATACATCCAACGTGGGTCTGGGTCACGGTACCTCGCTTGGTACATCGTCCTGGATGAAACGAGTAATACAACTAGCCATACATCCGACATGGTCCTATGCTCAGAACCATGGTACTCCGCTCAGTACGTCTCAATGTCACTAACTATAAATAAATAGAAGCACATAAAGCACATAGATTCCACGTTACAATCAATATTTAACCTACGGGAACATTTAGAGACCGTACCAACACCAAATTCCCATCATATCTCCACTATTGGTAACTTAAATGCATAAAACATAAAAGTAACTAGATAGCAGAATAACTCTCTTAAAACATAGTTTGGCAAATATCCGACAACACATAATTATGTTTAGCTTCATGCAGTTTAACATAAAGCAGTTATCAAAACAACTTAAAGACATAACTTTAAACTAAAAATGGAACATTTTGATAAGAAGAACTTCTTAGCTTAAAGACGAGCCGAACTATGAGTCGGGCAACAATTACTCTTGCAAATCTTACGTGAACCTATCAACCAACAACAGATCTAACAACGATTTCCTTTTTTCGATCAACCGTCAATTCCGAATAAACCTCTAATAATTAAAGGCACAATCTTTAATCCTAAATCCAAAATTAAAACACTTAAAAGACAATAAATATCAACTTAAACCTACCCGTAAACCACTCATTAATCGGATTAATGTGTACCAAAAGATGACCGGATCATCTTTTCTTTTCACACTTTTTTTCTTCTTCTTTAGTCTTCCCGTCCATTCACTTTTACTTATCCGAACCTATTTATTTTGGCCACTTTTTTTTTCTCCAACACAACATATTTATTTATAGTGTTGAAATCTTTCTTTCCAAGTAATTCAATAATTATCTCAAGTCCTAACTATTAAATATGTTATCTAAAATTACAGATCCCAATAATATATCTTTTTTTTGTTGCATAGACAAAAGACACACACACCCATTCTAAACTACGCCCAAACGGGGTTCGAAGTCTGGTCTCCCCACTGGGTAACAATCCCGGTTGACGAGAATCGTATCAGCACCTAGCCATGTGTCATCTACCTGATAGTCCAATAATAAATAATGATTGAGAAAAGTTTCATTCAAGGGGCGGAGCCCCAGTACCCGAGCTGCCCAAGCTCGGCCACTCTCTCCCAACCTTCCCAAGTCGGCCAAGGGCATGATCAGCACATCAGTGACCGACCTTACAGGTCGGCCTCGGTCCTTCTCGGACCTCACTTCTTGCGCACGCACCAAATCAGATAAATACAGAAAGAATCCTAAGTCATAACTACTCTGATCCTGGCATTCGAATATGTCCATAATTATCTCCTAAAATCAAGGGGATCAAATCATCTTGATATTTCCCTTAGGGAACACGAAATAAGAGTCCATCTTGGACACGCAACGCACAATTGCTAGGGCACAAGCCCCTCTATATAAAAAATCCCTAAGGAACTACGGAAAGTTGATTCCAATACACACATTGGATAAGTAGGCAGCTTGAGAAATATCAAATGCAGTCTAAATCTCACAAATAACCCCCTCTCTTTTACAGTTCTCGTGGTTCTTGGAGATTTGGACAATTGTCATTAGGAAGAAAAGCCCAGATTTATCACTCGATGATTTCCAGCATCATCAATTGACGCTAGAAGGAGGGCCTTTCATTGATAATTGTTCAGGTTTGAGGATCAACATGGTGACCACACGACAGCAAGCAGCTAACGTCAGCCACACCAACGACGCAACATAGTCGGATGCAAATAACCAGAACCCGCAGCAAGAGGAAATTGCACTTGATGCTACCCACCAGGCACTGGTGGATCAGCTTGTAGTCCTTGATGGTGCAACCAAAGAGGCCGTCCTTAATGCCGCCTTGGCAGAGGAAGACGGAGAAGAGGAAGATCTAGAGGAAGAGGATCCTCTCGATGAGAATCAGCAGGAACATGACCTGTAAGAAGGAGACTCGTCAGGAGCAAACTCCCAGCGACAGGATGTGGAGGAGGAGGATGACCCCAACGACGGGTCCTGGCAGCAAACCCCATCTCCCCCCAGGCATAGAAGAATCAAGAGGGATGACCCATCGTCTTCATCGAATCTGAGAAAACAGCTGGTTGTCCCGTAGGCGATGGATGCTGAGATGAGTTGGACATCATAGCAGGGAAAAGAGCTGTGCGGCTCGCTCTCGAGTCCCTTTTTTTCCGAGCAGATAGATAGCTACCCTCGACCCGCGAGATTTAAGATCCCGAAGCTAGAGCCTTATGATGGAACAAAGAATCCCTAGGATCACATATTCCAGTATCTCATGCATATGAACCTCGTTTGCCCCCCTAACGAGATAAAGTCCAAGGCGTTTCTGGCTTTACTCACAGGCCGAGCTCGAGAGTGGTTTATGAAAATCCCGACCAGAACGATCTACAACTTCAAAATCTTAGGGAATGGAAATGGTCGGATCAACACCTAACCACGTGTCATCTCCATGATAGTCCAACAATAAATAAGGATAGAGAAAAGTCTCCTTTAAGGCGAGCCCCAGGTGCCGAGCCGCCCCATGCTCGGCCACTCTCTCCCAACCTTCCCAGATCGGCCAAGGGCATGATCAGCACATCAGTGGCCGACCTATAAGGTCGGCCTCGGTCCTTCTCTGGCGTCACTTCTTACGCACGCACCGAATCGGATAAATATAGAAAGAATCCTAAATCATAACTACTCTGGTCCTGGCATTCGAATATGTCCATAATTATCTCCTAAAATTAAGGGGATCAAATCATCTTGGTCTTTACCTTAGGGAACACGAAATAAGAGTCCATCTTGGACACGCTACGTGCAATTGCTAGGGCACAAGCCCCTCTATATAAACAATCCCTAAGGAACTACGGAGACTTGATTCCAATACACACATTGGACACGTAGGCAGCTTGAGCAATATCAATGGCAGTATAAATATCACAAATAACCCCCCCCCCCCTCTTTTACAGTTCTTGTGGTTTTTGAAGCTTTGGCCAATTGTCATTAGGAATAAAAGCCCACATTTATCAATCGACGGTTTCCAGCATCGTCACCGGTCAACCCCTTTTTTGTCGGTAAAATTTACTTATTATCAAAATGACACAAATACCTTTAATAAAAGTTCGGGGTTTCACACTTAATGACTTAAAAAATAGAATATTATTTGGAAAAGAATTAACCAAAGTGTCATTATCCGCCATTAACTAAAATACTTTTGCCACGTTGTCATTTTTGCCTTAAAAAGATGACATCAGGGTATATGTTATACATATACTCGTATTATGTGGATGTCAATTAGATATAATATCTATCTCCTCCATGTATGTTGTTAGCCCGCAGCTAGTTTACTTAATAGCTAAGTCTTGACGCAAGCACGACAAAGTGGATGAACATCGACATAAATATATGGTGTAATCAACGGATATTTCTACATAATAAAACCACGTATAATATGTCGTGTCTTTATTAAACAGGATCGTACGAGATAAACATCAAGGATAAAGCTTATCCGACTTTCAGCATCCTTGGAGTCGGCAGATTTTTGTATCTATATATACGTGAACATATACAGTTGAAAGTGATGAGGATTAAATGAATAGAAAGCTTTACTTCATCCACTTCCAATTTACATATTCTTTCCTTCCTTTTAATTAGTTGGAATATTAGCAGAATCTTTCTTACTTCTTAGCTTTGATAATATATAGTTTATAACAGTATATTTGTTTTAATAAACTGTTTTCTTTTTTTGCACAACTTTTATTTTAATTTTTATTAAACTTATTGTAACGCTCCGTTTCCGGATACCGAGTATTTATTTGGAAAAAGAACGTTCGACACATATAATATATAATAAATCACACATTATACGTCAGCCTCTACTACGTCGTATCGAGTTAAGCAAAACGGAAGCAAAAGACTCGGGTATATTATTTATTTTTTCAAATAACCAAAAATAGAAACTCAATATCTAAAGATGAAAATGTAACTTTTTTACATCAGAAAAACCAAACGAAACTTATAACGTACGAATCCTCCAAAAGAAAACAACAAAAGAAAGCATAAAGTTCTCCAAAGGACAACAATTCTAAAGTGTCATAAAACAAAGAATGAAAATAAAAGCTTCAATGTCGGCGTCCTCAAACGTCGTCATCAAAGTCCTCCTCGAACTCTTGTTCAACCTGTTCATCTTCTCTCCCCCAAATACGTAGGAAAACATGCATTTGAGGTAAGTACAAAGTATTCAATAAGAGGTAGAAGCTACAAATTAACTATGATTTAATACACAAGTTTCATAATTAATAAATTATCTTTATGAGACCGACTCAATCTAAGATTCACTTCATGTTCACAACATATTATGACTATACGTTTCTATCTTAACTTATCTTGGTTACGTCAGCACTCAAGGGCACTACGCGAGGTGTGACCACCACGAGATGATTGCCAACCAACAGTGTCTTGCACTGTTAGTCCCGGGATTCCCCGGTATGCACCCGTTCGGTGAAGTCCCTCTGTCATTTGGCCGCCTGTGGGTCACAGAGTTATCCACCTGTCCGAACGCGTCACATAGCCGATGTACACATGTGCCTATCCAAAAGTGACATGACGTTTAATCTTTTTACTATGCAAGTATGTACTTATTATTTGTTGTTAACTAGACACCTAAGTGTTTTCAAGACAAAGCTCCCCTTAACAACTCTACTCCCTCACTTAAACAGCTAGACACCACATCCTATCAAGTACACAAACATTGATGAACTCTAGTTCATCAAAGCACAAACCTATCATGCCCTTCCGACGGTCCTGAACTTCAACTCCCTTAAAGAGTACATTCGGTGCCGGAAATAAACGCATCAGAAACTCAATCAAGGCTTGTTCATGTTTAATTAATGTTATTTGATCATGAAACAACATTTAAAACTCATTTCATAGCTTAAAACAACATTTTATAAAAAACTGGGGCCAGTGCGTGCGCATTCATTGGAGTGCGTGCGCATTCCCTAACCAGAAACTTGCTGAAAGTTTCTGTCCAGCCAATGCGTGTGCATTGCCTCCAATGCGTGTGCATTGCTCATGCTCGGAGCAACCTGAACTATCCTGAAACAGCAATGCGTGCGCATTCCATTGAATGCGTGCACATTGCACCTGCTGTGAAAAAGACTTAACATCCTGAATCACGAATGCGTGCGCATTCCACCTACAGAAACTAAGGCCAAACATCCTGTAACAGGAATGCGTACGCATTGCTAGCCAATGCGTACGCATTCGATGTAGTAAAACCCTAAAACATGATTTTTCTGCAATTTACGATCTCTACTCGATTCCAAACATGTTCTACACGATTATACTCATAAAAATAGCAGAAAAACCTAACTTTCATGATCCAAAACCATCCTTTGGCAACATATATATATATGTATAAACTTTGATACAAAAACGCATCAAAACACAATCTAACCTTTATAAACCATAACTAATTTGAAGAAAGGGTCTCTTACCTTTTAGCAAGCTATTCCAAAACCAAACTCTCAGAAAAACTGCAGCCAAACTTGAACCTTTCTGCAGAAAACCTATGTGATCCATCCAAATTCAGATTAGATTTGATCACGTGCTTCTAACCAAACAAGACTACGAATCTAAGAGTTTAGTTTCATCGAAAACGTTCAAGGACACATTTAGGGCTCGAAAATCATACCTTGACAAAGTTCCAACTTTCCTGTGTTGAAACGACGCCCTCTTTACGATGATTCCGTTGCTCTACTCTGAACTGAAAACCGTTACGAATTGCCTTAGAAACTGGAAGAACCCAAAGCCCTTATTTTTGCCTCTCACGCCGTTTCTCATTGAGCGTAAGAAATTTCTGATTTTTTTTTAGGTTATGGGAATTAATGAGATTTATTTTCCTTAAAAAGAAAATCTTATTATTTTCCTTATTATAAAAAGAATAAGATTTTCCCAAATATGTATATATATTTTCGACTTATATACATATATATTCACAAAAATACTTAACTCCATAAAATAAGTAAAAGATAATAATATTTTATTTTCGTAAAATGACATGTCAACCATTTTCCGAAAATCGGAATATTAAACTTATTTTCACATAAAACACGGAAATAGGATTTTACTGAGCTATATGCATTAATTAATCAACAAAACGGGACGCCTTATTCTAGGATCAATGATTACCTGAGACAGAACAAGTTAAAAATATAGCAATATGGTAATTTTTATTTATTTATAGTAATATGGAATTGAATGTGGAGTCATAATTTGGAATAATTGTGCCTGTGTATACATGTACAAAACAACAAAAACAGACATATTCCAATGATTTGGGGACACTTAACCGGACCAAATAGCATTCCTTTGTACACATTGACCACAATATAAGTACCACATTATATCTTGAACTATATATACATATATTTATAAACAGCCAATTAAGAATCAAGTTAACATAAAACTTGAGCATGGAATTCCATACTACCAATGATTATTTCTCAGATTCAAACACAGAGGAGACCAGTGAGAATATTCCATGTGATTTCGACGAAAACGAAGCAATATATGCAGAGCTCAGGAAGCAAATCTTGTTACTAACAGCAGAGGAGGATGAAGAAGAACTACAGGCAAGCAACAACAGTCGAAAACCGGGAGATTTATTACTGAAAAGGCTGAAAAACATAAACCCTGTTCCTAGAATATTACAACATGGATGCTATTACTACGACTGGTCCGGGGACGAATCAGCTGAGTCGGTGCCTGCTTTGGTTTTCAAGTTTTGGAAAACTGGACATGGACATGGAACTGGAACTGGGGTGTTCATACCTCAAATTGTCAATTCTAGAAGAAGACAAAGACTAAGTATGTTATTCCTATGTTTCATAACTCGTGCATCGGTGCATACATACGAACGGTTTGTAAATTTATGTTCCTTAATTTGGTCTTAACTAATCTTCTATTCTTTCTTATGTGACACAGGAGAAAGAATAATGACAGAGGAAGGATGTACAGGCCAGTGGCAAGTCTTGAAGCCTAATTAAATCTTCATCGGTTCGTGGGATGACCGTAAAGAACCGACAGTGATCGTGTGTATAGAAAATGTATAAAACATGTGTGTATAGAGAATGTATAGAAGCAATCTGCCTGTACAGGTTCTATAGAAAGATCATACCATTTAGTAATAGTTTAAGCAGTCTTAAGTCTTAACCTTGTATATATTTCAATTTTCAATAAGCAGATGTTAATACTTAATAAAGAGGAGGGCTACATGTAAATAAATAGTATATATTATTCATAGTTGAAGCATACATGAATTAAATGGATTACAAACTGGCTTAATCTGTTTAAGGGAACAATGGATTTACCAATTAGAACAAAAAAAGGGCAAGTGCACCCTGTCAAGTAGTCAAAATCCAATGTAGTTGATGCAATATTTTTTTGCTGCCCTCAAAAGATCTGCCGCAATAGAAAGCTATTATCTCGTTACAAATACTATATCTACTAATTCTATCTAAGGCCAAGGAGGAAGGCCTGGTGTGCAGCCACGTTGCTCATTTACTCTCCAAAATGACTTAAGGTTGTAGCTACAATGGCTGCCACGTTGCTTGGCTTTTGCCACATAAGACAGTTTGTTTTATTTTTTATTTTTTTTTTACAATGTCTTCCAGCTGTGCTCCATTTTTCTTTCTTCACAAAAAATGTAATAGGAAAAAGGAAATAAAAAAATGACCCGTTCAGAAAGAGGAAAGGACAAAACGTAGATCTGCCGGATGGTAGCACCGAAGATTCCGGCCACGCTGCATTATCCGGCGGTCCTGTGCTTAATCTGCTGGATATTGAGTGTCCTTGGTGTTGGATGCAGCTGTAGGTGTCATATTAGTGTCAGGCTGAATGTAAGTTAAAAGATTATGTGGCCTGTTTTTCTTCTAATTACGCCGCCCCAAGAGCGTTTTGAAATCGCCGCCTGTCTTTTGATGGAATTCAATAGAAGATTTACTTAATCCATTTTTCAAGAGGGAAGATTTTTGGCCTGGTGATGTCATTGCGCAGCTGAAGCTTGGCACAGACCGTTGGTCTCGATGTTCAACCGGGTAAAGGAGCTTGCTTTAGTCATTCTTGCTGTCTTCCATAAGCTGAATTGCCTTACTTACGTCTGTGACCTAAGCATGTAGGTATTATTACTGCATTTTAATCTATTACATGCAGGGTAAAGATTAATTAGTCTAATGGGTTTTACACCGTTTTCCAGATCTAAAATGGCTTTAAATACCCCTCTTGATGCTAACAGCTCCTCACAAATGCTCTGCACTTTCAGGTCCTTCATACTTTCTTCTTTGTTCTCATTTAAGTTATAATTTAGTTATATTTAATTATTTATTCTTTATTAAATTTTTATTCATTGCCTTCTTCTGTTCAGTTACATAGTCAATGCATGTTCATTGATTTGCATTTAATATACAGGATTTATGGCTGATAATGATTTATTATGGTTTGTCATGAGCAATTTATTGCTACTATATGATACCTCCATCAAACATACAGCCTTTCCTACCATAAACTTGTGCTTTTAACTACTTTTTCTGCAAAAAAAAATTGTGGACTCTGTCCTACTCCTTTGTGTTGATTTTACAGACCTCCAGCTTCTTCTTATGTGCTAATACATGCTTTTTATCCTGTGTTTGGCTAGGCTATGAATATTCAAACAGATTACTCAGCCTTTAGAGGTACTATAGGAACGTCAGTTACGGTTTCTTTCTATCATACTATATGCTTTGTTCTACCAACCTCTATTTATGTCAATGTAGTGTTCATACTTTTTCATCCTTATGTTCCCCTTAGGCCATAAACTCTTTTCTGTTAACAATCCCTTCTTTGAAAGTGTTTGTGTGATTAGTAGTTATCTTTGTGTGCCATTTACTTGGAATATAATCTCAAGAATGCTACTGTTCGGCCAAGGTTGACATCGATTCTTTTATGTTACTCAATGTATGTTCAACGTTTTAGTTTGTGTAAGCTAAACCTGTGAATTGGGTAAATTCAAACGCCTATATTGAATTTTGTAGGCTAAACATGTTCATTATCATACTAAGGCTTACATGTTCTTTGAATTCACATGCTTATGTTGCTCAATATTTTTTATGTTTTCTATGCATTTTACTGCCCTCGTAAAACAATGAAATGTCTCAATCGGTCCATAAGCATACAAATTTCTACCTATATATTAATGGGGAAGGGAAATCAACTCTGAGATAGGCTACATTAGTTCATTTTATGTAAGCTTGATTTTCTATGCCATAGTGAACTCTATCTTCATATCCTATGAGTAATTTTAGGGCAGTAAGGTGGGAACTCTATCTTCGTATTGTATGAGTAATTTTAACCCTCCCTCCCTAGGCCCAGCTCGGCATACGTAAAAGAAAAGGAGATGAATCACTCTTACCAACTTTTATGTTGGTTTGTAGACTCAGTTTAAAGTTTTGTTTACGGTTTAACTATTCCTCAACATGGATTGCTTTGGGATATTTGTGTACTGGTGTAGCATCTTCTCTTAGGGAACTGTGTAGTGTCTACTCATACCACCATATTGTTCAATTTTTGTATACTTATGTTTCCATAGCTTCTTATGCATAAGAGTCTTACACACACTTGTTTCTAAAGTCAGTTTAATGTTTTGTACATTGGTTTTTACGGTTTATGTCTTCTTGAACATGGATGTCTTTCGGATACCTTGTCTGCTTTGTAGCCTCTTTTTTGTTTGAACTGTGTGGTATTCAGGTTAATGCAGCCTCTGCTATCGTGTCAACACTCTGTTTCACATATACACATGCATTAGCCTGCTTGCTTATGTATATGCTCCATCAGTTTTTGACTGCTCACAGAAAATATCAATACACATTTTTACATTATGAATAGACAATTTGTGGTTACATTGTGTAGAAATTCCTTGCTCGGCACTAAAATATGTGAATGTATTCATTTAAGACATGTTAGTTTACTTTTAATTTTAATTTTCTGATGAATATACAGTCTCATGTTTGGATTTGTGTTTTCATCTTGTGTTTTATATCAGTGAAGAACGGAAAAGAACAGCAGTCAAACGTGCCCCCGGAGCGCTTCTTTGGTCCTCATGGCTACTTTTCAGGTGTGTTGATTTAGGTTCTTCATTGTGGTGGCTGATTTAGTTTTTGTTTGGGTCATGCGTCCAGTGTTCAATAGTAAAGTTATTTGGTGAGGTTTTGTCCAGTGTCTGTTGTTTAATGCTAACATAACACATTTAAAAAAAATTGCTTAACAAGAAGACATTACTATCTTCCAATAACTGTCCTTATCCTGACTTAAAAGACACGCTTGCAACGAGAAACTACAAAGCTTATGATATTTCACGGTGGAAGGCTAAGAAGATAAAAAAAACCAGTAAACCCCAAAAAAAAAACTTAGAGGTAGACAGTACGACGTATAGACGTTTAGTGATTGACAGATGGAGGAAGAAAAAAAAACAGCGTGCCGGGGATAAAAAAACATTAGACGAAAAACATCTAGGGCAACCACTTTTTTCTCTGCACATAACACTCCTTTGACAGATGCTATTGGTGCAAAAATCGACAGAAATCCTGTCATTTGCTTTGTGAAAGGCTTTGACAGACTGTACCGAGGGAACACTGAAATAAGCTACCCTATTGTGAAGGTCAACACTGAACAAGAAATTGCGTCCTTCAGAGACTCCCAAACTCTTTAGGCAGCAGCACATGCTGATGTTATGCGGGAAACAGTTGCTACACCTGTGGTTCCGAACCAGGAACAACAATTCTTCAGCCCTAAAACAAAGCTGGCTATTGAAGAGATTGCAAACACATCTACCAACCTAGAGACAACTTCTGCAACCTACCTTTCTCCCAAGAGAGGGCTAATGTTCACAGTTGGCGGTTTTGGTAAAACTCCTTCTGATGGACCTTCCGATATTTCGGAACCAAATGCTGTTGAAACCTCCTGCTCCGTTGGAAATGAAATTCTGCAAAGTCCAGGCAAGAAAATCAAATGCAGGGAAGAAGAAAACTAAGGCGTAGGGAGGTACTAACGATCCAGCCATGTTTTACCTTGGATGTAGTTATTAGAATATAGCTTTTTGTTGTATGCTTTCTTGCAATGAACAGTCTATATATTAGAACCATTAGTTTCAACATCAAGAAGACTAATGGCATGATAATATGCAGGCTTGTTCTTGCTTGACATACTTACTCCCAACTTTTGTTTGCTACCCTGAATGTGGTATGTTTGCCATTTTCTTTTGGGCATCTTGTGCTTTAGACAAGCACGTATTTTGCTTTTTTATGTTGTAAGGTATGTTGGGGTTAACTCCAAGGTGATATCTAAATAAATTGGTTGGTTATATGATTATTCCTATGTTTTCTACTATTGTTTGCGCATTATCGTTGATAAAATCAATGCTACTTTGTTATCATTCATGTATCATACCAAGATCAACATAACAGTACAATTGCTCTGTCATCACATTGTATGCATTACTTCGATGGGCGGCCGTGCCTTGCACGGCGTCCATAACACTAGTATTTCCTATAAATCAACACGTGTTGCAGAGGAAATTACACCAATTAAGAAGACCATATTGACTAGTTAGAGGGACGATTTTTGAAAACCGAGTCTCTATAGCGTTGGTCGGACCGTCGGATGGGTGTCAACTCATCTCTATAAACCGTCAAACATGTTTTGTCGTTTAACGGAAATGTCACTCATCATTATTAAACAACAACAACAACAACAACAACTCTCTCTCCTCTAGGCGAAACACTAGCCGATTTGCTGCCATCTCTTCAGGACACCGTGTTATAACAGGATAGGGAATCTGGATGCATAAAGATAAACTCAGAAGCAATCTAACGTAAATAATCACAGAAATAACAGACACAAGAAGAACACAAGATTTAACATGGTTTTCCGATGTTGTGCCAACTACTCCACGGACAGAAAAGAGATATTTTATTATGCACTGAAATTCAGATGGAATAATTGCATTACATTGACTAAAACAGTTGGTATTTATAGGTACAGACCCCTAACCCTAACCGCCAAAGGATCTTTGTCTGATCTATCATAAATGCCCTTAGATGTGGGCCCAACATCAGCTGGCACCACTAGATGAAACTCAGCATCAGCCGACCTTCCATACTTGTAACCATGCAGCTCAAACGTAAAACTCAGCTGTAATCAATACCCTCAGCAGACCTCAACAGACTGCTGACTTCCAGAAGAAACTCATTTGACCTCACTAGCTGACTTTCACAGACTTGAATACAGCTGACAATCACTCAACTGATAATCCAGATTAGTTCCACCAGATTAGAGATGAAGTCAATTTGGTGACAAATCTACACCTTGACTTGAACTCTCATCAACAGTCAAATAGATTGCATAACCAGATGTACTTGTACCAGATGCATTCTTCAATGCCTGGATGTACTTGTACCAGATTACTCCACAGAATCCACACATCCGACCAACCCTCAGCAGAGCTTCCAGAATTTCCAGAATATATGCTTTGAATATTCAGCAAGTCCAGACAAAACTTAAACTTGCTCTCCTGAACTGGTTTGGTGAACATATCAGCATGATTCTCCTTGGTGCTGATCTTCTTCACTGTAACCCTCTTCTCATTTCTCAGAAAATGATACCTCACATCAATATGCTTGGTTCTTTAACGACGAACCTGATCCTTAGAAAGACAAATTGCACTAAAACAGTCACAATAAATCTCAGCTTAATCCTGATGTAGCCCCAAATCACTGACTAGTCCTACATACCCTGCTTGGCTGCTTCAATAAGAGTCATATATTCTGCCTCAGTAGTTGATGAAGCCATTGTGGCTTGAAGAGTTGCTTTCCAACTGACAACTGAATTCCCTAATGTGAAAACATAGCCAGTCATAGATTTCATGCTGTCCATATCACCGCGTAATCAGCATCATAATAACTCGTGATCAGACTTTGAGTATCACCTCCATAAATGAGATCAACATCAGATCTACCCCTAAGGTACCTGAACATTCTTTTCACATATTTCCAGTGTTCCTTTCCAGGTTGAGTCATAAACATGCTGACAACACTGACCGCCTGAGCCAGATCAGGCCCAGTGCACACCATGGTATTCATCAGACTGCCAACTGGACTAGCATAGGGAACTTTTGACATGTACTCCTTCTCCTCTGCTTATTGAGAAGCAAAAAAAGATAAATGAACATTAGATGCCATATGAGTATCTATTGGCTTTGCAGCAGACATGCCAAACTTGACCAAAATCTTCTGTATATAGCCCTGCTGAGATAAAAATAGCTTTTTCCGACTTCTATCTCTCCATATCTCCATCCTCAAAATCTTCTTGGCTGCACCAAAATCCTTCATTTCAAACTCAGCACTGAGAAGGTTCTTCAGATTCTGAACATCGGACGTATTCTTTGCAGCTATAAACATATCATCCTTATACAGGAAAAGATAGATATATTATCCATCTCTCAGCTGACTGTGATAAACACAACAGTCATATGGACTTTTGTTATAACCCAGTTGGATCATGTAATTGTTAAACCTTTTATACCACTGCCTTGGAGCCTGCTTCAGTCCATACAATGACTTCTTTAACTTGCACTTAAATCCTTCTTTTCTAAGAACATGGAAACCCTCTGGTTGAGTCATGTGTATTTCCTTATCAACATCGCTATATAGAAAAACTGTCTTCACATCTAACTGCTCAAGTTCAAAATCCTATTGTGCCACCATTGCTAGTAACACTCTTATTGAAGTGTGTCTGACAATTGGTGAGACAATCTCATTAAATTCTACCCCTTCTTTCTGACTAAACCCTCTTGGAACCAAACGTGCCTTATAATTAACATCTTCTGCCTTAGATATTCCTTCCTTTTTTTGAAGATTCATTTTCAAGTAACAACTCTCCTATCACCTGGATGTTTAACTAGATCCCAAGTCTGATTCTTCAGTAGTGACTCCATTTCATCTTCCATGGCCGCAAGCCATTGAGATGCATCTGAACATGTCACTACTTCCCTGTAAGTAGAAGGTTCAAAACCATCCACTTCTACTGCAACTTGAAGTGCATATCCATCCATATCATCCAAACCATACCTCTTAGAAGGTATTTCAACATTAAATCTTCTAGCTCTGTTGACAACTATACTCTGCTGACCAATATATGTTTGAAGCTTAGGTGACCCTTGTTCAGGTGACTGGTTTGGATTCAGCTATAGTTCAGCAACCAGATCAGATGAGTGCTGACTTGGATCAGCTGAGTGTTGCATCTCAGCTGACTCCTCCTGAAGCTCCACCTTACTTCAAGCTCTCTCAGATTCAGCACTAGTTTCAAACTCAGCAGTCCCTCTCACATAACTTCGCTGTCGTGTTTCAGTGTCTAATCCTTATTGCACTTAACTTCTCCATTTGATAACCTAGCATCACTAACAAGCACACCCCATTGCCTTATTTGAATCTTTTGTTGATCCTTTGTCGCCCTCACAACTCTCCTATGTCTTCCCTTAAATTATATCGGAGTGGTACTACCTTGATCTACCTCCAATGTGATTCAACCAATAAGGCACAATCCACCATTTGATACATATGCAGGTACCCTACAAACTGTTTTTTTTTTTTTACAATTAATCTAATAGCATTTACACTTCTAAAGTCAATGCTAATATAAGTGGAATCAATACCGAGTTCAAACATCTCTTAGCTCTAACCAACTCATTGATGTCCTTTTGGATAGACCAATTCTTCTAACACATTTCTTCAGACTCCATGGTATTACTTACGTATTCTTGGCTTTTCAAGGTTTAATGATCACCACCTAACCACATTTTAGAAATTTACTCATCCACACCAAACTGGAAGATCTTCAAACTCCATGTTCGCTCACAACCCTGAATCATCTGAGTTCGTCTATGTCATGAAACATCTTGACTATGTGAATAAAAATAGAGTTGAAATGTAGTCTGAATTTTTTTAGATTTCAGTCGATCGAATCTGGTGGAGGAGATTAAATGAGGAGAGGGCGGGAGAGAGATGATTGCTTCATCCATGACGTATAAGATGGTGATTCCTCCTAAATTGATTCAAGGAGTTGTGGTCGGACCAGCCCTTGAAGAAACAACTCATTTAAAAATCCAATTAGGCAAATCCATCATTTATTTAGGGAAAATTAGCTTTAATCAAATAGTTTCAAGAACTTATCTATTAACCATCTTGACTTAGGTGATCTTTATACATCCTCATTTACCACGATGTCCTCCTCTTGTTGTTATAGACTAACCAATGGAGTATTACTCATTTCCCATAAAGAGGATTGGTTAATTACTATTGTTTCTTACTGGACAAATGCAAATTTTAGTATGGTCTCAGACTAAATCTCGACGATACGTGATTCGAACCAATAGAAATTCGGCACAACATACGAGGTCCTATCGTGTAAAATATAAGTACCATGTTGTTACAACTTTGCCTTTCTTTTAAAAAATTTCTTTGACTGAACAACTATGACATGGTGATCCAGGACCACCATAAAAATACTGACAAATGCAAATTTCATGCCAAGTACTTACAAAATAAGGATAAAAGCTATAATTTCACAATAGTGGATTTTTTTTCTTTTTCTTTCTGGGAAACATAATATTGAAAAATAGTTGTTAGGCACGTATACGTTCGGTAGTTCGACATGGCAGGTTATTCGTTTCTAACAGGAACCTAATTTAAATCATTTGAAATTAGAAATGATTTGACCAAGTCATCAAAGTTTAATCTATACTCAATAGCTTGGAATAGAAGTTACATAAGAAAGACATACTAGAAAATATTCATTTGCTCTAATAAAATTTATGTAGTATTTCGGTTTCATTATGGGTCTATTATTCCTCGTCGAAATTAAAGGTGATATTGTCATGCAATCATGGTGGAGTCTAACCTATTTTGTGTCCCTAGCGGCTAGGAAGAAGAGTAACATGACATTTCGAGTTATAGCTTGCTAGCTAAATAAATAATAGGTTTTTGCCGATAAGGACCGAATAATTTGATTATTAGGATCCAAGGAAACTGAATATTAGAAAAGACAAAACATGTGTAAACTTACCAATATACCATTTTTCCTATATAGATAAACATGCTCTGATTTTCAAATAACTTATGTTTAAAGCGCATCACAGCATTAACATCCGATTAGGGTTGGGGGCGGCGGCTGCTGCAATTTCCGGCGGAAAGGACAACGATGGGGCCGGAGTCGCAATTTCCGGCGGAGCCGCAAACCTGTGGAGCGACAACGATGAATCCATGTGAGGCAATATGTCGGGCACTTGATTTGATTCTCTGTTAATATCACATTTATTAAAACGATTTGACTATGAAATCGCCTTGATTTCGCTTGCTACGCTTAGGGAAGGTTTTAATGGCACCGTTGAAAAGATACACACCATCTTGAATCTGGATGGCATGGTCTTTCTGTAATGCTAAATCGAAGCTCTGAATTTCAGATTTTCAGGGAAGTTTCTGCCATGGAAGGACTGGGGCGAATTAGCCATGGCCGGCCAAGAAGGGGATTTGCAAATTTGTACTTTTTTGTTGTTGATGCTGCTCCAATTTGATTGAGGATTGAACAAGGAAGACGAAAATCAAAACAAGTCCAATTTGATTGGGGATTATTTGGGGAGGAGGAGGAGAGGTGACGACTGTGCCGCCTGAAGTTGCGGATTTCCGGCGGAGAAGGAGCGGTGACGGCGCACCAGTATCATAGGCTGTATTTTTTTTTTGAAAAAGTTTAGGGTTTAGGGTTGTTACTATTAATTTTGTAACGTTACTACATTTTTTGATGTACTTTATCTATTTTATGGGCTGTTACTCGTTTATTGGACTTTACGACATTTTACGGGTTATTACTACTTTTTTAGATCACATTACTTGTTTATTGGACGTTACGACATTTTATCATTACGGGTCATATTCTACGATATTTTACGGGTCATTACTACTTATTTTTAACAAATAAGGGTTGTTACTACTTGTTTTTAGACCGTTACTACTTTTTCATTGGATGTTACGACATTTTATGGGTTTTATTATTACTTGTTTCTTGAATGTTACTATTTGAAGAAGGGTAAAAAGTAATAAGGGGTATTTTTGTCCAAATATTTTGTTTTTGTCCTTTATAACATCTGAAAAAGAAAAATGTCCTTGCAGACCCATTTATGTTTTTTTTTTGTCCTTATAGCCCCTTCCCCCAATAAATAAATGGTGGAATGTGTTTTCCATTGATTAATTGAGAGTATTGTACATATGTATATATACACTTACAAGGATGTCCTAGATTTCAGTGTAATTACAATTAAATATAATAATAATAATAATAATAATAATAATAATAATAATAACAACAACAACAACAACAACAACAACAACAATAACAACATGCTAATACGTCCCCTCAAATGGGTCTGCGAGTGAGAAGGCCCAACTTGAACTTGAAATGTTTATAAGGAATGCGGCCGAGGGGCCTTGGTAAGGGCATGAGCAAGCTGATCAGAACTGGAAACGTGAGAAATACGAATAACACCCTGCTGAACTTGCTTCTGAATGAAGTGGTAGTCGATGGCAACATGTTTCATACGCGAATCAAAGACAGGATTGGCAGAGAGCTGAGTAGCACCATGATGAGAGTCAACTTTACTTTGCTCCGGTGCTTAGTTCAACCCCCATTTACGGCACTTTTGGCTCATTTCCTGGCAATTTTAGGCCATGTTAAGGGAGAAAACACACAATGCAATCACGTTGAGGTAAACCATCATATAGATGGAAAACCTTATTATTTGATGATGTTTTTAGTCCTTTCGAGTCCTATTTATCTTGTGAAATTATGCTCGGTATATGTTTGGATGTCATGACACAGGATTTAGGTGCTTGTAAGCCTGGAAGGTGAGGTAATGAGCTCAAAAAGGCAAGACCGAGGTTCGGGGATGAGAAAAGTTAAAGAAAAGTGGAAAAGCTGAAGAAATGCAGTCTATGCATACGCATTATGAGCTATGCATACGCATCATTTATACAGGATGTAAAGATTTGAGGAAATGAACTCAATGCGTATGCATTCCAAGCTATGCGTACGCATAATTGATACATGATGTTCAAATTTTAGAAAGATAAAAACAATGCGTACGCATTATACTCTATGCGTATGCATCCCAGAAACAGCAAGCTAACTAGTGAGGCAAAACGTTCAATGCGTACGCATTCCAAGCTATGCATACGCAATCATCTCAGCAACCTCAGATTTTCCCAGGCAAACCATGTGAGCAATGCTCTGCAAGATTCATTGAAGAATGTGTATGCATTGGACAAATTTTTAAGTACAATTTTTGGGCACATATAAATAGAAGATTGCACAAATTTTGGAAGGACCCTTGATACTTTTTGATACTCCATTTTTACCTAGAATTTTCTCCCCAAACCCTTCTCTCCCTTAGATCGAAATTCACTCTTTCACTCTTAGATTCTCCTCTACATTAATTATTAGATAGAATTAGCTCAATCTAGCTCAAGTTTCTTCTCTACTTTTGGATTTCATCTTTTGTGGGTCTTCTTCATCATCAATTGACATTAGATGGTGTTGGAGCTTGATGTAATTCAGATTTCTACTAATTTGGTAATCAATCTCGCTTTTATCTTCTTTATGGCTTTAATTTTGTCTTTAGTTGTTGCTTCTTGTTTCATTATGAGTAGCTAAATATCTCATAGTCAAATCATGTGAAGATTGATGAAATTGCTCTTTAATTGATGAAATTGGAAATGGGTAGTGCTTAATTGTAGTTATATTGACGAATTCATGTCTTAAAACTTCTTATCAATGCTTGAATTAGACTCAGACACCTAGTTCATGAACACACACACCACTTTTATAAATGTATGTTGCGAAGGGGTGTGGGAAAAGGGGTTTTAAGATCACTTCTTATAATTAACTGAGTTGTTTAGATTGATTAGGGAGTGAGGTTTAATCGGTTGTGAAATCGGGCAACTCTAGCGCGTTAATCTTGTTCCGGTCAATTAAATTCTTAAAGGCGAACTGTTGAACCGGGCAAAGGGTGTTTGATTGTTGAATGGCGTCTTACACTAGCTTAGGAGTTTTCACCCATGAATGAGTCAATATAAGTGTTAGGTTGGTAGGTTGGTTAATCCCATTTCCTAATAATCGATTAGAGGGGCAAAAGTAGTCAATTGGATCATGGTTTGGCTATGTATATTTCTATCTTTAGTATCTTTAGTTTACATTACGTTTTAGTATAATTGAACTTGGAATATCGTGATTGACTTAAACTAAATCCTAAAACGACTTTGGTATTCGATAAATTCCTCGTGGGATACGACCTTGCTCTCCACTATAGTACTTCCGACCCGGTACCCTGCCGGTTAAGGTTGGTCGTTACTATTTTGGTCATCAAGTTTTCTGGTGCCGTTGCCAGGGAATTGATCGATATATTATAAGTCCTTTGAAGATTTAGGCTTAGGTTGTTTTTATTTTACTGTTTTCTTGTTGTTTATTCCTTGTAGTGTATGACCCGAAGCTCAAAGGAACCACTACTCCCATATATTCCCGAGATTGAGCCTTTGGCTAGACACCGAAACGCCTTGCGAAACAAGGCGGTTCAAGTTGAAGAAGTTACTCAAGAGTTGGAAAGTGAGAGTTTTAGCTCCAAGAGTTCTAGTATGGCTACGGGGAATAAAGATCTTGAGTTTGACCGGGGTATGGAACGTGAAAGAAGTGTGAATCCTTTTGAGGAAAGGGATACTACTCAATATCAAGGTCAACCGTCCAATTCACTCTCCCCAAGGATGGAACCTCTACCTAGAGAAGGGAATATTGTGCGTAGTCCCTCATTGACCAATCACTTTCAACAAAGGACCAATATCCCTATCCAAACTCCGCAAATCCCTCAAACACAACAACCTCCACAAATGGATTCCCAATTCCTTCAACATTATCAACAAATGATGATGCAAATGGCCCAATTCAATCCTATGATGAATCCTATGATGAACCAATTCCCTCAAATGGCAAATCCTTATGCTTAACAGTTTATCCCTCAAGCTAATCCTCAACCAAATCCTATAGTGAACCCTCAACCATATGCGCCTCAAGCTCAAGTGAACCAAGCGGGAAATCGACCGGTAAGGCTTTGTAGAGATTATGTGACACCGATGGCTACCACGGGTCATAGTCCTATTCGAGTACCGGCCGTTGCGGCTAATAACTTGGAGATAAGGTAACATGTTTGGCATCTACTTGGGGATAATGCTCAATTTGAAGGAAAGGCGACTGATGATCCGAACACCTTCATCAATAATTTCCTTGAGGTGTGCAAAACAGTGAAGATAAATGGGGTTGGTGAGGAAGCGGTTCGGCTACTTTTGTTCCCTTTTGCTCTAAAAGGAAAGGCGAGGGAGTGGTATTCATCGTTAGCTCATGACTCTCTCCACACATGGGAACAAGTTGCTAGCACATTCTTGCTCAAGTACTTTCCACCATCGAAGGCTCTTGACTTGAAGTCCAACATTTCTAATTTTGAGCAACTATTGGGTGAAGATTTATTTGAGGCATGAGATCGGTTCAAAGCTATGTTACGGAAATGCCCTCAACATGGATTTGAAGCATGGGATCAAGTGCATCTATTCTATAGGAATTTGGATGATAGTTCAATGCAACAATTGAATGGAGCATGTGGAGGATCCATCATGGATGTAGCACCGGATGTGGCTTTGGCCACCATTGAGAGGATTTGTGAGAACAATAGGCAATGGAGTTCGGGAAGAAGGCAATTGAAGCATAAAAAGCCACTTGTGACCGCCTTGGTAGATGAGCCCGAAAGAAACTCTGAGTTTCATAATAAGGTGTTAGCTATGGAACAAAAAGTTGATGATTTGTCTTTACAGAACAAGAAGGCCCGGTTATGTCAACTTTGTGGTGGTGAACATTCGGCTACGAATTTCACATCTCCAAATACACCACCAACAACTGTGCCAATGAAGGCTCAAGTAGCACCTCAAGCCGGTACCTTAGTGGCAAATGTGAATTCAATGCAACAATCTTTGATGAATGCCTACGCTTTAGGGCAATTGAATGCGGGACAAATGGATTTCAACCCCCTCACCACCTATGGAAATCCGGTGATTGAACCTATGGATATGAGTTTGATGTTGGACACACAACCCTATGATGCTAACTATGTGGGGCAAGGGCGTGTCCAAAACTATGATTTCCAAGGAGCTCAACAAAATTGGAGAGAGAATCCTAATTTGACTTGGGGTCGTGGTCCGAATCAAGGGCAATCCTCTAGGCCTCAACAAAGTTCGTCTTATCAAGGCAATCAAGCTCCATGACAACAACAATGCGGAACTTACCAACATCCGAATGCTCATCAAAACTACTCTCAAGGAAGCTATTCTCAACCTCCACCAATGGCTCCTATTCCACAAAAGAGCTCTACCGATATCCTCTTAGAGCAAATTAGTAAGACTTTGCAAGAGCATAGTCGGGAGCTAAGGGACATCAAGGCAAATGCCAATAACACCACAGCCACATTCCAATCGGCAATACGGAATCTTGAAACTCAAGTGGGTCAATTGACCGAAAATGAAAATACCGCACCGGTTGGAGGCTTGCCAAGTAACACCGTGAGGAATCCTAAGGGTGTGAATGCTATCTCTACAAGAAGTGGCAAGGTGGTTGGTAATGACATTGGGGTGAGGAAAAGCGTTGAAGATCATGGTAAAAGCAAAGTGGATGATATGGTAGAACATGATAGTGAGGATCAAGTTGTTGGAGAGCACGCTAGTGAAGTGTTGAGAGGATTTTGCATCATTTAAAACAAAAGAAAATTTATATAAACCCATACTTAGATGCAAAACTAACTCCTAACCGGCCAAACACCGGGTAGTTGATAGTATAGCGAGATAAGTAAGGGGTCGATCCACAGGGAATTGGGATGTTGAATCTAATCTCATTAATTTTTCTCAATTGTTACTCTAAAACACACATAAAAGAAAGACTATACAAAAACACAAAGGAAAAGTAAAAACAGTCCTAATCTAAGGATAAGGAAAACAACTTAAACTAAGGAAACATGAAATCAACCAAAATACAAACCAAGTGATTTCAATCTAAGTTCAACTCATGATGTCAATTCAAAATGTGGTTTCACCTTTTCACGAGATACGAAATCCCTAATTCCTTAGTGAATCCCGTATTCTCAAGCTATGAATCCCCAATTTCTTAGTGAATTCATTCATTGATCCCTACTCTCTTGAAAGTTAAGATCAATTCCCATACAAAACAAGGTGTAGATTAGAATCTAACAACCTAGATGATTAACCCATTAATTTGTCATCATTAAGGATTAAAAATCCCATCTTTTTATGGTGATCTAGCCTAACAACGATTATCATCATGTTAGACAACGATTAGCAACCAAATCTATCGATCTAATCACACAATAGCATCATAAGCTCATAGAAAAGATACAAATCAAACTGAAAATCATGAAGATGAAACAAAGATCAATAAATCAAAAGATAAAGTCAATAAATTAAGAAGATGAACTCACAAGGTTTTGTACAATGGATGAATCCATGAATCAACAAAGAAAAGAAAGCATCTAATCTAACCCGGATCACCCAAGCACAAGGCTTGGGTGATCGGCCTTGGAAGCCAAGGAGGAGCGGCTGCTCTGTTGTATTTTAGTGTGGAAGAAAATCTGATCAATAATAATCCTCCTTTGAATGAATTGGGAGCTGCTGTATTTATAGAAAAAACAGTGGCAGAGATCTTGAACGCCAGCTTCAGAGTTTGAACTCCAGTTCAGGCATGTAGAACGCCGATTACTTCGCTGTGGAACGCCCGCCTCAAATGCTTCGAGCTCTCGATCTTGCTTTTCATTCCTCGAACGCCAGTTCTATCTAGGAACGCCGGTTCTATTCTCAGAACGCCGGTTCTGCCTCTGGAACGCCAGTTCTACTTGCTTCTGGCTGAACGGATTTGATCTTGTCCTTATCTCTTAACAACCCATCCTTATCCTTTGCAACAAACCTTATCTTCTTGGATATTCTAGATTATTCAAGGCTTGTCCTCCAAGATCTTATCCATGACACTTGTCCATTCCAATCTTTAACACTTGTAAGCTCCTAATTAATCATGGAATAATGCCAAAATGTAATATAATTCCAAATTAACAATAAATCATCAATTAAGCACAAAATTCATTACATTTTGAGAATTACCATTTAAAAATATCATTTACTCAATATTTAAATATAAGGCTCGATTCTATGAAAATAATACTGAATATGGGGGAATTTATATAAAATATATCGTTATAATTCATACAATTTGACCGAAAACAACTCCCCACACTTAGACTTTTGTTCGTCCCGAACAAAACAGAACAAAACATACTATCAAGAATCCACATAACCTCGACACTAGATGTAGTCATGCTCACGACAAGCTAGTATTCAAAGAAATCGAAGTCACTCGGTGATTGTGTGTGCGAGAACCTACTAAACTTCCATCGATCCTCTCTTGATGTACTACATCAAGCACTAACATCATCCGGTTAAAATAACAGAAAGCTTCATTCTATTTACAGCACTTACCTTACAAAAACTAATTGCCAAGAACACAGTAACCAACTCACAATTAAATTCCTTTGCTTAGTGCCAAGAAAATACCTTTCAGGTCTCTACTGGTTTTAGATCAACTCGACTCGAGTTCCAAAACACAAACTTCTCGCCTCAAAAGTATAACACTTCCCTACTTTAGAGGCAGTCACCCTGAGATCACTCAAACCCATACTGTCCAAGGTAAACCACACTCCCCAATTGGGGCAGTATCCAAATGGACTCGAGGTGAAATTTATCATATATATATATATAAGATATTATATTCTTGCCCAAATTCTTTGGAAACTCTTGATCAGGTATCTTTTCTAACACATTTGAGACTTTTAAGGTTCTCAAGAACACTAAGGTACTAAGATTCTAACTGTGAGTATAGTACGAATTCTTAACTTTCATCAATGCTAAATAAGTGTTATCTGTATCGAGAGTTGGCTATCCTTTAACTAACCGGAAACTATTTTATATTTGGTTCTTCATTTAATAGGTTCGTGAAATGAAATTCAAGTGAGTATCGAATTTACCAAACCTATTCTTAGAACATGATACGACTCATCGATAACAACTAAAGGTGTCGATTATAAAACTAGCATGTCGTTGAAATGCTACTCGTGACTAAACAAAAATTTAAAAATTTAGCATTTTTCATAGAAAACAATATTCATTTGAGCAAATGAATCATAGAAGCACATAAACCATCCCCTCCCCCACACTTAGATTGCAACTTGTCCTCAAGTTGTGCAGAATTAAAAATTTAGAGAACTTAGCTGATTGTATTTCCAAGCTAGCAATTCCGGAAGGACCCCATGATGAACCAAAATTGCTTGTTTCATCGTGAAAGCGCACAATAGCTATCAAAATGTCCCGCATACTTGACCAAAGGCAAAAAGAGTCTACGGGAAAAAGGATTAGACAACTAAAACATATGGACAAGAAGTCAAAGAGATGCTTTCGAGATCAAGCTCGAGATAAGGATGGACCATATACATGGAACATTACAAATTAGTAGGCTAGGTGCACTATATGAAAATGTATTACAATGCAGTCTACATGATATGCAATTCTAAAAAAAAAAAAAAAAAAAAACGAGGTAGTGTTACGGAAACCGACAGTTAACTACACTCAAGAAAAATAAAAGAAAAACAATGCAACTAGATGATATGCAATAAATGATATGCATCTATATGATATGCAAAGATAAAAGAAAATAAAAGAAAGAAAACTAGCACATTCATTTGCAACATGACATGTATAAAATAAACGTCTACCAAATAATGACAGGTTACGATAAACGACAGTGCTGTTCATTACAATGCAGTGTAGACGCGCCTTAAGACTCATCAAAGGTGATAGCATTATGGAAAACCAACAGTTAGCTATACTGAATAGATATAACTCATATGGCTATGCATGTAGCACACGGAAACCGACAGTAGCTACCCATATGAGTTACAGCTAAAAACAAGAAGCACATAGGTCTCAAAGCTCACAAGATTCATCAAAACGGTATGTAGCATACGGAAATCGACATTAGCTACTAACTAACAATAAGACCAGTTATAGCTTACGAGAACCGACAGTCACTATAACTTGCATAGATGAATCAAGTATAAGAGATAAAATCAAAAATCGTGACTTTTTTTCAAACTCGAATAAGCTTGAACGCGTGCGTTCAAAGTTCAAACGGGCGGTCCATGGACAGAACGGGCGTTCTTTTGGCCAAACGGGCGTTCTCCTGCATCTAAAGGACTGGACGGGCGTTCACTTACTTGGACGCCCGTCCAAACATTGAAAAACACAAAGCAAGTGCGCGTAATGCGAGAAAACACAGCAGATCATCAATCCAAACATATCATACATCACAAGCAAATTTCATCAAATTAGCACATAGGATTAGATTAGTAAACACATAATTCACGCTTTCATAAATTGAGTAAAAAACTCTTTGCACATTCTTAACCTAACGGTCATCGAAACACGGCAAAGATAAAAACTCTCAATTTATTAAATGCTACTTTTATTGAAAACAGTAAAACGTAACAAAACAGAAGAATTAACTCAACAAGATTCAACAAAAACACCAACTCCCCGGCAACGGCGCCACTTTTGTTGAGAGGATTTTGCATCATTTAAAACAAAAGAAAATTTATATAAACCCATACTTAGATGCAAAACTAACTCCTAACCGCCAAACACCGGGTAGTTGATAGTATAAGCGAGATAAGTAAGGGTCGATCCACGTGGAATTGGGATGTTGAATCTAATCTCATTAATTTTTCTCAATTGTTACTCTAAAACACACATAAAAGAAAGACTATACAAAAACACAAAGGAAAAGTAAAACAAATCCTAATCTAAGGATAAGGAAAACAACTTAAACTAAGGAAACATGAAATCAACCAAAATACAAACCAAGTGATTTCAATCTAAGTTCAACTCATGATGTCAATTCAAAATGTGGTTTCACCTTTTCACGAGATACTAAAATCCCTAATTCCTTAGTGAATCCCGTATTCTCAAGCTATGAATCCCCAATTTCTTAGTGAATTCATTCATTGATCCCTACTCTCTTGAAAGTTAAGATCAATTCCCATACAAAACAAGGTGTAGATTAGAATCTAACAACCTAGATGATTAACCCATTAATTTGTCATCATTAAGGATTAAAAATCCCATCTTTTATGGTGATCTAGCCTAACAACGATTATCATCATGTTAGACAACGATTAGCAACCAAATCTATCGATCTAATCACACAATAGCATCATAAGCTCATAGAAAAGATACAAATCAAACTCGAAAATCATGAAGATGAAACAAAGACCGAATAAATCAAAAGATAAAGTCGAATAAATTAAGAAGATGAACTCACAAGGTTTTGTACAATGGATGAATCCATGAATCAACAAAGAAAAGAAAGCATCTAATCTAACCGGATCACCCAAGCACAAGGCTTGGGTGATCGCCTTGAAGCTGGCGAGGAGCGGCCGCTCTGTTGTATTTTAGTGTGGAAGAAAATCGATCAATAATAATCCTCCTTTGAATGAATTGGGAGTCTGCTTTATTTATAGAAAAACAGCGCGAGAGATCTTGAACGCCAGCCCAGAGTTTGAACTCCGATTCGAGCATGTAGAACGCCAGATTCGGGCTGTGAAACGCCGATTCAAATTGCCTTCCTGAGCTCTCAATCTTGCTTTTCATTCCAACGCCGCTTCTTCTATCTAGAACGCCGGTTCTATTCTCGTAACGCCAGCTTCTACCTCCGAACGCCGGATTCTACTTGCTTCTCAGGCTGAACGGATTTGATCTTGTCCTTATCTCTTAACAACCCATCCTTATCCTTTGCAACAAACCTTATCTTCTTGGATATTCTAGATTATTCAAGGCTTGTCCTCCAAGATCTTATCCATGACACTTGTCCATTCCAATCTTTAACACTTGTAAGCTCCTAATTAATCATGGAATAATGCCAAAATGTAATATAATTCCAAATTAACAATAAATCATCAATTAAGCACAAAATTCATTACATTTTGAGAATTGCCATTTAAAAATATCATTTACTCAATATTTAAATATAAGGCTCGATTCCTATGAAAATAATACGAATATGGGGGAATTTTATATAAAATATATCGTTATAATTCATACAATTTGACCGAAAACAACTCCCCCACACTTAGACTTTTGTTCGTCCCAACAAAACAGAACAAAACATACTATCAAGAATCCACATAACCTGACACTAGATGTAGTCATGCTCACGACAAGCTAGTATTCAGCAAATCGAAGTCACTCGGTGATTGTGTGTGCAGAACCTACTAAACTTCCACCGATCCTCTCTTGATGTACTACATCAAGCACTAACAGTCATCCGGTTAAAATAACAGAAAGCTTCATTCTATTTACAGCACTTACCTTACAAAAACTAATTGCCAAGAACACAGTAACCAACTCACAATTAAATTCCTTTGCTTAGTGCCAAGAAAATACCTTTCAGGTCTCTACTGGTTTTAGATCAACTCGACTCAGAGTTCCAAAAACACAAACTTCTCGCGTCTCAAAAGTATAACACTTCCCCTACTTTAGAGGCAGTCACCCTGAGATCACTCAAACCCATACTGTCCAAGGTAAACCACACTCCCCAATTGGGGCAGTATCCAAATGGACTCGAGGTGAAATTTATCATATATATATATATAAGATATTATATTCTTGCCCAAATTCTTTGGAAACTCTTGATCAGGTATCTTTTCTAACACATTTGAGACTTTTAAGGTTCTCAAGAACACTAAGGTACTAAGATTCTAACTGTGAGTATAGTACGAATTCTTAACTTTCATCAATGCTAAATAAGTGTTATCTGTATCGAGAGTTGGCTATCCTTTAACTAACCGGAAACTATTTTATATTTGGTTCTTCATTTAATAGGTTCGTGAAATGAAATTCAAGTGAGTATCGAATTTACCAAACCTATTCTTAGAACATGATACGACTACTGATAACAACTAAAGGTGTCAGATTATAAAACTAGCATGTCAGTGAAATGCTACTCAGGACTAAACAAAAATTTAAAAATTTAGCATTTTTCATAGAAAACAATATTCATTTGAGCAAATGAATCATAGAAGCACATAAACCATCCTCCCCACACACTTAGATTGCAACTTGTCCTCAAGTTGTGCGAAATTAAAAATTTAGAGAACTTAGTGATTGTATTTCCAAGCTAGCAATTCCGGAAGGACCCCATGATGAACCAAAATTGCTTGTTTCATCGTGAAAGCGCACAATAGCTATCAAAATGTCCTGCATACTTGACCAAAGGCAAAAAGAGTCTACGGGAAAAAGGATTAGACAACTAAAACATATGGACAAGAAGTCAAAGAGATGCTTTCGAGATCAAGCTCGATAAGGATGGACCATATACATGGAACATTACAAATTAGTAGGCTAGGTGCACTATATGAAAATGTATTACAATGCAATCTACATGATATGCAATTCTAAAAAAAAAAAAAAAAAAGGTAGTGTTACGAAACCGACGCTTAACTACACTCAAGAAAAATAAAGAAAAACAATGCAACTAGATGATATGCAATTAAATGATATGCATCTATATGATATGCAAAGATAAAAGAAAATAAAAGAAAGAAAACTAGCCCATTCATTTGCAACATGACATGTATAAAATAAACGCTCTACCAAATAATGACAAAGTTACGATAAACGATGATCTCTGTTCATTACAATGCAAAGCAGTAGACGCGCCTTAAGACTCATCAAAGGTGATAGCATTATGGAAAACCAACGATTAGCTATATTGAATAGATATAACTCATATGGCTATGCATGTAGCACACGGAAACCGGCAAAGAGCTACCCATATGAGTTACAAATAAAAACAAGAAGCACATAGGTCTCAAAGCTCACAAGATTCATCAAAACGGTATGTAGCATACGGAAACCGACATTAGCTACTAACTAACAATAAGACCGATTATAGCTTACGAGAACCGATACCACTATAACTTGCATAGATGAATCAAGTATAAGAGATAAAATCAAAAATCGGACTTTTTTCAAACTCGAACAGCTTGGAACGTGCGTTCAAAGTTCAAACGGGCGGTCCATGGACGAACGGGCGTATTTTTGGCCAAACGGGCGTTCTCACGCATCTAAAGGACTCGACGGGCGTTCACTTACTTGGGCGCCCGTCCAAACATTGAAAAACACAAAGCAGCGCGAATGCAGAAAACACAATGAGATCATCAATCCAAACATATCATACATCACAAAGAAATTTCATCAAATTAGCACATAGATTAGATTAGTAAACACATAATTCACGTTTCATAAATTGAGTAAAAAACTCTTTGCACATTCTTAACCTAACGGTCATCGAAACACGGCAAAGATAAAAACTCTCAATTTATTAAATGCTACTTTTATTGAAAACAGTAAAACGTAACAAAACAGAAGAATTAACTCAACAAGATTCAACAAAAACACCAACTCCCCGGCAACGGCGCCACTTTTGTTGAGAGGATTTTGCATCATTTAAAACAAAAGAAAATTTATATAAACCCATACTTAGATGCAAAACTAACTCCTAACCGCCAAACACCGGGTAGTTGATAGTATAGCGAGATAAGTAAGGGGTCGATCCACAGGGGAATTGGGATGTTGAATCTAATCTCATTAATTTTTCTCAATTGTTACTCTAAAACACACATAAAAGAAAGACTATACAAAAACACAAAGGAAAAGTAAAACAAATTCTAATCTAAGGATAAGGAAAACAACTTAAACTAAGGAAACATGAAATCAACCAAAATACAAACCAAGTGATTTCAATCTAAGTTCAACTCATGATGTCAATTCAAAATGTGGTTTCACCTTTTCACGAGATACGAAATCCCTAATTCCTTAGTGAATCCCAGATTCTCAAGCTATGAATCCCCAATTTCTTAGTGAATTCATTCATTGATCCCTACTCTCTTGAAAGTTAAGATCAATTCCCATACAAAACAAGGTGTAGATTAGAATCTAACAACCTAGATGATTAACCCATTAATTTGTCATCATTAAGGATTAAAAATCCCATCTTTTTATGGTGATCTAGCCTAACAACGATTATCATCATGTTAGACAACGATTAGCAACCAAATCTATCGATCTAATCACACAATAGCATCATAAGCTCATAGAAAAGATACAAATCAAACTGAAAATCATGAAGATGAAACAAAGACTGAATAAATCAAAAGATAAAGCTGAATAAATTAAGAAGATGAACTCACAAGGTTTTGTACAATGGATGAATCCATGAATCAACAAAGAAAAGAAAGCATCTAATCTAACCCGGATCACCCAAGCACAAGGCTTGGGTGATCGGCCTTGGAAGCCAAGGAGGAGCGGCTGCTCTGTTGTATTTTAGTGTGGAAGAAAATCTGATCAATAATAATCCTCCTTTGAATGAATTGGGAGCTGCTGTATTTATAGAAAAACAGTGGCAGAGATCTTGAACGCCAGTTTCAGAGTTTGAACTCCAGTTCAGGCATGTAGAACGCCAGTTCTGGCTGTGGAACGCCAGTTCCAGCTGTCTTCTGAGCTCTCAGTACTGCTTTTCATTCCCTGGAACGCCAGTTCTATCTAGGAACGCCGGTTCTATTCTCAGAACGCCAGTTCTGCCTCTGGAACGCCAGTTCTACCTGCTTCTGGGCTGAACGGATTTGATCTTGTCCTTATCTCTTAACAACCCATCCTTATCCTTTGCAACAAACCTTATCTTCTTGGATATTCTAGATTATTCAAGGCTTGTCCTCCAAGATCTTATCCATGACACTTGTCCATTCCAATCTTTAACACTTGTAAGCTCCTAATTAATCATGGAATAATGCCAAAATGTAATATAATTCCAAATTAACAATAAATCATCAATTAAGCACAAAATTCATTACATTTTGAGAATTGCCATTTAAAAATATCATTTACTCAATATTTAAATATAAGGCTCGATTCCTATGAAAATAATACGAATATGGGGGAATTTTATATAAAATATATCGTTATAATTCATACAATTTGACCAAAAACATGAAGCTCATAAGCAAGTTGAGGAGGCACCGAATGCGGATAGCAAAGGGGACACAACCACTTCAAATCCACAAAGGAAAGGTACAAGTAGCAATGGTATAAATACTTCTTCTACACCTTTTGATTTGAGCACTTTACCTTTTCCCCTTAGAGGTCCTAAGAAAGATGTTTTAACCAAGAGTCAAAACAAGTTCCTTGACATCTTGCGCAAGGTTGAGATAAATATCCCTTTGGTTGATGCTATAGATAACATGCCTTCGTATGTTAAGTTTTTGAAAGGGATATTGTCCAAAAAGGCCAAGATGGATGAGGTGGTGTGCCTAAATGAAGAATGCTCCGCGGTCTTTCAAAACAAGCTTCCGCCTAAAAAGAAAGACCCCGGATGTTTTTCTATCCCTTGCACCATTGGCTCTATTAGATTTCCGAAAGCTTTATGTGACCTAGGTGCTAGTGTGAATCTCATGCCTAGGAGTATCTATGAGAGGTTGGGCCTAGGTAGGTTAACCGAGACCAATATGACTTTACAAATGGCCGACCGGACCCTTAGGAGACCTATGGGAATATTGGAGGATGTGCTTGTTCAAGTTGATAAGTTTGTGTTCCCGGTCGATTTTGTTGTGCTAGATGTTGCGGAGGACCCTAGAAACTCACTTTTGCTAGGGAGACCTTTCCTTGCTACCGGAAGTGCCAATGTAGATGTAGCCAAGGGCCATATTACTATGAGGGTAGGAGACGAGAGTGTGACTATGAATGTGTTTGATGCCATTAAGTACCCCCATGATAATATTGAGGAATGTGATGAAGTTGAATCTATATATTTTTGTGTTTCCGAGGTTGCTAACACGCAGGGTTATCAAGAGCCGATGGAGGAGTGCTTAATGAAGTCTAGCACGATTCATGATGATAACGAAGAATTGAGAGAAGCAAATTTGTGAGTTGGAGGCAACGCCTTTCTTGAGAAGCGTCATGGCATAAATATCTAGAGCTTGGCCTCAACAAATGAAGATGAAGCCGTCTATCGAGGAGCCACCAAAGGATTTGGAATTAAAGCCACTCCCGGAGCACCTTAAGTATGCTTTTCTTGAGTCCGATAATTTATTACCTTTGATTATTTCTGCGGCACTAACATCTTTGCAGGAAGAAAAGCTCATGAAAGTGCTAATGAGGCATAAGAAAGCCTTTGGATGGAAGATGGTGGATATCCGGGGTATTAGCACCGAGGTTTGCAAGCACAAGATCATATTGGAGGAGGATGTGAAGCCGGTGAGGCAACCTCAAAGAAGGCTCAATCCAAACCTTCAAGAGGTGGTGCGTAAGGACGTGGTGAAGATGCTAGAGCATGGAATTATCTACGCCATATCGGATAGCGAGTGGGTAAGCCCTACCCAAGTGGTGCCTAAAAAGGGAGGTATGACTGTTCAACCCAATGAAAACAATGAAATGATCCCTACTCGTTTAGTCACTGGCTATCGTGTTTGTATTGATTATCGAAAACTGAATGATGCCACTAGGAAAGATCACTTCCCCTTACCTTTTATTGACCAAATGTTAGAGAGGTTGAGTGGTCATGACTTTTACTGTTTTCTCGATGGTTTTAGTGGCTACTACCAAATTTGCATTGATCCAAAGGACCAAGAGAAAACTACATTTACATGTCCCTATGGTACCTTTGCATTTAGATTTAATGCCTTCGGGTTGTGTAATGCACCATGACATTCCAAAGATGCATGACGGCTATCTTTGCAGACATGATTGAGAAATTCTTAGAAGTCTTTATGGATGACTTTAGTGTATTTGGAGACTCTTTTGATGATTGTTTGAGTAATCTTGATAAAGTTTTGCAAAGGTGTGAAGACACCAATCTTGTGCTTAATTGGGAAAAATGTCATTTCATGGTAGAAGAGGGCATAGTGTTAGGCCACAAGATTTCACGTAAGGGGATTGAAGTTGATAGAGCCAAGGTTGTGGCAATTGAAAAATTGCCCGTCCCCACGAACTTGAAGACCCTTCGGGCTTTTCTTGGTCATACGGGTTTTTACCGGCGTTTTATCAAGGATTTCTCCAAGATTGCTAGGCCACTCACACTCTTGCTCACAAAAGACACTCCCTTTATTTTCACTCAAGAGTGTGTTGATGCCTTTCACATGCTTAAACAATTATTAGTGACCGCACCGATTCTAGTTGCACCCGATTGGTCACGTGTGTTTGAGGTTATGTGTGATGCTAGTGACACTGCTGTAGGGGCTGTTTTAGGGCAGAAAGTTGATAAGATATTCAAGCCCATTTACTATTCTAGTCACACACTTAACCCCGCACAGTCCAAGTATGCCACGACCGAAAAAGAATTACTTGATGTTGTCTTTGCTTTCGATAAGTTTCGGTCGTATCTAGTGGGATCTAAAGTGATCGTGCAAACCGATCATGCAGCGTTGAGATACCTATTTGCAAAGCAATAAGCAAAACCCCGTTTATTACAGTGGATTTTGCTTCTTCAAGAGTTCGACGTGCAAATTAAAGATCGGAAGGGGAGTGAGAATGTGGTGGCGGATCATTTGAGCCGGATGACATTAGATGAGGAGGTGCGAAGATTTGAGAGGGAGATTAATGAGTCATTCCCGGATGAGCAGTTGATGGTAGTGGATGCAGTGCTACCAATGAAAAGGAGTGCTCGTGAGCCACGGGGTGGGTATGGTGACCCGTGGTATGCTCCTTTTGTGAACTATCTTGCTTGTGGTTATATGGATCCTAGTTTAATGGATTACCAACGCAAGAAGTTCTACAGTGACATTCGATTCTATTTGTGGGATGACCCTTATCTATATAGATGGTGCTCGGACGGCATAATTCGTAGATGTGTCCATAATAGCGAGATTAGGAACATCCTCTCATTTTGCCATGACCGGGAAGCCGGTGGTCATCTGGCGGGAGACAAAACCGCCCTTAAAGTGCTCCAAATTGG
Organism: Gentiana macrophylla; assembly: GCA_026214975.1. Taxonomy (NCBI): domain Eukaryota; kingdom Viridiplantae; phylum Streptophyta; class Magnoliopsida; order Gentianales; family Gentianaceae; genus Gentiana; species Gentiana macrophylla. The sequence continues at coordinate 40,338,436 of CM047805.1, read as the reverse complement.
CTTCGATTGGCCAACTATCTTTCGAGACTCTTATGCCTATGTGAAAGCTTACGACTCTTGTCAACGGGTAGGTAGGATATCCAGGAGAAACGAGATGCCCCAGAAGCCTATCCTTGAGTGTGAAGTGTTCGATGTTTGGGGACTGGATTTTATGGGACCTTATCCGTCATCGTACAACAATAGGTATATCCTAGTTGCATGTGACTATGTGTCGAAATGGGTAGAAGCCATAGCATCCCTTACTAATGATAGGAATGTAGTCATCCGGTTCATCAAGAAGTATATCTTTGCTCGTTTTGGAGTGCCACGTGCTATCATTAGTGATAACGGTAGTCACTTCCATAACCGTCCTTTCAATACTCTTCTAGCCAAGTATGGGGTCAAGCATAAATTAAGGACGGCCTATCTCCCCCAAACTAGTGGCCAAGTGGAAGTGAGTAACCGGGGGATTAAGCGTATCCTAGAGAAAACTGTGAATTCACACCCTAAGGATTGGGCTAATAAGTTAGATGATACGTTATGGGCCCTTAAAACTGCCTTCAAGACTCCCATAGCTATGTCTCCATATATGTTAGTGTATGGGAACTCTTGTCACCTCCCGGTAGAGCTTGAGCATAAGGCATATTGGGCTACCCGGTTTCTAAACTTGGATGAGGGTCTAGTAGGAGAGAGGAGGTTAGCACAGTTAAATGAGTTAGATGAGTTTCGCCTTAGAGCTTACGAGAGTGCGAGGGACTATAAGGAAAAGACTAAGTTACTTCACGATAGAGCCATTAAGCCTCGAGAGTTTAAGGAAGGTGACGAAGTCCTCCTTTATAACACTCGCCTTCACCTTTTTCAAGGCAAACTCAAATCTCGTTGGTCGGGTCCTTATATAGTTTCTAAGGTCTACCCTCCCGTCTTTGCCGAAATCATTCACCCAACCAAAGGACCGTTTGTTACAAATGGCCTTCGGTTGAAGAAGTACGAAATGTTACATTTCGATGAGGCACTTGAGGTTATCCTCCTTAAGGATCCCGTCCCTTGTGTGGAACATTGTGAGTCTTGTCAAGGACTCTAAACTTGACAATCAAATCATATAATTCCATCAAACTTCTTTCTACCCACCAATTCCACCCTTGTGTCAACGGTATAACTCTAAAAGTTGACACCGTATAAGTCATTCCGTCGAGCCAACGACGTAAAACAAAGGCGCTTGGGGGAGGCAACCCACCGTTTCTCTGTTTTTGAGTGATAATTAGGTGTTAGAAGTGATCTAGGGTGATAGAGTGAGAATCTAGGCTGAAAATGTGCAGTTTTGGTGAGACACAGGGCAATGCGTACTTATTCTTTTTAATGCGCACGTATTCTTAAACCAGAGAGTTCAGCATTTTTTTCACAGCTTCTATGCGTACGCATTATAATGGATGCGTACGCATCGTCCGGCCAGAGAGTTCTGCAAGTGTTTAACTGCTTCTATGCGTACACATTGTTTTGAATGCGTACGCATCCTTCCACCATAGAGTTCCAGAGCAGTCTATGCGTACGCATCCCTTTCTATGCGTACGTATTCTTTTAACAGCACCCATTCCACCTTTTCCGTCCTTCGACCAATGCGTACGCATTGAGTTCTATGCGTACGCATTACTTCTCCTATAAAAACGCAGCAGGCAGTTCCATTTCAGTTTTCACCCCAATTTCAACCTAATTTCGTCTCTTCTCCGGCCACTATCCACCGCAAATATCCAATTCACCCTCTTCAACCTCTTACTCCACTACCCAACCCCAATTTCTCTTCCTCCACCCCCTGTCTCCACTCCTTCCTCCTCCGCTGCACCCCCACCAGCCCAATCTTCCGGCCCTTCTTCTTCCGCACCAACATCTCTTCCTCCTCTTTCCACTTTTGAGCGGAATGTCTACACCATGGAAGCCTCTTTCCACTCGTGGGCTGAGGACTAGAGGCTTGTCCTACCCGGTCTTGTCGAGGCGGTTCACACCTTCAGCAACTCCTCCGTTAGGAAGAAGCTTCGTCGGCCTGCTCTATTTTGTGTTTTCCCGGGGGAGTTAGACTCTTTTGTCACTCAGGTTTCTTATCAAGAGAGGGGAGATGAGGGAGATCAGGGGGCTACTGCTGAGGAGAGTGGTTCTGACGCTGAGGGCAGTGAGTCAGGTGATGAGGAGAGTAGTTCTGATTCTGGGTCTAGTTCTGGTGATGAGGGCAGTGAGTCTGAGGGGATGGTAGTGCTTCTGATGGAGACGAGCTCACACCACAGGCCACCATAGTTACAGGTACTGCTGCTGCACCTGCTGAGGGAGGAGAGAGCGCTTCCACCGACGTGTTGATCGGGGTTCAGAATGATGTGGTCACTATCGAGGGTGATGTTTCTGCTGCTGGGGCTACTCAAGCCCATACTCCTGCTGCACCCACCGTTGAGCCAGAAGATCCAGCTGACCTTTATCTCGTGCGTAATCCTCCAGACCAGTCTATGAGTGCTTGATTTTATTTTGTCCGTTCTCTCGTTGTATAGCCCTAGACTAGTCTGTTGTCTTTTGCACTTTTGAGTTTTCAGTTAGACTTGATGTAAGCCCGAGGGTCACTAGACCTGTTTCTTCACCTTTTTCTTCTTTTACCGCACTTGGATGATTTCACTTTGGCCTGTTTTGGCCGTATCTTTATGCATGGTTGATATTGTGTTTCTTTTATTTGCTATTTTTTGGTCACATGCAGTCTGAGTCGGTATTTCCCCCGTATCCTCCCCTATTCGTATTTGTGGCATCATCTTTCTTATATCTCGATATCTATTGCTTCTATTCGGCACGGTGGCTGTTCCCCGTGTTTGTGTTTTCTTGGCTTCTCTTGGTGTAGGTATTCGGGATAGAGCTCACCTAGAAATGTCACATACACAATTGCGCCTTTCTGCCGGGTTAAGCTAAGCCTTCTTTCCTTTATCATTCACACACTGAGGACAGTGTTGCATTTAACGTGGGGGGTGGTAGGCTTAGCTATTTGATGTGCTTCGTCATTATTGTAGCCATTGTGTTGTATGCTTCTCGTTTGGTCACTACCTTAGCAAAAAATGTGCAATTTTTAAAATTTTCCAAGCTTTTGGCGTTGCATTCGTGTCTTCATGTTGATTTGATAAATGGTTTAGTGAATGTTTAAATGCATGTTACTTGGCTTACTACCTTATCTTGGAGACGGGATTTTTATGCACGTATAGCTTTGAATTCATAAACCATGGTAACTAGTAACCGATTATGGTAGACTTAGGCACAATGCGGCTACCTAGAACTCATACCATTAACTTCGAGACGAAATAGAAAGGCCAACTTTGGTAGAGTTTGGAACGATAGTTATGGCATTTCTTTGACTTAACTAGAGCCAAATAGCCATCCCGTGATATATTCCACAGTAACCCCTCTAAGCCTTGGTAGGATGGTTAGACCCCCATCTGATACTTAGCCATTCGTTTGTAGCCCGTAATTTCCCAACCCCCAAGCCTTATTTGTGGTCTACGTTCCCTTGGACACCATACGAGTCAAGCTTAATCCTTTCATTTTCGAGCACACTTGCTAAAGCAAGTATGGGGGCAGTGGTAGAGAATACGTATGTATAGAGGGAGTTGGTTTTTACGAGCTATTTTCACGATTTGGAGGAGGAGCTCATGTTTATATAGTATGTACATGATGATGGCCTTTGACTCAAACCTGCTTAATTTGTATAATGCAACTTTCTCGCTTTATCCTCAAAAAAAAAAATATTGAATGAAATCAATCAAAGAAAGCCTGCAATAAAGTCAATAAAAGTGTAATAAAGGTTGAGTCAAAGAAGGCCAAGCGTTTTAAGACTTATGTTTTTATTTGATTTGTGATGTTGGTGTTTGGGACGAGTCTCCGATTTAGAAACATGATTTCATCTACATTTGAGCCTCGTTACACTTGAGACATAGTGCGATATGGAATTTTACTTAATGAATCATGTTTCTAGGCTCATTTTGAGCTAGCTAGAGAAGGGTAGAGCTAGTTACGTTTTACATTGTTACACCCGTGATTAAGCTTGCTCGTTTTATTTCTTTCTTGTTATTCCCCAGAAAATTCCCTTCGGTTAGCCCCATCCCTAGCCTAACGTTACAACCGTGCAAGTCCTACTTGACCTCACTTAGCCTCGGTTGGCCTCGATTAGTGGAGATGCTTATGAAGTATGAGCCTATGGTGTAGTCGTGTTAACCTAGCATCCATAATCCAAACCGGTGAACCGTGGTAAATGTAGGAAAAGCTATTCACTCACACACATCCCGTTTGCTTGATAAGATAGGGTTAAGTGTTATGCATTCACTCATTTACTTTCCGGTTATCATTGAGGTGTGATTGACTTGACCTACGCATGTGACGTTGACTCCTTGGATTCTTTTAAAATGCTCATTTTTCTCGAGGGCGAGCAAACTCTAAGTGGGGGGTGGTTGATGAGAGTCAACTTTACTTTGCTCCGGTGCTTAGTTCAACCCCCATTTACGGCACTTTTGGCTCATTTCCGGGCAATTTTAGGCCATGTTAAGGGAGAAAGCACACAATGCAATCACGTTGAGGTAAACCATCATATAGATGGCAAACCTTGTTATTTGATGATGTTTTTAGTCCTTTCGAGTCCTATTTATCTTGTGAAATTATGCTCGGTATATGTTTGGATGTCATGACACAGGATTTAGGTGCTCGTAAGCCTGGAAGGTGAGGTAATGAGCTCAAAAAGGCAAGACCGAGGTTCGGGGATGAGAAAAGTTGAAGAAAAGTGGAAAAAATGAGGAAATGCAGTCTATGCGTACGCATTATGAGCTATGCGTACGCATCATTTATACAGGATGTAAAGATTTGGGGAAATGAACTCAATGCATACGCATTCCAAGCTATGCGTACGCATCATTGATAGCTTAGGAAAGAGCGAAACAATGCGTCGCGCATTATACTCTATCGCACGCATCCCGAAAACAACAAAGCTAACCAAATGAGGCAAAGCGCATAATGCGTCGCATTCCAAGCTATCGTCACGCAATCATCTCAAAGAAACCTCAGATTTTCCCAGACAGCCACAGAGCAATGCGTGCGCATTTAGGCAGCAATGTGTACGCATTGGACAGCTTTAAGTACAATTTTTGGGCACATATAAATAGAAGATTGCACAGATTTTGGAAGGACTCTTGAGACTTTTTGATACTCCATTTTTACCTAGAATTTTCTCCCTAAACCCTTCTCTCCATTAGATCGAAATTCACTCTTTCACTCTTAGATTCTCCTCTACATTAATTATTAGATAGAATTAGCTCAATCTAGCTCAAGTTTCTTCTCTACTTTTGGATTTCATGTTTTGTGGGTTTTCTTCATCATCAATTGACATTAGATGGTGTTGGAGCTTGATGTAATTCAGATTTCTCTACGAATTCGGTAATCAATCTCAGTTTTATCTTCTTTTATGGCTTTAATTTTGTCTTTAGTTGTTGCTTCTTGTTTCATTATGAGTAGCTAAATATCTCATAGTCAAATCATGTGAAGATTGATGAAATTGCTCTCTAATTGATGAAATTGGGAATGGGTAGTGCTTAATTGTAGTTATATTGATGAATTCATGTTCTAAAACTTGTTATCAATGCTTGAATTAGACTGTACACCTAGTTCATGAACACACACCACTTTTATAAATGTATGTTGCGAAGGGGGTGTGGGAAAGGGTTTTAAGATCACTTATAATTAATCGAGTTGTTTAGATTGATTAGGAGTGAGGTTTAATCGGTTGTGAAATCGGGCAACTCTAACGCGTTAATCTTGTTCCGGTCAATTAAATTCTTAAAGGCGAACTGTTGAACCGGGCAAAGGGTGTTTGATTGTTGAATGGCGTCTTACACTATCTTAGGAGTTTGCACCCATGAATGAGTCAATATAAGTGTTAGGTTGGTAGGTTGGCTAATCCCATTTCCGAAAAATCGATTAGAGGGGCAAAAGTAGTCAATTGGATCATGGTTTGACTATGTATCTTTCTATCTTTAGTATCTTTAGTTTACATTACGTTTTAGTATAATTGAACTTGGAATATCGTGATTGACTTAAACTAAATCCTAAAACTACTTTGGTATTCGATAAATTCCTCGTGGGATACGACCTTGCTCTCCACTATAGTACTTCCGACCCGGTACCCTGCCGGTTAAGGTTGGTCGTTACTATTTTGGTCATCACACCATCATTATCACAAAAAATAACCGGCATGGTAGCAGAAGCAAACCAAGATCATGCAAAAGATACGTAATCCAAGACAACTCAAAGAAAGCAAGTGGAAGCAACAGAGCGATATTCGGCTTCATGGAAGACCGAGCTATAATGGATTATTGGAACTCCAAGACAATAAATTGTCGCCCAATAATACAAAGGTACGTACTCGTGGAGGAATATTAATCATCTTTATTTCCACCCAGTCAGCATCAGAAAAAGCATGCAATTAAGTAAAAGGGGAATCTGTAAATAGATGCAAGCCATGTAGAGCAGTGCTTGCTAAATACCGCAATACACGCTTGACAAAGGTCCAATGAATAACAGTGGGAGCATGCATATATTGAGAGAGATTGTTGATGGCATATGCGATATCGAGACAAGTAAATAAGAGATACCGAAGCGCCCTCAAGAACTGTTGAAACTGAGTAACATCTGGATGAGGCGCAACCTGAGCATGCAAAGTGGAAAAAGTATCTGTGGGTAAGGGAGTAGCAACAGGCTTAGAATCCTGCATATTAACGCAATGAAGCAAATCCAAAATGTATATGGTCTGAGTCAGCAATAAACCAGAGACATTAGGAGTGACCTCCACACCAAGAAAATAAGATAAGGATCCCAAATCCTTGATTGAAAACCGAATGCCCAAATGATTAATGATAAACTGAACGTGCTAGAAGACCCTGTAATGATAAGATTATCGACATACACAAGTTACACGGTCGTGACTGTAGCTGAGCGATAAATAAAGAGGGCGGAAACTGTTGTAGAATTAGAGAGACCTAGTGAGAGAATAAATGTGTGTAACTCATGATACCACGCCCTAGGGGCTTGTTTCAGCCCATAAATGGCCTTGTGAAGCTTAGAAACAAACCGAGGGTTGATCAGAATCCTCAAAGCCCGAAGGTTGGGCCATATAAATATCTTCAGTAAGAGTGCCCTGCAAAAAACGCTATTCACGTCCTATTTCTTTTTTTTTTTTGATATTTTTCCGACGTAATTTTTTAAACAATATAAAAGTGAATTTTTTTGTAGTGAAATTCTTAGTTCAATGTTTGATGCAGCAAATCATTAGAACAATGTATTTGAGGTCTCTATTCCATGTTTCATGGTAGGTAACAATGGGTTTGAGTAGTAACTTGTAAATAGTGGATTTTGTGTGTTCTGAAATTCACTTATTGTGGGCATTTTCGTAGTACATTTTTTGTCCGTCATGATTTTTATTTTTTTTTTATTTTTTTATTTTTTTTGTCCTTATCACACATTTTTTTCTGCCGTCATGATTTTTTTTTTCTTATCGTTTATTGTCGCACCCTCATCATTTTATGAGAATATAGAGAAATTCATTTTTTAGCAAAGAGACAAATTTATGGATAAAGTTATTATCCTTCAAAAAGGATCAAGTTATTAAAAACAAAATAAAGTTCCAAAAAAAAAAAAAAAAATAAATTTATGATTTTCCAATGATAAGTATGGTGATAAGGTACGTAATACATGAGATTAGAGTTTCAACCGATCAAGTTACCTTGTTTGTTAGAAGAACATCTGTACTTATTGTTGTTTTTTTTAGGGTCTTGATTGATCACCAATGTTATAAAAACCTGCAAATTTTATGAAGAACGGATCCTCACAGTCACGCGTATATCGCTGTCCTTCTTAAATTTATTCGACCCCTAACTTGTCCGGAGTATCACGAATAATTTAAGTGAGATACAAACTGAGAGCCTTGCCTTTTGTCTAGGACAAAATAGATCAAAAGATTACTTGAAGTGTTTAGATGTTTAAGACTTTATCAAGGATGCATACAATTGTTGTGTGTTTGTTCAACAATGTAAAAGAGCCTTTTATGGTACTTGGATTGCAGAGAAATAAGTTACAAGTTCGTAATTTAAAGTTGCAACCTAAGTGAAAAGGTATCACTTGGTTATAACCACTTAAAAGGACCAAAGAGGTACCTAAAAATCGGTTTTAGGACCCACAGCGGCGCGCTGTGTGACTGTGATCAACGAAAACCGCAAAACTCTCTGCTCAACATTTAGGCATCTTTGAATCACCACAGCGGCGTGCGCTGTGTCGATCCGCAAGCGTCGCTGTCACTCTGCTTTCACCAAAAGCTGATTTTTGGTCCTTTAACTGGTTTTCCGGTCCTTTAAGTGATTTTCTCGAACTATACTTGCTTATTTTCCATCCAGTATACTCATATACACTTATATAGCGCGCACTCCGCACCTCCAAACTTATTATTAAGTGTTACGAGTATATCCACCCTTGTACTAAGCCCCGATTACCTCAACGGCTTGTGATTATACTTAAATCACCAACATTCCTCCCCCATTTAAGTGTAATCCTTGGTTTAGTAAAACAAAACAGTCATAAAACAAACCAACTCATGAGTCAATGAAAATGTCACGAAGATTGAATTTCCATCTAGTATTATTACACGCAAATATTCGAGTATTGGGGTGTGACAAAGCATTGAACCCCTTTACACATTTTGAATACATGTACATAATAATACACATAAATTGAAACTATTTCAAAGTATTATACTTGACACCATTCTTGAAAACCGGCCTTGTGTCCATATCCATTCTTGAGCATTTAGAAAGCCAACCCAACTTTCCTTGAAGCGCCATACTTCATACTCATATAGGTGAATCTTTAGTTTACCGTGCACTGCATTAGCACTTTTATAAGATTCATTAAGAAGATAATACTTCAACCTAATCTCATAGGTAAACAAAGACATACCTTCGGGATTAATACATGTGCTCAAGTTTCCAAAGACAAAGCTTACCACATTGAATTTAGCCTAAGGCATTGTACCAAAGGGAAATTGGGGCGTCCATATTTAGAAACTTATACGAGTTGTAGTCCCATCCCGACTACCGACTTTTGTAACAAGTCTTTAGCCAATCCTTTAGTCAAATGATCAGCCAAATTTTTTGAGATCTCACATACACAACCGATATCACCCGTGAGAGATCAACTCACGATACGCGCTATGTCTAACGCCTAAGTGTCGTGACTTACCATTATACACTTGACTATATGCTTTAGATAAGGTAGTATGAGCTATCACAATGGATAGATATTGGTGATATTGGTTTAGGCCATAAAGGAATTTCATGAATCAAATTCCTAAGCCATTCTCGCTTCTTTACAGGTCACGCCAAGGCAATAAACTCCGACTCCATAGTCGAGCTAGATATACATGTCTGCTTCTTAGAAGCCCAAGAAATGGCGCCTCACCTAAAACAAACACCCATCCACTAGTAGTAGAAGAATGATCTTCACATTAGATATGCAACTAGCATCCGAATATCCTTCAATCACCGAAGGATATGCAACATAAGTCAAACCAAAATCTTTGGTAGACTTTAGATATCTCAATACACGAACAACCGCTCTCCAATGACAGTTACCTAGGTTACTAGTATATCTACTTAGTTTCCCAACTGCATAGGCGATATCCGGTCGTGTACCGCCATTGCATACATCAAACAACCAATGACTCGTGAATATTCAAGTTGATTCACTGTTTCACCTTTATTAGGTCCAAGCTTCTCATGAGGCTCCATGGGAGAATTTGCCGGAGTACAATTTCCACAATTAAACTTTTTCAACACTTTCTCAATATAATGAGATTGTGTTAGTGAAAATCCTCCTTGATTTCTCTTGATTTTAATACCAAGAATTACATCCGCCTCCCCATGTCTTTCATAGAGAATTTAGAAGATAAGAGTTCTTTACACTTATCAACCTGATTTTGGTTCGTACTCAAAATCAACATGTCATCGACATATAGACAGATTATCACACCGTTACGGTTTCATCAAATCTACTATAAATACACTTGTCCGATGATTGAGTTTAAACCCACTAGCCAAGACAACCTCATCAAACTTTTGATGCCATTGTTTAGAGCTTGTTTAAGTCCATACAATGATTTAACAAGTTTACAAACCTTATGCTCGTTACGGGGCATAATAAATCCTTCCGGTTGCTTCATGTATATTTCCTCATCCAAATCTCCATTTAAAACGCTGTTTTAACATCCATTTGATGGATCACCAAGTTATGAATTGCGCTAAGGCAATCAATAACCTGATTGAGAGATTCTAGCAACGGAGCATAAGTATCGAAATAATCGATACCTTCCTTTTACCTAAAGCCTTGTATAACTAACCGGGCTTTATATCGATCAACAATGCCGTCGACTCTCATTTTCCTTTTGAAAATCCATTTGCAACCTAATGGTTTGCAACCACGTGGTAAATCCGTAGAATCCACGTATTGTTACCCATTATGGAATCCATCTCGTCATTGATGGCTTCTTTCCAAAATGATACATCCCGAGATCCCATCGCCTCAAAAAATGTTCTTGGATCATCCTCAATGTTGTAGCAATATGAGTATTGATATCCAACTTCATTTCTCGAACCTTCCACCAAATAAGTAACAAAATCGTGGAAATGTTTTATTATTCTAGCCCTCTTACTTCTTCTCAAGTTCGAAGGCTCAACTTGAGAATCACTATTCTCCACATTCTCCACTCCAACTATTGTAGAGCAATATCCTTTGGTCTAGGAATGAAGTAAATCTATTCTCATCAAAGATAGCATCTCGTGATTCTATAACCGAATGTGCAAACCACGGAATCACTAGGTTCTAAAACATAAAACCTATATGCCTTTGAATGACTTGCATATCCAATGAATATGCAATCGATGCCTCTTTCTCCTAAAGTTTTAATTTTAGGAGCGGGAAGTCTAACAACCGCCCTGCAGCCCCAAACTTTCAAGTAATTCAAGTTTGGTTTCTTTTTGAACCAAAGTTCATACGGGGTAGCAGAATTCCTTTTATTAGGAATTCTGTTTAGTAGATAACAGGCCGTTAACATGGCCTCACCCCAAAATCCACTACTCAATCCCGAGTAGGATAACATGGAATTTACCATCTCTTTTAGAGTACGGTTTTTCCTCTCTGCAATGCCATTTTGTTGTGGCGTATATGATGCAGTAACCTCGTGTATTATACCACACGACCCGAAGTAGGTTGGATCATAGAATTCACCACCTCTATCGGTACGAAAACGTTTGATACTTGAATTTAATTGCAATTCAACTTCACTTTTATAAACTTTAAACTTATTAAGTGCTTCGTCTTTTGTATTAAGTAAATATACATAACAAAAGCGAGTATGATCATCTATAAAAGTAACAACATATTTCTTATATCCCAAAGAAGGTGTGGCATAAAGATCACACAAATCACTATGGATAAGTTCCAAAATTGTAGACGACCTTTCAACACCATGAAAAGGTTGTCTTACAATCTTAGTAAGCATACAAGTAGTACACTTATCCATATTGATATCAAAAGGGGGAATCAAAGCATTCTTGCACATAACATGCATACGTTTGTAATGTACGTGTCCTAATCATGCATGCCACAACTTTGAAATATTAACATCAGAAATATGCATAACTTGATTAACTTTATTATTAACAACATTAAGCATAAACATGTTATTACACAAATAACCAAAACCAACAAATACACCATGTTTTGACAAAATAAACCTATCGGACTCATAAACTTGTTTGTAGCCCGATTTACATAACAAAGCACCCGAAACAAGGTTTTTCCGAATGCATGGAACAAATAAAACATTAAATAGTTTTACTGATTTTCCAGGCCCGAAATTTAAAGTAATAGTTCCTACACCACTTATTACACCTTCGACTCGTTTCCCATATTTAAGATAGATCCATCGCTCACCGGGTTCAAAATCTTCAAACCAAATCGATCTTTGCATACATGTCTTGTTGCTCCCGAGTCGATCCACCACGTAACATCATCATCCTCGCATATAAAAAGCTTCAGAAATAAATGGCACATAATTCATAACCGAATTAATACCATAATTAACATTCTGACCTTGATGATGTGGTGGTCCTTGGTCTTTCGACCCTTGCTCTGGACCCTTGCCTTTACCATTCTTTCGAACTCGGCAATCAGCCTTGTAGTGTCCTGTCTTACCACAAATTCAACAGCCCTTTTGGCCTTTTTCCGGATTCTTTGTCATTTGACTTTTTCTTTTCTTGCCATGGTATTTCCCTTTGTTAGTTTTAGAACTCTCCCACCTCCATCACATGAATGGAAGTGGATTCATCAATTTCCTTGCCCTTGGTTTTAACCCCTCCTGCGCTTGCTGAGGATTCCTCAATGCGCAGATGGCTACCAAGTTCAACCAAGGAGAGTTCTTCCTTTTTGTGTTTCAACATATGCTTAAAATCCTTCCATGATGGTGGTAGTTTGTCAATGATACTTGAAACAGAAATGGCTTCATCCATTTCCATTTTGTGTTGTGCAAATTGGCCTAAAATGCGTTGTAGTTCATTGAATTGTTCCATTCTGAGACCGTGAATCTACCATCATGTATTTCATAAAATTACCAACTAGAAACTTTTTAGCAGATGCATCTTCATTTAAATACTTAGTTTCTAGTGCATCCCATAAATCTTTTGCAGAAGCAAAGTTTTGATAAATGTCAAATAACGAATCAGACATACCATTGACAATGTGACCACGACAGATGTAGTCATCATTTTCCCATTTGTTCCGCCTTATGCAATTCCTCCAACGGTGCATCATCATCAACTTCTGGTATTTCTGTGCTAAGAACATACACCACTTTCAATGTTGTGAGAAGGAAATGCATCTTCCTTTGCCACTTCCGGAAATCAACTCCTTCAAACTTGTCTAATTTCCCGAAATTCATCATCAAATCCTTTGCATTCACCATTGTGATCAAAACAATAAATTTAAGAAGATTGTTATTGTTTTGAGGGTCTTGATTGATCACCAATGCTATAAAAACCTGCAAATTTTATGAAGAACGGATCCTCGCAGTCACGCGTTTATCGCTGTCCTTCTTAAATTTATTCGACCCCTAACTTTTCCGGAGTATCACGAATAATTTAAGTGAGATACAGACTGAGAGCCTTGCCTTTTGTCTAGGACAAAATAGATCAAAAGATTACTTGAAGTGTTTAGATGTTTAAGACTTTATCAAGGATGCATACAATTGTTGTGTGTTTGTTCAACAATGTAAAAGAGCCTTTTATGGTACTTGGATTGCAGAGAAATAAGTTACATGTTTGTAATTTAAGGTTGCAACCTAAGTGAAAATGTATCACTTGGTTATAACCACTTAAAAGGACCAAGAGGTACCTAAAAATCGCTTTTTAGACCCACAGCGCGGCGCTGTGGGCGACCTGTGATCAACGTAAAACCGTAAAACTCTCTGCTCAACATTTAGGCATGCTTGAATCACCACAAAGCGTGCGCTTTGTCGATCAAAAGCGCGCGCGCTGTCACTCTGCTTTCACCAAAAGCTGATTTTGGTCCTTTAACTGGTTTTCCGGTCCTTTAAGTGATTTTCTCGAACTATACTTGCTTATTTTCCATCCGTATACTCATATACACTTATATAAGCGTGCACTCCGCACCTCCAAACTTATTATTAAGTGTTACGAGTATATCCACCCTTGTACTAAGCCCCGATTACCTCAACGGCTTGTGATTATACTTAAATCACCAACACTTATGAGCCCTCAAATCCCTATTCTAGTCCTGTTTCATACGAAGGAGAGAGAAATTTTCGACGGCACACAAAGCCTGTTAGAGGGGACGATGAATTTCCTCATAGATGTAGTCTTTGAGATATTATTGAGATTGCCGGTGCGATCACTGCTCCGATTCGGATGCGTATGTAAAGCCTGGTGTGCCCTAATAAAATCCCCCCTTTTCAAGGACACATATCTCGCTCTCAGACGTTCCAGGCCCATATATGGATGATGAAGTACTCGGCTTAAAGTCGATATCGGTTACCCGTCGTTACAACCGTTTCGCAGGACTGTTGTTATGGTGATTACTGAAGCCCTCGCTTTTCTACGCTTCAAATTGTATCATCTAATGATTTCGAGATATCAGGTAATCGGTCTAGTCGGATGAGGTTTATCAATCATGTCAACGGCATTGTTTGCATTGCCGGGAGAGAGTGGTTTGATATAATACTAGTGAATCCCCTTAGAGAATTCAGAAAACTCCCCGTCCCTGACCTTGGAGGAGGATTTAGATACGTTGCACGAGGGATTGGATTAGGATATGATATATTACTAGTGAATATAAAATTGTGGCAATAATAACAGTTTATGAAGATGTTAACGAACTTCGATTTAAACACATAGGCTTAGTATACTATCTAAGCTCCAACTCTTGGACAATATTAGGTGACATGTCTGCTTTTGTCTCTGAATGCTGCCTTTTCGCCGCCCTTCAGTTTGCATCTTCTCCCATGGATCTATCCACTGGTTCACGCGGTCGAAGACTCATTATCGTATACTTACTTTCAACATGACTACCGAGCTATTTAAAGAGATCCCTTTTCCTAATGGCTGGATATTTTACAATGTCATATCAAGCCCTCGTTGCCTTGGTGAATTTTACCGATCATCTTAACACCGCTAAATATCCAAAAGCGACGTATGGGTGATGAAAGAATACGGTGATGCTGAATCTTGGACTAAAGAGTATTCAACAAGCTTTGTTATACCAAGATTTAGGGAAGCATTATCTTTTTGGAGAAAAGATAAACTTCTTCTTCGAACGGTAGATGAGAAGTAGATTTGTTATGATTTATTTAAAGGCCAACTGTATGAACCAGAGCAATGTGATCCTATTCACGCGCCAAATCTTACGGTCATTAGACATTGTAACTGGCCATGAAAGTTTTGTTTCAGTCTAAATCCCTAGTTGAAGTTTTGAAACAGGAGTGCTCAATTTTTTTTTTTTTTTATTTATGCTTTCTCCATTGTAATAATCCATATATATGCTTTCCATGTGCTTGCTCAATGGTACCTTGATCTTCTTTTTCAGTTTTCCATTACTTTATTTCAAGATTGAGGAGCAACTGAGTTTGTTTTAATTGTTGTTATGTTATGTTTCGTTTCTTTATCCGCCATTCTTTTCTTTTCTTTCTCTTTTGCAAATTTTTTAGGTCTTGTTGTTAACTTACTGATTTAGATACATATGTATGAAACACTCATTTAGGGAGGTAGACTTAATAACATAGAGTTTGCAGAATTTGTCTAGAGCTATATTGATTGATGATCTTTTTCATTTTGAAATGACATGTTATAGATTAATGGTAATAGACATAAAAATTCAACTTGAGTGAGAGCACTACTTGATAGGTTTGATTGTTACATATTTGGTTTTGATCAACATCGTTGTTGTGAAACTTTCATTTCATTTGCTTCCATCTGTCTTATATGGATGGTAAAAAAACAATGATGTAATTTGCTGCAATATGTTGCCTTTTGGAGAGGTAAATTTCATGTGTCCTCTTTTATTTTACCATGTATTGTTGACATGACACGACTTCCTTTGTAAAAATAAAAAATAAAAAATAAAATAAAATGAAACATTAGCGTTGTTGTGTGTTGGTGGCGAGAAATGCTTCATCTCTTGAATTTCATTGCCATAGCTTTGGGAACCCTCTCCCAACTACTTATACGTGCAGGCAACTCCATTCCTCGTGGTGTTAGGATAGCCCAGAAGCGTCATGAACACATACAACTACATCTCATTTATGAAGATAATGTTTATTGTCAAGAAAATCTCTGAGTGGATACTCGCACTTCTTTTATTCTCTGTCGATTGTTGGAAAATAGGGGCAATCTTAGACCAACTAGGGGTGTTAGCATAAACGAGATGGTCACCATATTCCTCACTATCCTTGCCCATCACGTACACCAAAAATCGCGTCTTTAAATTTATGTTTTGACGAACAACCGAGGCTATACATAGAATTTTCCGTATAGTATTGAAGGCTTTGTTACAAGGTCTTAGTTAATTATTGACAGTAAAACAATTACTTTTCATCGATTCAATAAACTGAACACAACAAGTATTTTATACTACTACATGTCTCGGAGAGAAAGTCATGATCTTGGAGACTAAGTAACAGAATAATTCAAATAAATAATATTCTAATTATTCTTTCATAATATCCTCAATACACCACCGCAATCTCGCGGAAAGAGGTAGAACGTGGATATTGGTCTAAAGAGTAGCGAAACGCGGATTGCTGAGCGGTTTGGTAAGTGCATTGGCAAGTTGGTCCTTGGAGGAGACGAACACGACTTGAAGGTGCTTCGAGGCCTCAAGCTCACGGACACGATGGGTATCCAACTCATCATGATTAGTGATATAACATTGTGTATCATACATCATATGATAAAATATTTATAGTATCACACAGTATTTTATGTGATATATTTTTGTATAATGTATCAAATTTTCTTATGTTGTATATATCTTGACCATCTTTAGTTGTTTATTACCTATATAAGATCAATTCCGTCCTAATACTGTAAGTCTTAAAAGACTTCAGGGCATTAGTAAATCACATGTATATATAACATGTATAGCATATATGATGATCAAGTGTAACACATGCTAATGTAACTGTAAGATGTATCAATGTAATGTATGGACATAACACGGTATAGAACAATTTGTTTAAAGTTACAGAAAGCACATAGTGAAACAACCAAACATATATAGTGCATAGACAAGATATATCATGTATGCATCATGCCCATGTATCTACAAATTTCACCGCGAACTTATTATTTAAATAGTATCATCATAAACTCAATCCTGACGTACATACTTCTTATTAGTCTAAGGCTTCCACATTGAATTATGTTATGGTTTAGTTGGAAGAGGTTTTGTGTCATGAAATTTTGTAAGGAGACGTGACTGAGCCCCGCATCCGGGAAATAATCGTATTTTCAGATTTGGATGAGTAAGAATACAAGCACAACCATTGTGTCACAATCGTTATCAAAGGCGAATCCAGTATATTGGCAAAAGAAGGCTAAGCCCATCCGAAAAAAAAAAATATTACACTATAAAATTTATGTATGTAGTCTAGTTTGATCCATAAAATATTATTAATTCAGCCCACCCGACGAATTCGATATAATCCATTAGCCTTTCCCGGATTAAGATCTTGGCTCCGCCCTTGATTGTTATTGGCTCCGTTGATCACGATTGACATACATCATGATAAACGGTGCATATATATGACTCTTGTGTGACTTGTTGCGACACAACAGTACGGTTGTGCCGTATCAATACTCAATTAATATAATATTCCAACTTTCCCTTTATGTATGTCTATCATCGATTGTACCATAGCTAATGCAAATGTGCCTGTATCTACAACCTGCAGCACTGAATATATATGTTCTAATAAATAGTGAAGGCTAAGTATACCTATTTATTATCCTAAATTAGGACAACTAGGAACAACATTTCCTGTTTCTGCTACTTCAGCATTCATACAAGTAGCCTCACTACTTTTCCCTTTGTACAATAATTCCACATTTTGCAACTTGATTGCTTTACATGGATGTTTTTTGCTGCACTTTAAAATCAATCCTTCTTTTTTAGCACTTGTTCCTTGTATATTCTTGTACAATACATTTTTCACCTGGACAGCTTTGCTCTGCGAAAAAATCCCCGGAAAATTAAAAAATTAGTTACACACTCTTTGTTATATATATATATATATATATATATATATATATATATATATATATATATATATATAACAAGTATGATTATATATATTACCTTTTCTGTGCAAGGTTTGCCATTTTTGTCGCAATAGTATTGGTCAATTATTATGGGATTTGAAGCATTGTGCATATAAATATTTTGAAAGACAATGTCTTTGGCCGTTCCACTCCCTCCCTGCAAATATAATGTAAATGCAATTATTTTTACAGCAGTGAAATACTACTATATTGCTACAATGCTACTGGCCTCCTTTTGTATAAAAATGATAAATAAATTTAAAAAAAAATCTATTTCATAATGTAACGAGTAAAAAAAAAAACATAAACTGTCTTTGTATTCAAAATAAATAAAATTAATCAAAATTAAACCCACCTGCCAAGTTTTTATTCTTACTCCATTCTCTGTGTTGGATATTGTTGCAGTATCCACCAAAATATTTGAAACCATATCATGGGCACCATTTTTTCCTAGGCTTCCCACACTGCAAATTATAGACATAGTTTGAGATGAATTCCCTTCACATACACAAATATATATATATATATATATATATATATATATATATATATATATATATATATATATATATATATATATATATATATATATATGTGTGTGTGTGTGTGTGTGTGTGTGTGTATGTATAAAAGAATTTCGATGAAGTTATTAATGAAGCAAAACTATTATACACGTCGCTCCATTGCCGAATAAGGATTTCGGGAATCCGAACAGAGACGTCACAACTGGTCTCAAAACCGACTACTGGATAAAACTAAATGTCCCACTATGCCACCTTCATATAAGGGTGATGTATAATGAAATCGTTAACTCAATCGGGTTAACCCTTTTAGAACACAAATAAGGACGACAGGTCCAAATGGTTACCGAATCCATTATATCTCAAATAGTTTCAGACCCGGGGTTGAGGCTTTACATATATTTATACATATGCTATATAAAAAGAGTTATGCTTCTTTCACAACGAGTGATATGTTTAGCTATGGCAAGCCTACGTACATATGAATAATCAGTTATACATCATGTCGAATTGTGTAAAAAGTTTATTGTGTTAATTACTCGCTTTGTCACGACCGTTATAAATTTATAATAGCAGCATTTTTCTAATAAATAAATTTTAAAAAAGGAAAAAAGAATCTATGAATAGAAATTGTGCATCTATGTGTACCTTATTCCATGACCAGGTCCACACTTTATATTTTGTGCTTTAACTTGATGGGATCCACTTACAATGGAAATGCAATCATCACCTGTATTTTGAAACAAAAATTTAAAACCATTCTTGAAATTTTTATCTATCTTGTTGAATTATTTTTAGTAATGTTAAATTCATAAAAATTCAGAATTAACCTGTTTGAATATTGCACTGATTGATGAGAATATTCTTTGTTTGTGAGACATGAATCCCATCAGTATTTGGGCTATCTGCTGGTGATTTTATTATTATATTTGATGCTTCAACGCTTTCACAACCATGGAAAGTTAGATGCATTTGTTGAGAATTTTTAACTTCTATGTCTTCCACTTTCAAGTTTGTGCAATTAGTAAACGTGAGAGCCTGTGACCAAAAAAAAAAAAAAAAAAAAAAAAAAAAAAAAAGGAAATAAAACAGAATCTTTTTTAAGAAAGAAATAAAACAGAATCAGAATGATAGTTATGGACAAAATATGCAGATTTTAGTGATTTGGTATATAAGATGTGTATATGTTCAGGGCCCACATATGTTCATATGTGACATTTACTAACACGTTTAATTAAAATGTTTTGACAATTTTTACAAATTAAGGAAAATGTGATATTATTATCACAACGATTGTATCACAATAAATACAAATCCCCCATTAATTTACATTTTTTTATTATGATGTAAAAATCATTAATAATAGTGTAAGATATAGTGCAACAAATGATGTCGATTGCCCACAGAGGCAGATTTACATTCGCCTAAATGAGGTCTGCAGACCCTGCTAAAAATAAGAATACACTAAATTTTACTTATATAAAAAATTTTCGAAACCCGTGAAAAAAAATATTTATTTTGTTAAAGATTCCCTGCTGAACAAAATGTCTGGATCCGTCAATGCATGCCCATCGACGATCTGAGGTTTCAGCTTTCTCCACGTGTCGCTCATCGGTTGGTCCTCGATTATGGATAAATGCCAAGGTACTCACGTCGATGCCTGGACTCGAGGCTACGACGATCGACAATCGAGCAGTGTAGGACAATGAGTCCCGGAGTCGAATGCCGCAGGTCGGCAACATCGACATGGAGGACAGAGTCCGCACCACCGCCGAGGCCCATTAACAGTGTGATAACTTGGGCAAGGGTCAAGGCCCATCAAGGGTAAATATGACAATAACTCGAACCGACCTAGTATTAATTAGGGTTAGGGCATGTGTTGTCATTATAAATACCACAATCCAGGAACTACGTAAGACTCGATTCCTGGAAACTAACATGATACGTAGGCAATCTAAGATAAATCCTTAGACTCAGCCGCAAATCACAACACACACATTTTTATTCTTAGGCATTAGGGTTTTGGGTGCTCATCACTACATTCAATCTAGACCCGGATTGTTTAGGTGACTAAATCGGTCATCGTCACCCACCTCGATTTTTTATTTATTATGAATTTACTAGTATATCCTTGTCCTATTAATATTTTTTCATAATTATATGATAAGTATTATATTGTCCCGTCTTAAACAAAGTTGTGTAGTGGCTCAGAAGTAAGCCTTATATGTCTAAGTGAAAGGTTGCCCGTTTGAAAACTCATTGATAGCACATGTTTGTGCTTTTTTTTTTCCCGGAATTAGAGGGAATGACAAAAATAGTTTCTAAATTAGTACTAAATAGGACACGTTTTCAAAAAAAATTGTTTAAATGTTAATCTTTTTTATTTAAAAAAAATTTTTTGACACCTTTCCCCTCCAAAAAAGAAAAAACACTTCCTCTTTTATCCATTATTTTTAAACATTTATATCTTTCAATCTACAATTCCAAAATTGAAAATTCTTTCATAAATTTTTTTTTAATTTTTACATGTTTTTTATTTTGAGACCACGTCCACCATATTCCTACGTACTGAAAATCCACTTTCGAAATTCACAGTTTTTTTTAGATTCACTGGGTGAATTTCGACAATGAATCTCACGAAAAACGATGTAATGATATCGAAACGAGTCTTAAACAAAGAGCATTAAAAAAATAAAAAAAATTGATAAAATTTTCATCACGTTTGGAGATCTAATGCGTCCATTTTTTTACTTGTTTCTTTTAAGCTATAAATATTGTAGATGGTGTCATGTTAATTAAAAATATTTCAAAAAGTGTCATTTTTCTTAGTTCCTATTTTTTTGGGCTGAAATTTTGTTACATGGCAAAAAAAAATAAAAATTATTGCCTTACCTAAAGTATTTGACAATTTATTAAACAAATGATAACATCAATACTACTGTAAGCTATTTTTCAATTTTTGGCTTTACAAATTTCTAAGTATTTTCTCATATTATTATAAAAGATGGTTATATCAAATGGTAAAGTGCCTGCACTACAATTTTCTTTATTTTTTTGAAAAAATGCACTACAATTTTCAATAAAAATTATAAGTAATAACTAATAAGTCTTCAAAATCTAAGCAAACGACAAAATTGTATCTCTAAAGCACTTTTTTCCGGAACATTTTGCATACTGTATTTTATTTAGAATTATGTCCCTCTAATGAAAAATCTCACATCCGTCATCAATCACTGCGTTTTTTTAATTTACATTATATGTAATATTTATTAGAGAATTGTGACCCTAAACTAAAATTCTGGCTCCGCTCCCGCCTCAAGAATTCATAGTATTGAAACAGCTAAAGATTTTGGAAGCAAAAAAACAAAACAAAACAAGTGTTAAAGCATTTAACATACCGTTGGAGCAGATTTGCAGGGCTGCAAAGAACAAAAAAAAGCGAAATTAGATATATTATTCAACTTGTTTTAATATGTGAAACAACTACAAAACTGTTTAATTAGGCTAACCAATAATTAAACTACTTAATTTAATTCAACCAAATACATACCTGACTCTTATCTCTTTTACACGATTTAGGCCACCATACTTGCCCATTTCCATCAAATGTTCCACCACCAAGAACTTTAAGGTCGTTTACTTCGTTGAATTTAATCCATTGATGTCGATTTTTCGCATAATCGGATATTTTTTTCGAAGCTACTATGGTACCCTGGATCTGTGTAAGTGGGAAAAAAAAATTAAAAAAAAATATAGCCTTAAAAGTTTTAATTACAACATATTTTATTTTTGAATTTGGTAATAAAAAAGATTTATATAACGTTTTATACTTACTTTCATTGTAACACCTTTGCACCGGCCATTAAATTTAAGTGGCTTTAGATAATATTTCTTTGTAGCAGGGACCACCAAAGTGCTATGTTTTGTTGAACAAGCCTTTTTCCATGCTTTGTGAAATGCCTGTAATTAAAGTCGATCAAAAAAAAAAAAAAAGTAATGATACGGTTAATACACAATGAGTGACTGTAACGTTTATTTACAACATAATCATGATTTATACGAAAATCAAAAGCTTTTAAAAACATATTAAAGTAAATAATTTGGTCTTAAAATAATTTCTTATTGATAAATAATTAATTACCTTGGAGTCATCTGTCTTTCCATCACCTTTGGCTCCAAAACTGTCCACATTGAATACACGAGTTCTTTTAGCTCTTTTAGCTGCTCTGGCTTGAGCCAAAACGTTGTTATTCGCAGAATCTGGTTCGTTCGTACCCGGTTTGCTCATTGGTTGAAGAAATCTCAAGTAACCGGTTGGACCATCTTTCGGTTGATAATCAAAGCATTGTGTGGACATACTGAAACATGCTGAAAAACCCATCATAACCACGAAAATCGCAAGAACCCAGAAATATTGTATCAACATTATACCCAATTTTTTGTTCTTATGGATCAATAAATTAAGTAGAAAGAATATATGAATGGATTTATAAAGAGAGGGATATATGAACTTAAGAGGAAAATAATATATGAATTAATGTGTGCATGTATTTATAGCGAAATGAGATATGGGAAACCATAGAATTTCTAGAGAATGAAATATGGCTCAGATAATGGTTTCCATAATGACGAAGGAATATTAATGATTTTTGGTGAAAAAAAGATAAGAATGAAAGGGTGTTGAAATATGTTCACTCTTGCACTTCAGTTATTTGTCATTTAAGGGAATCAACCTTTTAGTTACCAAATGCTTGTTTACCAAAAACATGCATATGTTGCTGCACTTTTGTAAATATATATATACCTACTTCTGCACCTAGAAAACTCTTGTTTATAGAGAAAATTTATAATGTAGACTCATTATAATCAATTGTATAAAGATATGACTGATGTGTCGGTAGTTGTGTTTATTTTTAAGGAAAAAGGGTTTGGAAGACGAAGAATGCAAAAAATTAGGATGTTATGACAATTTCCATTTTTTATGTTTTAAAAATGACAAGTTTATAATAAATGGATCGGAATACTCATTAAAGATAAAATAGGAATGAAATTTTTTTTTTTTTTTTTTTTTGGAAAATAGAACACGGCCATTGGAGTCGAAGTACTTGCCTGCCGCATGCCATGAGTTGTGGAGTAATTACAGATAGTGAATCTTCCAAATCGGTTTATGCAAGTTTTCAGAAGAAAAAAAAAATACAACTAGACAAAGAGTATTTATACATCTTTTCTATCATTGAATTTCTTTTATTTTGTATTTTAGAATGTGGATTTAATTAGTTTTTTGAAAGGCTGGATTTAATTAGTTAAGGATATTTATGACTTCAATAAATCCAAATAATGATTTCCGCATTTATTGGTGCAGTTACGCCAATTTGCACACACAAAAAATTTATGAAGGAAAAAAAAAAAAACATATTTATTTCGGTCCATCTATTTTCATTTTGTCTTTTTTAATCATCCAAAATGAAAGATGTACTTGGATCCCATTTTTGACATTTCATGTCATTCTGGCCCTTTCCCCTAATTTTTGACTCAAAAATCCTAATAAATTTGGGGAAAAAATTTGGCACCTGA
The DNA here is from genome assembly GCA_026214975.1 of Gentiana macrophylla. Classification (NCBI taxonomy): domain Eukaryota; kingdom Viridiplantae; phylum Streptophyta; class Magnoliopsida; order Gentianales; family Gentianaceae; genus Gentiana; species Gentiana macrophylla. The sequence goes on along the minus strand of CM047805.1, from coordinate 40,314,432 downwards.
TTGTAGCGAAGAATTTTTTTGCTGCTGAGTCCACAAGGGACTGGATTATTGTTGAGTGGTGGAAGTGGGACATCACGCTAATAGAAGTCGTCATTGTTTGCATATTAATTAGCGGCTTGAGTAGCAACTGCACCCATCAAGTTTTCCATCAAATTTTTCCATTGAGAAACCTCTTCCGTTGATTGAGAACTTTGTTGGACGGGGGCATGTTGAGTAGGAACTTGCTGGTAAAAAGGAGGTGGTAAGAGGGATTTTCTTGGTATTTACCTTGTTGTTGCACATTGGCATTGATGGATGCCTTTTGTTGTTGTTCAAGAGATGGTCCGGGTCCATAATTTGTTGAATTTTCAGACCAATGGAAAGTGGGATGATCTCTCATGATATTGTTGTATGCGTTGGTGTAAACATTGTTGAGCTTCTGGTGTTGTTGCATAAAGCTCACTTCTTCCTTTGAATATTCACCGGGTTTCACTAATCCCAATGGTACATTATCATTCCTCATGCTTTCATAAGCCTCATCAATAATCTTTCCACTCTCCGAACTCTTGCTAGCTTCAATTCCATCAACTTTCTTACTAAAGGATGCCAATTGTGCCAACACTTCCGTTTGAATGGATGATTCTCCCACAAAAGAAACTTTCCTTGTACTTGATCCGCTTTCCCACATTCGGTTATTCTTCGAAATTTTCTCAATAGCATCATAAACATCTTGTGCCACACTAGAAATAAAGGAATCATTACATGCTTGATCAACTTCCGCACGTGACTTTTTCCTTAGCCTACGACAAAAGAATTGGATTTGCATATTCAAGGAATAGCCATGATCGGGACATGCTCTCAACAACCTCTTAAATCTTTCCCAAGCATCCCCAAGTGATTCATTGTATCCTTGCCTAAAGTCAACAATTTCAACCTTCAATTCCGAATTTCGCCTCGGAGTAAAATATTGCTTCAAGAACTCATTTTGGATCTCATCCCAACTTATCAAAGAATGATGAGGTAGAGACATAAACCAATCCTTAGCTTTATCAACCAAAGAGAATGGAAACAATGACATTCTAGTTAATTCTCTATGATCACCATGGGTCTTGGCAGTATTGCATAATTCCTCAAATTGATAAAGGTGGTGGTGCGGGTCTTCATCATCGTTTCCATGAAATTGAGCTCTTGACTCAATTAATCCAAAAAGATGAGATTTAACCTCAAAGTTATTTGCACCAACATTAGATAGGAGGATTGGGTTATTGGTTGCATTTATTCTCATGGTTTGATCACAAATAGGTCTTGGATTTGGAGGGTTGTTGTTGTTGTTCCAGTTATTTTGGTTCGGTTTTGGTTGTTTTGGTTGTTGTTGAGATTTTGGTTATTGTTGAGTGGTGGAAGTGGTGGAAGTGCTGCGTAGATTCAAGAAGAAATGGATGAATATGATGAATATTTAGGATAAAGTCTAAGTAATCACATAAATTAAACTTATCACGTAATCAAAACAAGATAACTCTCAAACTAGCTTATCACTTAACACACACCTAACTCTTTGAATAAATGCCGCAATGAACTCTTGTGATTGCATCATTATCACTCCAAACAACCCTTATCAATCCAAATCACAAGATGCCTTCAAAATCTTTGTTGGACATATTTGATGATATATATGATGTTTGCTCTATCGGATCTGTATAATGTAATCTTATTCGCTAATACCCTCCCTCATACGATGTGGGGGACGGAAGCTGAGTTTGTGTCGGAGATCTTGGAACACTGCTCTATGTAAAATCTTAGTGATGTTATCAGCAATTTGCGTTGTAGTTGGGATATGTCTTGTAATTAGCAGTTTTCGAGCAACCTGTTTGTCTGAAATAGTGATAGTCCAACTCAATGTGCTTACTTCGAGCATTAAAGACTAGATTTATTTTCTTATGCATGGCACTGAGGTTGTTACAAAATAGGATAGGAGTATTGGAGATGGAAAAACACAGCTTTTGAAGCAAATGGGTAAGCCAGTGATTTCAGCACCGGTGTGAGCCATGGAACGGTAGTTGGCCTCTGTGCTGGATCTGAAGACTGCTGGCAGTTTCTTAGCACACCAAGAGATGAGATTCGGACCAAAGAAGGTGCAACATCCAGTAGTAGAACATCTGGTGAGCTGTCAGCCACCCCAATCGGCATCTGAAAAAGCTATAAGACGGGTGTGTGGGGAAGCTTGTAAGGACAAACCCAGATCAAAAGAGTCTTTAACATATCTGAGGAGTATGTGCACTAACTTCATATGAGCTTGAGTTGGTTGTTGCATAAAATGTGAGACATAATTCACACTGAATAAAATATCAGGACTTGTAAATGTCGGGTACTGAATGGCACCCACCAGACTCCTGTAAATAGTAAGATTAGGCAATTAAGACTGGATCTGTGAAGTCCTCTTTATGTATAAAGGTCCAAAGGGTCCTCATAAGCTTGCAATCTAGCATATGTGCCATGTCCAAAATGGTGTAAGCATAATGTGACTATGTAATATGCACTGGATGAAGTGTGGTAAATCTGAACACGAAGAAATGATGAATATGACCAAGATCCTTCATGGAGAACTCCTGAACGAGCAGCTGAATAAAGGATTCCATCATCTGAGATGTTGAGCCTGTAAGAAGAATATCATGCACATGCAGTAAAAGCACTAGTGTTCCTGCATTAGTATGATAAAACAAGGAGGGATCTGATAAACTGCAAGAAAATCTATATTTTAAATGGAAAGTATCAAATCATCTAACCAAGCCCTATATGCTTGTTTCAACCCATATAAGGCTTTGTCTAATTTGCAAACATGATGAGGAAAAACATTATCTCATCATACCGGTGGTTGAGTCATGTATATAGCTTTAAAGATATGGCCATGCAAAAATGCATTCTTGAGATCTAGTTGCCTAATGGACCATATTTGTGCTAAGGCAATGATTAGAACAAGTCTAATAGTGCATGGCGTTCTAGATGTCCAATCTTACCGGCAGTGTACCGGATCAATTGTAGTCTAGTAAGTGGTCAAGGTTGTTCCCACAAGGATGTGAGGTCAAACACCAAATAGCTATTATTATCTTGATCTAAGTCACAAGAGACAAGAACGTAATTGTTCTACTCTACTATTGATTTGATAATCAAATGATAAAAGGACTAACCAAGGCAATTTCATTGATCAAACAATCTCTTCTAGTATCATGGGAATGATACCGACCAACCTTCCAAAGGTGTTCAAGTGTATGAAATGGTGCATTCCTAAGCTAACAACCTCTCCCCGCATACAAGTGTACCAAGTTACACTATGTCTCCTCATTGGCCTAAGACCTCTAGACCTAATGATTCAACATGATAAACACTTGAATGCAAGAACTAGTCAACTCCTGGATAAGAAATTGAACTCCAACAAAGGTCAACTTTACCTTCCGGTTCTCTACCTTTTCTCACACTTATTATCTCCGTTGGGTATCCATTAAGTGTGTGTGCAAGCATTGGTTAATTACTCCAATACAAACAAGCCATACAATGCAAGTAGGAAAAAATTCAACACAAATGAAACTAAGAAACATAAACAATTATTCACAATCAACCACAAGAGATTAAATTATCTCAACTACATTGCCTTGGATAGTGTGGAACTAGCCACTCATTACTATGAGTAACAATTTGTCAAGGTTAGTATTCATGGCAATGAGAACAATTAAAACAAAGTAAAAGCAAAAAATTTACCAATCACAAGTTATGAACTTGAAAAGAGAAACTTTCATTCAACTTCAAGGAGCTTCAATGGAGTTTGATACACAAAAGTGTTAATCTTGCTCGAACCAAGTAACCCAAAAGATTAAACTAAGAATTCTTAAGAGTTACACATGCATTTAATAGCTAAAAATGAGTAATTTTGGCTAGAAGAGCCTTGGAGGTGGGAGTGCCTTCAAGAAAAGTGCGAGAGGGTTTCTATGTGTTTTCCTCAAATGAGAGCAAATGTGCTCTTTTAAATTTTTGAAATCGGATTACCGGCCTGGGCCGGGCTTGTCTTCGGCGTGCGCTGGAACTGACAAAGTAGTTGGATCTGTCATAAAACATTAAATGCTCTGTCTGATCAAACTTTCAAAACACGGTGTGCGCCGAAGATACTACGGTATGCACTGGGCACGCAAGAGAATCCTTCTGTTTTCCTTGAACTCAACACAATGTGAGCCAGGTGACTTCCGGCTCAAGCCGGGTACAAAACAGATTTGAAGAGCTCTTTTTCTTGATGCTTGGATTGCTTCTCCAACACTCTCTTAGCTTCAATCATCACCACCTTAAGGCTCCATACCCTGGTATCTGATGCAAAACAAAAACACAAAGATACCACGGGTAATCTGATAACAAAATTAGGCTAATGAGCCTCAAAATATACCAAAATGATTAGTTCTTCTAATATTTACTATATACAAAAGGTGGTTCATATCATCACAATATTTTCTAAAATTGATACGAAAACATCACTAAATGCTCAAGAAATGGGAGTAAAACAAAGTAAAATGCATTATCTAGTTGATCTTACATCACCATGTATATAGCTTTAGTGATATGGCCATGCAAAAATGCATTCTTGAGATGTAGTTGCCTAACGGACCATTTTTGTGCTAAAGCAATGATTAGAACAAGTCTAATAGTTCATGGCTTGACTACATGGGAATAAGTTACAACATAATCCAGACCATCAATTTGACAATAGCCTTCACTACAAGTCCGGCTTTTAGCCTATCAACCTGTGATATCTGGTTTTAGCTTGGTTTAGAATACCCATTTGGATCTTATAATGTGCATGCCACATGTCCAAGGTACTAAGTACCATGTGTTGTTGTGATGAATAGCATCTAGTTCCTCTTCCATAGCTATCTTCCAGCTAGAGTGACAGAGAGCATACATTACTGATCTAGGTTCCTTGGGTATGGTGGATGAGATAGTGGTCAGTGCATACTTAGGATTAGGTTTGTGAATGCCATGTTGGGATCTTGTGGTCATTCAGGCTGTAGGTGGATTGTTTTGAGGAGGCAACTCTGGAAAAGTAGGGAAATCAGGTGGAGAGTCAAGTCCCGAGGAATCATGTGTGTGTGTACTAGGCTTAGAGGGAATATGACCAAACATTACTGCTTTGGAAGATGTAGAGTTTTGGAGTTAAGTAGAGGAGGCTGGACTCTAGGATTCAGGTAGAGAGACTGATGGTATAAGAATAGGCTCAGGGTTAGATGGTATACTATCAGTGGATAAGGGCTTAGATAAAGATTATATGTCACTTACTTGTGTCCACGAGTCAAATACGCTACTCACTTGTGTAGAATTTGTAAGGTGGGGTTTTTTTTATAGGGTATGAGGGTCTCATCAAAGGTAAAATGCCTAGAAACAAAATAATTTCTTGTAGGTGGGTGGAAGCATTTGTAGCCTTTATACTATGTGCTATATCCTGCAAAGACAAATGGTACAGTTTTGGATCAAATTTGTGTTTCATTGTATCCCAAGTATAAGGATAACACATGCTTCCAAAATCTCTTAAGGATAATATTCAGGTTGGATATTATGGAGGAGAAACTAAGGAGATTGGTGATTTAAGATGGATGTGGGTAATCTGTTGATTAGAAACACGAGAGTAGAAAAGGATTTAACCCACAAAAATAGACGTACTTCATCAGGGAACATCATAGTCAAGCCATGTTCCTTATTTTTCTATGTCTCTTTAAACAAAACCAAATCTGCTTAGGTGTTTGAGGACAAGAATGAGATGCATTATGCCATTTGTAACAAAGTGAGTAGTACCTTTAGTGATTATGAACTCTCCTCCACCATTTGAGTAAAACCTTTCCATATGTTTGTCAAATTGTCAATAAATGTAACTCTCAAATGCAAGAAAAATATCAAAGAATTCTGATTTTGGCTTCAAAGGAACAAGCCAAATGTATTTTGAATAATCATCAACTAAGCTAACATAATACCTAAAATTTCCAATGGACACAACATGGGCAGAACTCCATAAATCACAATGTACCTTCTATGACAAATTGATCAAGAAGTGATGGTGATTGTGAGTAAAGATAAACAATTAACAAGTGAAAAAACACAAAAAACAAGAAGAACACAGATTTAACGTGGTTTCCGGTAATGTGCCGACTACTCCACGGACAAACGAGGATTGTTCTATTATGACAAGAAAGTTACAATTTACAACGATTACAGATGGTATTTATTGCCTTGGAAATCCAACCCTAACCGACTAAACAGCTGATCAAACATTTTTAGGTGTCTAATCTCACCGGCAGTGTACCAGGTCAATTGTAGTCTAGTCTAGTGGTCAAGGTCGTATCCGCGAGGATTGGTAGGTCAAACACCAACAAGCTATTATTATCTTGATCTAAGTCGCAACAATACAAAAAAGTAATTGTATCTAATATTCTACTACTACAAAGGGTGATAAAATGATAAAAAGCCTAGCCAAGACAATGCAATGATCAAGCCAATCTCTACTAGTGTCATGGGAATGAACTACCTCTCTTCCTTTCAATGGTGTTCAAGTATGTGTTATCGGTGCACACCTAAGCTAGCAACCTCATACGAGTGTATGAAATTGCTCTATGCCTCCTCCTTGGTCTAAGAACCCTAGACCTAATGATTAGATATGATGAAGTTCTTGAATGCAATGAATGAACAATAACCCCCGGATAAGAAATCGAGTTCCACTTAAGGTCGATTTTACCTTCCGGTTTTCCTATACCTTCTCCCACACCAAGCATCTCCTTTCGGTTTCAACTAAGTGTGTGTGTGCAAGTACTAGGTGATCAATCCAACACAAACAATCAATACAATGTAGATAGGAAAAGATAAACAACACACATGAAGCTATAAAATATGAACAAACATTTCCAATCAACCAACAGAGAGAAAAACTATCACAAATACATCATCTTGGCTAGCAAAAGCTTAGCCTTCCATGGCTATGAAGGTCAAATTGCCACTTAAGAACTTCATAACTATGAACATAAAACTAGAAATAATAAGAGAAGAATTTACCCACAAGATTGCAAGAACTTCAAAAGAGAATAATTGCATTGACTCTTCAAGGTTCATCTATGGAAAAAATTACATCAAAAGATATGGGTTTCCTTTACAAAATCAACTCCAAAAGCTTCAAGTAGAGATTCTTCTAAGATTACAAGTAGAATTAATGTTTAAACTATTGCTATGGTTGGGCTAGAAGAGCCCTTGAAAATGGTGTCTTCAAGGTCTTCAAAGAGGGTTGGAAGAAGATGGAGTGAAAGATGTGTTAAAATGCCCAAAATTGGGGTTTTAAAGCTGAAAATATGCTTTCTGCGACGCTTGGAGAGCTCCAAGAGGGAGTTGGCGGCCTCCAATAGTTCTGGTGTACTTGGAGGTCTCCAATTTAGAGTTGGTGGCCTTTGACATCACAGTAGCTCAGTAAAATGACTATTACTTGAGTTGTAGTCTTGTAGACCTCCGATTGATGTGATTCAAGATGAGTTGGAAAGATTGTTTCTTGATCTAAAAATCTCATAAAGAAGTATTCTCCAGAAAATGCCTCTAAATGGAGTCAAATGTCCGTTGAACATATGTTATGGTAGAAGCACTAAAGACAAATGATCCGTTTGAACTCGTAAGCTTCCGGCACACTCTTCTAGCCCTCAAAAGACATGTTTATGCTCAACACGTGTCGTCACTCAGGGTCTTGGTCAACCTATAATCCTGCAATAAATCACCAAAATACCAAGCGTAAACCCGACACGACGCTCCGATTACTATAACCGGTACAAAACCTATCAAAATATGATATTTTATATAATAAATACTATCTACACATTTGGATGAATTTAAGTAGATAATGACTCAAATTGGTACGAAAACATCAATAAATGCATGAGAAACGGGGATAAAACATCGTGAAATGTATCATATAGTTGACTTAAATCAACAACTCCCCACTTAGCTTTTGCTCGTCCTCAAGCAAATAAAATGACAAAACAACTCAAGTCAAGAGATAGGGTCATACAACATCAAGAAGTAAGATCTCAACTAAATGATGCAACAAATCATACGTATAACCACATGTTGACCGCAATCTAAGAAATTAGTGGTGTGTGTGTGTGTGAATACTACTCAAATTTGTTACCCAGCAATCAATTATGAAATCATGCATGCAAGACTTATTAGGTGCAATCCATAGGCTTAAGAATGATACCAATCTCCACTAATTGAGGCATTCGGATTCAAGAAGTTAGATCGGGTAGGACTTACAAGCTTGTAACATTAGGCCCGGGTAGTTGGCTAAGAGAAGGGTAAAAAGGATATATTAAAGAGAACAAGCAAGACAGCAAGCCTCTACACCTTCACTTCCAAAAAAGTCGAATTGGTATCTCTTCTTCTTTTGCAAAAATCGTCAAGGTGGCCACCTTAACAAGGAACAAAAGGAATAAGAAACACCACTTCAAATCAACACAATTTCTCAAAGCTTGAGTTACTTGACTTTGATAAACTTGTCTTCAAAAGGGCTTTTCTTGACTAACCATTTATTGAACTTTATTTACAACTTCATTGAGATTTATTGCTTTTTGGAAACTCTTTTGGATTTTTGATTTTTTTTTTTTTTTTTTTTTTGAATACTCCAATTGACTTTGAACTTCAAAGGATACCATCTCAACTTTGTGCCAAACAATGTCATCCAACTCTTGCCCAACTTAAAATGTCACCACCACACAACACATAGAGACTTGCTAAACTTGCGGGATGCCAAGGGAATGTAGACCAAATTAGGCTAAGGGTTGGATTATAATTAGGTTAATCATGAATGGCTAGTTTTGAGTGGGGTCTCGCCACTCTACAAAGGCTGAGATGGGGGCAGTGGAAATTACGTTCGGAAGGCCATTTGGCTATGGTCGAGTCAAAGAAATGCTATGACCGTCATCCCTAACCCCAACTCCAAACGCCTTTCAATTTCGCCGAAAGGATATCAAGCCTAAGTTTTAGTTGTTATGGAAGCATGCTTGCATGATTGCATAAAAGTTTGCATGTTAACAAAAATCGGAATATACGTGCACTCAAGGGATTCAAACTACAATCAAAGATTTGCGGTTAAAAATGCACTTACACGTCACCAAGGTTACACATTTTCGTTGAAGTACTCACTCTATCAATTTCAAAACCATAACTTTTCACAAAAGGTGGTTTGTTATGCTTTAAAATGCTCGAAAATTATCAAGGCTAAGTGTTTCTTATGCATTTAATGATATTACCCGTTGTTGTACTAACTATGTTCCCACTCCCCACTTACGAACTTGCATTGTCCTCACCAGAAAGTCAAGTGGTAAGAAAATAGTTAGGGAATCAAAACTAGTCAAAACAAGTACCGGATGCTAAAAGGGAGGGTGGGTGGGCATGAACAAGAAAGACAACCAATGAAATGACAAGCAATCCAAAATACTAGCAAAGTATCATCCAACATGTAGAGACAAAAGGATCATTGGCCACACCGGGCCTCACAAAAGAGCAAAAAAATTATCCTTAACTTTTTCAGGCTGCCTCCCGGTAGCGCTTTTGTTTAACGTCATTTGCTCGACGGGATTATACGGTAGAAATGGTGGAATTATACAGATCATCAAGTATGGTGTTATACGGTAGAAGCATGGATTATATAGATTATCATGCATGAATACCACTAACAAATACTCATATAAGAATGTATCAAATAAGCACACAAAACGACCGAAAGATAATGCTTAAGAAGTAATAAGAAAGATAGTACCCATAGTTGCAAAATTTATAGTCTATAGCTAGACTTTCCATGTCATATTTCTTTAATGCACGGGTGGTGGGTCATTCTTATGCACCGCATTCGTCTTTTTCATCAAAACCGGTCTCCAACATAATGTAGACAAATGCCACCAATCCCAACGATTCTTGACCTTTTTCTTAGATTTTTGAGCTTTCGGTTTGCGAGCCTCCACATTATCGCTCATGTCTTCTTCAACTACCTGCGTGTTAGTATGATCCACTACACGAGGACACAAAGTGTCCACAAAAGAACAAGATTCTAGTGTAGTGTGTGGATATTTCAATGAAGTGTATATGTTGAAGACGCGCTCGTCATTCACTCCTAAACTAAGCTCTCCCTTACAAACATCGATCACGGCCATGGTCTACCAAGGATAATGAGTGTATTGTACCCTTCCTCTATGTCCATAACAACAAAATCGATGATGAAGTAAAATTTATCAACTTTCACGAGTACATCCTCGATGACTCCTTTTGGACGTTTAATTGATCTATCTGCAATTTGGAGAGTCATCTTCGTACGCTTAAGCTTGCTTATGCCAAGTTTCATCAAATCATTGTAGGACAGAAGGTTTATGCTTGCGCTGAGATCACATAGTACCTTCTTAAACAAAAAGCCCCCAATCTCACATGGGATCGTAAAACTCCCAGGGTCTTTAATCTTAGGAGGGAGCTTGTATTGAAGCACGGCAGAACACTCCTCACTTAGACACACCGTCTCATACTCTTCCAACCGTTTCTTGTTAGTAGTATGTCCTTAATAAACTTGCCATATGCCGGCATATTCGTGAGTGCTTCGATGATAGGGATATTTATGTTTAAGTGCCAAAAAGTGTCATGAAAACGTGCATATTTCTAATCAACCTTCATCTTGTTAATTTGTGCTTTCTAGGGGTAGAGGAGTGATTCAAGATCAATAATTTTTTGATTAGAAGTCATACCTCCCTTACCCTTGTCGTTTGATGAAGTGGTTGAAGTTTTTTCTCAAGTTTTGGGCTGTTGGAGGGTGCCAATGATTCTTGGAGGACTCCAAGTTGCTCTGTTTAGCTTCCCTAACTTTCAGCTTCATCTTGGAGGCGTCCAACTTCCTGTTGGAGGGCTCCAAGATGTAGACTTGGCTAGCGCCAACTCCTGCTGGAGGTCTCCAACTCATCATGTTCATATCCGTGGATCATTTGGTTCACTATTGGAGGCCTCCAACTCATCATGTTCGAGTTTGAGGGATCCAAGTGGTCATTGGAGGTCTCCAACTTGTCCTCGCTTCATTAAATAAAGTCCTCAAATCACTCAATCTTGGATTTTTCAATATTCTTGGGACTTTTATCCGTTCTTCTTCCACCTCAACATAGCCATCATTTCTCAAGAAACCATCTACAATTTCTTCCTCTTCTTCACTTCACTCTTCCTCTTCTCATCATTCAAATCTTCTTCAACCTCATTGCTTCCCTCATTCTTACCTATATAACTTTCCATTTCGAGTAATGATAGCATTAACTTCTCTCGGGTTTCTTTCAGTGTTGCTCGGTTATCCACTCGGGGGTCTACAACTATTTTGCTCACCTTCCCTACTCAAATGGTCTTCAATACCTCACATTGATGCTTCCATAGTTATCATTATTGTATTTTGACTCACCACAGATGTTTTCAAATTGCCAACATCTTGGGACATCATGCTAATAGAAGTCATCATTGTTTGCATATCAGCGGCTTGAGTAGCAACTACACCCATCAAGTTTTCCATCAAAATTTTCCATTGAGAAACCTCTTCCATTGATTGAGAACTTTGTTGGGTGGGGGCATGTTGAGTACGAACTTGTTGGTAAAAAGGAGGTGGTGATGATTGTTTGTAAGAGGGATTTTCTTGGTATTCACCTTATTCTTGCACATTGGCATTGATAGATGCCTTTTGTTGTTGTTCAAGAGATTGTCTGGGTCCATGATTTGTTGAATTTTCGGACCAATGGAAAGTGGGATGATATGATCTCTCATGATATTTTTGTATGCGTTGGTGTAAGCATTGTTGAGCTTCCGGTGTTGTTGCATAAAGCTCACTTATTCCTTTGAATATTCACCGGGTTTACTAATCCAAACGGTACATTATCATTCCTCATGCTTTCATAAGCCTCATCAATAATCTTACCACTCCCCGAACTCTTGCTAGCTTGAATTCCATCAACTTTCTTACTAAGGGATGCCAATTGTTCCAACACTTCCGTTTGAATGGATGATTCTCCCACAAAAGAAACTTTCCTTGTACTTGAGCCTGTTTCCCACATTCGGTTATTCTTCAAAATTTTCTCAATAGCATCATAAACATCTTGTGCCACACTCATCATCAATGAACCATTACATTCTTGATCAACTTCCGCGCATGACATGACTCTTTCCTTAGCCTACGACAAAAAGAATTAGATTTGCATATCCAAGGAATAGCCATGATCGGGACATGCTCTCAACAAACTCTTAAATCTTTCCCAAGCAACCCCAAGTGATTCATTGTCTCATTGCCTAAAGTTAGCAATTTCAACCTTCAATTCCAAATTTTGCCCCGAGTAAAATATTGCTTCAAGAACTCATTTTGGATCTCATCCCAACTTGTCAAAGAATGACGAGGTAGAGACATAAACCAATACTTAGCTTTACCAACCAAAGAGAATGAAAACAATGAAATTCTAGTTAATTCTTTATGAATACCATGGGTCTTAGCGGTATTGGTTCAGCTGAGTTACACAGATGACTCTATGTCATGGATCAACCAATAAGACTATGTTGCCAATGCTGTAGAAAATCACACCTTATCTGATAGATTAGATGATGCTCTTTTATTGCATTACGGGCTAGGACACTTGCCAGATAAGAGGCTGCAAGTCATTAGTTCACAGTCTGGTGATGTAAAGTTTTGTAATCATGACCTTTGTTATGTTTGTCCTATGGAAAAACTAAAGAAAAATCATTTTCCATTGAGTACTCACTGTTGTAAATTCTATATTTGATCTTGTTCACATAGATATTTGGGGTCCTTTAAGACAACATATCACAATGGACAACAATATTTTTGATTGTTGTAGATGACTTTTCTAGATTTACTTGGGTTTTTCTTATGAGACACAAATCGAGGCTTCGATCTTGTTAAGTCCTTTGTTAAATTTGTCTCCACTCAATTTCACAAAATTATTAAAGTAATTAGATCGTAAAATGAAGTCGAGTTTCTACTCACCGATTTCTATGCTCAATGATGGCATCATCCATCGACATCATGTGTCAAAGACACCGCTAGAATGGTATTATTGATAAGAAACATCGCATTTGGCCGAATGTTGCCAGGATTTTGAGGTTTCGAGTAATTTGCCCATTGAGTATTAGGGTTTTGTCTTTTACATGCAGTAAAACTAATTAATGCCACACCTACACCACTGCTGAAGGAAAGGACCCCATATAAGATGCTTTATGGATCCAAACCAGATTATTCTGTGTTTAAAGTCTTTGGATGTCTGGTTTTATCTTGCACACTTCAACAATACAGACCAAGTTTGATTCAAGATGTAGGACTTGTGTCTATCTAGGAAATTCAAACACCACTAGGGTGCTATCCTATTGGACATCACAAACAAAGATATTTTGTTGCTAGAAATACTCAATTCCATGAGACTTATTTTCCTTTATTTCAACAGGTATTAGGTAGGGCTAGATACCTTGCTGACATGCCAGTTCCCTTACCAGTAATGGACAATTTGATGATCTACTGAATGAACCAACAGCCCAGTCAGACACTAGATCACCAACCGAATTTGAGGCATCTAATGAAGAGCATGCTCCTATCGCATGCACACCTGCACCAACACAGTTAAGAAGATCCACAAGGGTCGGAAAAGCACCAACCTTTTATCAAGGTGGTGATCATACGGTTCAGCAAACTTCATACCTGCTGAGTAAGGTCATGAATCTGGAAAACCTTTCACTAGAGTATGCCAGATTCATCAGTGCCATTGATTCCATCAAAGAGCCTAAGACTTATAATCAAGACATCAAGCATGATGAGTGGAAAGAAGCAATGCAAAAGGAAATTGAAGCTCTACAAAAGAATCATACATGGGAAATAGTTGATCTACCCCAAGGAAAGAAACCCGTAGGGTGCAAGTGGGTATACAGAATCAAATACAATCCTGATGGTTCAGTAGAGAGATACAAAGCAAGACTAATAGAAAAAGGCTACATTCAAACATATGGCATTGACTATCAAGAAACTTTTTCTCCTATTGTCAAGATTACTACAATTAGAACTTTACTTGCAGCAGCAGCAGCAACGAATAATTTGCATCTACATAAAATGGATGTCAACACTACCTTTCTACATGGATATTTTCATAAAGAAGTATATATGCAATTACCCCCAGGTTGTGCAGCAACTAAACCAAATCAAGTTTGCAGACTAGCTAAATCATTCTATGGCCTCAAGCAAGCCAGCAGACAATGAAATTGTAAATTAGTTGAGTCATGGGAAGCTCAAGGTTTTGTTCAATCTAAGAATGACCATAGTCTATTCACAAAAAGGTCAGGACAATCTTTCATTGCTTTGCTGGTCTATGTAGATGACATCATAGCAGCAAACCCAAACGAGCAGTTGATTCAGCAGGTCAAGGATGCTCTACATCAGCAGTTTACTATTAAGGATCTTGGAAAATTTAGATATTTACTAGGTATTGAAGCTGCTAGAAATCTTCCAGGCATATCAATCTCTCAAAGAAAATACACTCTTAACCTCCGAGAAGAATATGAATTTCTAGGAGCAAAACCTGCCAAGACATCTATGGAGTCTACGCAAACTCTACAACATGGTGATTCACCACTTTTGAAAGATAATACAGCTTACAGATCATTAGTGGGAAAACTTATCTATCTCGCTTTTACCAGACCAGACATTGCCTTTGCAGTTTAGCAGCTGAGTCGATTTTTGGGCACTTCTATTGAAAACATATAAAGGCAGCATACAGGTTATTGAGGTATTTGAAGACTAATCATGTTCAAGGCATCTTGTTCCCAATAGGAAATAACCTTGTCCTCAGTGGTTTCACAGACATTGATTGGTCTGGTTGTCCTGAAAACAAGAAGATCGGTGTCATTCTATATGATGTTTTTAGGAGATGCTCTTATCTCTTAGAAGGCCAAGAAAAAAAACTATAGCTAAAAGCTCATCGTAAGTTTGAGTGCAAGGCTATGGCAAATGCAGCTTGTGAAATCCAGTGGGTCGATCCACATACTACAAGACTTGCAGTTTCAGTTCGATTGCACATTGTTGTGTTGTTTTGTGATAATGCCAGTGCCATGCATATTGCTCATAACCGTGTCTTTCATGAAAGAACAAAACATATTGAAATTGACTGCCATGTTGTGTGAGACAAAGTCAAATATGGACATGTCAAAATTCTTCCAATCAACATAAAAGAACAAATATCCGACATTATCACTAAGGCCTTGGATGCACCCATTTTCTGAGAATATCAAAGATCTTCCAGAGTTCAAGTAACTGAAGGGTGTTACAGTATACTGCTCTCAGCTTGAGTGCAAGATGCTCATATACTACTTTCAGCTTGAAGGGGTGCTACAGTATAGAGGCATAGAGGCTAAAGGGAATGCTGAGTGCAATCTGCTGACACACTAGCTGACACGCAACAGCCTGCTGACAGTGTGAAAACATAGTAGCCTGTTGAGTTTTATAGTGTAGTGTAATGTAGAAAATGGTTACTCAGTTATAGTTTGTTATAACCGTTTGTAACTTACTTCTAACTGATCCATGATGTGTATAAAGCTATAAATACTCCATGACCAGCTGCATAGTAATCCAACTTGTAACTTTCGGTTTATCAATGATAATTCCGCATTTTATTTTCAGTTTATAATTCTATAAACTTCATCATCTTATGCTTTCCATTTTTGGATGTTCAAATTGATTCTGAATCTGTCTTTTGAATTATATATATAAGGATCAATTGATCATAGATCGACTGTTTGGTATAAGGCTTTCCCAAAGTTGGACTCACTGATTTAATATATTGACAAACAATAGGAGTGTTCTCTAGAGTTGCAATGTTTTTAGCACTTTAGTTGTACATTTTATAATATAACCATATGGTTTGATATAAAGGTGGTTCAGTTATGTGTCTTCATATCATATGTCATAAGTAATAGATAAATATAATTCGAGATTGTATTGATTGATTAATAATAATAATGAATATGAATACAATATTTAAGAGTAATTTATGATAGATAAAAGTTTATCTAAACCAGATAATATATCATAACAGCTCTATCATAATTCAATTTCAAATAACATTATCTATTGACTCAATCTTGTCATTATCTCTAACACGCCCCCGCAATCCCATGGTAATGCAATGAACATGGAGATTGAATCGTAATGAATGAATCATGTACCATTGACATGGTGTCTGCAACAAATTTCTCCATATCAATCGGCAACAACTGCTTCACATCAACCTGATATTGCTTGAATCTGCAATAGATGACTCAATTTTTTTCTTTATTCAAGAGTCATCGACGAAATGATGGAGAGGAAGAAATATTTGGAGGGAATATCATACCCTAAAAAAGAAAAAGAAGAAAGAAGAATTTATAGATAGAGATAGAGCAAATCAAGTGAGTGAAATTATAACTGCCGATTAAAGGGGTGAATGAATTGAGAGAGACCATGGATTTTGATTTCTTGAAAAATAAAAAAGGGTGTAGAGTGGTTGAAAGCTGGAGAAAAGAGTCCATACCAGTAGGAAATGAGAGAAAAAGAAATAGTGTGGGGGGGGGTATCACAATGTAAGTGATTGGTTCGCCCAAAAAAAATTTTAAGAGAAAGAAAAAGATGAAACCACGTATTGCTGAAGTTTGGAAGATAAAATAATGACAAAAGAGAAATTTATTAGATTAAAAAAAGATTCAACAAAACCAACCTAAAAGGGAAAGAAAAGACCAGATATCGTAGAAAATCCTTGGCCAAGTCGCTTTGAAATGAAAAATTTCCGTCGCACAACCATGGATACTTGGGAATTAGAGCACATTTGGCACAGATTCATTGGGGAAGGTGATCGGGTAAGTACGGTCGAAGGAGGAACTAGGCGCGGCGGAAAGAGCTCCCGAAAGTAAACAACGGCAATATGTATTTCGAATCGAGAATGAAAATTGAAGGATCTTGATTAAGTTCAAAACAACTCCGAATCGAGGAATGTTCGGTTTTAGAGTATTTTCAAAACCAAACCAAATATTTCGGTTTGAAAAATATGAAACCAAAACCAATCATATCATGTATTTGCGGTTTGGTTCGGTTCGATTTTCATTTAATCGCTTTGTTTCAGCCTCGGTTAGTTGGTTTACAGTACAAAGACTACCGCAAATTAAACATAACAACTAACTTGATATAATAACACATAATTACCGCAAGATAGACAAATTACTAAAGTTATTTTCTCATTATGTCATTACTTGCTACTCAATAAGTATTAAGTTGCACTAATTTCAAATGGAAAACACACCGTCGAATAATATATGTAATTAAGAGCGACAAAACGCTCTAAAATTGATATCAAAATAAATAATAACCAGCAAATGAACGATATAAAATTGAAATCATCGAAAATGTGTCAACACTAAGTGAATTTCAATATACTGCAGCCGTCGTAGATACATAAGTTCATATGTTGATAGAATACTCGTTGAACTTCTATATCTATATTATCTCTCTCTCGTTCTCTCTCTCTCTCTATATATATATATATATACACACACACACACACACACTAGCAAAGTGCACGTGCGTTGCACGTGTTTAAATTAAACAAATATTTTTATACTTTAGAAAATTTGAAATATAGTTTAATATTACATCTACTGTTAACTATATGTTTGATTTATAAAGTAATTGTATATTGAATATGAAAATTTAAATAAAATGAATTCATGCGTGATTTAGTTATTTCGTATCTCTTTCTCATGCACATTGAATAAGAATTTACACGAACACACGAAAGTACACCAGATTTTGCTTCAACTTAATTGTATGAAATGAATAAGTATTCTATTATGATACAATAAATATTTATGCTATATCATTATACAAGAATTTTATTTGTCCATTCATGATTATATACTTATGTTATATGATGATAATAATCTTTGTATTTGAAGTTATATAAGGATGAATAATACTAATATTAATCCCTTTTTTGTTTGTATTTATTCAATGAAAATTGTTAAGTAGTGAGAGCAAAGTCTCACGTCGTCAATTTAGTTTTAGGAGCCGACAATGGCTTAGTATATAATACGCTTGAGCCTATTATTTTAAAATGTACCAATTAAGATAAACTTTCAATTATCTTAGCCTATTTTGGTTTTTGTATTTAGGCTTAAGGAGAGTTGTACTGTATCTTTAATTTTGGAGCATATTTTGGTTTTTGTCTTTAAACTTTAGGGGAGTTGTATATTCGATTTTGTATTTCTCCATTGTAGCAATATTCTCTCTTTCGCACATGGATATATATGCCATATTGACCAAACCACGTAAATTTGATGTTTTTCCTTTTTCATTCAGTCTATTATTTTGTGTTGTCGTTGTTAAAGGCTTTCGCTCGGGTTCGTTTTTCTTAACAAACTGGCATGAGAGCCAAGGTTTTTTGAGATTTTGAAAATTATCCATTATGACGGTAACTAAGTATTATTCTGAGAAGTTCGATAGAAACATCAACTTCAAGTTGTGGCAGTTGAAGATGGAGGTCATGCTGATTCAGGAGGGCGTCAATATTGCGCTATTTGGGAAGAAGAAAAAGCCTAATGATATGTCAGATGGGGAGTTTAATGGTCTCGACAAGTAGGCCAAGTCAGATATCATCTTATGTCTTTCTGATAAGGTTTTAAGAGAGGTAGCCACTGAGGTTACTGCCAAAGATTTGTGGGAAAAATTGAATCCTTTGTATATGAAAAAACCGCAGAGAATAGGCTTTATTTAATGTAAAGTTTGTATACATGTTTTGTATCTCTGAAGGGTCGTCTTTATTATCGTATTTGGATAAATTTGATTCCCTGCTTATGGATTTGAGTAATATAGATTTTAAGATTAACAATGAGGATCATACCCCATTGTTATTGTGTTCACTTCCCTAGTCGCTTAAACTTTTTGTAGAGAAGCGATGGTTTATGGTAAGGATACTATTTCTTACAAGAAAATTAAGTCGATTTTGAATTCAAAAGATCAGATAATGACATAAATGACGAAGTAACATGTTGACATGTTGGTAGTTCTGGGTAGATCAAATAACAATGATGCATATGGTGAAACTTTTGATTTGAATTTCAAACATAAAAATTTGATGTGCAACTATTGTAAGAAGATTGAGCATATCAAAATCTGATTTCTTTCGACTTAAGAACAAAGAATAACATGAACAAAAAAACGAGCATAAAAAGGAGTCAGCTCAGGCCAGTATCATAATATATGAAGTGGTTGAGAAATTTTCTGTGTTGGTGATAAATAAAGGTCTGTTAATGAAGATCTTGGATTCTAGTTGTACGTATCATATGTGTGCTAATAGTAATAGGTATTGGTTTTTCACGTATGATTCAGTTCAAGGTGGAGTTGTTTCGATGGACAACGACACAGTTAGCAAGGTTAAGCGGCTATGGGTATGGTTAGAATCAAGACCCATGATGGTGTTGTCAAAACATTTACGCAAGTCAGACATGTTTCATATTTGAAGGAAAATCTCATCTCATTTGACGCATTTAATGCTCTTGGATATAGGCACACCTCTGAAGATGGAGTAATTTGAAAGTAATTAAAGGCTCCGGTTGTCATGAAAGCTCGCAAGTCTGGTAGTTTGTATATTTTGCAGGGATCACTGTCAGTAGCACTTCTGCAATCTCTACATCATCATGTTCAGAGTTAGATATTAAGAAGTGTCATTCGTTTGTTAAGTTCAAGCAATGTTTGGACTTGTTTGACACTGTTCAAAGGCTTTGGAGGTTTTGGAGAAAGAACAATACTATTTCTAGATGTGGGATTTTGTCCCAAGGTAAAGATTTGTTTAGTGGAATCAAAGTCCCACATTGTCGATTTAGCTTCAAGAGCCAACAAAGGCTTAGTATATAATAGGCTTGAGCCTATAATTTTATGATGTACCAATTAAGAAAATCCCCAATTGTCTTAGCCTATTTTGATTTTTGTCTTTTGGGTTCATGAGAATTATATCTTTTGTATTTCTCCATAGTAGTAATATTACTATTTCTAATAACATATTTTTTTATAATAGTGTATAATTTAGGTGATTTAGGTAATTGTTTAAAGTTGCATAGGTTTCAAAATGAGGCTTACTATATCATGTATTTCATCATATGTTCTATAGGTCAATTTTTGAAATTTTAATTATGAAAAATATTTTCCCATCCAGAACAAAATTATCAGCATGTTGACCTTGGTGAAAATTTATTTTCATGTCATTTATAATATAATTGCCTTGTATGTGATAACTTATTACGTACTTAAAATAATAGTTATATTGATGAATGTACGATTGTTGTGGTATTTCTTCTCTATAATGTAGTTGAAATGTGTTTTTTATTTTTTGTAATTGTCATTATTATTATGGATAAAATAATAGTTTATGAACAAAAGTATGATAATGTGTGAATAAATATTTTAATTTAATTATGATATAGTCATTAATCATGCAACATGAGTATAACATATTTTATTTTCTCTTCATATATAGTTATATAACCACGTTAAACCAGTATTACAATTCATCTTTGAAGTTCATTAATGATGAACAATGATCATAAAATATGTATATATGTAAATGAACTTATTATAATTAATGAACATAATTTTTCAAAGGGTGCCACTTATAATATTTTTCTAAGGGTGCCCACCGATAATATTGGTGTCACACTCTAATATTTTCATTGGTGTATCAAATCCAAAGGGCTTTGGTTATTCAACTGGATTACTCTTCATTTGGCGTTTTACCTAACCACTATTCTGATATTTATCCCTCTTATTGTGAATAGGAAGTACTAAGCAACACCATTCCGTGCCAATATATCAACAAAAATTCAAAGATCAATCCATTCATGACATTAATCAATTTCCCTCACCGGTATATTTAATGTAATAACACGGACATATTAATAATATTGGGACAACGACACTTATGTTCCGTATTGTTTCCTGGTTATTGTACTTGTGTTCTTAATATTTCATCTTGACACTCTTATTTCACACCCCTGCATCTTTTTTCACATGTTCTTTTCAAAGTATCACATGTCTAACATCCCGCATTACAGCTAAGAAGAACTTGACACGTGACAAAAATATAGAAAAGGTAAAAATGTGCATACATTAGAGGTAGAAGTGCATATATGAAACATCGAGGATAGAAGTACATGTGAAAGAATCGTGAAACAAATGGACCAAAAGAATCTGATCCCTTAGAATATTCGATCTGTTGTAGGCGATTATCTTACATCGAACTGGTTTTAGGGGACAGTGGACAACCTAAGCTTCATAAAGTCTATGTTGTTGAGACCAATACCAATTTCTGTTCAAGGACCATTGTCGAGCTAAAACCATTAGGCATGTTTTACTTAGAATGTCCAAACTAAATCTTTGAGTGCCACGTGTATGAAACTGGGCATACTCATGTCACTCAGGGAGTTGTAATGAATGTATGAAAACAAATTTGAATGGTTAATCAACTAAATTTATTAGATTAAAAAAAATGGGGAAACACCTCATAAAATTAATTTAGTATAAATATAATATAATATTTTATTGTTATTTTGTTGTTTGTAATGTAATATAGAATTATGTTGGTTGTATGCATCATATTTTATTATTATTTTGTTGGCTTAATGTAATATTTTATTATTTTTCCCGTATGTATATTATTATTGTTGTTGTTGTTGTTGTTGTTGTTGTTTTTTGAAAGGGTTGTTGTTGTTGTTGTCGGCTGTAGTGTTTTATTTGGTTGGGTATAATAATTTTTTGAGAAATGTTGGATATAATAATTGTAAATTTTATTTTGTTGGCTTGTTACAATAATTATTTTTTTGTTTTATTGTTATAATAATTATAAATCTTGATGCATAAAAAATAGGGGCTGATTATATGACAAAAAAATTGATAAATAGGTCCCGTATGACGTTATTACAATGTTTTGTAATTAGAAATGACAAATTCATAATAAATGGACAAAAATACCCTTTTACACATTAAACACGTAGTAACACTAGATAAAATGCAATATAAATACGAAAATAAATAAGAATGTAAACAAGAAACAAGTAAGAATAAATTATAAAATGTCAGAACATCCAATGGAAAAGTAGTTACAGCCAATAAACAAATTGTAACAGCCTTAAAACAAGTATTAGCATCCCATAAACAAGTCGTAACAGTCAAAAAAACAAGTAGTAACAGCCATAAAAGAGATAAAGTACATATAAAAATGTAGTAACGTTACAAAATTAATAGAAACAATCTTAAACCCTAAAAAAAAAAAAAAAAAAAAAAAAAAAAAAAAATCTTGTGCGCTTTAACCCTTCTCACCGGAATCATCTACAACTAACAAATGCACGCTTGTCACCCCGCGGATTTTCTCACCACATAAGAGGTAGTAACAAATATACATGTAGCAGAAGGCCAAAGTATAGCCTTCTTGGCGGAAATTGACTCGGTTGGACAAGGGCGGGAGCAATGAAGCGGCGACCTCCGTTGATCGGATTTTTGCGCTTGAAGGACGGTGCGCTAGATTTGATCGGATTTTTGCAAATGATCGATTTGATCGGATTTTTGCAACCAGTGCGCCATCACCCTCTCTTTCTTCGTCCCTCTGTCCATCTCTCTCTCATCAATGGTCACCGACAAGGAGGTACAGATGCAAGAAGGAGGCAAAATAGTGTTGCCGGCAAGAAGGAGGATGATAGTTCCGACTAGAATAGTGTTTGGGGCAAGAAGGATTTACAGATGCAAAATAGATGTGCAATTGATGAGAGATGACGTTTATGTTTTCTAATTAGGTTTAATTAGAAAAATGGTGTTTTGGTAATGTTAATTAAGTTTTGTCATTTCTAATCATCCATGTACTTGTAGCCTAATAAATATATTAGTTTGTCGCTTTTGCTAGCGCAATGCACGGACTCCAAAAAGAAAAAGCGCAATGCACGTATGTATATATGATACGATATGGATAAACACGCACAACATAACTAAACTATAATAAAATTTAGAAGAAAAAAGAGAAAAATAATAGGAGAAACACCAAGGGTATTAAACACTTTTTGGGAAACACCGAGGGTACAAAACAATTTAGGGGGAACACCACATCGCACTTTTATTATGAGTATATAAACCAGAGAGTTTGAATAATCAAACAACTAAGATAGTTAAAATATGTATGTTCAATTTTATATATATATATATATATATATATATATATATATATATATATATATATATATATATATATATATATATATATAATTGAACATACATATTTTAACTATCTTAGTTCGTTGCCTGTCCTGGTTCGGCTCGGTTTTTCGATCTTAGTTTTCCAAACCAATTCAAGTCGGTTTGGTTCGGTTTTTACTTCTCGGTTTGGTTTTTATAGTTTTGAAAACCATTTAAACGGTTCGGTTTGCATCGGTTCGGCCAGTTTGGTTCGGTATTGAAAACGTTGACCACCCCTACGATATAGAAAAGAGATTTTGGAAAAATAAAAGAGAAGAATTATTAGTGAAAAGAGAGGAGAAAATTAATGCAAGAATCGAGGGTGAGGGTTCGCTTAGATTAATGTAACGAACCCCAAGTCGAACAAATTTCTTGAAAAATTACTCGGATCTAAACGACGTTAGTCGAGAGAAACTCGATACCATAATAGAGAAATATAATTGGAGATTGTATTGATTGATTAATAATAATGAATAAGAATACAATATTTATAGACTAATTGATGATAGATAGAAGTTTATCTAAACCAAATAATATATCCTAACAACTCTATCATAATTCAAATTCAAATAATATTATCCATTGATTCAATCTTCATCATTATCTCTAACAATAAGTTCATTATGAATCGTCATTGTGATATAACATATTCTCCTTTTGAATAATGTCTTTTTTTCTCATTCCTTAATTTTTAAAGTCTCTATTGGTATTACCATGATTTTCTTAAATCATATGAGATGAGACTTATATAGTGAATGAGTTTTTGGTTTGACTTGTCATAGATAATTTCACTCGGTTGTTTCGGGCATTTTCATTAGCATAATGATATAAGTGAACATTAATAAATCGTTTTGTCCTGGTTTATATTTGAAATAATAGGAACCACATTGAAAGATTTATACAATGTGCCATCGTAACAAGTCAAGGATAATAAATAATTCAGTCGTGCAAGTAATAATGTCATATTTTGTAGTTTAATATTTATAGGTCTTTCACTTATACAGTGGTGAAGACCAATGGGAGTATAAGCTATATATTGGTGACACTACAATTGAAAATTCTAATTCACCTTTTGTGTTCGAAAGTTGTGTGGGAATTTCTTATGAGTCTCATAAGGTAATAGAGATTCATTGAGACATTTATTAATGATTGTTAACTTATCTCATCAGCCTTCCGACACTTTTTATTGAACTAATGGCATGGCTCATATTTTGTGTAACAGAGGATGCTATGAAGTTGAATCACATGCATTGAATTTGCTCAAATTTGGTTGTGAATATTGCATAATATGACCAATTTAGTGTATATTTGACGGCATTTTACATTTTTCGAAAACAATGCATTTTGGAGTCGACATATGTCTATAGATATTTGAGGACATTATGTCAGAGATGATGCTAGCTAAGAAGTGTGTGTTGAATAAGTATATCGTTATGGAATTGTAGATTGTGAAATATATTTTTGTTGGCTTATTGACACATGAAGTTGTAGCACTTGTGTTTCACAATCATTTGGACTCGTATAAAACTTATTGACACATGAAGTTGTAGCACTTGTGTTCTCTAAATTTCATCAATGGGACATCATGGTGATGTTGATTGGCATGACGTCGCCAAGCATCATGCATATCGAGAATCCATTTGGATTCATTTCGTTGGACCCAGAATGACATTAAGTTTGCTCTGCTATTGGTACTTCATTCACAACATTTGACTTGATTAGAGGGTGTTGTACATTGTGATGATGGAATGGAGAGCTTAATTATGAGCCGGACTACCATTGTCCATGTATTTTCATTTTATGTTTGAAGTCTTGTGAAAATAAACCATTTAGAGTGACATTAAGTGCATGCATCTTTGAGGTCACTATTGAGGGTTGCTAATAGACTATCGGACCAAGCGGGAGAATGTAAGAAGTATTCTAATTTAATTAGATATTTATGTGACCCGATATTATGATATTTTGTTAATATTTTCTCATGCTAATTAGCGGTTAGCATAATGATTGATTGGTTTATTTACATAGTAAGTGATTTGATTTTCTTCATGGGTGGAAACCATTTTTGACTAAAATTGAATTTGGATCCATGGTCTAGCCTATATAAGCATATCATACCATTAGTCCAAGACATTTTGAAAAGCATAGACTAGAAGACTCAAATAGCACTTTCTCCCTTGATTCTTTCAGGATGGTGGTGACACCTTGGAGATGTTTGCAATAGGAGATAGAGATCCATATAGCGAAGATCTTGATAAAGGTGTTCAATGTACTGTAAATAAAATAACAACAGATGTAGGTAGGATTCTTGATTTTTTATTTTATTTCTGTTGTATGTATGTAGAAAAAAGTTATGCTGTAATGGGTATTTTTAGGTTATACCAAGTGGAGGGCCATTATTACTTTTTATTTCCTCTCTTACACACACTAGAAGTGTGTGGATGTAAGTTGGATTAACCATCGCCCTCCAATTGGTATAATCCGAAAATACCTGTTACACCATGTATGGGTTTGTCTGTGTGTGTGAGTGTGTTATATCGGTGGTGGTTTCAATTTCACGTTTCTATAGCACTCAGCAGTTGTCTAGCCAAATGAAATTACTCATGTCACCGTCAAGATATATATATGAAACTAATCCAAGATAATGATAGATAATGATATTTGAAATGTCACAACCTAAACTGAGCACGGGTGTTTTTCCTTATCTAAAGTAACAGTTAATTCGGTTGATGATGTTTTTACAGTATGGAAGAATAATTAACTCAACTTGGTTACTCCGAAGTAACTAATAGTAGGCAAACTGCGTAATATATATTTGCTTTCTAGTCAAATGTTTGACGTTGCAAAGGTATGGCAAAAATTTTTTTTTTTTTTTTTTTTTTTTTTACTTTAAAGTATGGTAAACTTCTACCTTTATCTCTTGAAACCCCGTAAATTGAAAAGCATCACAT
The DNA here is from genome assembly GCA_026214975.1 of Gentiana macrophylla. Classification (NCBI taxonomy): domain Eukaryota; kingdom Viridiplantae; phylum Streptophyta; class Magnoliopsida; order Gentianales; family Gentianaceae; genus Gentiana; species Gentiana macrophylla. The sequence continues at coordinate 40,288,149 of CM047805.1, read as the reverse complement.
AAAGTGGTTGGCTTAAGTTACAAGTTTACTACTTCTCAACTTAACTTGTTCAATTTGTTGAGGATAAAGGTGTAACGGTAATTTATGATTGTGGGTTTCTTCAAGCTCGTTGATGATGTCTAGTTTAGATGGGCGTAAGAATTAAAATATATGAATAACCAATTTATAATGTTAATTTCTTAATGGTATGTAATACCCGAGTCTAATTTGGCAGCTTACATCACTTTCGGATGAATATGACGTTGTAAATGGATGATAATTAACACAGAATATACATATATGTTTTTACATTATAAATACCATAAATAAGCATTATGACACATGTTAGACTTGATAAAACCGTCGGAACTAAACCTGCAAAGTTTTCTTTCACCGTCTAAGTGGTGGCTTTCCACTTGCTCAACACCGGAGAAAAATTCTACAGAGTGTCTACATTGAAAATTAAAACATACTGGAACTACGGGTCAATCTTGAGTCCGTATGCATTTGCTATGCATTTATGAAACGTATATGGTATGTTAACATAAAGAAGTAAACTTCACTTCAGTATTGATCTCAAGCATGTTATGTGCCTTCACTATTTTGTGATTCAAATAATTTTGTTCAATACTTTTATTCCATTTATGAGGTATGCTTTAACTGATATGTGAATAGATAATGGTAGTTCATTAATTTGGTCTAGTTCCCTTTGATGCGATGTTTGCTTACTGAGCGTCATAGCTCATCGCTTACTTTTTACCTATATAAGTTGCAGGGTATTGTATGATTCATATGCTATTAGTTGGATTGGAAATGTATCATCTTGCTAGAGAATTTTTTAATGATATAACATCTTTGTCGTTCTAAAGAAAAGAAAGTTGGCCTGGAAATGTAAATAACGCCCACTTTGAGAATGGTTCCATTATGGTGAAGGTCTACTATTAGGACATGGAGTTAACTCTAGCAATTCATGATGTAATTTATTTAAGATAGATTGAGTCGATATTGCGCACAAGATATTCCATTATGGTGAAGGTCTACTTAAAAAACTTTTATTATCTTTCAAAAAATCTTTCAGATTAAATTGAGTTACACTCTTGGATTTAGTTAAACTGATTAGGAGGATGAATCACTGAATCACACACATGATTAAGTGTTCAAAACTATGTTCTCCACAGACTACACTACACAGGTCACTGTATTAGTCACTATACTCACAAACTAATACAGTCTCAATTCGACTCATATTCCAACACTAAATCACTAGATTCTGGTACAACTGAAAATAATACAACACACGTTACTCAACTGAAACAACATAGATGCACTCTGAAGCAAAATAGACTAGGCTCGGATTCCAAATACACTAGGGATGCTGATCTCAAGCCCTTCTCTGTCAGGTGATTGTTGAACTTGAATCACCTTGCCGTTACTCCAGAACGCTTGTATACCACTACGTACCACTAGACTCGGTTCACAAGCTTCGACAATTAATTAGCCTTGCACAAAACTCAGAACCACTCACAACTATAACACTCTCAGAATAATATTACAGGGATCTTCATCAAATACAGCACTTTACAGAGAGATTACAAAAGAGTAAAAAAAAAAAATGTTTTATTTCACAACAGCCAATTTTGCAAATCGGTTGTAATGACTGACCCGATATATATGCTGCGGGGTATCAAGAACCTTTAGTATTAATTCCTAAACAAAAAATTCAATATTTAAAACCATTTTCACAAAATTAAGGTGACAGTGAACCGTAGGGTCAGGGGCAACGGGCAAAAATCATATTACTATGAATATTCAATATATGTGGCTTGCCAACCAGATTGAATATTGCAAAGCTACTCAACTGCATGACTTATGTTGCCCTCTTTGTACGTAGCTTGGATAATTAACGAGCATAGGACACATTTGTTTCTCACTTGTTACTTTTCTTCCGGAATAAAGTGTGCAAGTTTAAGATATATTAACTTTTAAGATTAAGCGTTTACCGTCCTACTAAAACCAATTGGTGTTAGTAAGGCGCTACTATATTTCTTTACTAGTACCAATTGGTTTTAGTACAACGTTAAGCGTTTGATCTTAACATTAACCACATCATGAGTAAGAGTCAGACTCTGCAAACACAACTTAAAACCGAATTTCGGATTAGTCGGACCATTGGATTCCGGATACCGGGGGTTTTAAAGGAAAAAAAAACAATGTGATTTTTATTTATGTAAAAACCGGTTTAAAAAACCGGTTAAAAAACCAATAATTTTGCACTTTTCTAACTTAATTCAATTTTGTCCTATCGATTGGTGATTTCTATGAATTTTGTTTGCACTAATTGCAATTTTGAAAGGAAAAGAGAAACTAGGTCAGGCCAAATCTTGACTACGGAACATAATATTATTACCGAATCCTATAATTTTTGGCAACTTTTAGATGTATTAATCACATCATGCCAAAACTTCGAAAGTCATTGTTTTTAAGGAGAATTAGAGATAAAGACAATTTTTGGAATATTTTTAACAGTCACATATTTTTTAGGGACAATTATTCAAAATTACACATATTGGATTTAATTAGGCAAAAATGACATCCAAAACAGACACTTAGTTACAAAGACACAAATTGAATTGATGGACCAAAATACCTTTAATGAAGAAAGAAATAAAATAAAAATAAAAATAAGCGGAACAGGCGGCCTTATGCTTAATGCTGTTGTTAAATTTTTATTTTTTTTAAATTTATTTCCTGGATGTTGAATGTTTTGTTTTTTTTTTTTTGGTTTTTAATTTTATATTTATTTCTAGGAAGTTGAATGATTTGTTGTTTTTTTTTTTTCGACGGACAGTGAAAATTTATTTTTTTTTCTTTTTTTCATTGACCATCGTGATGCATTGACCACCGCGATGAAGCGACACCGCGATACGCTGACAACTGCGATGCATTGCCCAACCCGATGCATTGACCATCCCCGATGCATTGACCACCGCGATGCAGTCATCACCCCGATGAATTAACCATTGCAATGCAGTGACCACCGCGATGTAGTCACCACCCCGATTAATTAACCATATATGCGGTGACATCGACAATCATATATATATGCAGTGACATCGACAATCATATATGCGTGACATCAACAATTTATACAGTGACATCGGCAATCAGATATGCAGTAACATCAACAATCATATATGAATGACATCATAGGCGGATCTACACTTGAGTAAAGGGGGTCTGCGGACCCCGTTAAAAATAGAAATACTCTACATTTTACCTATAGAAAAATATTTCGGACCTCGTGAAAAAAATATTTATTATGTTAAATATTTACGGACCCCGCTGGATAAAATTTCTGGATCCGCCACTGAATGACATCAACAATTTATGTAGTGACATCGGCAATTATATATGCAGAGACATCGCGATGAAGTGACACCGTGATGTAGTGGCCACCTCCGTTGCAGAGACACCACGATGAAGTGGCCACCCCCGATGCAGAGACACCGCGATGCATAGACCACCGGGATGCAGTGACATTTGATGAAGCAACACCGTGATGATATTTGATATTTTTTCCGACTTAATTTCATAAAATCGATTTCTTTTCTTCATAAAACCGACTTCAAATGGCTATATCCTTTGATATAAAACTACGATCAACATAAATCTTTCACCTTAATTCAAATTTTTATACAGTGACGTCGGCAATCATATATGCAGTGGTATCAACATTTTATGCAGTGACATCGGCAATCATATATGCGTGACATCAACAATTTATGTAGTGACATCGGCAATCAGATATGCAATGACATCAATATTTTATGCAGTGACATCAACATTTTATGCAGTGACATCAGCAATCATATATGAATGACATCAACAATTTATGCAGTGACATCGGCAATCATGCACTCACATCAACATTTGATGAAGCAACACCGTGATGATATTTGATATTTTTCCGACTTAATTTCATAAAATCGATTTCTTTTCCTCATAAAATCGACTTCAAATGGCTATATCGTTTGATATAAAACTACGATCAACATAAATCTTTCACCTTAATTCATATTTTTATGCAATGACATCGGCAATCATATATGCAGTGATATCAACATTTTATGCAGTGACATCGGCAATCATATATGCATGACATCAACAATTTATGCAGTGACATCGGCAATCATATATGCAGTGACATCAACATTTTATGCAGTGACATCAACATTTTATGTATTGACATCAGCAATCATATATGAATGACATCAACAGTTTATGTAGTGACATCGGCAATCAAATATGCAGTGACATCAACATTTTGTTGAACTTTTTGTCCTGAAATTAGGAAGATTTTTCAGGGAAAATCGAGCTTATGACCCGCGTCGAGCTATATCGAGTACTTAGCCAGTCGAGTTCGATGTTGCCTTTTTATGGCTCGATCGAGCCCAAACTTTTTTAGCCGAGTAAAGCTTGGGCCCTAGAGAGTATCGACTCGACTCGATAATCAAATATGCAGTGACATCAATATTTTATACAGTGACATCAACAATCATATATGAATCACATCAACAATTTATAAAGTGACACCTTATGCAGTGAAACTCTTAGACTGAAATCCTTGAAGATTAACGCCACTCAAAAGATAGGTAAGATTAGCAACTTCCACAGGAATGATAATGAGATAATCTGTATTGCCAAATGTAATACTTAAGTATAAAATGTTTTCATTTTTTCGTTTTTTTCGGTTTCTCAATAAATTGCAAGGAATATGCATCGAACGAACCGAAAACTATATCCGTATACACCCTAATCCAATGACAAAAATTTCGGTTTCACATTATGCTTGTATTCAAATACTTCATAATATTAACCGTGCTACCGAAACAACTATTAACACCGCAATGCATTGCTCCCATCCTTTAAGGTTCCTTGGTAGACTGAGCCATATCCTCCTTACTAATACTTGCTTTAAAGGTGAAGTAGCTCACCAGGGCCGGACCTATGCTAAGGCCGGCGAGACCGGGTCTTAAGCCCAAATGTGTCGGAGGATACCAACGGTACATGTTTCGTTAAAAGAAAAAGAAAAAATCGTGTAGATTTAATCCGATCTAACCTAATATAATATGTTAATTTTCTTTTTTGATAAATGCCCAAATTTTTTTTTACTCTAATTGATAAAGGCCCAATAAAAAAAATTACTTGACAAATAAAAAAATAGATATATACAAACAAGTTTTTTGTTTTTGTTTTATGACTTTTTTTTGGTTTAAAGGGGATATTTATATTAAATGAAACAACTATACAGATGTTCAATCGTAAAGCAAAATTTACATCAATCTCAAACAATGCTACGAAGTTAAATGTGACAGGCTACATGTAGCTTCCTTGCTTTCCGGATAGCTTGCGAAATAAAAACCGACTTAGGTCGAACCCCATTTATTTTCGGCGACACCTGTCGCATTCAGTGTGCAACAACACATTCAAAACAAAAATAAAAACAGACTTTGTGAATAAAATATCTAACAAATAACTTGAATTTTGTATTTACGGATGTTAAAAACGCGATAAATATGTTTTTTAAAAAAAAAAAAAACAACTTCAACTAAAAGTCTCAATTCGGAGACTTGGTCTTAAGCCCAACAAATGCGAGGGCCGGCCCTGTAGCTCACGCCTTCAACCTCTTGGAGAATGTGAAGATCAGATGCATTACATTTCAACGGAGTGATCTCGGAGGCCGGAGCAGCTAAAATTGGGTTGCTTAGGATCTGTTTTCTTCAAATACCCAGGAAGCGGACAAGTGCACTGCCCATTCGAGCAAACACCATACTCTCCACAGACCAGTGGGAATTGACAATCTCGGAGTTTGCCGGTAAGGTAAGATACTGGCTGGAAGCCCACCACCCATTATCCCAAGTAAATTTTCTCATATGTCCATCAGGTTCAAATTTTGTGTAGTGATCAGTGTATTGTTAAAAGGGAAGGTTAACTTGAAACTTTTGAGCGATTGTCGAAGATAAACCAGTGCAGCAGGTTTTGATATAATGGAGAAAACAACACTGTGTGTATGAACTGATTCGGCTGGGGGGAAATTGTTCCGTCTGAATCTTGAAGAAAGGAGACGGAGATTGTCGATGTCGGAGCGAAAAGAGTGGAAACGGCTCAGTTGAAGAAGAGTTCTGTGGGTACTCGATAATAAGTGAGGGTAATATAGGATAACTATTTAAATTCCGTCATTATAACTAACAATCTTTTAAATGTGTTATAAGTATCTAATTAAGTCTCAAAACACGTCCTTATAAACAAATAACACTATTTTTATTGAGAGAATGACAACTTTTATAATTCCTATTGGGTAAAGGACAAAACAAAAAAAACATCATGTTCCATATTTTTTTTCTCTTTCTCCATCGTTTTCAAACAATCATATTTTTTTATCTAAATTTTCAAACGTGATGAAAATTTCACTGAATTTTTTATTTTTCCACGCTCTTCGTTTTGAGACTGGGTTCGATATCATTACATCGTTTTTCGTGAGATTCACTACGAAAATTCACTCAAGTTAATCTCTCCAGTAAATCCTGAAAAACAGTGAATTTCGAGCAATAGTGAATTTCGACAGCATATTTTCGGAAATCGTGTCGGAATATTGTAAATTTTACCAACTTTCATAATATGTGTGAAAAGGCCTAAAAAGACTTATATTTTAGGACGGAGGTGGTACATTGTATCCGTTTAGTGGATGCAGATTGTTCCGGTCGTAACTGCATTATAGGGAGTACGGTGGACATGAGAGTGGGATTTTCGAGAAATATAAAATAAGGATGCATGGGCATTTATGTAAATATTACAAGTATCGGTTTCCTTATTTTTTTGTCTAGTATTTCATCAATTTAGACAGTTCTCCATTCATTATTTGAAGGTATTTACTTAGTTTTAAACATGGTTTTTCGTTTCACATATTTGAGTTATCAATATACATATACGAATCTTGTATCAAACTTTTGAAAATTGCAAATTTGTCCCTACAAATATATCCTGAATATTCGGTGCGTATCGATATTCAATACGTATCAGATACGAAACACGTTACCATATAGAAGTATCCATGATTATAGTCTGCAGTGAGGGAATCCTTGCTGCTTAGTTACTCAAAGCTTTTGTATTTGATTCTTTTGGTCTTAATTTTCCTATGCTTACTAATCCTTATTTTGTTACTCTTAATTTTGCATTGGTTAAAATGATGAAAGGAAGGAGTGATTGGACTTTTTAAATGCTTGTTGTCTTTTAGAATATATGATTGCTAACAAGTTTTTTTTTTTTTTTTTCTTCATTTTTTCACCATTAACACTTATTTCCCGGAAACAGTGTTCACATGGGAGGCGTATTTTTTAGGTTCGTCTAAGTTCTTTGCCTGATGAGATTCTTTTTGTCATTCTTTCATTCTTAACATTTAAGGAAGTGGCAAAGACAAGTCTCTTTCACGTCATTGGCATAACTTGTGGCTGCGCACTTCGGTACTTAATTTCAGCCGTTTGTCAGAACCAAAAGCTACATTAAAAAGTCTCAAGGAAAGTGTCAATGAATAGCTATATTATGCCACGTGAGTCAACCATGTCTTGAAACGGCACAAGGGTCAATATTTGACAAAATTTGAAATCGTCTGTGACCTTAATAGTTACGACCAGAAGACATTGACAACTAGTTGGTATTTGCATTATCAAGGAAATTCAACGTTTGGAACTGAATTTATTTTATTGTGGCTATTCCCCGCGACATTCAACAATAAGTAGGTATTTTCTGATCAGTTTCTCAAATTTAGTGATGGGAGTGCGTACCACCAATTTAAATTCCTCGAGGCAAGGGCATGAATTTATTATTGAAATTAACATAGTCATACTTTCATCACCACATGCTACGACTTCGATAGCCAAGCGTTTTAGTTTGGTCGGTCGATCAAGATTAGACAACTCAATTCCATCCTATGTGGAAAAGAGAAAAATCACAATGTGAGAGCCTCAAGCTGAGAATGGCATGAAGTAGCTTGAGATAAAGAATGGTTTGGACTCAATATAGCGTTCTTTGAAATTGACAACTCGAAAAGCATTGGAAGTTATGTAAGAATGAAATCTCCAACTGATAATATGTCCAGTGAGACCATGTTAAGGAGATACTGAGAACTTTCAAATCGAAACAGTACTTCGTTTTAAGAAATGGACCATGTAAAAGAAGCAGGTTAATGGCTTCGCTAGTTACATCTACACTTTTCAAGGACAAGTGTTTGAGGCACTTGAGGTCAAACTGGCCATCATCTGAATTAGCTTTCTCACAACTAAATTTGAGAAGTTGATCGTGATTTCGAACGTTTCGGCAAATCACAATGATGTAATAAATAAATCCAGTTCCGGCAGTTGTCAATGTCTGGTAGTATCTATTAAGGTCACATATGATTTCGAATTCCGTCAAATATTGACCCTTGTGCCGTTTCAAGACATGGTTGACCCACATGACATAACATAGCCGTTCCTTAGAACTTATAAATGTAGCTTTCGGGTCTGCTATACAGAAAATAAGTACCGGGGTATGCAGCCGCAAGTTAAGCCATTGACGTAAAAGAAAACTTGTCATTACCACTTCCTTAAACGTTAAGAATGAATGAATGATAAAAAAAGAATCTCATCCGACAAAGAACTTAGACCGCAAGGTGCCTCTCAATTAAACACCGGAAATAATCTTTAATGGTGAAAACATAAAGAAATATAAAATAAATTTGTTAGCGATCATAGACAACAAGCACATCAAAAGTTCAATCACTCATTCCCTTTGAGAACCGGTATAAAATTAACAGTAACAAAACAAGGAACACAAATCAGACCAAAATAATTAAATACAAAAACTTTGAGAACTAAAGGGTAAGGAACTTTGAGTAACTAAAGAGCAAGGATTTCCACATTTCAGACTATGAGGTGTGGATACTTCTATATGGTAATGTGTTATTTTCAACAACAAAAAAAAAAAAAAATATATATATATATATATATATATATATATATATATATGGTAACGTGTTCCGTATCCAATGAGCATCGGATATTGATACGAATCCGATACTTAGTATATACACACCTATGGACTAAGGGTACTGTTACTGTCAGAGCAATTATGCTCCGTGCAGAGCAATTGTCCCAGATTAACCCCATGTGGATGGACAATTTTTTTACGGATACATTAATTACGGCTCTCTTATTTTTTAGACTTTTCTTTCATTTAACTTGTTGTTTTGAGGGTCTTGATTGATCACCAATGCTTTGAAAAACCTGCAATTTTTATGAAGAACGGATCCTCGCATGATCACGCCAGATATCGCTGTCCTTCTTAAATTTATTCGACCCCTAACTTGTCCGGAGTATCACGAATAATTCAAGTGAGATACAGACTGAGAGCCTTGCCTTTTGTCTAGGACAAAATAGATCAAAAGATTACTCTAAAGTGTTTAGATGTTTAAGACTTTATCAAGGATGCATACATTTGTTGTTTTTGTTCAACAATGTAAAAAGACCTTTTATAGTACTTGGATTGCAGAGAAATAAGTTACAAGTTCGTATTTTAAGGTTACAACCTAAGTGAAAAGGTATCACTTGGTTATAACCACTTAAAAAGACCAAGAGGTACCTAAAAATCGCTTTGGCCACAAAGCGGGCGCTGTGGCTACTGTGATCATCAGAAAACCGCCAAACTTTCTGCTCAACTTTTAGGCATGCTGAAGTACCACAGCCGGGCGCCTGTCACTCTGTTTCACCAAAATCTGATTTTTGGTCCTTTAACTGGTTTTCTGGTCCTTTAAGTGATTTTCTCGAACTATACTTGCTTATTTTCCATCCGTATACTCATATACACTTATATAAGTGTGCACTCCGCACCTCCAAACTTATTATTAAGTGTTACGAGTATATCCATCCTTGTACTAAACCCCGATTACCTCAACGGCTTGTGATTATACTTAAATCACCAACATTCCTCCCCCATTTAAGTGTAATCCTTGGTTTAGTAAAACAAAATAGTCATAAAACAAACCAACTCATGATTCAATGAAAATGTCACGAAGATTAAATTTCCATCTAGTATTATTACACGCAAATATTCGAGTATTGGGGTGTGACTAAACATTGAACCCCTTTACACATTTTGAATACATGTACATAACAATACACATGAATTGAAACTACTTCGAAGTATTATACTTGACACCATTCTTGAAAACCGGCCTTGTGTCCATATCCATTCTTGAGCATTTAGAAAGCCAACCCAACTTTCCTTGAAGCGGCCATACTTCATACTCATATAGGTGAATCTTTAGTTTACCGTGCACCTGCATTAGCACTTTTATAAGATTCATTAAGAAGATAACACTTCAACCTAATCTCACAGTAAATGAAGATATACCTTCGGGATTAATACATGTGCTCAAGTTTCCAAAAAAATAGGCTTACCACACATGAATTTAGCCTAAGGCATTGTACCAAAGGAAATTGGGCGCCCCATATTCGAAAACATATACAAAGTTGTAGTCCCATCCCGACTACCGACTTTTGTAACAAGTCCTTAGCCAATCCTTTCACAAATGATCAGCCAAATTTCTTTGAGATCTCACATACACAACCGATATCACCCGTGAGAGATCAACTCACGCATCACGCTATGTCTAACGCCTAAGTGTCGTGATTTACCATTATACACATGACTATATGCTTTGGAGACAAGGTGTATGAGCTATCACAATGGATAGATATTGGTGATATTGGTTTAGGCCATAAAGGAATTTCATGAATCAAATTCTAAGCCATTCGCCTCTTTACCGCCGGTCACGCTAAGGCAATGAACTCCGACTCCATAGTCGAGCTAGATATACATGTTTGTTTCTTGAAGCCCAAGAAATGGCGCCTCCACCTAAAACAAACACTCCATCCACTTGTAAGAATGATCTTCTACATTAGATATCCAATTAGCATCCGAATATCCTTCAATCACCGAAGGATATGCAACATAAGTCAAACCAAAATCTTTGGTAGACTTTAGATATCTCAATACACGAACAACCGCTTCCAAAGGACAATTACCTGGGTTACTCGTATATCGACTTAGTTTTCCAACCGCATATGCAATATCCGGTCGTGTACTAGTCATTGCATACATCAAACAGCCAATGACTCGTGAATATTCAAGTTGATTCACTGTTTCACCTCTATTAGGTCCAAGCTTCTCATGAGGCTCCATGGGAGAATTTGCCGGAGTACAATTTTCACAATTAAACTTTTTCAACACTTTCTCAATATAATGAGACTGTGTTAGTGAAAATCCTCCCTGATTTCTCTTGATTTTAATACCAAGAATTACATCTGCCTCCCCCATGTCTTTCATAGAGAATCTAGAAGATAAAAGTTCTTTACACTTATCAACCTGATTTTGGTTCGTACCAAAAATCAACATGTCATCGACATATAGACAGATTATCACACCGTTACCGGTTCCATCAAATCTACTATAAATGCACTTGTCTGACTGATTGAGTTTAAATCCACTAGCCAAGACAACCTCATAAAATTTTTGATGCCATTGTTTAGGAGCTTGTTTAAGTCCATACAATGATTTTACAAGTTTACATACCTTATGCTCGTTACCGGGCATAATAAATCCTTCCGGTTGCTTCATGTATATTTCCTCATCCAAATCTCTATTTAAAAACATCTGTTTTAACATCCATTTGATGGATCACCAAGTTATGAATTATGCTAAGGCAATCAATAACCTGATTGAGGAGATTCTAGCAACGGAGCATAAGTATCGAAATAATCGATACCTTCCTTTTGCTTAAAGCCTTGTATAACTAACCGGGCTTTATATCGATCAACAGTACCGTCGACTCTCACTTTCCTTTTGAAAATCCATTTGCAACCTAATGGTTTGCAACCACGTGGTAAATCCGTAAGAATCCACGTATTATTACCCATTATGGAATCCATCTCATCATTGATGGCTTCTTTCCAAAATGATACATCCTGAGATCCCATCGCCTCAGAAAATGTTCTTGGATCATCCTCAATAATGTAGCAATATGAGTATTGATATCCAACTTCATTTCTCGAACCTTCCACCAAGTAAGTAACAAAATCTGGTGGAAATGTTTTTGCTATTCTAGCCCTCTTACTTCTTCGAAGTTCAGAAGACTCAACTTGAGAATCATTATTCTCCACATTCTCCACTCCAACTATCATAGGAGCAATAGCCTTTGGTCTAGGAATAGATGTAAATCTATGCTCATCAAAGATAGCATCTCGTGATTCTATAACCGAATGTGCAGCCACGGAATCACTAGGTTCGATAACATAAAACCTATAAGCCTTTGAATGACTTGCATATCCAATGAAAATGCAATCGATGCCTCTTTCTCCTAAAGTTTTAATTTTAGGATCGAAGTCTAACAACCGCCTGCAGCCCCAAACTTTTAAGTAATTCAAGTTTGGTTTCTTTTGAACCAAAGTTCATATGGGGTAGCGTAATTCCTTTTATTAGAATTTGCTTAGTAGATAACAAAGCCGTTAACATGGCCTCACCCCAAAATCCACCGCTCAATCCCAAGTAGGATAACATGGAATTTACCATTTCTTTTAGAGTACGGTTCTTCCTTTCCGCAATGCCATTTTGTTGTATGGCGTATACGGTCAAAGAACCTCATGTATAATACCACACGACCAAGTAGGTTGGATCATAGTATTCTCCACCTCTATCGGTACGAAAGCGTTTGATACTTGAACTTAATTGCAATTCAACTTCACTTTTATAAACTTTAAACTTATCAAGTGCTTCGTCTTTTGTATTAAGTAAATATACATAACAAAACGAGTATGATCATCTATAAAAGTAACAACATATTTCTTATTTCCCAAAGAAGGTGTGGCATAAAGATCACACAGATCACTATGGATAAGTTCCAAAATTGTAGACGACCTTTCAACACCATGAAAAGGTTGTCTTACAATCTTAGTAAGCATACAAGTAGTACACTTATCCATATTGATATCAAAAGGGGGAATCAAAGCATTCTTACACATAACATGCATACGTTTGTAATGTATGTGTCCTAATCGTGCATGCCACAACTTTGAAATATTAACATCAGAAATATGCATAACTTGATTAACTTTATTATTAACAACATTTAGCATAAACATGTCATTACACAAATAGCCAAAACCAACAAATACACCATGTTTGGATAATATAAACCTATCGGACTCATATACTTGTTTGTAGCCCGATTTACACAACAAAGAACCCGAAACAAGGTTTTTCCGAATGCATGGCACAAATAAAACATTAAATAGTTTTACAGATTTCCTAGAACTAATATTTAAAGTAATTGTTCCAAAGCCACAAATTACAAACCTTCGACTCGCTTCCCATCTTTAAGATAGATCCATCGCTCACCGGTTCAAAGTCTTCAAACCAAATACGATCTTTGCATACATGTCTTGTTGCTCCCGAGTCGATCCACCACGTAACATCATCATCCTGCATATAAAAAGCTTCAGAAATAAATGGCACATAATTCATAACCGAATTAACACCATATTTAACATTCTGACCTTGATGATGTGGTGGTACTTGGTCTTTCGACCCTTGCTCTGGACCCTTGCCTTTACCATTCTTTCGAACTCGGCAATCAGCCTTGTAGTGTCATATCTTACCACAAATCCAACAGGCCCCTTTTGGCCTTTTTCCGGATTCTTTGTCATTTGACTTTTTCTTTTTCTTGCCATGGTATTTCCCTTTGTTAGTTTTAGAATTCTCCCCAGCCTCCATCACATGAATGGAAGTGGATTCATCAACTTCCTTGCCCTTGGTTTTAACCCCCTCCTGCGCCCTGAGGGATTCCTCAATGCGCAGATGGCTACCAAGTTCAACCAAGGAGAGTTCTTCCTTTTTGTGTTTTAACATATGCTTAAAATCTTTCCATGATGGTGGAAGTTTGTCAATGATACTAGAAACAGAAATGGCTTCATCCATTTCCATTTTGTGTTGTGCAAATTGGCCTAAAATGCGTTGTAGTTCATTGAATTGTTCCATTACAGACCGTGAATCTACCATCATGTATTTCATGAAATTGCCAACTAGAAAATTTTTAGCAGATGCATCTTCATTTAAATACTTAGTTTCTAGTGCATCCCATAACTCTTTTGTAGAAGCAAAGTTTTGATAAATGTCAAATAACGAATCAGACATACCATTGACAATGTGACCACGACAGATGTAGTCATCATTTTCCCATTTGTTCCGCCTTCGTAATTCCTCCAATGGTGCATCATCATCAACTTCTGGTATCTCTGTGCTAAGAACATATACCACTTTCAATGTTGTGAGAAGGAAATGCATCTTCCTTTGCCACCTACGGAAATCAACTCCTTCGAACTTGTCTAGTTTCCCGAAATTCATCATCAAATCCTTTGCATTCACCATTGTGATCAAAACAATAAATTTAAGAAGATTGTTGTTGTTTTGAGGGTCTTGATTGATCACCAATGCTTTGAAAAACCTGCAATTTTTATGAAGAACGGATCCTCGCAGTCACGCGTATATCGCTGTCCTTCTTAAATTTATTCGACCCCTAACTTGTCCGGAGTATCACGAATAATTTAAGTGAGATACTGATCGAGAGCCTTGCCTTCGCTCAGACAAAATAGATCAAAAGATTACTCTAAAGTGTTTAGATGTTTAAGACTTTATCAAGGATGCATACATTTGTTGTTTTTGTTCAACAATGTAAAAAGACATTTTATAGTACTTGGATTGCAGAGAAATAAGTTACAAGTTCGTATTTTAAGGTTACAACCTAAGTGAAAAGGTATCACTTGGTTATAACCACTTAAAAAGCACCAAGAGGTACCTAAAATCGCTGGCCACAAAGGGCGCTGTGGGCCACTACTGTGATCATCAGAAAACCGCCAAACTTTCTGTTCAACTTTTAGGCATGCTGAAGTACCACAGGCGGGTGCCTGTCACTCTGTTTCACCAAAATCTAATTTTTGGTCCTTTAACTGGTTTTCTGGTCCTTTAAGTGATTTTCTCGAACTATACTTGCTTATTTTCCATCCATATACTCATATACACTTATATAAGCGTGCACTCCGCACCTCCAAATTTATTATTAAGTGTTACGAGTATATCCATCCTTGTAATAAACCCCGATTACCTCAACGGCTTGTGATTATACTTAAATCACCAACATAACTAAATGAAATGGACACCTCACTTACAAGAAAAAATCACGGCTGAGCGAGAGATACTATATATTGAATATAATTATAAGCTATTATGTTTAAGATACTATAATAAACATGTAAGGAATAATAATGGTATTCTTTTTTGGATGTCTTATAAAATATGAGAAAAAATAATTTAAAGTCTTTGATATTAGATGAAATGAAACTAATTTAACTGTTTCACGGGGCACTCAAAAACTTCCATGGCCCCCACTACAGTCCAATTTATGTATCATAGATTTGTAATGGCATATTTTATTGACACCATAATTTTCGTGTCGACACCTCAATTGTTTCGACATTCAAAAATTATTTCGATTACCACGAATATTTTTATAAAACAACGTCGCGTGACAATCGATGTTAGTTTTATAATATCATCATTCTTACTATTGTTGGTTTTCGGTAATAACGTCTGTGGCACTGGCGTTGTAGTAATAAAAGTGTCACGGGTGAAAACGTCATTCCACTGACGATAATATCGAAAATGAATGTCGGTGGCACTAACATTCCTAGTGTGATGCCGAAATTAAAAAAAAATGTATATACATATACATGTGTGGTGCCGGAAGTAAATAAAAATAATATAATAAAAAATGTGACAATAGTATCAGATATTGAAAAATATGATTTTATTCACACTTTCAATTGACTGGTCTGTACAGTATTTATAAGTACAATTGAGTATTCTAGAGCCTATCTAGAAGTATTCAAATATTTATGGTTACAATAATAATTACAGATAAATATTTTAAATTACAAATTTAAATACAAATCTAATATTCTATCACCACCCCTCAAGTTGGCCGAGGTCGGAGGCCTAACTTGTCACGCTGAAGTTGAAAGAGAGGTCGGGGAAGAGATTTGGTGAGACAGTCAGCTAACTGGTCCTGAGAATGAACATGTGTGATACGCAGCGAGCCACGCTGGACTTACTCCCGAATGTAGTGATAGTCAATGGCAACATGTTTCATGCGAGAATGGAAAACCGGATTGGAACAGAACTGGGTCGTACCAAGGTTATCACAATAAATGACTGGAGTGTGAGAAGGCGGATAACCCAAATCATGAAGAAGAAAGGAAACCCAAGCAAGTTCCGCGCAACCAAGCAACCGAACGCGATATTCGGCCTCGCGGAGGACCGAGCAATGGTAGATTGCTTCTTGGAACTCCAAGAAACGACATTTCGCCCAAGCAAATAACATAGTCACTCGTGGATGAGTAGTCACCTTTGTTACCACCCCAGTCAGCATCAGAGAAGGCATGTAAAGTAAGGGTGGACTGACGATAAATCTGAATCCCATAGTGAAGAGTGCCGGCAAGATAGCGAAGTATGCGTTTAACATGCGCCCGATGGACATCGGTCCGGACGTGGCATAAACCGAAAGCTTATTGACGGAAAATGCAAGATCCGGACGGGTGAAAATCAAATCGCAAAAGCGCCCAAGACCATACGATAATAAGAAGGATCATCAAGAGGGACGCCAGACTTGGCGATAAGCGTAGATATCCGGAGGCGGGGAGTGGCAACAGAGTTAGTCAGTATGCATATTAAGCTTAGTGAGGAGTTCAAGAGCATAGCGTTTTTTGAGACAAGAGGCAACCATCAAAGATTCGGAAGAACCTCCACACCCAAAAAATAAGATAAAGAGGCGAGGTCCTTAAGAGCAAACCAAGTGCCTAAGAGCCGAATAAAATCCTCAAGTGAGGAAGCCTGATTACCTGTAACAATAAAATCATCAACATAGACAAGAACATACAAAATGGCCGGCCCACGATGATAAATAAAAAGAGACGTATCGGCGTGGGAGTTCCTGAACCCCAAGGAAACAAGAAACCCTTTAAGCTCATCATACCAAGCCCGATGGGCTTGCTTCAGCCCATATATGGCCTTGCGAAGCCGACAAACATAGTCAGGATGCTCACTATCTGTAAAACCAGGTGGCTGGGCAAGATAGACAGCCTCATGAAGATTACCCTGCAGAAAAGCATTATTAATATCCAATTGGCGGAGAGACCACCCCTACGAAAGTGCTAAGGTAAGAACAATACGAACTGTGGTGGGTTTGACCACCGGACTGAACGTCTCATAATAGTCAATGCCAGGGCGTTGAGTGAACCCTTTGGCAACCAGACAAGCTTTATAGCGATCAATCGAACCATCAGCATTGTATTTCAGACGAAAAACCCATTTCGATCCAATAATATTGTAGGTAGGATCGGACGGAACTAAATCCCAGGTATCATTGTGCATCAAAGCGTCATACTCTTCTTGCATAGCGGTTCTCCATTTAGGATTTTTAAGAGCTTGAGTGATATTGGCTGGTTCAGTATCAGGAGAGGAGAGTTGAGCCGCAAGATTAAGTTTCTGGATGGGCTTATGAATGTTGTTTTGGGCACGAGTATGCATCGGATGAGTGGAGGTGGTGGGGGGAGGGGGTGAAAAGGGGGAGGGGGAAGGGGATGGAAGAGGAGAGGCCGAGGGTTGTGGGGAGACGGGAGGAACCGGCGGGGAGGCCGGAGCAGAGTGGGTTGGAGGAGGAGTAGGGATCCAGTCAGAGAGAGGAAGAGGGGAGGGATGGGAGATGAGGAGGGGGAACGAGAGGGGAACACAGTTTCGACAAACTTAACGTGACGGGAGACATATAATCGTGAATCAGATGGATCAAAACAGTAATAGGCATGCTGAGTTAGGGCATAACCAAGGAAGATGCATGGCTTGGACCGAGGTAGGAGTTTGTGATCTGCATAGGGACGGAGCCAGGGATAGCAAAGACAACCAAAGACACACAAACCTTGGTAGTTAGGGGGAGAGTGAAAGATGCATTCATAGGGAGATTTCATGTCCAGAACACGGGTAGGCATGCGGTTGATAAGATAGACAGCAGTGGCAAACGCTGTTAGGTGTAGTGCCCGAAAGACAATTTGTGTAATTGTTTTTAACAATGGATGACAGATTTTATCTCACCTTATTACTTGCTTTGTGCTTGTAAATAATACAATCGCCAGCAAACCCTAAGTATATCAAGATGTAACCGCTTAACTCAAAGTGTATGGCATGCACGTGAGGATTGAGTTAGTGGTGACATACTTAAATCATTAGTCCGTGGTGAACTTAATCGAGTTTAGGGTCTCTTGATTAAAACACCAATAATGCGCCTGAACACCTTAGGGTGTGATAGTCTTATCCGGACTGCCGGTGAGGGTACCTACGCTGGGGCATTTATATATGATGGCATTCATATAGGACTCGACCGATTTAATCTAAATTTCTCGGTATAATTCCGTAATCGAGGAATCTTATTAAATCATTAGATGATCATATATGGATCAATCTTAATCCTGAGGTGATCACAGGTGGTTGCGTATGTCCCGGAGTAGTGTTTGATGTGTTAGTTACGGTTCACTTAAATATGTGTTCCAAGCCACTTCTCATTGGCACTATCTCCGGATGAGTGAGTAGTTCGATTTTCACGGACATGGAATCCATTCCTTCCTGCGGGAAGTAGAGACAGATCCCTTATTTGTTAGACCTAAGAAAGTGATCGATCCCGGGAGTTCACATTTGACTAATTAGCTACTAGTCGATATATGTACTAATGGATCATCGTGGGTTGATGGTAAATAAGGATAAGATATTCTCGAGTCGGGTTCACGGAGACTTCCCACCTGAATGGACAATCTATGAAGGGTTAATCCGTATGTAGTGATTATATCAATGGACGCTTATTCACTCTATGGGTTGAGTATAAGTATACATCTATAATCGGTAGAGTTCGGTTTGGGTTTATGGTGGCGTAATCCCGGAATTAATAATTAATGTACTTATTATGTTCGATGAATAATTAATTATTGGAGCTACCGTTATAGTCCATGGTCCCCGATGTGGCTTCGTAATTCGGACTAATAATCTTGTTATTTGGGCCTCAATGATAATTAATTGGTCAAGGCTAATTAATTGATATGCATATTATTTAGTTGGGCTAAATAATATAATACACATAAAAGACATTTTATGTGGGCTTTTAACCCTAAAAGTGGCGCCTCTTATCATTTAATTATCACAAGAATTAATTTTTGTGATGTGGAAAATAAAATATATTCTTGTTACATGATTGGTTGGATGACTTGTTATTTGATTTCCTATTGGTCAATACATGTCACAATTAGTCATTAAGGAAAATATCTTTTTATTTTGTTTAATTAATTATTTATTTAATTAATTAATACTTGGAGGCCAAGGATTTACTCTCCTATAAAAGTAGAGTTATTCCAAGGGAAATTAGATGGCATAATTTCGACCACCACTTGAAAAAAGGAGAGGAAAAATTAGTTTCTTCTTGCCTAGGGTTTTTGGAACAAGAAAAACTTTGAGTTTTTCTTGGTGTTGCATATCAAGGAGGTTCGTGTATCAAGAAGGGTGTCCACCAACCGCCGTTTGGAGAACACATCGAATGATCAAGGCTTCTCTTCCCGTTATTGGTAACATGACCTTAAACCCCCTTGTAGTAGTTTAAGTCCTTTAATTATGTGTTTTGATATATGAATCGTGATCCATCCGCTACGCGTAGATCTAATTCGTTTAGATCTAAGAACCTGCATCCTTCAAACGCATAGGGCCAGAAGGTCAAAGGGACAGAAGCATGAGAAAGGAGAGAAAGGCCAGTTTTCACGATATGGAGATGGCGACGTTCAGAAAGGCCATTGTGTTCAGGGGTATGAGGTGGAGTAGTGAAGAAGGAAATTCCGTTCGTGGCCAGATAATCACGAAGAGAGATGAACTCACCACCATTATCAGAATAAAATATTTTAATCGGGACATCAAAGTATTTTTCCACAAGTGATTTAAAACGAAGGAAAGTGGATGCCACATCAGATTTACGAGCAAGTGGATAGAGCCATACATAACGAGTAAAATGATCAACAAAAATCACATAATATTTAAACCCATCAAAAGACAAAACCGGGGAAATCCAAACATCAGAAAATATTATTTCAAGGGGACGGGAAGACTGTAAAGTAGAATTGCCAAAAGAAAGTTTATGGCTCTTATTTTCAAGACAAGCAGAACAATGTAACCTAGAAATAGAAGAATGCAGTAAAGAATAAGTTCTTAAAACCGAATTCAAAATTGGATCAGCAGGATGACCCAAACGGTGATGACACACATCAGAGGAGGCTTTATTCGCAGCAAAAGCAAGTAAAGGTTGATTCGCCATTCATAGAGTCCATTTTTAATCGACCACGGAGGAGGATGTGATGTGTCCGGAGATCCTTCACAAGAAATTCATCGGGTAAGAATTCAACAGAAATATTATTGTTTTGACATAACTTTGAGATAGACAGTAAATTACGGGACATAGCAGGGACACATAAAATATCATTTAATTGAAAAGACTTAGATAATGAAAGAGGGAGAGATGAGGAACCGGTGTGAGTAATGTTCAAGGCGAACTGCCTCCAACTAAAATATCATCGCGTGCCGATATGGCATATGCAGAGAGAGATTTTGAGATCAAGCAGGTGACATGGTGGGTGGCACCACCGCCCAAGAGCCAAGGAGAGGAGGGCCGGAGCTGGAGAGTTCGTGGCGGCATGAACTCGAGGTCGAGGAGACCGAGCTGCGGGATTGAGAGGCTGAACTTGGAAGGTCGGGCAGAATTTGGCGCTATGACCTTGGGTAGAGCAGAGCTGGCATCGACCAAGATAGGGCGCTCGGCCGAGTTGAATTGTCCGGACGAGGGAGGAAGACTGGTCCGACGGCGAGGCCTGATAATTGCCGGATTGTGGAAAAGTGGGGGCTCGGGAGGACTGAAAATTCGGGTAACCCATGGCCTGTTGAGAGGGGGGCCGCCATCCTTGATTGCTGGGATGAGGGAGAAGCCCCTGGGTCGGTCGGGTGGCAGCAGTATTGGCGGAAGCCGGTGAAAAGTTGCCCGGAGAAGAAGAGGAATCAAGCTTTACTTGAAAATTCAACAATTTGTCATGAAGTTCTTCAAAAGTGATAGCCGAATCACGGGCCTGAATTGCACGAGCTAGATCATTATATTCAGATCCCATATTATCAAGAATGAGATCAACAAGGTCCTCATGGTCCATGGGTGAACCAAGAAGTGCCAATTCATCGGATTTTGCCGGAGACAGACTGGGTTCCTCGTCGTAATGCTTTAAGGGATTGTTTGAGCTGCTTGATGCGACCCGCTGGTTTGGCAAACATATCATAAAGAGAAACCCAGGCTTCACGGGTCGCTTTACGCTTTCGAAAGTGTCGTAGCTATTCCCAAAGTGAGGATGCGAGAATAAGGTTGAAGATGAGTCGGTCTTGTCGCCTGTGTCCGGTATTCGTGATTGGGCTTGAGATCATGAACCTTCGGCGGTAATGGTTTTTGACGGTGCGGTGGTGGTGCCATTGATAAATCCAATTAAATCATACCCTTCAAGCAGAGATTCTATATGAAGCTTCCAGATGGAGTAATTAGAGGAGGAGAGTTTGATTGAGGCTTGGATGGATGGATTGAAAGCAATTATGGAGGAAGGATTGATGGCTGCCGGAGTTGATTGGTCAGCCATGAAGAGAGGTGTTGAACAGGAAGAAGGGGGAAGAAGACGGCTGGAGAAAAGAAAAAGGAAAAAAAGGGGGGGGGGGGGGGAAACGGAGAAGAGTTAGACAGAAGAGTATTAGGGCTCTGATACCATATCAGATATTGAAAAATATGATTTTATTCACACTTTCAATTGACTGGTCTGTACAGTATTTATAAGTACAATTGAGTATTCTAGAGCCTATCTAGAAGTATTCAAATATTTACGGTTACAATAATAATTAAAGATAAATATTTTAAATTACAAATTTAAATACAAATCTAATATTCTATCAAATAGTAAATACGTGATGCCGATGTTTCACTTTTATATATCATAGATATGTAAAACATCTCTCCTATGCTAGAAAACAGATGCTGGGCTTGAACAAAATGACTATCTCAAAAGCTTAGCCGACCCGGCCCAAGAAATGTCACCAACTGCCAGCTACCCGTCAAATGTCTCTATTATTTAAAAATGGCCAAACCCTATCCATAAGAGTCTTACTCCTTCACGGGATGAGTGGAGGTGTTAATCAGATAACTTAATGACTCGGAGTCATGATCTTACTATTATACCAAAAAATATAAAGAAATCCCTCCATTACAAAGTTCGAAAATCTACACTCCAGATTAAAATGTCTCTATTATTTAATACTTATATTAACCTGCTCTATATAATGTCTTAATTAATACCCCGGATTTTTAAATAAATAAAAAAAAAATACATCGGTGTATTAAAATAAACAATACCTCGTCCGAAAAAAATATTTTAGTGAGAAAAAGGAATTGTGTGATGTTAAGTGTATATTTAAAAGAGAACCGTAAGTGGTATAAAAATATCTAGGAAGGTCACCGATTCGATTATCCTCTGAACCGAAATATTGAAAGAGCTTTTGGTCAAGCATTACCTTGAGTATATAAGAGTAAGACTCTGCAGGCACGACTCGAGTCGAACTCCGAATGAGACGGACCAGTTAGTCCCGCTGCCAAAGGCTTTAAGGAAAAAAAACACTTAGTTTATCGGTCCTTTTTTAATATATAAAGATATTCTCTTAATTATTCGTAATCGTTTTTATTTTTTCAAAAAAAAAACATTAAATGAAGAGGATATACTCTACTCACTTCATTCCTAAATATAAATTATTTCAACATTTTTATATAGTCTCTTAATACAAGTTATTTACAATACAGAATATAAATTATTTCAACATTTTTATATAATCTCTTAATACAAGTTATTTACAATACAGAGAGATATTTTTTTGATATTTTTCCTCATCTTACGATTACTTTATATTCATTAACACATTTATAATAAATTTACAACTATATTTTATTGATATTTTTCCTCATCTTACGAGTACTGTATATTCATCTAACCACATTTATAATAAATTTACTATTTTTGAATTCATGATAATCAAATATTGTTAGACATTGTAAGAAAAAATTAATGATATTCAACAACAAACAGTGTAATTAAATACCTTCAGATAACTTATTAAAACCGAGTAAATATCTTCAGATAACGTATAAAGACAGCAGTGGAGTTGCAAAAAAATTACCGTTTTAGGCCGAGAAGGAGAACGAAGATCCATAAGGAAAAGCCAAAACTTTTCCGCATAAAATTCGAACTATCCAAGTAATGCTTGACCAAAAACTCTTTCAACCGCAACAATCTGGAACCATCCAACGGATACAAGAAATACTGAAAACGTTAATAATCTTTTTTTTTTCTTTTTTGAGAAACGAAAACGTTAATAATCATACGATTAAAACTTCATGTGAATATATATATATATATATATATATATATATATAGAATAAAAATATAAAAACCACGAAGCAACAGAACTTACTATGCAGAAGAGTCCGAAAAGAAAGATTTATAAGATTGCAGACCTAGCCTAAGAAAATATGAACGTGAAGGATTGTGGTGATATTTATAAGAATTATGAAGGGAGCCTTAATATATAATGGTAGGGTGAAAGATTTGCTTAGAGCTAAAGAAATGGTGCATATTAATTTTGGGCAACGATCGATGAATTCGACTTGATTTTGATTGATCTGATTAATGCCAAAATTATGGGATTCTGCATAATGTATACTACATTCTGGGAAAATTCTTCTATGATGAGGATGTTTGATTCTGCGTAGTCGAGATTTGACTGGCCTCAATTTTAATTTCGTTCCCTTGAATTGCAAGATT
Source organism: Gentiana macrophylla (assembly GCA_026214975.1). Taxonomy (NCBI): domain Eukaryota; kingdom Viridiplantae; phylum Streptophyta; class Magnoliopsida; order Gentianales; family Gentianaceae; genus Gentiana; species Gentiana macrophylla. The sequence continues at coordinate 40,264,057 of CM047805.1, read as the reverse complement.
GTAAATAAAAAATAAAAAATAAAAATAAAAAAATTAATAAAAATAAATGGGAAATTAGGGATAAGCGACACGATCCAAATATTTTTAAGTAATAGGACAAATTACATATTTTTTATAAGGAGAAGAACAATCGCATAATTTTATAATGAGAAAGACAAACAGTTAATCTCCCTCAGTTGAATCTCAAATCAATGGATTTTTTGACGGTAATCCAAAATCAAATGAATTGCGATAATGAATTTTGAAAATTAGTGAATTTAATGTTGAATTTCGATGAATGAATTTAAACAAATGAATTTCGATAATGGATAAATAGTTTTTCTTTATGTAAAAGTTTTCAAAATCGTCATTCGAATAATCATTGATGAAATATTTCTGTCATTCTCCTAAAAATAAAAGTTAATTTGTGAGATTGCAAAATTGCTATTAATGCAAACAGAATTTATAAAAATCAAATCAAGATAAAATCAGAAATTAATTGTAATAAAAGTCGTGTGCAAGCTCGTGTGTTATAAACTTATAGTTAGATTAAAGCTTTAAAATTTAAAACCTAACACTATATGTGTGCGTGCTTTCATGTTTTTTATTCATAATTTTTGCTACAAAATCATCATACTATCTTGTATTCGCAAGTGTAATTTACTTTTTTTTTCTTAATAGAAAATTATGTAGTGTTATACTTTTGGATGTAAACATTACATATATACTTTTGGATGTGAATTCGACCATTTTCCTTTTTAAATGTTTTTTTTCTGCAAAAGTTATAAGATTTTAATGTTGTATAAGATGTTTAATGCCTCCTGAAATATTTCACGAATTATGGTATGAGTTTCTAATGAAAAGTTCAAATATACGACTAGTACCAAAATCACAATTATGGTTTGAGATTCTACATTTTTTTTTTTTTTGAAGGAAGAGATTCTACATTGAGAAGTTCAAATATACGATTTACAATTATTGTTTGACATTCATGATTTTCTGAATCTTAAGCTTAACACATTTGTCTTATTTATAACGGGCGGTGGGTCTAAAGGACAATATAAGATGGTAAATTATGAAATAGGACAGAAAACAAAGACACCTTTGGTTGAGTAGAATGACAAAAAGAGAGAGATGTACAAAAATACCTTAATGATAATTAAAGATATTTTTTATTTTGTTTTTAGCAAAATCGGGTAAATTAACGAAACGTTACTACATTTTCCTTGGAATTGTTCAAAGTCAAAATATCACTCCGTTTTTCGCGTTTCCATTGTTTCTGGTAGCTTTCTATACCCTACTTGGGAAGGGGAACCCCAATAGGGGATTTGTGTACCTTAAGATCGTGCACATTCATGAAAAAAATGCCGAAACGTTACTACTTTTTCGTGAAATGTTACTACGATTGTTTGGACTGTTACTATATTATGTAGCAATGTTACTACTTCGTTGTTCAAATGTTACTACGTTGTTGTTTACATGTTACTACATCATAATCCAGCAGCAATAAAACAAGATTCCATACCAATAGATCAACGAATTTGAAAGCAAAATTGAAGAACTGAAACAAGATTTTTGCTGAATTAAAGAGTCCATAAAAATCACAAACATCCCAAATACTAGAGAGCAACACAGGACTCTATACAGACTCCAAAACATTATTTCATCAACAAAACACCCAAATTAGAAAATAAAAGCATCACCAAAAAAAGAAAATAAAAAGCATATTAACTTTCTATGGTTGATCAACGAATTGAAAGCAAAATTGATCAACGCTTGAAAGAAAATAAAAAGCAATATGAAGGATTATTAAGAAGAAGAGGAGAATTTGGAGGAATTTGGGATGGTCGGATTCACCGGAATTGAACGATTCACCGAATTTTAATTTTACATCAAAGTGTTTTTTTTTGGTGATCGCTGAATTTGAATTCACCGGCATTAATATTGTTGAATTTGAACAATTCACCGGAATTTGTAGCTGCTCTTCCAGCTTTCTTCCATTGAATTTGACAATAGGCGGTATTTTTGGTGGTCGCCGCGACGAACCCTCGCAAATTTGACATCGTATACTGATGAACGCCGCAAATTGAACGCCGATGCCTGCAAATTTGAACATTTGACGCAGGATCGGATCTTATCATTTGTTGTAGAAGAATGAGGAGCAATTTGTTGCGTAATGAATGAAGAGCGCAGAAATGAAGGAGGCTAGGGTTTCTAGATTTTAGGATAATGGAGGAATGAGACTAGTTGTAATTATAAAGCCAGTATTTTTGGATTGATATTACTTTTTCGCCTTCTCAACCATTGCCATTTTTGTTGTCCTTTTATACATGAATAAGATGTAAAATTCGCCTCTACAACCTTTTCCTATATTTATAAATCGATATATATTATACTTTTGAATATTGATTATCATGTATGGCTCATTGATCATAATGTAAATTTATCATAATCAATAATGTAAAGTAAGTTGTGTCGATTTCATGATACCGTAAATACCCAATAATAATAATATCTTATAAGTTTCATATATGCTTATAAATACTACAAATTTATTTAATAAATAAATAAAAGCAAATGGTATACTTAGGATGTGATTTTTTTGGAAAATTAGGAATAAGAACACCGTTTGGAATATTTTTAAGTAACATCACAACCACATAATTTTTTTATAAGGAGAAAGACAACTTTTATAATTTTTATAGCCTAAAGAACAAAGCAAAAAAAATTAAAAATTAAAAAAAAATATATCACGCCATTTGACGTAAGTACTTGAGTTTGATTTTTTTTTTTCCTCCTCCATTTTTAAATCCTCATATCCTTTGATCTAGATCTCCAAACGATGAAACTTTCACTGGATTTTTTATTTTTTCATGCTCTTCGATTTGAGACTTGGTTTGATATGATTACATCGTTTTTCGTGAGATTCACTGTTAAAAATCACTCAGTGAATCCCAAAATCAGTGAATAGCAACCGTGAATTTCAAATAATAGGGAATTTCGGCAACGGATTTTCTGAAATCACTTCGGAATATGTTGAATGTGGTATCAAAATAAAGAGCATGAAAAAATAAAAAATTTAGTGAAATAATTTTTAAATTTGGAGTTCTAGATTGAGAGATCTGAGTGTTTAAAAAAGATGAATGAAAGACATAGTGTGTTGGGTTTTTTTTTTTTTTTTTTTTTTTTTGAAAGAAAAGGCACAGAAAATAAAAAAGAGTAAAAAAAATAATTTTGTCATTCTTTATGCAAAATTTTCAAAATACCGTTTATTTATACGGATATATAAAATGTAAGTGATGTATCTACAACATACGTGGGTTTAATTAATAGACCATTCACACACAAAAACATACCTTAATTTACCCGTAAAGAAATATATGGACCCTTTTAGTAACACCATTTTGTTTTTGTAGTCCAACATTATTAAATAGAGGGATTGGTGTTAAATTACCTGAAAATACATTTTGTGTTACTATAAAAACATCATTAAATAGTGGGATTGGTGTTAAAATGACCTGAAAATATATTTTGTGTTTCTACCTTTGTCCCTAAATGTAAGTCCGTTTAGCATGTTAGATTTGTCCCAAAATATAAATCCATTTAAATAACTAATGAAGCATTTATTACATTTTTCTCCTTTTACCTCTCATATTACTTTACGTTAATAACGATCAAAGGTCATTTTAGTTTTTTTTCATCAAAATTAATGAGACACAACCAAATTCAACCAATTTTTTAATCATGCAAAAAAACTCAAACGGATTTATATTTTTATCACGGTAGTATTAAACAACAACAACAACAACGGAAGGGGAAAAAAATAGAAAAATAAAAAGGCAACTTGCTGATGAGAATTTAGAAGCAACGTGTTTGCTCTAATTTGAGAGATACACAAACCTTTATCTTTTTAAAAAAAACTAAGCCTTAATAAAAAAATTATAAAAATAATAAAATAAAAAAATAAAAAAAAAAGAAAGAAAGAAGAAGAAGAAAGAAAGAAAGAAAAAAAAAAGCTATAAGCTTTAACTTGTGCTTTGTTTTGAGTTTTGAGAGCGCACACACGAAAGTCCGCTTCACCTTTCGTGTCCAAGGTTGCTTTCAGTTCCATAGCTTCTTTTTTCCCCATAGCCTCCAAAGCTTCACCACCATTTTCTGCTACCCTTGAATGCTAGACCAAGTTCCTTCTTCACTGGAGCTATTACAAGTTTCAAGATCGAGTATAACAAGTATCTCATTGGTGATATATAGCAAGAACAAGTGAAAAATAATATGCTAGAAAATATATGTATTGTAGTGCTATTGCACTTGAAGAAATATTTATTATATTGATTGATTCTCACTTGCTTGCCTACTTTCAATAGCTTGTATTACATGGTTATATATATTATTCATGTTACATAGAACTGATAGACGCTCATGCATTACAAGAACTCTTTCTTATCTTAGACATTTATTCCCACTACATTAACACTTTTATATCTTGCATTCACATTTATAGAAGCTTATCTTGATCTTTATCGATGCATAATTAATTTATTGCAAATTATCTTCTAACACCCCCTCTTAATTTGCAATTTTGAGCATGCCTCTAGCCTTCAAATTTCTCCACTTGAATTGGTTTTGTAAGAAAATCATGAGCTGATGATTTGACTTGACAAATTCTAACATAATTTCACCTTTGTTCACCATGTCTCGAATAAAATGATATCGCAACTCTATGTGTTTTGTTCTTGCATGGAATACCGGATTCTTTGTCATTGCTATTGTTTGACATATTGTCACAATAAATTATTGTCGGTTCTTTTTTGTATCCGATGTAAATCATAAGTAATCTTCTTAACCAAATCGCTTCACATGTTGCATCCGTGTCTCGCAATATATTCTCGCTTCAAGATGATAATGCCACCGCTTTGTTGCTTTTTTGAACTCCATGAAATAACATTTGATCCAAGGCAAAATAAATAGCTTGAAGTACTTTTTCGGTCATCCAATGAACCACCCCAATCATCGCGTCGGTAAAACCAACTAACTTGCATTCATCTTCTTTGACATATTTGATGCTCATTTTCTTCGCCTTGTAAATACCTCAAAATTCGCTTAGTCACTGCAAAATGTAGTTTGCTTGGTTCATTCATATATCTTGAAATCATGCTCACGGCTTGAACAATATCGGGTCTTGTGTTCGTGAGATAAATTAAAGAACCAACAAGACTCAAATAACCTTGCATCAACTTTACCGCACCATCATCCTTTCTAAACTTCTCATTTACTCCCATTGGAGTAGATATCGGGTTGCAATTTTCCATGCGAATTTCTTCAAAATATCTTCGGTATACTTTTCTTGAGAGATAAAAATCTCTCCTTGGATTGTTTCACTTGTATACCAAGAAAATATTTCATGACTCCCAAATCACCATCTCAAATTCATTCATCATTTTTGTTTGAATTCTTCATGCAATTTCAAACTTGTGCCCATATAGATGAGATCATCAACATATATGCACACAATCATAAAATCATTACCATTTTTCTTGACATAAAGAGAGAGCTCATTAGGACTTCTATGAAATCCATTTTTGAGAAAATACTTGTCAATCTTACTATTCCAAGCTCTTGGCACTTGCTTTAAGCCGTAAAGAGCTTTTGAGACGGTAAACTTTATCCTCTTTGCCAATGACCTCAAAACCTTGAGGTTGTTGAACATATACTTCCTCTTCAAGTTCTCCATTGAGAAATGCCAATTTTACATCAAGTTGATATACTGAAAGTTCTAACTGTGCTGCAAGAGCAAGAACAGTTCGGATAGTCTCCATTCTAACAACTGGTGCAAAGGTTTCATTAAAGTCGATTTCAGGTTTTTGAGAGTATCCTTTTGCAACAAGCCTTGCCTTGTGCTTCAATATGCTTCCATCCTCATTAAATTTTGTTTTGAAAATCCACTTTAGCCCAATAACATCTTTGTGCTTTGGTCTTTCTACCAGCTGCCAAGTTCTGTTCTTCTCAATCATTCTAATTTCATCTTGCATGGCTTTACTCCATTTCTCATCTTTTGATGCTTCTTCAAAATTTTGTGGTTCACAAGAAAATAGAGCGAACTCACTAGTTTCATAGATTTCTCTCAACGAACGAGTTTTTCTAACTGGTGAATCTGAACTTGTGCCTTCATTGATTTGGAGATTTTGGTGGACTAGGATTTGGACTTTGAGGAGGAGTTGTGTGATCATATTCATCATCCGATTTTGATTCTTCAAAAAATTCATCTCGAGATATAACATTGGAGGAATTTCCATCCCAACTCCAAGAAGTCATTTCATCAAATATAGCATCTCTTGAAATAACAATCTTGCTAGTTATAGGATTGTATAAGCGATAGCCTTTTGATTCATCACTATGACCAATGAAAATAATTTTCTCACCTTTCTCATCAAATTTATCTCTATTCGAGCAGAGAGATATGAGAATATGCAACACATCCAAAAATCTTGAAGTGATCAACCACCGGTTTCTTCTTGTGCCATGCTTCATATGGTGTTCGATTTAACACCGCCTTCGTAGGACATCTAATCAAAAGATAAATCGTCGATGTACAAATTTTCAAATTTCAAAAAAATTTGGTAAATTTTTGCCAATCAACATGCTTCTCGCCATCTCAACAATTGTATGATTTTTTCTCTCGCCACACCGCTTTGTTGTGGACTCCGCTAATTGTGAGCTGCCTTTGAATACCATTTTCCTTGCAATAATTCATAAATGGAGTATAAATAAATTCTCCACCACGATCAGTCCAAGAGTTTTGATTTGATGATTTGATTGATTTTCCACCAAAGCTTTAAATTTAAGGAATGTGGAAAATGCTTGGATTTTTCATTTAAAAATACACCCACATCATTCTTGTATAGTCATCCACAAATAAAATAAAGTACCTCTTTCCTCCAAGTGAAAGATTTCTAGGGACCCCAAATATCGGCATGAATTAGTTCCAAAGGCTCTCTAGCTCTCCAAGATGTTTTAGGAAAAGGTAATCGATGCATTTTTCCATAAACACATCCTTCACAAATATGATTTTTCATTTCCACATTTGGAAGTCCGACCACCATATTTTTTTGCTTAAGAAGTTGCATCCTTGTGGAGATGTCCAAACCTCAAATGCCAAATTTTCGATTGATCAATATTTTCACCCACATAGGCAATATTTTCTTCAAGGCATGATCATCGGGAACACCTTATTTGAACTCATCTCAATCGTAGCAATGGTGCACCGATTTTCCTTGTCGTAAATCTTGCATTTTTCATCATCAAAGAATACAGAGTATCCTTCCGAAGAAGTCGCCCAACGCTAAGGAGATTACTTGTTAAAGTTGGCACATAAAGAACATCACTAATCAATTTTCTATGACCTACTTTAGTCCGAATCGCAATAGTTCCTTTTCCTTTTGACCGTGTAATTTACCATCACCAAGCTTAATTTCTCGAATTGAAATTTTCATCAAGATTAATGAAAATACTTTTGTTACCGGTCATGTGACTCATCGCAGACCGCTATCCAAATACCACACATTTTGTGATTGCCGTTGATCCGCCATACAAGAAAAAAGTTGTTCTGCTTCATCTTTGGATAAGTTGGCTTCATCTTTATTATCATTATTTTGATAGAAGCAATCTCTCTGTGAGTGATTCGGATTTCTACACCGCTTGCATTTGAAATAACAATTACTTGTCTCATGATTTGATTTTCTGCAAATTTTGCAAAAATACGATAATTTTCTCGCTTGTGAATTTGAACTCTCGCCATGTATCCTTGATTGATTTCCTTGTCCACGCCCTCTTCCTCGTTCTTGAAATGATCCTCTACCTCGGGATGATCCTCTTCTTCCTCTTCCTCGGTAAATCCTCTCTGCTTTGTTGTTTGGGATCTTGAATTAAAATTTAGCTTTGATTCAAAAGCTTGCTCTAAAGGTTGATTCGAGGCCTTCCGATTCTTTCTTCATGCACTTGCAAAGAACTCATTAAGTCATTTAGAGTATATGTAGACAAATCTTTAGATTCTTCAATGGCCGCAACAACATAATCATATTTCGAAGGAAGGCTTCGAAGAACTCTTTGGACAACTTTTTTGTCTTCAATAGTGTCACCAAGGCTTCTAATTTGATTTACAATTTCAGCAACTCGAGTGAGATAAACTTGCATCACTTCATTATCCTTCTTCGATAAATTATCAAACTCCTCCAAAGAGATTGAAGTTTGATAGATGTAACTTTTTCATTTCCACGAAATCCTTCTTTTAAAATTTCACATGCTTGCTTTGATCTTTTGACACCATGGATTCTTGGATATATTGCTTTGCTCAATCCTTGTTGAATAAATCGGAGAGCACTTGCATCTTTTTTAATATTTTTCTTGTATTCTTTATGTTGGGCCTCTGACCATTCTTCATCATCATTTTGTTGTTCTATAAAACCTTCATCCACAACTTCCCATAAATCTTGGGAAATAAAGAGAGTCTCCATTTGGCTGCTCCAATAATCGAAATGCACTCCTTCAAATATTGGAACTTGATTCGAGTATAAGAAAACATGGAAGGAGGAGATTGATTTGATCCCATTAATTTGAGGTGTATAACCTGGCTCCGATACCACAATTTGTTGGTGATATATAGCAAGAACAAGTGAAAATAATATGCTAGAAAATATATGTATTGTAGTGCTATTGCACTTGAAGAAATATTTATTATATTGATTGATTCTCACTTGCTTGCCTACTTTCAATAGCTTGTATTACATGGCTATAAATATTATTCATGTTACATAGAACTGATAGGCGTTCATGCATTACAGTAACTCTTTCTTATCTTAGACATTTATTCCCACTACATTAACACTTTTATATCTTGCATTCACATTTATAGAAGTTTATCTTGATCTTTATCGATGCATAATTAATTTATTGCAAATTATCTTCTAACAGTATCATCAATAATTAAAGAGACTGTTAATTAAATAAACAATAATTTGCATGCAAAAGATCGAAAGACAAACCTCGACTTCTTTTGGTTGTGAATATTTTTCATGTGCAACAAGAGAAACGCCACTTTTTTCCTGCCAAAATAAATATATATTTGAGATCATGTTCCTGGCCATGTTTTCACGAAAATTTAATTCAACAAGATTAATGTTACCGTATGTGCGCGCAGATCATATGCAGATCTATCTGCAATACCAACACATTCTATTCACCCAGAGGAACAATCGATTTCAGCATCCCAACAGTCTGCTGCGTAGTGTGCCATTTCATTGGCCAGGTGTTGTCGAAACCGCAAACGATCCTTGTCGATACCGAGACAAGTTAAGAATTGATATACTCTCCCAATGAAATACCCAAGTGTCTCATTGTTCACAATGCCCTAGTGAAAACCAAAAGAAAACAATTAATATATATTCAAGTAGAATATGTAGAAAGATGTCGCCTAAGTATCAGAACGAACCTGATTAACTGCATCAGCAATGACCAGAGGTCTAGCAGAACGTCCTGAAACCTGATCCTCCCTTGGGAACATCAAAAACTCAATGTCAGCCACATCAACAAACTTGGGGTGGGACTTTTCGTCGGGATCCACAAAGTGCTCGATTTCAGCCAAGGTAAATTCGCGGACTCTAAGGAGACCTTGTCGTGGAGAAATCTCATTCCTAAAAGCTTGACCGATTTGCGCAGCAGCAAACGGAAGTTTGCATCCATTATAGTTATATAATTCCTTGAAATTAACGAAAATGCCTTGAGCTGTCTCGGGACGCATGAAAGCGGTACTTGTTCCAGAAGGACCAATCGAAGTCTTGAACATGAGGTTAAAGGGATAGGGGTCCGATAAAGGATTCTTGGTGTCCGGCGCAGTAATGCCATAAGCCTTAATTTTTGCACCTAGCTCCTCCACGGAAAGGTCGTCCAAAACAGCAACAAGATGATTCAGCTCAGCGACCTTCTCGGGACTAAGATTAGGCTCTTTCTCAATCTTGTCTTTGCAAAACTCCTTAAGCAAATTAATGATCGGCTCGGAAAAAGTTCCCAGTCTTTTCGTCTTTCACCATGAGGTCTGTAAACTTATCAACATGACCAGAAGCCTTAAGCACTACCTCAGGAGTCACACAAGGGCAATCCACTTCAAGCATGTTCTCTTCAAGAACAAAATGCCGACGCCACAAGGCAAGGACGTTAGACTTAACCTTGCAGCCAGGAGGTCCATAATCAACAAGGCCAGCTACGCGACCGTAAATGATGAAAGAGGGTTTGTGGAAGTAATGGCGTTCAAGTGTGTTGGCGACGGCTTCTCGGTTTTGGAATTCTCGAGGGGCCATTGTCCTCTCTTAGCTTGCTCTGAGCAAAGAACAGAAACCCGTTGCTTTAAGCGATGAATCTTTTCAGATTGTCTGTAGATCAATGGTTTCCATCGGATATATAGTATATATGATATAACAGAGAAATATAAAATAGATTGTATTGCATTGATTGATAAAAGTGATAGAACGTTGCAATATTTATAAACTTATTAATGATAGATAGATATCTATCTAAACCAAATAATATATTCTAACATAATTCAAATGCAAACATAATTATCTAAACAACTCAATCTTGTCATTATCCCTAACACGATACAAGATTATTCATATACATTTATTCATATATATAACTCATATATGTGAAACAAAGACCATTGTTTCATTAAAACCGAGTAAATAGCTTCAAAACATGTAAAGAAGCAGATGAGTTGAATTTTTATTCTTTTTTAACGTTTTAAGCTGAGAAGGGCAGCAAATTAAAGATCTTCTTTTTGTTTTATCGATAGGCAAAGACCAAACTGTCCCTATCAAATTCAGGGAAATTCGATTTTTACACTAATTGTTGTTGTAGGGAACTCGAATTTTACCCCCTATGTTTGAAAATACTTCTGCTTGCCTTACACCCCTTACCTTTTAGCAATTTAATAGCAAATACTGATAAGGAAGACAACAAGCAACAGGCCCAAAGGCCCAAGAAGCCCAGGTCCAATACGCATCAAGTGTCAACCCATAATAAGCAATTGAAGCACAGCCTGGAAAGAAATACAACAAGGAACACAAGTCATACACAATGAAGATGAGCTACTTGCACAACAAGTTTGGCAATTAGAATAAGAAAGAATATTTTGGGAATATTCTTATGATTCGCCGGAATATGCCAAGTATATTCTTCAGGCCATCGGAATATTCCTGGGTATATTCTAGTGGCAGTTATTGTACATATTAGTATAAATAGCTAATTAGTAACAGCACATAATGTACTTAATATCAGAATCAATAAATAAATCAGACTTTTACCTATTACCATTTTCTACATGGTATCAGAGCAACAGGGGTAGTCTCTGTTCCTGTTTCTGCAAGCTTCTGTTTCAGTTTGCTTCTCTTCTGTTTTCTTTCCAATGGCTCAGTTGAATCAGCAACAGATTGCACAAGTGTTCCATATTACCTCGCACTCCAAATGAAAATCCATCTTTAGTATTGGTGCAACCACCTCTCAATGGTCACAATTATCATGCATGGGCAAGGTCTATGCGTATGGCTTTGATGTCAAAGAATAAGCTGGCATTCATCACAGGAAATATTGAGATTCCACCAGAAGAACATGCAGATTTCAATACATGGCAACAATGCAATAGTATGGTGGTGTCCTAGCTGTTAAATTCTCTGTCTAGTTCTATAGCACACAGTGTAATGTGGTTAAATTCAGCAAAAGAAATCTGGATTAATCTCCAGGAACGTTTTTCACATGGAGATCATTTCAGATTGTCAGATTTACTTGAGGAAGTCAACTCTGTTAAGCAGCATGACCTAACAGTCACAGATTACTACACCAAACTCAAAACTCTATGGGAAGAATTGCTCATCATAAGGCCCTATCCTAATTGCACATGCAATCCTGTATGCAGCTGTGGTGCAGTTAAGATTTACAGAGATTATTTTGAAGCTAAGTGTGCCATTAGATTTCTAAAAGGATTAACTGATAGCTTTGCTCCTGTTAAGGCTCAGGTTATGTTAATGCATCATCTCCCACCTATTAATCAGGTTTTTAGAATGGCAGTTAAGCATGAAAGGCAACTAAGCTATGGTGTAGGACATCCTGATCAGACTGATAGTTCAATTATGGCTGCACAAAGATCTAACACCTATGGCAATGGAGCAGCAAATGGTGGAGTCCAATATCCTAGAAGACCTATGTCAGGAAACAGAAATGTTCAATGTACTTATTGCAGTCTATTTGGTCATACTGAAGACAGATGCTACAGAAAGCATGGATTCCCCCTGGAGGCAGAGGCAGGGGAATGAATGGTCAAGGAAGATGTGGAGGAAGAATTGTTGCAAATCAAGTTGAAACTGGTGGCAACACTACAGCTGGTGCTAATCATCACCGACCACCACATCGCTTTGTTTACTCATGAACAACTGGAGGAATTGAGGAGTTTACTTAACCAAGTGCCTAATACACCAGTCCAGGAAGAAGCTGAACCTGTGATCAATCAAGCTTCTGTTCTTAGTGCTAACTTTGATGCACCTGCTACTGGTAAGATTGGTGGTAAATTTGTGTATTCACACTTAAAGCTATGGATTATAGACTCAGGTGCATCAGATCATATCACACACTCCTTAGACCACTTCACTTCTTATATCAATATTCCACATGTCCATGTCAACTTACCAAATGGAAGTAAAACCATTGCTACACATAAAGGAACAGTTCAGTTAACTCCTGATCTAAAACTCCACAATGTTCTCTATATACCTACTTTCCAAAGATAATCATATCTCTTAGCAAATTACTACAAAATAGGGATCTATCTGTTACCTTTACCAATGTTTCTTGTCACATCCAGGATCATATGAGCAAGAGGACGATTGGATCAGCTAAGTGCTATAATGGTCTCTACTACTTGAGCTTGCAAGATGGACAACATCATTCTAAGTCTGTAAATATTTCAAATAAATGCAATACTCTCAATGTGTCCAGTAGACCTGATGCATTTGTTTGGCATCTTAGGCTAGGGCACATGTCTTCCAAAGTTATGAATGATGTAACACTTGTAGCTCCTGATGTCAGTGGTTTTGAAATAAGAAATTGTACTATTTGTCATCTTGCAAAGCAAAAGAAACTAAGTTTTCCTTTAAGTGATTCTATGGCCTTATCAGCATTTGATCTTGTCCATATGGACATTTGGGGACCATATAAGCAAGCTACCATACACAATGAACACTATTTTTTAACTATAGTAGACGATCATTCCAGACATACATGGCTATTTCTTCTTAAAGCTAAATCACAAGTTAGTGTGCTCATAAAACAGCTTCTATGCTTTTGTTAAAACCAGCCCCACAAATCCATTAAAGCCATTAGATCGGATCATGGTTTAGAATTCCAACTCCCTGATTTTTATGGTACAACAGGCATAGAGCATCAGAAATCCTGTACCTATACCCCTGAGCAAAATGGGATAATTGAACAAAAACATCAACATATCCTCAATGTTGCTAGAGCCCTCAAAGTTCAATCAAACTTACCTCTCCAATACAGGGGATTTTGTGTCAAACATGCTGTCACTCTCATTAACATAACACCATCACCCAAACTTCAACATTTAACACCTTATCAAAAACTTTTTAATCAGCCACCTGTTTACTCAAACCTAAGAGTTTTTGGTTGCCTTGCTTTTGCACATAATTCAAGTGTAGACAAAACCAAATTTGATGATAGAAGCATGCCTTGTGTTTTCCTTGGATACCCTTCTAACATCAAGGGGTTTGTACTTCTTAATCTACATACTAAGGCCATTCTAGTTTCCAGACATGTTATTTTTAATGAACATGTGTTTCCTTTTAGGCAACAAGTTCCTGTTAATACACCTTCCTATGCATTGCCACTGCCAGCACATAATTCTTACTTGCCTTTTGATCTAGCCTCTGCATCTAATCCTACCTCTAATTCTAATCTTCCCAATCCTGACTCTCCCATCTCATCCACCTCTGTCCCTACCTCAGCATCCTCCTCTCCAACCTATAGCCCCCAATCACAGCCTCATACTTCATCCTCACCTCCTGGTCCTATACTACCCTCATCATCTGATACATCCTCATCACCAACACCAAGCTCCACAGATCCCCCATATCCCTCATCATCTAATATACCAACCCATGTTTTACAACCTCCCATGGCGGTCATAGACATACCTACTGCACATAAAGCACCACCTAAGTATCTGCAAGATTATATGTGTAATCAAGCCACAGCTCATGTTCACTACCCAATATAGGAGTTTGTGTCCTATGATATGCTTGCACCTCACTATAAAACATTTGCTTTAAGTGTGGATGCCATAGGTGAACCAGCTACTTATCAACAGGCTGCTAAACTTGCTAAGTGGAGGGATGCCATGGCTGATAAAATTGAGGCCCTACAACAAAATAAAACCTGGGATGTTGTCACTTTGCCTAAGGGAAAAATTCCAATTAGGTGCAGGTGGGTTTATAGGATCAAATATCTGCCCAATGGTGATATTGAGCGTTATAAGGCAAGACTTGTGGCTAGGGGTTATACTAAGCAGTTAGGAATTGATTACACTGAAACTTATGTTCCTGTTGCTAAACTCACTACAGTCAGGGTTCTTATAGCTGCAGCTGCTACACTCAATTGGCACTTAGAACAGTTAGACATCAACAATGCTTACCTACATGGGGATTTGTTTGAAGAGGTCTACATGAAGTTACCTCCTGGATTCACTACTGCAGTTCCCAATGTTGTTTGCAAACTTAAAAAGTCATTATATGGGTTAAAACAGGCAGGACGGCAATGGAACGCTAAATTGACTTCATCTCTATTGGCTATTGGGTTTCAACAGTCACGCAGTGATTACAGTTTATTTACCAAAGGGGCAGGCAGCAAGCTTGTGGTTTTATTGGTATACGTGGACAACATTATTCTAGCTGGTCCACAGATTGAACCTATTCAAGAGGTTAAGAGCTATCTCGATCGCACATTCAAAATTAAAGATCTAGAAACTCAGCATTATTTCTTAGAGTTGAGGTAGCAAGAACTAGCAAAGGGATTACCTTGTCTCAACGGAAGTACACCATGGATTTGCTAGTTTAATATGGCATGCTCGCTTGTAAACCAAACTTTCCACGCCCTTGTGACCAATGTCAAGCTTCACCAAGATGATTCCCACGCCCGCCGGATAATCGTGGTTACCGGAGTCTTATTGGAAAGCTTATCTATTTGACCCTTAGTCGTCCGGATATTAGCTTCGCCGTGCAGCAATTGTCGCAGTTCTAGGAATTTCCCACCGTTAATCATCGCCAGCAAAATTTTCGCCTTCTTCGCTTTCTCAAAACTTCACCAGGTCAAGCGGCTCTTTTATCCTACCGATTCAACCGCTGATTTGACTCTGACTTCATATTCCGATTCGATTGGGCCGATGCCAAGATACCCGACGCTCTATCACTGGTTGGTGTATTTTTCTGGGAAAATCCCTGGTGTCATGGAAAGCCAAGAAACAAAATATAGTTTCTCGAAGCTCTGCGGAGGCAGAATATAGAGCTCTTGCTGCTACTTCCTGTGAGCTCCAGTGGCTTGTGTATTTGTTGTCTGATTTGGGCATCAAACCACCATTTCCAATCCTCCGCTTTTGTGATAATACCAAAGCTTTGTCACATAGTCGAAAACCCCGCTTTCCACGAACGGACAAAGCATATTGAACTCGATTGTCATTTCGTTCGCGACAAGTTTCAAGCCGGACTTCTCGTTCCCCGACCCATTTCCACGGCCCACCAATTGGCGGATATATTCACTAAGTCTCTTGACGGACCGAGATTTCATTATTTATCAACTCAATTGGGATGTTCTAACATTTTCTCAAGTCCAAATTATGGGGTGATAAGGAAGACAACAAACAACAGCCCAAAGGCCCAAAAGCCCAGTCCAATACGCATCAAGTGTCAACCTGCATTAAGCAATTGAAGCAAAGCCTGGAAAGAAATACAACAAGGAACACAAGTCATACACAATGAAGATGAGCTACTTGCACAACAAGTTTGGCAGTTAGAATAAGAAAGAATATTCTGGGAATATTCTTATGATTCACTGAATATGCCAAGTATATTCTTCTTCAAAGCACCGAATATTCCTGGTATATTCTAAAGTGGCGCTTATTGTACATATTAGTATAAATAGCTAATTAGTAACAAAGACACGAATGTACTTAATATCAGAATCAATAAATAAATCAGACTTTTACCTATTACCATGTTCTACAAATACAATCGAAAATTGAAAGTAAAGTCTTGAATTCTCAAACCAACACCTCTACGGATATCCTACGATAATTAAACGACAAGCTACGATTAGATAATCCTCTAATCACCAAAACGCAGGTTTATCTCTCACGAACACAAGACATCTAGATTAGGGCTGAAGGGGAAATCTTACCGAATAAAGAATGGCTAGTATCGAAACGATCGTTATTATGGTCTCATAATAAAATCAACCGTTAAACCTCGAATTTGGAAAATAAATGTCGCTTTTTTTTTTTCTCACTAAAGCGCCGGCCTCCCCAAAGATTTCGAAAATTTCAACGCATAAGATTAATGAGTAATTTAGGGTTTATTTCCTTTCAAATACCTAGTAATTAACATTAATTAAAATCCTTTAATTCTTTTTTTTAAATAATCTATTACGTTAAAATTAAATAGGAAAATATTAAATAAATTCCATTTTACTATTTTACCCTTCTTAAATTTTCGAGCTATTACATAAAATGAGCAGGATTTCAATTTTTTTTTTTTTTTTGAAAAAAAGTTGAGTGTGACCGCCCGGATATTGAGCGGTATCCCGAAAATTTAGGCGGTCGGGAAGGCGAGATTGGGCGGTTAGTAGGGCGAGATTGGGCGGTTAGTAGGGTGATTTGGGCGGTTAGAAGAGCGTATAAAGCGTGTGTTAGCAACCAACGCTTCAAACTATGGGTAAAATTCGAGTTTCATACATTTAGTGTCAAAATTTCCTATTAAAATTCTGAGGAGTGATACAGACACAACGAAATTACACAACAATTTGACACAACATTCATCTTCACCATTGATTATTATGTGATCTAGATCAATCAATATAGATACACAATAATCAATGGTTCATATCAATGTTGTGTCAAATTGTTGTATAATTTGGTTGTGGTTATATCATTTCTCTAAAATTCTATATAGTTTCGCTAAATCAATCACCCAACAGATACAAGAATACCGAAAATGTTATTATATGATTCAAACTTCATGTGAGTGTGCGTGTGTGTATCTATATATCTATATATAATATATGTATTTGAGTGAATTTAACCCAATTACCCGTAATTTCAATTCGATACCCGCTTATTTGACCCGGAGAATCTATATATACTACTGATAATAATAACTCTTAAATAGCCTCTCTTTCCAATCAATTTGATTCCTTAATAAATAGCCTCTATTTCCAATCACTAATTCTCTTACAAAATTTGATTTTCTAATAAATAGCATTTCTTTCACTAATTCTCTTTCAATATTTGATTCCCACGTGCTCACCCTTCAGCTATATATTTTCATTTTCATCTTCTTCATCACATCACATTCACATATTTATCTCAAATTCATCATATTCACGTATTCAACTCAGTTGATTTATCCATTTGCATTCTAAGGTATGGTATTGTCGAATTTTTTCATTATGCCGGCTCCATGCGAGGTAAGAATTTCACTAATTGTCTTACAATATTTCATTCCCACGTGGTGAGCATACTATATTTTCATTTCTCTAATTTTTTAATAATGCCCAATCCCATATTCATCTCATCTCAACTACATATTCATCTCAATAGATTCATCCATTTGCATTCTAAGGTATTATATTGTTGAATTTTTCCATAATGCCAAATCTCATATTCATCCATTTTGTTTTGTCATTCTTTTTTTGCAGTTGATTTGTGCAAAAATCTAGCTGCGTGGGATGTAAGAATTTTTGCCTTTCTATTTTAATTTTATTTGTACGAACTTTTGTCTTATTTTATGGGTATTGATTTTTTTTGTTACCTAATCAGAATGTTCTATAAGTGATTATTTTTGGCATATTTTTGTAAATAGCCGGATTGATATTTTTGTTATTTTTTTTTTACCTTATCAGAGTGTTCTATAAATGATTTTTTTTTTTGTAAATAACCGGATTATTTTACCGTGTAGTTAGTTATTTTATTTATTATTTTTATTAAATATCTTGATAGTGGGAAATAACATACTTAGGGAATTAGTGATATTTATTTTATTTTTTAAAGTCAACCATAAACTGATTATAAAATTTGAATTTCTATTATAACCCCTCCCATCAATCATATTAATTACCAAATTTGATTTTCTAATAAATAACCTCTCTCTCTCTTCATACTAATTACAAAATTTGATTTTCTAATAAATAAAGTCTCTCTCCAATCACACTAATTATAATTTACACTAACTACAAAATTTTATTTATAAATAGCCGGATTTTTTTAAAAATACATAGATAGTGGGAAACAGCAAATTAAAGAATTAGTGATATTTGAATTTCTAAAAATAATATCTCTCCAATCACATTAATTACAATTCACACTAATTAATAAATTTGATTTTCTAATAAATAACCTCTATCTCCAATCACACTAATTACAATTCACATTAATTACAAATTTAATTTTTTTAAATATTTGGATAGTGGGAAATAGCATATTTAAGGAATTAGTGATATTTGAATTTCGAATACATACCTTCTCTCCAATTACATTTCACACTAATTAAAATATTGGGTTTTTAAATAGCCGGGTTTTTTTATATAAATATTTGGATAGTGGGAAATAGCATATTTAAGGTATTAGTGATATATTTGAATTTCTAATGTCTCTCTGCGATCACACTAATTACAAAATTTGATTTTTAAATAGCCGTTTTTTAAAATATATAGTGGAAAATAGCATATTTAAGGAATTAGAGATATTTGATTTTCTAATAAATAACCTCCCTCCAATCACACTAATGCACACTACGAAATTTGATTTATAAAGAAATATTGTTTCTCTTCATTCACACTAATTACAATTACAATTAATTACAAAATTTGATTTTTAAATAGTTATTTTTTTAAATATATGGATAGTGGGAAATAGCATATTTAAGGAATTAGTGGTATTTGATTTTCTAATAAATAAACTCTTTCCAATCACATTAATTACAATTCACACTAATTACAAAATTTGATTTTTAAATAGCTCTTTTTTCAAATATCCTGATAATGGGAAATAAGCATATTTGAGGATTAGTGATATTTCAATTTCTAATAAATAACTTCTCTCTAATCACAATAATTAATTCACACTAATTACAAAATTTGCTTTTTAAATAGCCGGGTTTTTGTTAAATATCTGGATAGCGGGAAATCACATATTTAAGGAATTAGTGCTATTTGAATTTATAATAAATAATCTCTCTTTCCAATTACACTAATTGCAATTGACACTAATTACAAAATTTGATTTTCTAATAAATAACCAATCTTTTCAATCACACTAATTACAAATCACACTAATTACAATATTTGATTTTCTTAAAAATCTCTCTACAATCACACTAATTACAATTTATACTAATTACAAAATTTGATTTTTAAATAGCATGTTTTTTTATAAATATCCTGATAAATGGGCAATAGCATATGTCTAATAAATAATCTCTCTCCAATCACACTAATTACAATTTACACTAATTATAAAAAATTAAATAAACAACATCTCTTTCCAATCACATTAATTACAAAATTTGATTTTTAAATATCCGGTTTTTTTTAAATATCCGATAGTAGGAAATAAAGATATTTAAGGAATTAATGATATTTGAATTTCTAATAAATAACTTCTCTCCAATCACACTAATTACAAAATTTGGTTTTAAATAGCCGAGATTTTTTTTTAAATATCTCAGATATAGTGGGAAATATCATATTTAAGAAATTAGTGATATTTGAATTTCTAATAAATAACCTCTCTACAATCACACTAATTACAAAATTTGATTTATAAATCGCTTTTTTAAATATCCTGATAATGGGAATATAGCATATTCAAGGAATTAGTGATATTTGATTTTCTAATAAATAACATCTCTAAATCACACTAATTACAATTCACACTAATTACTTAAATTTGATTTTCTAATAAATAATCTCACTCTCCAATCACATAATTACAATTACAACTAATTACAAAATTTGATTTTTAAATAGCCGGTTTTTTTTTTAAATATATGGATAATCGAAATAGCATATTCAAGGCATTAGTGATATTTGATTTTCTAATAAATAACATCTATACATCACAATAATTACAATTCACATTAATTACTTAAATTTGATTTTCTAATAAATAATCTCACTCTCCAATCACATAAATACAATTACAACTAATTACAAAATTTTATTTTTAAATAACCGGGTTTTTTAAAATATATGGATAATGGGAAATAGCATATTTAAGGAATTAGTGATATTTGAATTTCTAATAAACAAACTCTCTCCAATCACACTAATTACAAAATTTGATTTTTTTTTTTTTTTTTTTTTTTGAGGGCAAAATTTGATTTTTGCATTTATTTTTTTACTTGACTTGACTTGCCTATTTCTTCCCGGGTTTGGAGCGGATTTGCGAGATTCCCTTAAAAAATGAATGAATTTTCATTAAATGTGAGATTCTATTTTTTTTTTTTTTGAAAGAAATTAAATGTGTGATTTGGTCTACGCTGATGAATGAGAGTTTTAACGTTCGACAAATGCATCTTAGTTTGGTGGTTTTTTTCACACGATTTTCTCTTTTTCTCATAAATGTAGTATTAAAGTTAAAATGTTGTTGCTTTGGCTTAAACCCATATCTGTTTTTTTCTTGGTGTTTACATTCGACAAATGCATCTTAGTTTTGCTTGAAATGCAAATGTTTAAATTTACTAAACCATAGGAGAATGTAACCGCCTCATAGTTATCAAATCAACTTGATGTTTAAATATTCATCTATTTTTGTAGGTCATAAAGTAATTAACGGAAGTTGATTGCACTTTGTGTACCATATCCATGCCAGACATTTTCGCAAGTGAGGGCTTGGATGTAGTAATATACTTTAGTGAAAAGATGATTTTGGTGTAGGTTGGTAGTGGGTGGAGGGGACGGGTGGTGGTTAGGTAATTTGATATTGTAGTGTATGTACATCATACCAATTGTTGTCTTATATGTTAATAATTTGCTGGATATACGATACTGTTAATATGTTATGATTTTTATTTTATATATATATTTGAGAATGTCAACATTCATCATATTTACGTTGAATGTCCAAGTTTATTATTTTTTTCAGAAATTCGAATAACCCCGTGCATGGCACGGGTTTTAGGCTAGTGTAATGATAAAGCTCAAGATGAAGACCAAGTTACTGTTGGGCAGCATTCAAATTCAAACTCAAATATGAATGCAAGATAAAGGCGCCCCAAAAAGGATAAATGCAAAATTAAGTTCAAACCATCAAATACAAACCAAATTAAATCAGATAATCATTTGAATTGGAGAGATAATGAGAAGTTGGAGAGATAAGGAGATGATTACCTGATAAACCCCTGATTGTGCAAATTAACCATAGAGGATGGCTGCTAGCTCCGGATATAGTGATAATTCGACCCTGCTGTGTTTATCTTCAAACCTGTTTGAATTAGTTCAAATATATCAGGATTAGTTCGAATAAATCAAGATTAGGTCATGAATTAGTATAAATACAGAAGTTCTTTGCTGAATTGTAATTAAGAAAAAAGATCAATAAAATACTTATTTTTCGAGAAATCATCGTGAAAGGTGTGTGTTTGTGTTTGTGTTTTTCTACATGGTATCAGAGAAATTGGTGTAAAAACACCATGTCTACTCTGTCAATCAATGTGGTTAATTTCATTAGCTTGAAACTCAACTCCAATAATTATCCTTTATGGCGTGAGCAAGTGCTTGCCCTAGCAGAAAGCCAGGATTTGGCAAATCATTTAACAGATGCAAAATCTGCACCTGCTGAATACTCCTCCACAGCATCAACTAATACAACCAGAAGTGAAGCAACAACCCAGGTCAGAAACCCAGATTATACAAATTGGAAGAAGGCAGATAGGATGCTGATAGGGTGGCTTAAAGGATCTCTGTCAGAGGAGTCCTTAGGATTGGTTATTGGCCTAGACACTGCCTATGGCATTTGGCAGGCTCTGAAGGACTCTTATGCCCAAGATTCTCAAGAAATAGAGTTTAATCTAAGGTAGCAAATAACGTATGTAAGGAAAAATGATGAAACTGACATCAATGAGCATGTTAGAACATTTAAAGGTCTCTGTGATAGCCTTGCTGCAATTGGCAAACCCATCACAGATCCTGAAAAAGTCTACTATTTGCTAACTAGCCTGGGGCGTGAATATGAAACTTTCACTACAACAATGCTGAAGCCACCCAGGCCTACCTACTTTGAGTTGGTGTCACAGTTGCAAAGTTTAGATCAAAGAAGAACCTAGTTTTCTTCAACCAATGAGCAAAGCAAACTATCCCAAATGGATTTTTATGGACAGAAAGGTTCCCAGCAGTCAAACACTCCAAAGTTTAGTTCTACAGGTAGGGGATTCCAGGCACATCAGAGCAGCTACAAGAGCAATAACACACAAAGCCAAGCAGGAACCAATCATGGATGCTCGGGAACTCAAGTTTTCAAAAGAATGACCAAAACTGAGAGGGATCAATACCGGAATGAGGTCTGTCAATGCTGTGGAATGACAGGGCATGTGGCAAAGATTTGCTGGTGGAATAAGAACAAGGCCCAAGCTAGTGATATTCCACAAGCCTTATCTGCTTTGACTCTAGACAACACCATTGCAGAAATAGAATGGATAGTAGATACAGGGGCTTCAACACATATGACAGGTAACAAAAATATTCTACATAATATTTGTCCATATTTAGGCTCAGAATCTGTACTATTGGCAATGGTACACAACTAGAAATAAAAGGAGTAGGTGAGATCCATATTTGCACCGACAATTGCACTATCAAAGATACTTGATGTCCTATATGTACTGATTTGAAAAAAAAAAAACTTATTATCTCACAAAACAGCTTAGCTAATCAATATTCTCGCAAATGCATATTTACTAATCTTTGGATTTGTTTTGAAGGACAAAAGGACAGTCAAGCACTCATGAGAGGATCTTAGAGGGAATTATACACTCTCCCTAGCAGTCCCCAAAGCCTTTTTCTCTTATCCGCTTAGGTCATGTTCTTCCGAGTTATGGCATCAAAGATTAGTGGCATACTCAATTCTCCACAATTCAAGTTATGAAGAATAAAGGCCTCATAGAGGTTTTAGGAAGCAATAAGGTGAACATATTTGTGAAAGTCACAATTAGGGAAATTGAGCAAACCGCCTTTTTTACGCCTTTTCACAATAGCTCTTGTATATTTGATTTAGTTCATTAGATTTATGGGCCCCGCCTTCGTGGATTCTATTGGAAAATTTAAGTTTTATGCATGTTTTGTTGATGATTATTCTAAGTATGTTTGGATTGTTCCACTTAAGCATAAATCGATTTTTATCAAACCTACCTAAATTTTGAAAACTATGTTCTGAGGCGCTTTGATAAACATATAAAAGGTTTCATAGTGATGGTGGGGGTGAATTTCTTAACAATAAGCTCACCAACATTTTTAAGCACAGCATTACTCATCTAATTATTTGTCCACATACACCGAACAAACAAGCATTGTAGAAAGAAGGCATAGAGTCATCAGAGAACTAGATCTAACTATGATCTTTCACAAAGTCGCCTCTTTTCTTGTGGGTGAAGCTTTTCTACACATTGTCTATCCGATCAACAGACTTCCTCCTCCTCTTGATTTGCAATCACCACATTTTGTTCTCCACAAACATCATCCAGACTATTCTCGCCTTAGATTTTTGGGAGTAGGTGTTATCCATACCGTTGGGACACAAAGAGAAACAAATTTGACCCAAAAACATTACTGTGTATTTGTTGGCTATAGTACACAATATAAAGGGTATAAATGCTTCCATCCACCTACTGTAAAATTCTTTCTTTCTAGACATGTTACTTTTGATGAAACCACATTACCCTACAAGTTTAAGGCAGACATCAACACTACACATGTCTATCAGATCTTTGACTCCTGGAACCAAGTTCATACACCTTCCTGCACACATCACACAGACCTTATCCCTTCCATCCCCTCTACCAATAACAATATATAAGATATTATTCCACCTCCTTCTGTATCAAACTCCCAGCATAACTCTGATCATACACATGACAGCCCTCTCCCAGGAGAATATAGCCCTCTCCAAGAAGAATCTCCTTCCTCAGCTCCACACTTACCAGAACATAATTCAGAAAGTCCAAATCCTACTACCCTTGTTCCAGAGCCCACAGAATCTCTTTCCCTTACTGATGCAGAAACATCGGTAAACACACCCCTTCATGACTCCACTTCAGAATTGAAGATCTCATCTAGAACCCCAGACTCATCCATCCAAAGCCCAGAACCTACACCTCATATTACTACTAGGGCTCAACATGGGATATTTAAGCCAAATCCTAAATATGCTCTCTCCACAACTATAATAACCATACCAACAGAACCAAAGTCTGTAAAAACTACTCTCAAGCACCCTGGTTGGAAACAGGCCATACAGGAAGAGCTTGATGCCCTCATTCATAACAAGACTTGGCAATTGGTGCCTAGAACTCCTAACATGCATGTCATTGGTTTTAAGTGGGTGTATAAAGCCAAGCTTAAACCAGATAGCTCTTTAGACAGACTTAAAGCCAGGCTTGTGGCCAAAGGCTTTAGTCAAATTGATGGAATAGATTATGTTGAGACATATTCTCCAGTGGTCAAACCTAGCACAATCAGACTAGTCCTTTGCATTGCCTTAAATCACTCCTGGCCTATCAAGCAACTAGATGTTTAAAATGCTTTTCTTCATGGCTTTATCACAGAACACATCTACATGACTCAACCACCAGGCATGGCACATCCAGACTTTCCAGACCATGTTTGTAAGCTAGATAGGGCCCTTTATGGGTTAAAGCTAGCTCCTAGAGCTTGGTTTGACAGGTTTAGTACTTTTCTAATACAGTTTGGATTCAAATGCAGCCTATCTGATCCTTCTTTGTTCTATTACCATACTAATCATGGGACTTTAGTCCTACTTTTGTATGTGGAAGATATTTTGCTTACAGGGTCAAACACAGAAATGCTGGCATCATTCATACAACTCCTAAGTCATGAGTTTTCCATGAAAGACTTGGGGCTTATTCATCATTTTCTGGGAGTACAGATCGATCATACATCAACAGTGGTCATCATCTGAGAATGTGCTCACTATGCCTACAACATTCTTGACAAAGCTCACATGGTAGATCAGAAACTATCGCACTCCCTTGCTACAAAGCATAAAGAAGAAGCGAGTCGAACCTTTGTCGATCCTACATATTACGAATCTTAGTGGGGGCATTGCAAGACCTCACATTTACAAGACTGCACTTATCATACAAAGTGTTAACTTTGTCTCTCAATTTATGCAACAACCCACAGCAACACATCTGGCTATGGTCTATAGGATTCTCAGATATGTCAAAGGCACTATAGATCTTGGCATTGCTCTTCATAAGGGTCCCATTACACATCTTCAGGCCTACACACATACAGATGCAGATTGGTCCACCCTAGTAGCATTCTCTGATGCAGATTGGGCAGGTTGTTCCCTAACCAGAAGGTCTACAACAGGTTACTGTACCTTCTTTGGCCCCAATATCATCTCTTGGTGTGCCAAGAAACAACCCAATGTCTCCAGGTCCAGTTCAGAGGCTGAATATAGAGCCATGGCCCACACAGCAGCTGAAATCACATGGCTTACCTATCTCCTACAGGAATTGTGTGTGCCATTGTCTACTACTCCGGTTCTCTACTCAGATAACTTAAGTGCATTACACATGACTATAAATCCAATCTTTCATGCTCGAAGTAAACACATAGAGTTGGATTATCACTATGTACGAGAGCAAGTGGCCAGAAATCTATTGGTTACTAAGCACATCCCATCAGAAGCTCAATTGGCAGATATATTCACTAAACCACTGCCTAAACTTCCTTATCAACATCTATGCCACAAACTTGGCCTTCAACCCTGGCCTCGTTTGAGGGGGGGGGGGGGTGTGATAAAGCTCAAGATGAAGACCAAGTTACCGTTGGGCAGCATTCAAATTCAAACTCAAATATGAATGCAAGATAAAGGCGCCCCAAAAAGGATAAATGCAAAATTAAGTTCAAACCATCAAATACAAACCAAATTAAATCAGATAATCATTTGAATTGGAGAGATAAGGAGAAGTTGGAGAGATAAGGAGATGATTACCTGATAAACCCCTGATTGTGTGGATTAACCATAGAGGATGGTTGTTAGCTCCGGATATAGTGATAATTCGACCCTGCTGCGTTTATCTTCAAACTTGTTTGAATTAGTTCAAATATATCAGGATTAGTTCGAATAAATCAAGATTAGGTCATTCTTTAGGTGTAGGATGGGATCTAGCGGGTTGGTGAGAATATCCTTTAGGAGTAGGATGGGATCTAGTGGGTTTCCTCGATTATCTTTTCGAAAAATGTGACACACACAATGTAGTCGTCATTATCACTTTATGATGGTTTATATGGAAAGCTCGCTGTGCTTGGCTTTTTGACAATATTGCACCGAGTGTTAGCAAGATCATCTCAACATCGGGGCAAGAAGCTAAGGAGTTCATGCTTGCTACAAATTCACTTTTATCCCATCAAGTTCCACCGCCATGGCCTTCTCAATGGCCACCCCCTCCGGCCGGCAGCATCAAATGCAATACTAATGCCGCAAGACTCACATTGTTCCAACGAATTATGGGTCATATTGACGTTGAATCACTTGAACTTACTGCCATCCAAGAAGCCTTATTTGTCGTGTTTTCGCCAGGTATTAGATCAGTGATGATTGAAACGGACTACATGTCGTGAATTTAGTGGTCAGTAGCTTCCTTGAATGATTCATCTTCGCTTGGTTTTCTAGTAGCAGATTGTCTGAGTATCATCAAAGCGTTCCGTTTATACTCGTTTTCTTTTATTGAACACGATGCTAATAAGCCAGTCCATTTGTTATCCCAAACAAGTCAAATTAACAATGGGCCTTCTCGTTTGGAAAATTTAAACGCTCGATTTGTCCTAGTAAAATTGCCTTCTACGTATACCCTTTAAAAATATATATATATATTTTATTTGTTTATATTTTCTTTTTGGTTTGTCCTAAAATAAGTTTCCAATTCGTTTAAATTTTTTCAAATATCCTTTTCTCTTTACAATATTTACAATAAAAAATATATAGCATTAAATGTTCCAACAACAACTTAAAAAGATAATCAGAAAAATATTGTAAATCATTTAATATGATTAAAACATTAAGATGCTTTTTTTTAAATCATGTGAAAAAGTCAAACACGTGAAATAAAATGGGACGGAGGAGTATATAAAATTAATAAATAAAAAAAAAAAATCTGTGATCTTATAACGTTGTGCTTTTGATTACCACTCTTCTCCCGGTTCTCGCACCACCCTCCATGGCCGCCCGGAGCACTCCGACAAGCATTGTCCTACCGATGACTTAGCAATAATAACTACGAGTTAATGTAATCAACAGTGGAAATGGTGCTCAAGGCATGGAGGATCATACCTAGGCCCCTTTTGGAAACAGTTCTCAACAACCATGTCCAACACCACCGCGTCCCTCAACCTCTTATTCTTCATGGGCCCAGAGGTGTCGGGAAAACTACCCTCATCCTTGTTACGTTTACTGGAAAAATGGAATACAGGTCCTCATCTGACTGGTTATGTGGATTTTGGGGAATATATTCAAGATCACCACCCAAAACATGGGCACTCTTTTCCATGGGAATCGTGGTCTAATTGCCCGCCTCCACCGTTGTCATCCCTCCGACTTCAGCTTGAAAGTTGCCTTGAATCCATGGTCAAAAGAGGCATACAATTGGGTTTAATTGGCTCACACCAGATATTCACTACTATGCATAAATGGCATCATCTCGCCACCTCCATTGAGAAGATTTTGGGATTCAGGGTACAGGGTTTAACCAATTCGGAAGTAAAGGGTGAGGGTAAAAGGCGAAGGGTGAAGAATTCAGCTGTTAAGGTCCCATCTACTTTAATGAGTTTTTGGGATATGGCGGTTTCAAGGGTAGGTGTTCGATTAAATGCGTCAATGAAAGGAGCAAACACAGAAAAGGATTCTTACTATATGGAAGCTATGGCGGCACTTGAGTTAGCTAAAGAGGTTATTGAAATGCAACAAGGATGGAGAAGGAATGCTATTAAACATTTGAACAATACTGGTGGATTTTCAAGATCTTTGGCCAATTCAGCTACGGATTGGCCTTGTTTATTGTTGGAATTGCTCTCTTCAGCTGCTGAAGTTGATTACTTTCAGCCCAAGTTGGTCATAAACAACATCGACGTTTTGAAGAACGCAGTTCTAACAGATGATCATACAACAGTCAATGCACCAATGTATCACGACAATCTGATATGGAGAATAATAGCTTTGTGTGTCAATGAGAGATGTCTCCCTGTAATTCTGGTAACATCAGATAGCTACTACTCCTATCAAGCTTTTATTGATTTCGGATTCCCCGACATTTTCGTATCTCGTGAGACATTCGGATGGACTCCGGCGGAAGCCCAAATGCACATGGTTGATGATTATTTTAGTAAATCTGAGTGGAATCTAATCGCTGAAGTGTTGGGGCCGAATCCACGGCATCTTTTTGAGATTTATGCTCTTAAGCTAAGCAATTATTATCAGAAGATCATGAATGAGAAAGGTAGTACATTCGAGGACATTGTCGACGCATACTTAGCATATCTGCAAGTCACTGTAGTTAATCCTGCAATGGAGAAAGCCTTAATACTCTTGCAGAAGTTTGCCAGTGATGCACGAAACGGAAAAGTTTCGAAAGACAGGCTCCGTTTTGGTTCTTCGTGGAGGCATCCTCCTAAGACAGACGATCATTCTTCGAATCATGAGTGGGCTAAGATTCAACTGATGGACTTTGTCCAGTCACTTGCTAACACTGAATTCGGTGTAAATTATCTGGCTGATTGTAGTCTTGAGATCTTTGACGATCCTTCGGCTGTTGCATTGATAGAGGTCGGTTTACTGTATGTCCAACGGGATCCATCCTTCATTCGTCCCATATCACGTGGAATTCAAAGATGCATTGTTAGATGGCTTGTCCAAGAACGGCTGAAAATGAAATTTAACTACTCCCTTAAGTTCTTTTACCAACGAATTATGAGGGGACGCAGTTATCGTCATTTGATGCTACAAGTAGGATACAAGTGAAGTAGAGCGGTGAAGGCGTGCTCTGTCACTGCTCCAATATGAAGCTGCAGAACACAAAGTGAACGAAGACACGGTACTGATTCATCATAATGTTCTTCAAATCCACAAAATCATTTTTGTCTTCAATTCCGAATGTTATCTTTTAATCAGCTTGTTATCATGTATTCATTCAGTTAACCATGGCTGGCTTGCATATTTCTACTGATTGCAGATTAATTTGATTTAGTCTGTAAACATGTCGATGTTTGATGCAAATACAGTATAACCTCGATAAATGAATACCCTCAAGACCAGAAAAAAAATATCGTTTAGCGAGGTTATTCATTTATCGACATTATTTTTAGCCCCTTTGCCCAGATCAGGACCAGAGAAAATTATTCATTTGGCGAGGTTATTCATTTATCGAGGTTATACTGCATGGCATTTTTGCGTAGTTTAAAGTAAACTGTCTTTGAAGCACAAGATGTTCATAGAGCCAGGTCCATATGGTATTACAAATTTCTCATGCTGTATTATTATGAGTATTGCATATATATGTACCCTTTTTTATTCTTGAGGACACACTGCAGTTATTAGGGTTCAAACTGCAAGGAAATAAACATTACACTGAGTATTTCATTTTTTTGAAAAATGAAAACTTATTTATATATATATATGTATATATGATCCCAAATGAAACATGTTTAATTGACTACTAATGCAACATGAAAAGTGCAACTACAGAAATAAAATGCAGAACAGCTAAATGATAATGTAAATTCATGCCAATGCCCCAACAAAATCACTTTCCAACTTTCTTAACTGCAGACTTGGTCATTTTGGCACCAGATGGGTCCTTCTTCTCGACGCTCTTGATGACGCCGACAGCAACGGTCTGCCGCATGTCCCTGACGGCGAATCTTCCAAGGGGTGGGTACTCAGAGAAGGTCTCAACAACCATTGGTTTAGTAGGAATCATCTTCACGATGCCGGCATCACCGTTCTTTAAGAACTTTGGTTCCTTCTCGAGTTCTTTCCCAGATCGTCTATCGATCTTTGTCACTAGCTCAGCAAACTTGACGGCGATATGGCACGTGTGACAGTCCAGGACAGGAGCATAGCCATTGCTGATTTGACCTGGATGGTTCATGATGATCACCTGAGATGTGAAATTTGCAGCTTCTTTGGCAGGGTCGTCTTTTGAGTTAGATGCTACATAACCACGCTTTAGATCCTTAACTGCAACGTTTTTCACGTTGAAGCCGACATTGTCACCAGGAAGTGCCTCCTGTAGAGCCTCGTGATGCATCTCTACGGACTTCACTTCAGTCGTTAGTCCACTTGGGGCAAAGGTGACTACCATACCGGGCTTTAGAACACCTGTCTCGACTCTACCCACTGGGACAGTACCGATACCACCAATCTTATACACGTCCTGAAGTGGGAGACGTAGAGGCTTGTCCGAGGGTCTCTTTGGCTCGTGGATCATGTCAAGAGCCTCAAGAAGGGTAGGACCTTTGTACCAATCAAGGTTTGTGGATCTCTCAATCATGTTATCACCTTCGAAACCAGATATGGGAACGAACGGAATCTTCTCTGGATTGTATCCAACCTTCTTCAGGTATGAAGAAACCTCCTTGACAATTTCATCGTACCTCGGCTTGGAGTATTTAGGAGTGGTTGCATCCATCTTATTACAACAACAAATCATCTGTCTCACTCCAAGTGTGAAGGCAAGGAGAGCATGTTCACGGGTCTGCCCGTCCTTCGAGATACCAGCTTCGAAACCACCAGTAGTTGAATCGATAATAAGCAC
Source organism: Gentiana macrophylla (assembly GCA_026214975.1). Classification (NCBI taxonomy): domain Eukaryota; kingdom Viridiplantae; phylum Streptophyta; class Magnoliopsida; order Gentianales; family Gentianaceae; genus Gentiana; species Gentiana macrophylla. The sequence goes on along the minus strand of CM047805.1, from coordinate 40,232,708 downwards.
CGCACAGTCGGCCTGAGAAGTGCCTGTGATCATGTTCTTAATGAAATCACGATGCCCAGGCGCATCGATGACAGTACAGTAGTACTTAGTGGTCTCGAATTTCCACAGAGCGATATCAATGGTGATCCCACGCTCTCTCTCGGCCTTAAGCTTATCGAGCACCCATGCGTACTTGAAAGACCGCTTGTTCATCTCAGCGGCCTCTTTCTCGAACCTCTCGATCACACGCTTGTCTATACCGCCAAGCTTGTAAATGAGATGGCCGGTGGTAGTTGATTTCCCGGAATCCACGTGGCCAATGACCACAATGTTTATATGAAACTTCTCTTTACCCATCTTGAAGAAGATGGGTTCAAAATTTTAGAAGTGCCAAGAAAAATACAGCAGCTGCAGAGGTATAAAAGAGGAGAAAATGAGTGAGGAAATATATATATTTAAAAAAATTTGAGGTAGACTATTTATAGGAAAGAAAGGGAGGTTTTATGCCACTGGACCGAATTTCGGATTAGTCAGACTAGTATGGTTCCGGATATCGGGTGCTTTAATGAAAAGAAAAAAAAAGAAAAGGAGGAGGGTTATGCAAGTGGATCATTATGGCTATTTTTTAGTAGGGGATTAATTTGGAATTACCAACTCATTGTCTTGGCCGCCAAGTACACTGTACAACACCCCCACCCCAATCCCCACTCCCACCCACCCCAGCCCTATTTTCTTGGCCGCCAAGTAGGACTTTTTGTTAACCCACTAGCGTAATTTATAAAATAAATAAAAGAAAATGACCAAACAAAAACTACGCTAATCCACCGTTAGTCCAAACTCCTATTTTCTTGTGAACAAGGGCAATGTTACACTCAAAAAAGACGTATATGCCATTGTATTTAAAACGAATTGAAGATTATGTTTAAATTTAATCGTCCGGAAATCATGAGAGATCGTTCCCTTCCGTTAATTAGAAAGAACACCGATGAGTAACGTTAGGTCCACGCAAAATTTGAAAAAGAGAAAAAAAACACAGGACGTCTTGCACTATCACGATTATGACGTGGAGGACTCGTTGATAGATCTGATGTTCCATTATAATCTCAATGATTTAAGACGTGTTGTGTCCATTTTGTTAGGTCTTTTTTATTATGGACATAGCATTTATATAACAAAATAGCCACAACAAATTGTACGCACCATTGATTTTGCCGTAACGAGAAGGTAGCTTTGTTGACCTATCTTACTTGCAGAAAAAGAAATGCTAAAGAAATACTACAAGTGATGGAATGAAAATTATGTATATCAGATATGGTATGTTTACATTAACTATAATGTTAATGAACCAAGATAATCAATGTTAATTTGTATTAAAAATTTCTACTATTACACTACAGAGTACAAACACACACAGAAAATAAAAAAAAAGACTTTCAATGTAACTATATAATCTCTAACAAAGTACAAGATTTCAAAATCACACAACTGAGAAATCATCCTCAATCGGTTACCATGACTAAACCCAAGATTAACCCAAACTGCAAACCATAATCATCTTAATTATGTACAGGACAAGACAGATTGGAAAAAAAAGAAAAGAAAAACAGAGCTAAATAGCAAACTGGAAGAAAGAAAGATCGATCATCCGCTTCACCATCTGTTCCGTTTTTCTTCCCACCCCGAACATCTTTCTTAAAAAAGTAACAAAGCCAAGAATGAATTGCCCGAGCGACCATACTACCCCATAATATATATGCTGCACAATAAACTGAACCCTACACTTCAAAAAAAATAAAAATATAGGTTTGTTTCAGCATCATCATGATACATATACATATATATCATAAACAGCCTTCAACTACATATCCCATGTGAAGATGATTTGCTTCATCAGCCGTTTTTAATGAAATCGTTTTTCTTCACTAAGCGCCTCAGAAAATGGGTCCCACCATGATCGATGATGTACAGATATGTAGTGACAATCATTTCCTGTACGTTGATGGCCTGTTGTACTGTCCAATGTCAGAGAGGCTGAGTGGGTTTCTTATGCCCGTGTTGAATCACGTGTCCTTTGTCCACCCCGTGTTGATGAGCAGAATCTAAGCTAGAGTCCATAGCATAATGTTCAAAACCCGAAGAATCACCTGAATGTGATGAGACATCCCCACTCCTTGGCTGTTGCTCTTGTGAGGTGGTGGCGGTTGGTTTCTTATTATCACCATTACCTTTTTTTACATTAAGAAAACGGCCACCAGATCCTCTTGGCCTTCTCATAGCATGTTTGTGACGAGATTCATGAAGATAAGGCTACATGAAGAAAAAGAATGACACAACGTAAACAAACAAAAACGTTTTATAAGGATGATAAGTTGAAACGAAGATGCTCGTATGCATGTTACCGGTGTGTTTAGTAAAGGGAAATAAGCATATGAAATGTGGCAATTCATTTCAATTATTCAGGAAAGCAACAAAATCAAGCACCAAAAAAAAAAAAAAAACATTTACGCGATAAATGAATTAGAGGAGTCGGCATGAAAAAATAGTGCAACCATGTTATTTGCTTCATCTCCCCGTGTTATTTGCTTTTGTGACCAGCCCAAATAGAGTTTATTACAGCTTTGATAATAAATTTATCATGTTTTTCGCATCCCACACTACCTTCATCTCTACGTGCATGCACCAGTGATGAAGAAATTAAACTATTAAAGTTATAATTAGTACAATATATATAACAAATTATACACTTACTGAAAAAATCAGAGCTCGATCAAATCAAAACATCAACAAGGTGTCAAGAACCAATATGACTGAAATTGTAAGATTCGTAAGGCTATTCCTTTTTCCCCCTCATATATAATAAGAAATAAAATACAAAACTTTATTTATAAAAGAAGAAACTAAAGGGTCTGTTTTGACATGAATTATTTCGACTTAAAACGAATCAGGGGAATAAAATATAATAAAGTAAAGTGAAATAATGATTAAAAATCTATTATGCAACCCTTGTCCCATTCTATGGCTAGAGATCTATCTACTCAATTTGAATACTAAAAGAAGAATATTTACCTTTCTGGATTTTATAAGCTTTCTCTCCATCTCTGCTTTAGCTCGTGCTTCTCTGCGTCTTAGTATCGCATGATACTGTTTTGCATTCACAAAAACAGGTTCATCCTCCATTGGAATATGCAAAGGCATCCGAGCATGATGTAAACCATATAAATGAGGAGCCACCTAGAAGCAATCCAAAATGTTACCAAAAATCATAAACTGGAGTTTCACAATTTTTAAAAAACACAAAACAAAAAAAAAAGGTGGCAAAATCACGAAACACAGAGATGTGGAAAAAGAAGAAAATAATATACATATATACACACACACACACACACACACACACTAGTGGATCCAAAACATTTGTTCAGTGGGAACAAAAAAATTGATGAAATTTTATAAGACATGGAAGAAAAGCATCTTTTCACGCTTCTTGTTGCTACTGGCAAAATCAATTGCTGATTTCAATGCCAATACACCAATGAGTAAGACATTTTTTTTTGAACCCTAGCAATGTAGATGGATAACCGAACTCCTTCAATTGAATAAATGTGTCATTTGTTTGCACATCTATAATGTATGTCTCTAGCTAACAAACTCATCTCATTTGAACACTTTCGACTAAACCCAAAACATAAACCTCAATAATTCGCCAGCAATTTTTGAACTTTCGGACTAGATAAAAATGAAGATGGCTGGCTTGCTATGCCTATTCATTTCTTTTTCCCAATTGGGTCCTAGGACCCCATAGCGTAAGTCGGTCCGCCACTGCATATAAACACACAAACACATACATACATACATACATACATACATACATGCATACATACAAACATACATACATACATAGAGATATATATATACACACACTGACACACACACACACACATATGTATACATATAAATATGTGTGTGTGCATATATGTGTATATATATGCATACATACATATATCTATATATATACATGCATACATACATACATGCATGCATACATACATACATACATACGTATATGTGTGTGTGTATACAAAGACACTTATACACATGAGTATTACAAATAACATAGATAGTTCAAGGTCCAAAAAGAATACTAGACAAGCAGTCGAGCAGAAATAAAATATTTTTGCTGACAGCATTAGATGAAAAACTTAGTAGTAGACATAAGGTGGCTATTTCCGATATATAAAAAGAATAAAGTGAACTTCTGCATCACTATATTCAGATATAGGGTAAAACACATTCAAGTGCATATATATATATGAGCAAATGAGCATCTATTGTGGAGCCGAATACAAGAGCTCTATGAGAGAAGTCAATTGACAGTAAAAAAGGGTTAATCCCAAAAAGGAAAGAAAAACAAAAACAAGTTACGATAGGTGCATGATAACAAACAAGCGCAGAAGACAGAGGTGAGTGAGTACCATGTTTACTGGCGCCCCATACGTCATCATTGGCATGTATTGCATATCCGGATAAGATGACAACGACTGCTTACAATAATTGGAAAAAATAAATTGTCAGGGAAGGTTGAACAAACTGAAAATAGGCATAATAATAAATCAGCAACCAGTAATCTTGAACCTTACAATCCTGCAGAAACAAGGAAATGATTCAACACTCACACTCACTCTAAGCCTCATTTCCTACTCGTTTATAGGAGATATATGAATAAAAATACAGGGCAGTGGATCATATGAAGGAAATAAAGGCAGCAATCAAGAAAGGAAGAATCTTACAATCGAGTGACCGACAAGTTCCATTGGAGGTGCAGTATCAGGATGCCCATTGACTGGCAACGTCGAAGCTGCAACAGGATTAAGATGCTGCGGTTCCTCACCTGTAAGTCCATCTGATCCTGAAAAAGGAAACTTCTTTTACACTTGATTTGGAAAGCAGACATAAAAAGAAGATAATAAACTTACATTTTTGAACACTTAAGCCAGTTGATTGTCAGAATATCAAATCTCAAGAAGATAATGACTGAAACTGAATATGCCAGTAATGTTATTTCTCATATCATCATTGTTACGAGAGGTGTCTAGTGTTTAGTAAAGTCGGCTGAAGCCCGAGTCAAATTAGACTTCTTGGGGACTAAGTTAGGGATCTTTTTGTATGTAGAACAATTCCTGAAAGTTAACTTAGTCTTATATAATAAAGGATTGAGGATATCAATTGAATTACATATCAGAAACTGATTATCATGAATAAAGAACATCAATCATAAGACATCACAACAGCAAAGGTTCCTTATAGTCAACATTTCATCTAGTTTCGAAACATAATTTCAGTGTTCCCTTGTTCACAAAAGTTCAAACTTCATTCAATATTTAAAAGAATATATACCTCTAAAAAAGGGGAGGAACTTAGGTCATATAAGGGGCAGGAAGAAGCAAGTACCAGATTGTGGAGACCCATCGGTTTCCCTTACATCATCATCCTCATCCTGTGATTGAATATTCTCGGTATTCCCGGGGGCAACAAAACCAGTCACAGCTTCACCTTGAGAAGGCACAGGATTGCTGGGAAAAGCCTGCCACCAAGGTTGAGCATACCGTGATGGATTTGATAAGTTGTTCATCCCAGTTTCAGTTTGCCTGCCTTCATCTGTGGCAGGTGATGGCATCCTTTAAAACTCTCTACCTAATAATTAGAAGCAAAACAGCCAAATAGAAAAGTTAATTGCATTTTCTAAGAGCAGAGCAACCCCCCCTCCCCCCTTCTTCCCCAATCCTTAGTATCTACTCAGTCAAACAACCAGAATCTCACTGCTATGTCTATACTACACATTCTATCGTGTTAAAAGACAGCTGTGAATAATAAATGCCCGTGATCACATCAGATATGATAACGGTATGCAGTTATGCAGAGTCATACCATGTCCAGCAATATTTAGCAGGGTAAAGATCATATCAGTGGTTCTTTTAAAATCAAAGTGAATGCATACAACCAAAACTATTGAGGTAAGCCCTATAATTCCACTATGTTGTTCAATCACAAAATCAAGAGTTCCACAGAATATGAAATAGCAACAAAACAAAATCAAAATCAAAAACAAAAACTTGGGATCATGAATTAATAAGACCCATTGCTTTAACAATTCATATCCTCTACACATGCAAGGGACTTATCCGATCAAAAGGATGAACCCTTCCTATAATTTACATCAAAAACCCAGAATTCAAAACTGTTAAATTTACACAAATTAATTTCTGCATCGAAAGTTTTGAACTTCCCTTCACTTTTTTGGATTAATCAAATATTACTATCAATACAGGCAGCAAAGATCAAAACTTACACGCATTACTGTTTAAAGATGAGCAACCCATCGATAAAAACAAGGCGAAACGACAGAAAATTCATTCACGGAAGGAAATTTTTGACTAAGAAGAAGTGTGGAGAAAGCACTCACTCGTTTAGGGGAATGAGTATTCGAATTGAATCCTTGAAAGCAGAATAAAAAGATTGGATTCTCAAAAGGGCTTTCGTAAAATCCCCAATTGTTTATGCGATAGATTCAGCGGGACTATGAAAATTTAGGTTTTTTTTTTTTAACAAATAATCTTTGAATAAGGTAGCAGAAAAGGTTAAAATTCGTGACAGCGATGCAAGAAACTAATAATATTCATTTTTTTCAGAAAAGAATATGAAAGTAAATTGAAATTCACAACCAGAAAAATAACAAGTGATAAAGAAAGAAAAAAAAAAAGTTGGGTATATTCTATTATACAATTTACATCGGTATTTATAGTATAATTTAGAGTATTTACATAATTAATGATTATAATCATAATTTATAATAAAAATTAATCATAATTAATAGACAATCTATCAAAATATATTTTATATAACACTTCTTTTTGAATGTTTTTTAAACAAATAACATAAATGACATATGATATCTCTTTGAAACATTCCCACGAAAAACTTTGTGAGAAAAAAAAAATTTAATAAGAAAAGAATAAAGTTTTTTATGTTGATTTACTTCTCTTGAATAATACGTGCTTCAGAGAATTGATAAATTGATCTAATTACGTAATGTACGCGTCATGTTAACAAAAACCTTGTTGGAGCAACTCACCGAAGAAGGAGGGTAAAAAAAAGGAAAATATTTATAGCATACATAATTTAATTTAGGGGAAGGGTCCAAAATGGAAATTAACTAATTTCTTTGTCAATTCCACAACTTTTTTCTTATCCACAACTTTTTTCTTATCAACGAAGAAAAAAATACTATTAATCAATAGTCTACTTTACCCGTACTATTAAAAAAAAGATAAGGGCAATTTTAATGGCACCACACTCAATATATTCGGACATCATATCTGTATAAAATTTGAATTTTTTAGAGATCGAAATAACACATTTCGACTTTTCGAGAGTTAAAATAACATATTTCGACCCCTAAAAGTGAATTTTACACAATGTGTCGTCTTGAAATATATTGATCGCTTAGCACATTAACAATGCCAAAAAAAAAAAAAAACACCTGATAGCAAGCAAGCAGCGTGCATCTTAAGTAAATTTAAAAAAAAAACAAAGGACTCTTTATTCGCAATATATTAATTGTACTACTGCACCACATCTTAATGAAAATAAAGAAGATAATATCTACTTATTGCACTACAATTATTATTTTAAGATTTCAACATCTATCAATACACCACATTTTCATTTTAAAAATTAAAATTAAAAAAAAAAAAAAAGAACACTTTTGTCAAACGGTTTTTACTACCACCGGGTTTTTATATTTTTATATCTCCCCCAAACTTTTTAAAATTACAAAACCCCTATCACCATAACCCCCACCTGTCTAGTTTTTATCCTCATCTCCGGCATAGAAGTAAAACGGAGGTTTAGGGCCATAAAAATTGACCTCAAGTCGATAAGTTCAAGCAAAATTGCCGGATTTGTCTGCCGGAAAAGCATTCGACGCAGCACCATCTAACTCTGAATCCCGTTTGTGTTTTTTTAGAGTTTCTTGCCTGAGAGTATAGGGGGTTCATAGCTTGTCTCCATCGGCCACTCCACATCCATTTCCAATAAAATACACTTTCAGGTCATTGTACATGCCTTTATTTCATGTCAGGTCGGTTTAGACCAGGGGCGGACCCAGCCTTATAGGGGTGGGGTGCATGGACCCCACTCAAATTTTTGGACGAAGTTACTAATATACCATCTCTAGTAATATTAAAGCTTTGTATGTATACTATTTCAGACAATATTTAGTCTAATTATCTATTTAGCTCAACTGGTTAGAAGCTTTGTTGAATATCCTTAGGTCACAGGTTCGAATTTTAGCTATTAAGTTTTTTTTTTTAACCTTTTTTTTAATTTGGCCCCCACTGGAAAATTTTTAGGGTCCATGGCCTGCTCAGACTGACATTGTCTTTTTAAGTCCCACGTTCAAATTTCAACAGGCACGTTCCCATTCAAACGCCGAAAGAAAGCCTCGTTGGAATGAGAAAACAGCCCAAAACCCCAGCCTTGTATAAATTTTAACGGGCCCGTGTCAAATTTTGTTAGGAACATTTTATTATGTTTTGATAATGGCCATACTAAATTTGTTATAGCAAGCCTCGAAATAAGTTAGAATTCTCTGTATAAGTCTTTACTTAGAGTCGACATGTTGTATAAGTTGAGTGAGGACAAGTATTGTACTAGTTGGTAGGACGGCAAAGCAAAAGCAGATATTCGGCAAAGTGAAGCCACCAAGCACCAAGCAGAGAAGCAATGAAGACATTATGGTCTCGACTTATAACCAAGGAAGTCTGTGATGACCTTGGATAAGTCTAAGTTATGTTTCAAGTGATGAAACTCAATATTCAAATATGGTGTACACTCGGTCTCACCCAAATCAAGGATCGATGAAGTATAAAGATTTTCCCCGAAACTAAAACAAAGAAGAAAACAGTGAATCGGGTGAGTAAACTGACTTTTCGGCAAAGACAAAACAAATGAAGAAAGAACTAACGGCTAAGTCGGAAGGCTCACTCGACCGCTCAAAACGCGAAGTAACACTTACGGATCGACTTGATATATGTTGAAGATACTGAAGATCATGCATTAAATGCACAATCAATAGAGGATCAATCAAGGCGGATTTTCTCTATATACGCTTGAAGAAAGAATCCGATCAATCGAAATCAAGGAGAATGCAATTAAGGAGGAAATCAAGAATAAAATCAAGGATTATTCCTCATTAATATAGCCAACGGACGGAATTTCAAAACCAAGGTTATTCAAGGCTATAAATAGAAGGCATTGACGAAAAGAAAAACAACGATTCAAAAAGAAAGAAACCGTAAACTCACAAATTTGAAAAGCCTTCTCTCTGAACTTACAAGGATACATCTAGTGATCAACTCAAATATCGTAGCTACAAAGTCATACATAGTAATCGAGATTGATCAAGCAAGTGTGTGAATCACATTCATATCAAATCAAGCAAATCGAATCGAGGCAATCGAGAAGGAGTTGAATTTGTGATAGCCGTTGAAGGATTTTAATCTTAAGGAGCAAAGAAAAAGGAAGACTGAATCATCAAGTCATTGCGATCAAGGAGTGATAGTCTTGTAGATTGTGAAGCTTGGGAAGCCAAGGACAATCATACTATTGTATCTGTGAAAACAATAGTGAATTCCTCCGATCATCACAGGAGAAGAGTGGATTAAGGGATTACACCACCCTGAACCACTATAAGCCTTGTGTCAATTTAATTTCTCGCAATTTACTTTCAAAGATTTATTTAATTTGCCTACATCATAACTTATATCCGTGATTGTCTAAACTGATTTGAAAACAACATAGTAAGAAGGGACTTATCCATTTGCCCAAAAGCTTTTAAATAAAAGAAAAGTTTTGAAACTCCACTATAGTCATTCACCCCCTCTCGACTATAGTTTCACCCTTCTCTCGGGACCAACAATTGGTATCGGAGCGGTGTTCCCTAGTATCGAACCTGCTCGGATCTAATTTCAGTAACAGGAGATCACAAATTTTCAAAGTAGTTTTCAAATCCGAGTCTTCTATATATTTACATTTATATCTTCATTTGCACTTGATGGATTCCTCAAACTTCTTGTCAAAAGTACTGTTTTTAATGTTAATAATTTTGATGAATATAAAATAAGAATGCTATCTCATCTTGCAAACAACTCATGAAGAGATCTTTGGATGTAATTAATGATGGACCAATCACAATCACTACCGTGGTAGTACACGAGCGAGATCAAGGAAGGAAATTGACAAACCTAAAAGGATTGGACCAAGGATGACGGAGAAGAGCAAACCTGGACTTTGTTGCAAAAGATATGATCTTGAAGACCACTGAGACGAAGAACATGTTCATGAGAATCAAAGATCGCAAAAGCGACAAAGGAGATGTGGGACAAGCTATCATTGATAAATGAAGGATCTCAAGCGATTAAAGAAAACAAATTATCTCATGCAAAATGTAAGTTTGAAAACTTCAAATGAAGACTGGTGAATCCATAGATCAAATGGACAATGATTCTCAAGCATCATCGATGAATCTGCAATGCTTGGACACACATATCCCCAAAAAGAAGATTTGGGGATTTCTGATGATGAACTGACTCTCCAAGAAGTGCTTTTCAAAAGCACAGGCAAAGTTGACAACCAGCTAAGTGAGCCAGCTGATAAAGCTCACTCAGCCGAACTTGTCAACTCCCCCACAATTGCACAAGGGGGAACAGTGGTTGATGAAGCAGTCCACACTCAACAAGAACAGATGGAAGAAAAGGAAGAAGAAGCACAAAATGAGAAGGAAGAGGAAGAAGAAGAAAAAGAAGAAATTGAAGTGGAAAATGAGAATGAAACTGATGGGGATGAAGAGGATGTCCATGTGGCACCAGAAGAAATTGATCCAGAGAGAGTCTTCAATCTGGACATTCAACCCCTCATTGTGGACATGGAAAGGCAATATTACAATGAGACAAAACTCGAAGAATGCCTTAAGAGTGAAGCAACCTCCTTCAATCACAAGATTGAGGCTCTCTCACCCATATCAAGATCCAAGATGAGGTCATGGAGAGACAAGGAAATTTACTTTGCAACTTACAACAACTTATCCCTCATCATGTCCAAACCAATCTTGAGTTCCTTGCTGCGACAAATGACAACAATCTCAAGCCATTGGTGGACACTCTCAATACACACACTCAACAAATTCAGCATCTGGATGAGATAATGGAGCATTCTGGTAAGCAGCTGGACTTTCTAATCAAAGTTGGTGAGGCCAACAACAAAATACTGGAGAAAAAGTATGGCCCTCTCTGTTGGGGAGATTTTGCATCATTAAAACAAAAGAAAATTTATAAACCTATACTACCATGCAAAACTACCTCCTAACCGGCCGAATACCGGGTAGTTGCTAGTAAAGTTGGATAAGTACGGGTATCGATCCTCAGGGAAAAGGGATGTTGAATCTAATCTAATTAATCCTCTCAATTGTTACTAACGAAAAACAAATAAACGAAGAACTAACAAATAAACTCATAGAACAAGTAAACTAAATCTAAACTAGAACAAATAATAAAAACCTAAACTAAGGATACATGGGATCAAACATCATACAAACCAAGTAATTTCAATCCTAGTTCATCTCATGATTTTAATTCAAATTGTGGTTTCACCTTTACACGAGATACAAATTCCTAATCTCTTAGTGAATCTATTTCTCAAGCTATGAACTCCTAATTCCTTAGTGAATTCAATTACCGATCTCTCCTCTTCCGAATGTTGAGACCAATTTCCATACAAAACGAAGGTGTAGATTCAGATTAACTCTCATATTTTAGAATCTAACAACCTAGATAATTAATCGATTAATTTGTCATCATTAATGATTAAAAATCCTATCTTTCTATGGTGATCTAACGTTTATGCTTCCGTATTATAAACATCAATAGAAAACAAATCTTCCAATCTATTCTCATGGCATCATAAACACATAGAAAAGATACAAAAAGAACTAAACTCATGAAGAAAAACTGAATTGAATAAATCAAGAAGAACTCACATAGTCTCATACATGAATTGATCCAAGAACGAAAACGAAAAGCATCTAAACTACTCCTAATCTAACCTCGGTTCACCCGAGCACAAGGCTCGGGTGACCGGCCTTCAAATCTCCAAAGTCGGCTGCTGCCCTCGCTTTTGATGTGAAGAGAAATTGTGTATATTTTAGGGTTTGGGGCTGCTGCTCTTTAAATAGAAAATAGAGGCGGCTGCTACAGTAACTTAAGTCGGTTTCAGCAAAAACGGCGGTGGACGCCCGTCCAAGATTATGAACGCCCGTTCGGTCACTTGGACGGGGGGTTGGACGCTCGTTCATTGATCTTGGACGGGGGGTTGGACGCTCGTTCATTGATCTTGGACGCCAGTCCAGCTGATCAAACTTGATAATTCCATCTTTATCTTGATTTATTTCTTTCCTTATCTCTTTTAATCTTCCATAAATCTTGATTCCTTTCCAACTTCGAATTTGGCTCTCTAAAATCCTTTTTTCCATCATCAATGAGTATCTACAATTAAGGGAAAACATACCAAAGCATAACACAATTCCAAAATCATATAAAATCATCATTTAAGCACATAATTCATTACGTTTTGCAATTTAACTATTGAAAACACCATTTACTCAATAATTCAATATAAAGCTCGATTTCTATGAAAAACATCCAGATATGGGGGAAATTGATATAAAACATATCCTTATAAAACGTACAAAATCACCCTTAACACTCTCCCTGAATCTGAAGCAGCAATTGCAGACCTTGAAGCACGTTTTGATGCTGCCACAAAGGGGGAAGGAGACTCAAAGCCTGAGAGCTCCAAAGGAAAGGAACTCCAGTGGAAAGGAAAGAGCGACAAAGAGCTCCGGTGAAAAGGAAAGGCGACAAAGGCAAAGGCATCGAGATTGAAGAAATGAAGAAGTAAACTCATTACTATTTCTTAATTCAATTTGATTTTATCATTTGCCTTTGCTCTTTAAATAAAAAGATGCAATATCTTATTGCCCTGTGATGGATGAATAAAATTGTTGAGTTTTGTTCTGTTGTTTATTATGAAAATTTTTGATTACTTATGTTCAGGCTTATGAGGGTTTTGGCATCATCAAAAAGGGGGAAATTGTTAGGAACATTTTATTATGTTTTGATGATGGCCATACTAAATTGTTATAGCAAGCTGAAATAAGTTAGAATTCTCAGTATAAGTCTTTACTTAGAGTCCGACATGTTGTATAAGTTGAGTCGACAAGTATTGTACTAGTTGGTAGGACGGCAAAGCAAAAGCAGATATTCGGCAAAGTGAAGCCAGTGAAGCACCAAGCAGAGAAGCAATGAAGACATTATGGTCGACTTATAACCAAGGAAGTCCAGATGACCTTGGATAAGTCTAAGTTATGTTTCAAGTGATGAAACTCAATATTCAAATATGGTGTACACCGGTGTCACCCAAATCAAGGATCGATGAAGTATAAAGATTCTCCGAAACTAAAACAAAGAAGAAAACAGTGAATCGGTGAGTAAAACGGACTTTCGGCAAAGACAAAGCAAATAAGAAAGAACTAACGGCTAAGTCGGAAGGCTCACTCGACCGCTCAAAACGGGCGAAGTAACACTTACCGAGATCGGACTTGATATATGTTGAAGATCTGAGAAGATCATGCATTAAATGCACAATCAATAGAGGATCAATCAAGGACGGATTTTCTGCTATACGTTTGAAGAAAGAATCCGATCACTGAAATCAAGGAGAATGCAATTAAGGGGGAAATCAAGAATAAAATCAAGGATTATTCCCTTATTAATATAGCCAACAGACGGAATTTCAAAACCAAGGTTATTCAAGGCTATAAATAGAAGGCATTGACAGAAAAAGAAAAACAACGATTCAAAAAGAAAGAAACCGAAAACTCACAATTTGAAAAGCCTTCTCTCAACTTACAATGATACATCTAGTGATCAACTCAAATATCGAGCTACAAAGTCATACATAGGAACCGAGATTGATCAAGCAAGTGTGTGAATCACATTCATATCAAATCAAGCAAGCCAATCGAGGCAATCGAGAAGGAGTTGAATCTGTGATAGCCGTTGAAGGATTTTAATCTTAAGGAGCAAAGAAAAAAAGAAGATCAATCACCAAGGCATTGCGAGTCAAGGAGTGATAGTCTTGTAGATTGTGAAGCTTGGGAAGCCAAGGACAATCATACTATTGTATCTGTGAAAACAATAGTGAATTCCTCCGATCATCACGAGAAGAAGAGTGGATTAAGGGATTACACCACCTCGAACCACTATAAGCCTTGTGTCAATTTAATTTCGCAAATTTACTTTACAAAGATTTATTTAATTTGCCTACATCATAACTTATATCTGTGATTGTCTAAACTGATTTGAAAACAACATAGTAAGAAGAGACTTATCCGCTTCCCAAAAGCTTTTAAATAAAAGAAAAGTTTTTGAAACTCCACTATAGTCATTCACCCCCCCTCTGACTATAGTTTCACCCTTCTCTGGGACCAACAAATCTCAACGGGCCCGTCAAAATTGGAACGAGCTCGTGGGAAATTGATTTGTTATGAAACAAGGAATCGTTCAAAACAAATGTATTGATCCACTGGAACGATTCTAAAGCTTTCAGAGTCTTTCCCTCTAAATCCTAAATGTATTGATTATAATACCTTGAGCCATCTTGAATCTCTTTTCATGGTGTAAATACCATCTGTAAGCATCGGTTTTTCCGATCTTGAATAGGATCAGGCAAGTCCTTCCCTATAATCTGTATAGGAATACAACCCGGAAGTCGAATCGGTTCAGATAACTCTCCAATTTCACATTTGAGTGTAGCATCAAGCTCAGGTAAGTAGTCCAAAATAGCCATGTTGAAAGCATTTGAAGACCAGAAAACATAAGGAGAAACATTGAACTCCCTTGCAAGTTACAACATCAATGGCTTTGGTGCCGAATAAATCAAGAACTAGGCCAACTAATCTTTTCTTAGCAACCAAAGATCTGATAGCATCACGAAAAGACGGAAGATTTCCATTACTGTGTGGCAAATACGAATCAATGGTCTAACATCAAGCATACCTGCTTCCATGTTAACTGGTGGAAGAAGAATGTAATCGATACATTGAGGAAGATTTTCAAGAAATTTCAGTATTTGTGATGAAGGGATGGGATTGAGGGCGCCATCAGCTGCGACAATTATAGTTGCAGAAAATTCATGGTTGCGGGTGATGATTTTCTTTGCAAATTCCACATTTGGGATCAAATGACCCAATCCTGGAGATTGAAAGAATGCAATACGGGGTGTTTCTTGAATTAAAGAAGACATAGTCATTTCCCACGAGCTCGTTCTAATTTTGACGGGCCCGTTGAAATTTGACACGGGCCCGTTGAAATTTAAACAAGGTTGAGGTTTTGGACTGTTTTTTTTTATTCCAACGAGACTTCTTTTCAGCTGACTGTTGGAATTTGAGCGTGCGTTGAAATTTGAACGTGGAACTTAAAAAAATGCCAGTCTAAACCGACCGACATGAAATAAAGGCTTGTACAAAGGTGACACGAAAGTGTATTTTCTCTCCATTTTCATGGTCGCATGGGCGACGGTGGTGGTGAAAAGGACTAGGGCTTGGGGTTCAATCGCAAGAGCAATCAAAATTCACACCTTTTGTTGTTCAAGAATAAAAATTCACACATTTCCTCTAAGAAAATCTTTCACGGTACAATTAAGAATGGAGTATTTGTACAAAATAAAAGAATGCAGAGCCGGGTTGTCAATATGTCGAGACTATCAACAAACAAGTCAGAATGGATATACATTCGCCGACATTTCATCATGCATTGCTTGTGATGATTGGTCTTGTAATTGGATGGTTATGGCGGCCGAGGTGGACAAGTGTAATGGTGACTTAAACTATGCTGTTGAGGTCTGTGTGGAAACTGTGATCTGGTCAGTAGAGTATTGGACAGTCTGCTGAAGTTTGGTGTTCAGCTGGGGCAAGTCAGCAGGGTTGATCAACCTACTGATGCTTGGGTTGCTGATGTCAACTCTCAGCATTACTTGGGGAACACGTCGACATGGTTTTCCGATTTGGATAAAGTTACTTCTGGGGTATTTCAGTCATTATATGGTTTGGCTGTTTAGTCGGCTAGGGTTGAATTCCCAATGCTATAAATACCGTCTGTATTAATTGTAACTGGTAATTTCTTATAATAATAAAATATTCACGTTTGTCCGTAGAGTAGTCGGCACATTGCCGGAAACCACGTTAAATTTGACTTCTTCTTGTTTCTGTGTTTGTTTACTTGTTAATTGCTTGTTTTTACTCACAATCACTATCACTTCTTGATCAATCCGTCATAACAAACTGGTATTAGAGCGTCCAGGTTCATCAAGAAATTTGTTTATCTATTTTACGCATGGTAGATTGGCATCAAGGTCATAATTGACGCTAGGATTTGGGATCTACGCAAGCTTTTCTGGTGAGAAAGATGTCTGCTTTAAAAGTCAAGATTGACAAGTTTACATGAAGAAATATTTTTAGTCTGTGGCAGATCAAGATGCATGCTTTGTTGAAGCAGCAGGGATTACGGGGTCCCTTGTCGATATCAATAGAAGGAAGTGCTGCTGAGAGAGCCAATATGGAGGAGAAAGCACATTCAACAATTATATTGTGCTTGTCAGATGATATTATCACAGAGGTTTCTGAAGAGGACACTGCAGAGAAGTTGTGGTCCAAGTTTGAGAGTCTGTACATGACAAAGTCCCTATCCAACAAGTTGTTATTGAAAAAAACGTCTGTTCAGCCTAAGGATGCATGAGGGTACTCAGCTGAGGGATCATCATTTGAACACAATATTGCTTGATCCAAAGAATATTGATGTGAAGATTGAAGATGAGTATGCATCATTGATCCTACTTGTATCATTGCCTGCATCATACGAGAACTTTGTGTAGTCCTTTAATGTTGGGAAGGACTCGGTGTCATTGAAGGATGTGAGATCTTCACTCCATGCTCGAGAGCTATGCCATAAGGCATCTGGTTCTGGGACAGACAGTCGATCTCTTTGGATTGGTGGCGGTGGAGTCGTGAGGATCGAGAAATTCGGAAAGAAGAAATCCAAGAGAACTTGAATGGGTCCTAAAGCTAAGGATGCCTGTAATTACTGCAAGGAGCAGAGACATTGGAAAAATGAATGTCCAAAAATAAGAAGCAGTAGGGTACTCAGCAAGGTACTGTTATTTTGACTAAACAAGACACCAACTCTGAAGAAGATCTGGCCTTATCAGTAGGGCACAGAGATGTGTGGATTCTAGACACTGTGCATCTTATCATGTGTGTCTAAACATGGAGTGGTTTTCAACTTATCACAGGTGGATGTGGGCCATATTGCAATGGTCAATAGCCAGTTTTGGAAAATAGTTGGGATTGGATCAGTTCAATTAAGGACACTTGATGGTGCATGTTCCAAAAATGACCAAGAATTTGATATCACTTAGTCTTCTAGACAAAAAGGGTTCAAGTTTAGGGGTGAAGGCGGAGTGGTGAATGTCATAAGGGTTCAGCTGTGATTCTTAAGGGTATCAGACAGGGGACATTGTACATCTTACAAGGGTCTACTATATCAGGTTCAGCTGATGTGGCATCATCAGAAGTTCACCAGTCACAACTGACTAAGCTGTGGCATTTGAGATTGGGTCATATGGGTGAAAAAGGGATGCAAATTCTGTCTAAATCTGATCTACGTGGGGGACATAAGGTCAAGGAGTTGGAATTTTGTGAGCATTGTGTTTTTGGGAAGCTACATAGAAGCAAGTTCCCAAAAGCAATTCACATCACAAGGGACAATTGATTATGTCCATTCTGATTGTTGGGGACCTTCAAGGGTGGAGTCACTAGGTGGTCACATGTATTTTGTGTCATTTATAGACGATTACTCAAGGATGGTTTGGGTAGCTATGTTGAAGCACAAGAGTGAATCAGTCAAGAACTTCAAGCAGTGGAAGCCATTGGTTGAGAATCAGATAGGGAAGAAGATCAAGAGACTTAATGGACTAGGATTCTGTCGGTCTGAGTTTGATGAAATTTTCAAGAATGAAGGCATTGCTAGGCACCATACTGTCTAAGATACTCAACAACAGAATGGTGTTGCCGAAAGAATGAACCAAACTCTTCTGGAGAGGGCAATGTGCATGCTCTCTAATTCTGGTCTGACAAGAAGATTTTGGGCAGAGCCTGTTAACACAGCATGCTACTTAATCAATAGGGGGCCTCACACTAGGATCAAGCTCAAAACACCACTTGAGGTTTGGTCAGGAAAGTCATCAGACTACTATGGTCTAAGGGTTTTGGAAGCACGGTCTACTATCATGTCAGTGGAGGTAAACTGGAACCTAGAGCCAAGAAATGAGTGTTTGTTGGATATGGAGATGGAGTAAAAGGGTATAGAATATGGTCATCAGGTTAAAATAGGTTATACTCAGCAGGAGTGTAGTCTTTGATGAAAATTCTATCAGGGTGCTGTTAGCAATAGTGGCACATCAGAATCTTGAACTTGAGCAATTAGATATGAAGACAGCCTTTCTACATGGAGATGTAGATAAGGAAATTTATATGACTCATCCAGAGGGTTTCCAAGTTCCTGGCAAGGAAGGATATATTTGCAAGTTGAAGAAGTCCTTTTATTGACTTAAGTAGGCCCCAAGACAGTGGTATAAGAAGTTTGACAGTTATATGATTCAACAGGGTTATAGCAGGAGTCCATATGATTGATGTGTTTATCACAACAAGTTGAAGTATAGTTCAATCATCTATCTGGTTTTGTATGTGGATGATATCCTGATAGCTGCTGTGAACAAGTCTGATACTCAAGATCTGAAGAATCTGCTCAAGGCTGAATTTGAGATGAAGGATTTGAGGAATGCAAATAAAATTCTAGGAATGAATATCTATATCTATCTGTTGTGTTTGCTCCACAGTCAGCTGAAGAGGAAGAATACATGTCAAGGGTTCCATATGCTAGTGCAATGGCAGTTTAATATATGCCATGATCTGTACTAGGCCTGATTTGGCTCAGGCAGTAAGTGTTGTCAGCTGGTTTATGGCTCAACTGGAAATGAACACTGGAAAGCAGTGAAAAAGGATATTTAGGTACCTCAGGGGTACATTTGATATTGGACCCATTTATGGAGGTGGTACTCAATGTTTTGTCACAGGGTACTGTGATTTTTATTATGCTACTGATGTGGATAGCAGGAGATCTATGACCGGGTATGTGTTTACTTTGGGTGGTTCTGTGGTAAGTTGGAAGGCAACTTTACAGGGTACGATGACATTATCTACTTCTGAAGCAGAATACATGGCACTGAAAGAAGCAGCAAAAGCAATCTGGTTAAAAAGGCTAGTCAATGATCTGAGCCTGCATCAAGATCAAGTTAGGGTGTATTGTGACAGTCTTAGTGCAATATGTTTGGCTAAGGATCAGGTTCATCATGAGAGAACCAAGCACATTGATGTTAGGTACCATTATCTAAGAAATGAGAGGAGGGTCAAAGTGGAGAAGATCATCACTGATGTTAATCCTGCGGAGTATGAGCGACGTAATGCGTGACATCAAGTTTTTGACGTCGTTGCCGGGGACAATGGCCAATTTTGAGAATAAACTTATTGAACACTAATTAAGAAGTTGTTGTTTTTCTTTTATATATTTTTATTTCAGTCGTCCTGCAATATACCTGCATTGTTTTGATGCCAGAATAAGAAATTCTGAGCCAGATTAATCGTTGGTTACCCCCGATTAATCGCGGTCCATAAAATCGAGTTCTGACAGCCTCTGTGATTCTATGTATATCTCTGTTAGTTTTAGTTAGTAGGTCTGCTACAGTTGGGTCTGAACCCAACTGAGGCGGAAGTTGCTAACCGTTTTGTTTGTTTTTGTTTTGTCTTTTCAGCAAGAATTACAAGACATGTCGGAAATTTGTTCAACAGGTTTTGGGAAAGCAAACGAGTCAAGCACCTTGCCTTATGTAGTGTTGAATATCAAACCGATTTCTATGTATCAGGCTCAAAGGTTAGAGAGCATTATGAGGCAGATAAGAAGCGAGTGGAGGAGGAGAAAGAAGCACTCGAAAGTAAAGCCAAAGAGAACCTGAAGGAGTATGAAACTTATCGCCCATGTGAGTTTCCTATTGAGTTAATTGACATATCTTCTGATTATGATTCCGATGATCCTGAAGAGGACCTTGAAACTATGTTTTCCAAGCCTGAGGACTACCCGGACTCGGATACCATAGTCAAGCTAGGAGACCCAGGGATGTTTCGACTCCCGATATCGATTAATGGTGTATCTATAGGATTAGGACTCTGCGACTCTGGTTCGAGTTGCAACATTCTTCCTTTTTCACTGTATCAAAAAGCAAAGATTCAGGTAACCTTGGACCAAAACACGGTCCATGACTTTTGTCGATCGTACATAATCGCATGTAAGTCAGTAACGTCGATATTACTAGAATGAATACTAGGTCCATCGTAGTATAGTAAGAGCGAATCAAGGTTGATCACACATAGACAATGCAACTTAAGCATAAACTATTCTAACCTAACTAAGAAGATACATATATGGTCTTTGACCAACAATAGACATAAAAGAAACGCGGTATTCCTCCCCCTCTTCCTACCGATTTAATAACTTGGATTAGTTCATCCTTATAATTACTTCCCCACACAATTTCCTTAAATTAATCGAGCGAGCTTTTAATTCAGTTTTAAGCTACGGGTGCAACTCCTAACCATATCTACTCCGACCATGGTAGTAGATAATCTATACGCCAGCTACCCTACTTAATTGGTCCGTAATAGCCCATACGCATAAAGAACTAGAATTGCCGGTATTGAGCGCTAACTCATACCGCTAACCCACCTAGGCAGATATCGACACTGATTAGCACGTTTCTATGGTCCATCAAGACTATGTCCTAACTAACACTTCACTATCAGTACTTCATGTTAATTTATGAATTATGAATACTAGATTGACCAGACCTATTACTCGTTTTAATTAATTTTGTGAATCAACGTAGCTGACGTTGAACCTCCATATTAAGTTTCCTAAAATTTTCCTCGGTAAACCGGTATATACCGCCGGTTTTCCGGGGGCGGATTTTCTTAATTCTGGATCTACATTGCTCAATGCTGATTAATCTAAGCAAATTATTGGGTCGTTAAACATGCAGATTAACTAAAAGACGTAAATACGAACAGATATACCATATTGAAGACGAAAAGGAACGTTCAAATCTTCATACCTTCAACGATGGGGATCTAGCTCGATCCACTCAAGCTAAAGATGGTAGGGAAGGGAAGGAACCCAGAAAATAAACTTCAAAAGCTTAGGAAAACTTTATTTCATCAAATTGTATAATAAGATTGAATATAATTGAATTCTTATGCAATAATCAGTTTATGCGGCTTTATATAGATACAATAGCCGACTTATGACTCTCAGAAACCCTAACCGACCTAGTAAACGCGGCATAATCGATTTTTTGTTCCTCAAGACCCTCGGTTTACCAGACCTAGCCCACGGTAAACCGGGCTCACTTTTCCTCTTTTTTCTCTGGCAGATCTCTTCTTGGACTTCATTTACTTGGCCCAACACTCTTTCCTCTGGTCCAGCTTCGTCCTTAAATGATCCGGATTTGATACATCCTAAAAAATACACAAAACACGACAAAACAGTACCAAACCTTCGGGAAAATAACACTGATGCAGAATTACAAACCTAGGAACAAACACATAGCATTTAACACATATTCCATATAATAACGAGCCTATCTATCCTCTCTTCGAGTATAATTTGGGGTGAATAAATGTATAATTAATGGTACTATTTAGAGCGTTATCAACTACCCCCACTTAACTTTTGATCGTCTGGAGCAAAAAGGTGAAAATAAAAGTAACGCATATCCTCACAAAGTCAAGATCAAGATCATGCCACCCATATCCATCAGTAACGCATTAAACAATATTCATGTCATGAGCCAGTGTGTGTGCGCCATAACTTCATAACCACTTAGTAATGCAGACAATCACACATTACGTCAACCCGTAGTCGAACTAACCAGTCTCGAACATGTTTTTATTAATCAGTTTAGCTGGGCAAGGCGGATCAAGAACAGAGTATTACTCTTAGGCTCGCGTTTAACGGTCTATGCAAAGGTTGTGCGTTTTACGCTCCATCGACTCAATTTTTGCCAAAAATATTATAGATGTATATATTGCAATGCACTTCTCTTTCCTGGCGGGTGAACGCTCATAAATTTATCTATCCTCACGGTCTCACTCTTGATAAACTACCGAATCCGAAATTCCTTTGCCCTTATAATCGTTGCTGGAACATAATTCGGGATAAAGCCAGGGTCAACTCTAGTCAAAGTAATATGCTATCAACTACACACCAAGGAAAGTGAGTTATACGTGCTTAAGATGGTGGCTCACAACAGAATATGCGCTTAATACGCCACTACTTCAGAATTGGGCACAACTCTACTTATACATAGTGGAACAAAAGTGCAGTCAATTAACTCAAAAAGATCAAAGATATCATATTTTTTCGAAATTCTATCGAAATGAATCAAAGTCTAAGTGGTGAAAAATGCGTCAAAGAGAATAAAGATGATCACGCAATTAACGGAATATAATGCTAAGAAGCTAAGTGACGTCCCTTACCCCCCCCCCCCCCCACTTAATCGAAACATTGTCCCCAATGTGTAAGATGGAAAATGAAAAACAAAAAGGAAATTATCTTCGTTAAGGGTGGATCCAAAGGAACAAACTGGATCGTCTTATAATTCAAAGGGCGTAAGAAAGTAGTCCTCAAATAATCTGCATTAAGTATCTCAAACAATCCAAGAAGAATAGTGGTGACAAGAAATCGTATAATAATAGTGCGGCAAAGGAGAAATGAAATAACTCCAAACAAATTAAGCCGACAAAATCATTATATTAATAAAAATCTGCTACATTACTAGATAGGAAATAAATGAAAAAAATGGAAAATAACAACAAAAAAAAGAAAGAAAAAACTAGTCATCGTCATAATAATCCTCCCAGTCATCTCTAGGCTCAAAACCGGGAGGTGGTGCCGAATTTGAGGCAGTAGCGGTGGAAGAGGATGCTCTGTGATGTGGGGAGTCCTATGTGGTGGGGTCGTAGGAGGAACTCCTAAACAATCTATAATTCTATCCATCTTGCGATGCAGACTCGCAATTTCTCTTGAGTGCTCCTCTAGCAAGGCTCTCTGGGATCGAGGTCCTTCGAGGACCGGAGTACGCTCTCTTTTAGCTCTTGAACCGACCCATCTTGGTACACTTAAAACTGACTGCGAACTGATCATCGGTTCAGGGTCTTCCCAATCATCACTGACTAGAACTGGAACCTCGTCCTCTATAGCGAACATGTCAATTATAGGCCCATATGGCAACTTCTCTCGCTCAGACGTAGAGGCAAACTCATGAATGCGGCTGTGCATCAGGAGGTCTATGTTGACTGGAGATCCCTGCTCCAGATAGAACATCAATTGTGCCATCTTCGGTGTGACAGACACCGAATGCTTGGTCGGTAGAAGGCGGGCACAAACAAATCTGTTGACCACATTCCTGTCCTGGATAATTCATTTTCCAGGAAGATGGTGGGGGCACCCATAGGATTGTGCTTTCATTGCTACCCGAAGTAGTCAGCAATCATCTACATCCTCTCTAAATCTTCAACATTGGTAGAGGATGTATACTCATCTGGGCCTACTGGTGGATTGCGAACCCCGTAATACTCGTTGATCCGTTCAATTGTAAAATCAACTTTGACTCCCCGGACCATAGCAAATGTAGCTCCCGGCTTATGCACCAGTTACGCACAAAATTCTCTCACCAGTGTAGCATTGAACCGCGTCGGTGCCTCAGCCATATCCAAAATATCATGTACCTTCAGGGCTCTTGGCAAGATTGTACCGCAATCGTCCAACTCTACGCCTCATTCTCGGGCAACCGGTCTTCCGTTCCAATGCCCTCTAAACGATTCATAGATTTCTAAAGAATGAAATTGCTCAACCGCGTCTATCAAGGGGTTAGCATCTCTATATACATACCGGTGACCACTTGGATGATGGGTGGTTTTGCTACGCTTGGGACCCATCCTGATGATAACAGGAACTGAAGATGATTCTGAATCTGAAAAGTACCCTCGGTAAACCAGCCCTGTACCCCGATTTACCGCAGTGGATTTTTCCCGGTTTCTTCTGAGACTCTGCTTCTGATTATAAAAGATGAAGAACTACAACACTTCACTATCACAGCAGCACTAATCAACAAAGGGTAATGAAATGAATGGTATTTGAGTGTTTAGATGGAAGGAAAATGTTAAATTTTGGTGGTGATAGTGGTGGTGATGGTGGCCGAAATTTGGAAAAAGAAAAGAAAAGGAGAAATATTGGTGATGAAGAAGAAGATAGTTTTGGAGGATGATGAATAATGGTGGTGGAATGGTTTTTATATAGGAGAAATGGGTAGAAGGTGGAAGGATTTGGTGGGATAGTGGGTAGAGGAGTAATGAGGGTGAGGGATTTGAGGGGTTTGATTGATGGGATTGAGGTGGAGTTATGGTGGAGTGTGGGAAAGGATGAAATGATAGAAAAGAGGGGAAATGGGGCGGTTTTGCTGATTGGTGGCTTGCTGGTGCAACGTATGTCCTCCACATGTCACTAAAAATTCTGCTTTTTAACCCGACACTCAGAAACTGAAAAAACCTAGCTCAGTAACCCGGAGGTAACTCCCGGTTTACCGGGGCTTCTTTTCCCTAGATTTTTCTGTACTCCCTCTCTACACACCTTACAAATATTTCCTGCTCAATCCAGAATAGTTTCTTACTCCTTTTGTTGCTATTTCCGACTCAATCCTAACCTACTTCACTAGAATCCACAACGAGTAAAAAAAATGTTTCTAACAACCATCGGTTTCCAGCCTAAGGGTGCGGTAGGATGAAAAAAAGCTCGTCATTTCATCTGGCTACTTTTTTTCACTCCTATCCTATCTAAGGGTTCAAGAGAATAGTTCTGAGTTTAAAGTCGTCAGCTCGACTTACCTTCGGATCTTCACTCAGTCAAAAGTTGGGGCCTTAACTCGCCAAACTTGCATCTTCGAGGTTCCAACCGTCATGTACTTCCCTTCTCGTCGGTCATTCTCTTTTAAGAGTGCCTTTTTCCAGTTTTCCATAGAAACTTTCTGAGTTCTCTTCCTATCACGTCTCGCTCTCTTCGCTCGTGTGCTAGGTCGTCCTCTGCTTCGAGATTTAATCTTTATGCCCAAGGATTCCACATTTTCCACTTCAAGCTCTAATCTTTCACCACGCAATACGGAAGGACTAGCCTCCGTGAGCGCCTTGCTGTGGTCCTTTTCTTCGTGTTCTCTAAGCATTAATCTCATGAATTCTTGCTCACAAGTTTCCACTAGAACCTCTCATTGCCTATGCCCTTCCTTCTCTATGTCCATGATTTCCACTTTCCCTGAACCATTAGTCATCTTGCAACTTTCCGGCCTATTATCTAGGGGCTCTAGGATTTTCATCGATACGACATCATTGTTCAGCCTTAAAGTGATTTCCCCATTATCAAAGTCCATGATTGCTCTACTGGTTGCTAAGAAAGGTCTGCCTAATAGAACTGGGGCACTTGGATCCTCAGGTACGTCTAAAACCGTGAAATTTATCGGAAATAAGAATCATCCTGCCTTAATCATACAATCCTTTAGCAAGCCGGCATGCATATCTCGGGTTTGATCGACAAAAGTCATGGACCGGGTTTGATCCATGACAACCAGAATCTTAATCTTCTGGCAGAGGGATAGAGAGAGAATGTTACAACTTGAACCGGAATCACAAAGGCCTAAACCTACAGATATACCATTGATAGAGATCGGGAGTCGAAACGTTCCAGGGTCTCCTAACTTTTCTACTGTATCAGAGTCTGGCTAATCCTCAGACCCTGAGAACATAGTATCCGGATCCTCCGGATCATTGGAGTCGTAGCCAGATGATATATCAATTAGCTCGATAGGAAACGTACCTGGCCGATATGTCTCGTACTCCTTCAGGTTTTCCTCAGCTTCCTGTTTAAGTGTTTCAGTCTCCTCCTCCACATGCTTCTTGTCCACTTCATATTGCTCTCTGGCTTTTGATCCAGGATACCTAGAGATTGGCTTGATGTTCAACACGGAACGAGGTATTGCATTTGACTCATTCAGACTTAATCGCTTTTGCTTGATTGAATTTCCGAAGTATCCTGATACTCTTACAAAAGAGACAAAATAAAACAAAGAAAAGGTTAGCAACTCCCGCATCAGTTGGGGATGAACCCAACTGTTGCGGACATACTAACTAAAATCAACTGGGAATAACACAGAATAACGAAGGCTGTCAGACTTCGATTTTCATGGACCTCGGTAAATCGGGGGTGAGCCACGGTAAACCGGGCCAAGAATTTCTTATTCTGGCAGTTTTAACAATCCAGGTTTTAATCTAGGACGACTCAAGACTCAAAAAGAAAATAAGTTAAAAAAAACGACTTCTTAATTAAACTTAAAACGTTTATCCTTGAAATTGGCCATTGTCCCCGGCAACGGCGCCAAATATCTTGATCGCGTGTAAGTCACTAACGTCGATATTACTGGCAATAATACTAGGTCCATAGTAGTATAGTAAGGGCGAATCAAGGTCGATCCCACAGAGACAATGCAACTTAAGCATAAACTATTCTAACCTAACAAAGAAGATACATATATGGTCTTTGACCAACAATAGACATAAAAGAAACGCGGTATTCCTCCCCTTCTTCCTACCGATCTACTAACTTGGATTAGTTAATCCTTATGTTTACTTCCTCACATAATTTCCTTAAATTAATCGAGCGAGCTTTTAATTCAGTTTTAAGCTACGGGTGCAACTCTTAACCCTATCTACTCCGACCATGGTAGTATATAATCTATACGCCAGCTACCCTCATTAATTTGTCCGTAATAGCCTATACGCATAAAGAACTAGAATTGCCGGTATTGAGCGCTAACTCATACTGCTAACCCGCCTAGGCAGCTATCGACACTGATTAGCACGTTTCTAGGGTCCATCAAGACTTTGTCCTAACTAACACTTCACTATCAGTACTTCATGTTAATTTACGAATTACGAATACTAGATTGGCCAGACCTCTTACTCATTTTAATTAATTCAGTCGATCAACGTAGCTGACGTTGAACCTCCAGATTAAGTTTCCTAAAATTTGCTTCGGTAAACCGATATAGACCGCCAGTTTACCGAGGGCGGCTTTTCTTAATTTTGGATCTACATTGCTCAATACTGATTAATCTAAGCAAATTATGGGGTCGTTAAACATGCAGATTAACTAATAGATGTAAATATGAACAGATCTACCATATTGAAGACAAAAAAGAACGTTCAAAGATTTATACCTTCGACGATGGGGATCTAGCTCGATCCACTCAAGCTAAATATGGTAGGGGAGGGAAGGAACCCAGAAAATAAACTTCAAAAGCTTAGGAAAACTTTATTTCATCAAATTGTATAATGTATATAATAAAAGATTGAATATAATTGAATTCATATGAAATAATCGGTTTATGAGGATTTATATATATACAATTGCCGACTTATGACTCTCAGAAACCCTAACCAACCTCGTAAATGCGGCAAAATCGATTTCTTGTTCCTCAAGACCCTCGGTTTACCGGACCTAGCCCACGGTAAACCGGGCTCACTTTTCTTCTTTTTTCTCTGGCAGATCTCTTCTTGGACTTCATTTACTTGGCCTAACACTCTTTCCTCTGGTCCAGCTTTGTCCTTAAATGCTCCGGATTTGATACATCCTAAAAAATACACAAAACACAACAAAACAGTACTAAACCTTCGGGAAAATAACACAGATGTAGAATTACGAACCTAGGAACATACACATAGCATTTAACACATATTCCATATAATAACGAGCCTATCTAGCCTCTCTTCGAGCATAATTCGGGGTGAACAAAGTTATAATTAATGGTGCTATTTAGAATCTAGCGTTATTAGTACCCGAGATATGCCAGCCGGTTTCCTAAAAGATTGCAAAATCAAGGCAGTTGGATTCATATTCCCTATAGATTTCACAGTCCTAGATGTACCGAAAGACCCAAGTGCCCAAGTTTTATTAGGACGGCCTTTCTTAGCAACGAGCCGAGCTATCATGGATTTTGATAATGGAGAGATCTCTCTAAGGATGAATAATGATCCGTAACCGTTAAGATCCTAAAACCCCTAGACAATAGGCCCGAACGTTGCATGATGACCTATGGATCTGGAGACGTAAAAATTGTGGAGATAGAGGATGAGAGGTCTAAGCGAGAGGTTCTTGTAGAAACCTGTGAGCACGAGTTTATGAGAATACTGCTTAGAGAACAAGAGGAGAAGGGCCACAAAAAGACGCTAGAGAAGGAAAGTGCTTCCGTTCAGCGTAGTGAAGTAGAACGGAAACTAGAAAATATGGAATCCTTAGACACTAAGGTTAAGTCTCGAAGCAGGGGTAGACCTAGTGCACAAGCAAAAAGGGCACAGCGTGCCAAGAAGAGAGCTCAGAAAGTTTCTGCGAAAAACCGAGAGATAGCACTCCTAGACGATAAGAAAGAATGTCTCTTTCTCGTCCTAAAAAGCAAAGGAGGAGCATATATTGAACAAGAAGGGAAGTTCATGACAGTAAAAACCTCGAGAGTGCAAGTTTGGCGAGTTAAAACCCTGATCCCTGATTGAATGAGGATCCGAAGACAGTCAAGCTGGCGACTATAAACCCAGAACTACCTCTTCAACCCATATTTAGGAAATGAGTCAATATAAGTAACCGGATTAAATGACGAGCTTTTTTCATCCTACCACACCCCTAGGCTCGAAACCGATGGATGTTGGGAAGTTTTTTTTTATACTCGTTGTGGATTCTAGTGAAGTAGGTTTGGATGCAGTCGGAAATAACAAAAGAAAAGATTAAGAACTAATGATCAGAGGTCAGGATTGAGCAGCAAGTTAGTGAAAGGTGTGCAAAATAGGAAATAAGAAAATCTAGAAAAAAGTTGGCCCCGATTAATCGGGAATCCTACCCGATTAATCGAGCTAGGTTTTATCGAATTCTGCGTGTCAGATTTAAGATCAGACCCTTCGATGACACATGAAGGACACGCATTGCATCGGTCAGCCCCCAGTCAGAGCAACCACCCATTTTTCCCTATTTCCATCATTTCCTCATTTCCCACACTCCACCATTACTCCACCTCCTCAATCCCATCAATCGCACCTCAATCCCCTCACCACCATTACTCCACCCACCTATTATCCCACTAAATCCTCCACCTTCACAAATTTCTCCTATTTAAACACCCATTCATCACCATTCTTCTTAATCTTCAACTACATTCTTCATCCTCATCACAAGTTTCTCCCTTTCTTCTTATTCTTCATAAATCTCGGCACCAATCACCACCACCACTATTAACCATTTTCTTTTCATAATCACCATCTCAACACCTAAAAAACCCTTTTTCCATTCTCTGCTGTTGTGTTATGCTGCTGTAATGTTGTTATTGCTGCCATTCATCTTCTTTCTTCATTAGCAGCTCTGTTTCCAAAAAGAATCTGAAAAATTTGGTCCGATTAATTGGGAGTACCTGCCGATTAATCGAGGGTTGTTTTTGTTCCAGAAAGTCAGCAGACTCTATTATCAGCATTCATGGTTCCGAAACGCAGCAGAACTGTTCGTCGTCCAAGCGGTCATCAGGTTGTCTATGGTGATGCCAAACCCTTGATAGACAGGGTTGAGCAATTCGATTCATTGGAGATTTACGAGTCATTCCGAGGTCATTGGAATGGCAGACCTGTTGCTCGTGAACGTGGCATCAACTTTGAGGATTGTGGCACTATCTTGCCCAGAGCCATGAAGTATCATGATATCCTCGATATGGTAGAGGCACTAAGTCGGTTCAATGCTACGGTGGTGCGTGAGTTCTACGCATATCTGGCGCACAACCCAGGAGTCACATTTGCTATGGTCCGAGGGGTGAAAGTACATTTCACCATCAAGCGGATCAATGAGTATTATGGGGTGTGCAACCCACCAGTGGGCCCGGAGGAGTATACATCATCCTCCAATGTGAATGATATGGAGAGGATGCAGATGATTGCCGACTACTTTGGGGTGGTATGGAAGATAAATCCGATGAGAGTACCAACCATTTTCTTGGAGAATGACCTATCTTGGGATAGGAATATGCTGAACAGATTTGTCTGTTCCCGCCTTCTGCCGACCAAGCATACGGCATCTGTTACACCAAGGCGGGCAAAGTTGATGTTCTACCTGGAGCAGGAATCTCTAGTCAACATCGGCATCCTGATGAACAACTGCATTCAAGATATTGCTGATGAGTCCGAGCGAGAGCTATTGCCTTATGGCCCAATGATAGATATGTTCGCTATGGAGAACGAGGTTCGGTTTTAGTAAATGGCGATTGGGAAAAGCTGAGCCTAAGATAAGGTCGCGATCGGTTTCACGAGCACCTGAGGCGAGTGGGTCGTGGAGGCCGAGAGAGAGCGAACTCAGAGTTCACGGAGGACTCGATCTCGAGAGAGGTCCGATGAGGAGAATGCGAGAGAGATTGTGAGTTTGCATCGCAAGATGCATCGTATGATGGACTTCTTAGGCATTCCTCCTTCAACCCCACCACCAAGAACTTCCTCACGTCACAGAGCATCCTCTTCTGCGGCCAGAACAAGGTCAATTTTGGACCACCTCCCGGTTTTGAACCTCGGGGTGATTTACCTGAGGGCTGGGAAGAATATTTTGACGAGGACTAGTTTATTTTTACTCATTTCTTGTTGTTCTTTGCCATTGTAGTTTTTTATTATTATTTCCTATCTGGTATTGTGTCCGACTTTTATTAATAATATTTGTCGGCTTAAATTGTTTTGGAGTTATTTTATTTCACTTTTACTGCCGCATTTTTATTATACGGTTATTGTCACCCGAGTTTCTTCTCTTGGATTGTTCGAGTTCTGTAGCGCAGATTGTCGACGATTTCCTCTGTGAGACCCACCACGATTATTGGAGATCCATCTAGTTTCCTTGCTCCGTGCTTACTGAAGCTAAGTTCCTTTTCGTTATATATTTTTTCATCTTCTCGTTGGGGACAATGTTTCGATTAAGTGGGGGGTAGGGAGCGTCACTTAGTGTTTTAACATCATATTTTAAGTTGCTTGATTATCTTGATTCTCTTTGACGCACTTTTCACCACATAGACTTTGATTCGTTTCAAGTAAAAATTTGAGCTGACTCATCTTGTTCCACAACGCATAGGTGAGGATCATACCCACTTTTGAAGTAAGTGGCGTATTAACCATATATTCATTTTATGAACCACCTTTTTAAGCACGTATAACTCAATTCATCAGTATGTAGTATAGATGACACATTATTCAATTTAGTATGGAAGAATGAGCATGTGTTATGTTGCATGAAGTAGTAACTTATTAATTATTATTATTACCGTTGCATTCAATTTTTGAGCACGCAATCTGAGTGAGAAGCATTTGGATGAGATGAAGAGTTATCCTAGACCGGGAATCGATATTTGTCGATGGATATACTTTAACCGATTGATGTAGGAGGAGGGTATCAACTTGAATGCCAAATAAGGTAAACCGGGACAAAACGGGCTTGCGAGTGAGAGCGAGAAAAAAAAGAGTGAGAAATCTGCCAAAAAGAAAAAAAAAAGAAAAAGAAAAAAGTATATAATAAAGGCAGTGAGGGAAGCGAATCGTAGCAAAAAGGGCATGACCCTCACATAAAAAAGAAACAAATGAGGACATAAGAGTACTCGGTCCCCAAGTCCGCCCGGGCCAAGTAAGGTTTCATGTTGTTTGCCCGAGTCTGAAGGCAAGAGGAGCGAGTGTGCACATTGATAAATAGGGATTGTGGGGTCTCTATAACTTCATTCTTTTCTTGAATGCACTATCACACAAGATTTATCACACGACACATTGATGCACTGGTAAGTGATGATTAATGGGGAACTTATGGAATGATGCGTGATATATGTTTTGCCTGAAATCCTTGTTGATATAATGTGATTACATATGCACCATTGTTGTTTGAGGGTTATTACACACACATTGGTTAATGACATGAATGTTGTTTAATGTGTTACTAATGGATAAGAGTTGGCATGATCTTTATCCTAGCTATGTGAGACATTGTTTCCTTTTCGCTTTTTTGCTCGGGATGATCAAAAGCTAAGTGGATGGTAGTTGATAACGCCCTAAATACTACCATTAAATGAACCTTTATTTACCCTAAATTATGCTCAAGAGGAGATAGATAGGCTCGTTATTGTGAAGAATATGTGTTAAACACCAAGATCGTGATCCTAGGTTTATGATTCTGCATCTATGTTATTATCCTGTGGATTTGGTACTGTTTTGTCTTGTTTTTGTACACTTTTCAGGATGTACCGAAATCTGGAGCAGCTACGAATAGACCTGGACTGAAGAGAAAGCATTGGGCCAAGGGGAGAAAGTCCAAGAAGAGATTTGCCAGAAAAGAGAAAAAAACTGGCCCGATTAATCATGGGCCAGGCCCAATTAATCGAGGCCTTGGAAGACAAGTAACCGAAGTATGCCGTATCTACTAGGTCGGTTAGGGTTTTATTGATTCTTAAGTCGGCCATTGAGCCTATTTAAAGTGTCAAAATTCGATGTAAAGCATAAATAGATAGATACATATACAAAATCATCATATATACTTTGATACGTATGATAAATTTTCATGAAATAAAGTTTTCTTTATCTCTTTGGTGATTTATTTTCCGGTTTCCTTCCCTCTGTGCCATCTCTAGCTTGAGTAGATCAAGCTAGATCTCCATAACCGAAGGTATGAAGTTTTGAACGTTACTTTATGTCTTTATTATGGTAGATCTACTTGTATTAACGTGTTATAGTTAATCTGCATGTTTAACAACCCTATAATTTACTTGAATTAATCAGAACAAAGCAATGTAGATTCCAGAATAGGAACCGACGCCCCCGATTAATCGCGGCAATATTTAGGTCCCCTAATCTGGAGATTCAGCGTCAGCTATGTTGATCGATAGGATTAATTAAAATGATTAATTAGGTCTGGCCAATCTGATATTCGTATATCGTAAATTAACATGAAGGACTGTTAGTGAAGTGTTAATTATGACATATGGATCCCTAAGAATGTGCTAGTCATAGTCGTTAGCTGCTTAGGGAGGTTTTCGGTCTCGAGCCAGCATCTCTAAAACTTATTATGTATGAACTAATACAACCAACAAATGAGGTTAGTTGCATATAGATTGTCTGCAGATAGGGTTAGGAGATTGCACCCATAGCTAAACTGAATTAAAATGTTCCATTAATTTAGGGAAATTATGTAAGGAAGTAAACATACGGATTAACTGCACCAAGTTAGTAGATAGGTGAGGATGAGGAGGAATACCATGTTTCTTTATATGTTATTGTTGGTCAGCGACCGTATCTCAATTAGGGTAGGTTCGTTTATACTTGAGTTGCATTGTCTCTGTGGGATCGAACTTGATTCGCCGTTACTATGCTATAATTTGACCTAGTACTCTTGCTAGTATGAGTGACGTAATGCACGACATCACAAAACCATCCACTTCTTCTGCAACTTGAAGTGCATATCCAACCATATCATCAAAACCATACCTCTTGGGAGGTACCCCAACATTGATTCTTCTAGATCTGTTGACAGCTATACTCTGCTAACCAATATTCCATGTTTGATGCTCAAGCGACCCAGTGCGGTGGCGGCTTGGATCGGACTCGGTTCGACAAACGAGATCGATGAGTCTTGACTTGGATCAACTGAGTGTTGCATCTCAACTGGCTCCACTTGAAGCTCCACCTGTTTCTCAGCACTCTCAGATTTAGCAATGGATGAAGATTCAGCATACCTCCCCAGTGATGATCTGATCATAGAATTTTCATCAAAGTCCATATATCTGCTGAGTATGACCCAGTTTTCTGCTGATGACCAAATTCTATAACCTTTCTCCCCATCTCCATACCATACAAACACTCCTTTCTTGGCCCTTGGTTCCAGCTTTCCTTCACTAACATGATAGTAAACCGTGTTTCCCAAAACCCTTAGAACTGAGTAGTCAGCAGGCAAGCTTGACCATATCTCAAATTGTGTCTTGAAATTGATCCCTGTGTGAGGACTCCTGTTGATTAAGTAGAATGCTGTACTTACAGCCTCTGCCCAAAATCCCTTTGATAAACCAACATTCGAGTGCATACATCTTGCCCTCTCCAGAAGAATTTGATTCATTCTCTCAGCTACGCCATTCTGCTGAGGTGTATTCCTAACTGTGTGATGTTTGGGAATACCCTCATCCTTACAGAGTGTATCAAACTAAGACTAGCATAATTCCAGACCATTATCTATTCGAAGCCTATTGATTTTCTTGCCTGTCTGATTTTCCACTAGAGCCTTCCATTACTTTAATGTTGAATGCCTCACTTTTATGTTTCATCATCACCACCCAAGTCATTCTTGAATAGTCATCTATGAATGACACAAAGTATCTGTGACCACCTAATGATTCCACCTTTGATGGACCCCAGCAATCAGAATGGATATAATCAAGTGATGCCTTTGTACTGTGTTTTCCTGCTGAGAACTTTCTTCTATGTAGCTTCCCAAACACACAGTGCTCAAAAAATTCCAGTGTCTTGACATTATATCCTTCAAGAAAACCTGCTGATGAAAGGACTTGCATTCCTCTTTCACCCATATGACCAAGTCTCATGTGCCAAAAATGAGTCTCTTTGTGATCGATGAAGCTGGCGAGGATGCCACAATGATAAAGCTGTCTGATGAGAGCCTTGTAATATATACAAGGTTCCCTTCTTGATACTTTTAAGGACCACAACTGAATCTTTGTAGACATCAGCTGAATCTTTGTAGACATTCAGCTCTCCACCTTCTCCCTTGAAATTGAACCCTTTGTTGTCCAGTAGACTAAGATATACCAAATTCTTGGTCATCTGTGGAACATGTCTAACATCTTTCGATTAATGCGAGAATCTATCGTCCTCATCCTCAATCGAGGCTGAGCCGGTTCCCACTATCTTCTGAGACCATGTTGTTTGCCATAGAAATATGACCACCAACTATCTTCTCATAGGTAGAAAACCACTATGTGTGGATAAATATGATAGGATGCTCCAGAATCTAGGATCCAAACATCAGCATGATGTGCTGAATCCCCAGCAACTAGAACCATATCCTCATTAGAATACTCAACATCTACAGCTGTTGTGCCAGAATTTCTCTCCAGCTGCCTTTTCTTCTTTGGACAATTGGACTTCCAATGTCCTTGCTCCTTACAGTAATTACAGGCATATGTGGACTTAAGACTTTTGAAACTACCCTTCTTGGATATCTTCTTCTATCCATATCCTTTAACACTGCTGCTGCTGACTACTAGTCCAGCAGCCTTATTGTCTGTGCATGCTACTTTTTGTCTCAGCTCCTAGCATGCAAGGCTGCCCTTACATCGTCTAAAGCCATTGTATCTTTCCAACTATAAAGGACTGCAAAAAGTTCTCATATGATGCAGGTAATGACACCAACAGGATTAGGGCTGCATCTTTATCTTCAATTTTAACATCAACATTCCTGAGATCAAGTAATATTGTGTTCAGTTGATCAAGATGTTCCCTCAGATGACCTCCTTCATGCATACTCAGACTGAATAGCCTCTGCTTCAGCAGCAACTTGTTGGTTAATGACTTAGTCATATATACAGGCTTTCAAGCTTCAACCACAACTTGGCAGTAGTGTCTTCCTTAGCAACTTCAGTGATAACATCATCAGATAAGCACAACATGATGGTTGAATGTGCTTTCTCTTCAAGACTGGCATAATCTGCTGCACTGTCATCCCCTTTATTAGATAAAGGACTCCACAAACCTTGTTGCGTTAACAAAGCACGCATCTTGATTTGCCAAAGTCTAAAACTGTTTCTTCCTGTAAATATATCGATTTTTACATTAACTGCAGACATCTTTCTTGCCAAAGAACATAACTTTTATCACAGAATCTAGCACCGTTGAAGGTCTTGATGAAGATAAACGCCATTCGTACAGATGATTAACCAACGCTCTGATACCAGTTTGTTATAATAGGATAGGGAATCAAGATGCATGATTGATAAAATAACAGATGCATACTAACAGTAATAATCAACAGAACTAACAGAAACAAGAAGAACACAAGATTTAATGTGGTTTCTGCGTTATGCTGACTACTCCACGGACAGAAAAGAGATATTTTATTATGCACTTAATTTCAGAAGGATTACACACACATTGATTACAACAGTTGGTATTTATAGGCACAATTCCTTAAACCCTAACCATCAAAAGATCATTGTCGGAATTGTCAGAAATGCCCTCAAACGTGACTCAGTATCAGCAGACATCACCATACTTATAACCATGCAGCTCAGATGTAGAACCCAGTTGTATCCAAATCCTTAGCAGACCTCAAAGAAAGCTTGACACGAAAGAGACTCAATGAGACTTCCCAGCTGACTTTCAAAGACTTGAATACACTTCATTCAGGTGACCATCTTTCAGCTGACCTATTAGATTAGTTTATAGGATGTAGAGTTTAAGTCGTTTTGTAGACATATATATATATATATATATATATATATATATATATATATATATATATATATATATATATATATATATATATATATATATATATATATCCCTCTTCTATTAAGAGTGAAGAAGGGTGTTCCACAGTGTTCCACGTCTCTATATTTTTGTGTTGACACGTGTATTGTGTAATAATAAATTAGTTTTTTTTTTCAATCTCTTTTTCTGTTGCTTCTCCTTCATTTCTCTTCTTACCTGGAAGCCTCGCATGTCAAATTCATGTAATAAAAAAAGGGAAACTTGACATTATATGCCTAAAAAGTAATCTATCTGAATAATATGCCTAAAAAGTAATCTATCTGAACAATATGCCCCGTATAGTATCCTTTGTAAAATATGCCTACGACCCACTTGCTTGGCATATGCGTCGGATTTATTGAGGGAGCCCAAAAAAATTTGAGAAAAAAAATGTTCTATGGGAGAATATCTGCAACTCTATGTATATACCTATATATTTTGCAAACCAAAAAAATAAAATAAAATAAATAATAAATGTTAAAAATGATAAAATTCATGTATTAACTGACATTATTTCAGTGGGTTGAATATAATGGAAAAAAACACAAATTGTCTAGTGGTGCATCGATTTAATGGTGAGATTCTGTTATAATGCCTAATGGAAGTAGGTGTTGAATCCCGTTAGAAACGAAAAAAAAAAGAAGAAATGAAAAGAAAACATAAATTGACATTCCACTGGACGATTATGTCATTTTTATGTTTTTTGTTTTTTCTTTTGTTTTAATGGATTTGTTTGATATTAAAAAGTTTTAGTGGATTATTTTTAATGGATTTGTTTGATAGTAGAATTGAAGTCGTTAAATGTGATGATAGTAATTTAAATGCGTTTCAGATGTCTTTTGCCATTTTTCACCATTTTTCAATTCACTCTTGCCTTTTGACAATTTTTTCACCACTATTGTCTTTAATAACCATTAGCCCATAAAATAAAATAAAATAGGAAAATAGGATCATGTCATTTATTACATTTATTATATTGAATAAGTTTTCATCAGGATATGAATCAAAAAAAAAATCAATCAGGATAAAACAAATTTTCCCAAATTTTCGTCTTATTTTTTATGTAAGTCAATAAACAAGTTACGTTTCAAAAAAAAAATAAACAAGTGCATATTATTTAGGGACGGAAACATTAAGTGTTTTCTTATTTTTTTAATCTTGAGCATTATTTAACGACCAATATCAAAATTTATGCTAGCTGGTAACTAGTCGATCACTTTTATATGTGGAATGCCTATTTTTCTCAGTTGGACTGTCTTTTCTTAGTAAAAAAATTTATAAAGAAAATGCATTTCCATCTTCGTTGTATCTTGATATAAAAAAGGGACTGTATTACGTTAATGCAAAATATTTATTTGAATACGGTTTTCAGGTTTTGTATAATTTTGTATATTTTATATTGTCTTAGACTGTCATCATCCACGCCGTGTTAGTATTTTCTTAAAAAAGTCATTTTACATTCATATGTATTTTCAATGAGCAATGATGTTTTATGTTACACCATTCCATTATTTTACTTAAGGAATTCCACATGTCACGAATATTGTTCTTATTAAATTTTGATACAAATTTATGTCCTAAATAATGCGTGTATTCTTAGTTTTACATCATCCGTGCATTATACACGGGTTTTTGACTAGTTATGTTTATATTGAATTAGTTTTAATCAATCTTTCCCAATTTTGCGTCTAATTTTTTTAATGTAAGCCAATAAACAACCGTCCATATATCATATATGTGGCAACAATAATCATCCAGGACAACAAAATCGCCGAACCCTCAACGCGGAACAAACAATTCGGTATCAACATAGCCTGGATGATAACACCTGAAAGGAAAAATTGGAGAAGAAATTGTAAAAAATAAAATGGATTGAAAAATGGTGAAAATGACAAAAAAGACATCTAAAACGATAAAATTACGAATTATCATATTTAACGATTTGATTATACTATAAAATAAATCCATTAAAAATAATCCATTAATTTTTTTAATATCAAACAACTTCATTAAATCAAAAACAAAAGCAAAAAACATAAAAAAATACATAATCGTCTAGTAGAATGACAAATTTTTTTTGCCGTTATATTCAATCAATGAAATAAATGTCAATTAAAAAATGAATTTTATCCTTTTTAACATTTATTCATTATTTTATTATTATTATTATTATTATTATTATTTTACAGCGTTGTAACCTGTAAGATCATTCTGCTATAGAACTTTTATTTCTCAATTTTTTTTGGGCTCCCTCAATATCCGACGCATATGCCAAGCAAGTGGGTCGTAGGCATATTTTGCAAAGGATACTATACGGCGCATACTATTCAGATAGATTACTTTTTAGGCATATAATGTCAAGTTTCCCTAAAAAAAAAAGGCTTGTACCAGAGAAAGCATGCTCCATCTTGAACATTTGCCTCATCCAACGGCTGAATTGAATTGGCGTCCTATCATCTGCTGCAGGGTTTCAAATCACCGTCAGCTTCAACCCAGCGGTGAAGTGGTCCAACGAATTGTCTGCTGGATTATAGCATTAAGAGCAACCGTACCAATGATAATGTAGCACCCTGTTTTTTTTTTCTTCAGAAAATAGCTTTTTTTTTTTAACAGTAATACAAAATAATGGTACATGAATAGACCCCCATCTCATTGACAGCATCCCACCCCCCGCCATTTGTAGTCACCGGAAGTGATGGCCATCACTGACTTTTTCTCATCATGGCAACCAAGAATTATCTCCTCTCGTGATAATATAGCTTAAACTCCCGTGATTTTTTTTCCTCAGATTATTTATAGCCATTCTTCTTCTTCCACAAAACCTAGATCGAAAATCCACCATTTGCAACCCTATGAATCCCTAATTTCTCTGCAGCAAGAACAATCTCCATCGTCGGTTAATTTCTTTCTTTATTTATAACTCCATGAATTTCCTTAGTTTTTTTTCCAACAACTCCATTAATTGGAAAAATTGGTATGGTAAATGTCTTGAATCAAACAAAAGATGCCGACTTTCTATGATATGAAGTTCTGTGTTTTTTTTTTTTTTGTTTTATTATTATTTATTTATTTAGAGCATGAACTTGTAGTTGAATGATATATTTAAGGCAATAAGTGTCGACTGGGGTTTTTACTCAATTTATACAGTTGCAGGGTGATAAGTTTCTTTTCATTGTTTGATTTCTTAGTCGAAAGTTGTCGTCTTTGAAAGGCAACAGCTATTTGTACTATTTAAGTAAACGATACATAGCAATCAAGGAAGTAGTTGCTAGAGTCTATTGGTCCCTTATTTTGCGCAATTTAGCTTGCGGATTGGATTCGGTGTCCAGAAAATCTGCAGGTGTGTATGTTCAGGGGCGGAACCACCCTACAGCTAGGGTGGTCTAGGTTGTAAGTCTCCATAATTCTAGGTTGTAAGTTGAATCAAATCTACTACCAACATTTTTATTTTTTTCCGGATTTTTCTAACTTTGCGGTTTATATCAAGCAAACCTCGAATTTTTTTTCTGGTTCCGCCACCGTGTATGTTACTTTTTCTTTATCTATGTATCGTCTGCTTAGTAGATGTTTGGTAGGAATATGCAAACAGATGATGTATATTGTGA
Source organism: Gentiana macrophylla (assembly GCA_026214975.1). Classification (NCBI taxonomy): domain Eukaryota; kingdom Viridiplantae; phylum Streptophyta; class Magnoliopsida; order Gentianales; family Gentianaceae; genus Gentiana; species Gentiana macrophylla. The sequence goes on along the minus strand of CM047805.1, from coordinate 40,192,175 downwards.
TGATTAATCTATTATATATAAGTATGTGACAAAAAGTTGGTAAAGTAGCATGGATCATAAGCTCGAAAGCAAATAAAATACAATTTGGTTTCTCACCTTGTGGTTGTTTTTCTTACAGTAGAACCGATACTCTGTTTCTTCTTCCTTTGAGTTTTCAATATGGTTGCCGACTGATCTGAAATTCGTGGCTCGTCATCTGGTTGTCCTTTCCTTGTCTTTGTCCAATAACTAAAGATCAATTCTACACTTGAGTGGACAGTAAATGTCATCCGAATGCTGACGAAGGAGTGATACGAACGGATTAATCATTTAATGAGTGATTACCATGGACCATGTGTTCTTCTACACTAAAATTGAAAATCCGATTCCCGTATCACAGTTTTGACTGTATATTGGTTGTACTGGAATTAAAATTAGATGTACTGGTTATGTCTTGTTGGTGAGGCGAGATCGATGTAATAGGCATATGCGTGTTCGTCCTCAAGTTTAGTATTAGACTAACTTTCCCTTCTGCCTGTTTTTGGAGGAAATTGGTAGCTTGTGTGTTTGTGTGTGTTTTTCCAATAGCAAGACAGGATTGAGTTTACGAACAACAGGTTAATATTCGGTGTTTTAGGCAAGAATCAGTGGAGGATTTGCTGATGTGTTTCTTGCAAACATTGGTCTAATGCAAAGTATGGATTTTATTGAATCAAGGACAAGACGTGAGCGAGGGCCAAAGTGCTTCGCAACCTCCTAGCTCGGATAATATCAGTATTACTCTCCAAGCACCCTTCATTCCTACAATTCCTACGCAATACCCTCAAGCAGGGCTATTTGCCCAGTGGCTATCAACACCATCCGGTTCAACACCTTCACAAAACCCTCCTTACTACCAATTTAATTCTCAACCAACATCTTCACAAATCCCACCCCACTACCAATATAATTGACAAGATAACGGCATCGGGTGAAATGCTGCTTCTTGCAGTCTAGAAGCTTGATGAATTTGGGACAGAGTCTGTGTTAACACCCACCCAAAAGCTTCAGTATGAGGTGAGACAACGGGCAGTGGCGCTGCACAAGAAACAATACGCAGATATATGGTTTTCTGTTATTTCTTCATCTTTGAGTTACACTTAATTTCTACCTGTTTTTATTGTTTATGTTATTTCTTCATCTTTGAGTTACACAAATGCATACTTGCATTGTTCCATTATTACATGTTTGTGAGGTGAAACATGGAATTTTTGTGTGATGTTTTGTTCATGTGCATTGATCAATATATTTTTACTGAGTTGAATGAATCACTTAAAAGAATCGAGTTTGAATCTCAGACATGTATGGAACCCATGTTTGATAACCCGAGGGCGGTACATCTCAAAGGCATCACGGACTTAGAGGGCGATGAAAGTAATCTTGGAGATAGTAAGCCAAAACAACCACTTGATTATGTAATGACTTGGTGTCCTTTTGGGAATTTTTGATGTAATATGACTTGGTGTCCTTTTGTGAATTGTTTGTTTTGCTTGGTCTTTGATAATTTTGCTTGACTTGCTTAAACTTCTACATTTTGTTATGCCAAAGACAAGCACTCGAATATGTAATATGACTTGGTGTCGTTTTGGGAATTGTTTTGATGTAATATGACTTGATGTCTTTTTGGAAATTGTTTTGACGTAATATGATTTGGTGTCCTTTTAGGAATTGTTTGTTTTGCTTGGTTTGTATCCTAGATAATAGTACAACATGCTTTTCTCAAGTGCCAGAAGTGTTGCCATCCCTTTATTTTTATAAACTATATCATAAATTATAATACTTTTTATAAACTATATCATAAATTATAATACTTTTTGGAACACACATAAGACACGATAGAAAATCTATTCAATTCTGTATTTCGTGTAAATTTAGGCTTTACATAGATTGAAATATGTTTTAATCCTCCAAAGTCGAAATTATCACAAAATTCGACTACGATGATTGAAAACGTATTTAGACATTTGTAAAGTTGAAATTTGTAAGAAATGTATTATTCGAATAGATTAAGCGTGATATTATTAATAGTGTCAAAACTCAATACTTGAGAGTGATTTTATTTTTCCAAAACACGTTATCAAAAAAAAAATAGTATTGATAATGCCACAACAAAATGACCACAACATTATACAACACACTTTGGAGTCGTTGATTATGATGTGAGACTTATTGAATCATATGTGTCCCAAAAAATTCAATGGTTTAAAAGTTTGTTGTGACATTTGTTGTGCATATTTTGTTCTGGCACCAGCATTTCTCGTTATGAAATACAATATCAAACATTAATTAAAAATTAGTTATTATTATTATTAAGAAAACATGATTACAAACTTAAATAGATAATGTAATTAGAACTTATATTATATATAACAATATTAATGATTTGAAAATTTATTAGTATTTTAAGCAATAGATGTATGAAAATTTATAACCACTACACCATCTAATCAATTCTGTGCCATCTACTTTTCTGTGGCTATCTGTCTAATCAATTCTGGCATCATCTATACAATTTTTCTACATTTTTCAACCAATACTTTTCATCCACATCACCTTTGGCATGGTCTGTTTCCACGTACCAATTCACAGGCACCATTACGGCTGCTCTAAGACACTTCTTCTATCAAAAGTTGTCTAATCAAAGCATCCAGGTAAGCAAATTCAATGATTCAAGTGGAAGGAAGGCTTTACACAATGAATCATTGGCAGAATCAGTTTAATCTCAGTCCTCTAGGTAAATTTCACATTCCTTTTAGACTCTTTAAATTCTACCTTCAAAGTGTTGTCCTTACACTGCTAACATTTCCTTATTCCTCATGTGAAGAAGACACAAACTCCTCAGTGAAATTACTCCGATTTCAGCACCTCATTTACTGCTTTTTCAGTCCAAAGTATAATTCTGTTCTTTACTCCTCTGGTGTTCTTTTCTCTGCTGCATTTATTAGACCCGACTTTTTTGAAGGTCTATACAATCTTTCGCTAATATTCTTATCATTTGAAGGCATAATTGTTGTCCTTCATCATTTATTGTCTTGCATGTTCAATTTGTGGGCTTTTACAGCTGATGCCTTACATAAATGATGTCTTGTAGCATTTATTGGCTTGCTTGTTCATTCTCTATGCTTTTCAAGCTAATGGCTTACTGTTAGGATGAGTTTTACAGGTCACACATGTTAATGCAATGTGTCGTTTTAGGTTTACCGCTATGGCTTTTAAAAATTTTAGTCTGCTCGTGGCATGTCTTTTGTTCTGTTGTCTTCTCTTCTATGATGGTTCTCATGACTAAGGGATAAGTTAGGTAGGCATTTTTCTTGAACCCAATTTTCATCCACGAACCTATTAGGCAAATGTTTGATGCTTCACCCTCAAAAAAAAAATTTGTTTGAAGCTTTTTGCTTTTGCTTTTACCTTAGAAGGTGTTCATGCAATTGTAGTCTCCTTTTTTCTTCGTTGTTTTTTCTGCGAATGTATCTTATACATGGTTATCTTGCAGCTTTTGTCCCATGTGTTTGATGGAAGCTTTGAAAACATCATGTTTTTGGCCATTGGCTTAGTTAGTATTTTTATATGGATTCTTCAGGATTGAGGTTTTCTAGGTGAAATGTCATTGAAAGAAGGGTTGTTTTCTGTGGTTTCATTGATTAGTTTCTGGGTTTAAGCCATATTCTCTTGGATTTTATTCAAAAGACTTATAGCCCTGTGGTTTCACATTATTATCTTCCCATTTTAATTCCATTTATGTGCCATTAAAAAGGTATTAAGTATGCTTATGCTTGTTACACACTGCTTAGCTTACCCAAATGTTGCCAACAACAAAAAAATTAGCAGCATTATAGCTACGTACTGCTCCTTTTTTTGGAGGAAGATTCTTTTTTGAAGATAAATATGTCTTCATAGTTCTGATTAGAATATTTGTGATTGAATGACTCTTTATAGTTCTGATTAAAGAGGCAGTCTTCATAGCCCAGTCCTTTCCGTTTTCATTTCACCCGTCGTTTCCGCCCTCGTTCCATCTCTATAAAATAGCGTGTAAAACTCTACATCTATATATCTTTTTTCTTTCAAAGTATGTCAACGTTTAAATGAATTATGCAATGTCCCATAAATCATATAGTTCTGAGAATATTTTGTTCAGCAGCCAATTTTTTCTTTGCCCTACTACTGTTGTTCCATTATCTGTTATGCCTTAATGATATGATCGCCGTTCTATTAGGGTTGCTATGAAGCTTTAGATTTGTCATAGAGCTAAGAGAGCACTTCTCAGGTTCATCCACATCGACACTTTAGCTAGCAGATCCAGGCGATGACACGTGTCATTTACGGGAGCTTCCTTCTATTATCTTCACAACGTGCTCTCTCACCTCAAATGCCGGAAATTTGTCTCTTCGGTCATATCCGATCGGTAGGCGTCTAGTCAAGAAATGCATCGATCATTTACCCTTTGGATATGATATTGATCATCTTTTCTTACAAAGCTGATGTTTTTTGGCACACAATTTCTTTCGGTCATCCGCGCCCGTTCATATAGTACATTCTTGAGGCTCCAAGGAAGTTCCATTTTCTTACTTCTCTGAGAATATGGGAAATGAAGTGGATCGTATTTTCGGTTCGGTAACCGGATGGCAGACGTGAGGAAGTTTCATTTTACTCCCCGTTTTGCAACCGGTGCAACCATGACGATGCAATTTTCCTTTAGTCATAATGTAAAATTGGAAGATTTGAAATTCTTGGGTTTTTGCATATATATTCTTGAAGAGTGTTCTAGGTTTTTTTTTAACAAGACATTGCCTTTATGCATTTATATTGGTGGAATTTGTGGCTATTGAGCCCATCCATGGGTGCAACAACGAGAGGTTGTCATTTCATCTTAAAGTCATACATCGGCCTTTTTGATCGACGATGAAATAACTGTCTATTAAGATTGGTCTCTGATAACGCTCTAAATGCTATCATTAATGAACCTTTATTTACCCCGAATTGTGCTCTAGTGAAGGAAGATAGGCCTATTATCGTGAAGAATATGCGTTAAACACCAAGTGTATGTTCCTAGGCTCATAATTCTGCACATGTGTTATTATCCCATGGATTTGGTACTACTTTGTCTTGTTTTCTACACTTTTCAGGATGTACCAAAAACTGGAGTAACTGAGGATGGATCTGGACCGAGAGAAGAGTATTGGGCCAAGTGGAGAAAGTCCAGGAATAGATCTGCCAGAAAAAAAAAAAAAAAAAAAAAGCCCGATTAATCGAGGGCTTGAAGGACACGAAACTGAAGTTTGCCGCATCTACTAGGTCGGTTAGGGTTTATTTGAGCCATAAGTCGGCTATTGTATCTATATAAAGCCACATAAACTGGTTTTATTAGAGAGTGGTCATATTCATTATTATCATATTATACATTATTATCAAGTTTGATGAAATAAAGTTTCTTTGAGCTTTGGTGATTTATTTTCTAGTTTCCTTCCCTCCTTGCCATCTCTAGCTTGAGTGGATCAAGCTAGATCTCCATAATCAAAGGTATGAAACTGTGAACGTTCCTTTATGTCTTTATTATGGTAGATCTACTTGTATTTACGTGTTATAGTTAATTTGCATGTTTAACAACCCCATAATTTACTTGAATTAATCAGAACGAAGCAATGTAGATTACAGGTAGAACCACCACTCCCGGTAAATCGATTGGTCTATACCGATTTACGGGGTAATATTTAGGTAACCTGTCACGGAGATTCAACGTCGATTCGTTGATTGGCGAGAATAATTAAAACGATTAATTAGGTCTAGCCAATCTAAAATTCGTAAATCGTAAATTAACATAAATGACTGTTAGTGAAGTGTTAATTAGACATTGTCTTGATGGATCCCTAGGAACGTGCTAGTCATAGTCGATAGCTGCTTAGGGAGGTTTTTGGTCTTGAGCCGGCATCTCTAAAACTTATTGCGTATGGGTTAATACAACCAACGAAGGAGGTTAGTTGCGTATAGATTGTCTGATTTCCTTACAGTGGAAGTAGATAGGGTTAGGAGATGCACCCGTAGCTAAAACTGAATTAAAACGTCCGATTGATTTAAGGAAATTATTTGGGGAAGTAAACATAAGGATTAACTACACCAAGTAAGTAGATAGGTGGGATGGGGAAGGAATGCCATGTTTCTTTTATGTTTATTGTTGGTCAATGACTATATTTGTCTTCTCAATTAGGTTAGAATCGTTTATACTTGAGTTGCATTGTCTCTGTTGGATCGACCTTGATTCGCCCTTACTATACTACGATTGACCTAGTACTCTTGCTAGTATAAGCGACTTACACGCGTCGGATCAAGTTTTTGGCGCAGTGCCGGGGACTATGGCCAATTTCAAGAATAAACGTATTTAACCTTAATTAAGAAGTTGTTGTCTTCTTTTAATTTTTTTTCTATTTGAGTCTTGAGTCGTCTTGAGATAAACCTGCATCGTTTTACTGTCAGAATAAGAAATTCTAGGCCCGGTTTATCGTGGGTTACCCTCGATTAATTGAGGTCCAGAAAATCAAGTTCTGACAGCTTGTGTGATTCTGTGTATATCCCAGTTAGTTTTAGTTAGTAGGTCCGCAACATTTGGGTCTAATCCCAACTAAGGCGGAAGTTGCTAACCGTTTTCTTTGTTTTTCTTTTGTCTCTTTCACAGGAATCTCGGGACACTAGGATATTCATTCAGCAGGAGTAGAAAAAGGCAAGACGAGTCAAGCACAATGCCTCGTAAAGTGTTGAATATCAAACCAATCTCCATGTATCCGGGATCAAAAGTTAGAGAGCAGTATGAAGCAGATAAGAAATGTGTGGAGGAGGAGAAAGAAGCACTTAAATGGGAAGCCGAAGAAAGCCTGCAGGAGTACGAAACTTATCGCCCAAGTGAGTTTCCTACTGAATTGATTGACATATCTTCTTATTACGATTCCGATGATCCTGAAGAGGATTTGGACACTATGTTTTCTGAGCCTGAGGATTACCCGGACTCGGATACCGTAGTGAAGCTAGAAGACCCAGGGACCTTTCAACTCCCGATCTCTATCAACGGTGTATCTATAGGATTAGGGCTCTATGAATCCGGTTCGAATTGCAATATTCTTCCTTTCTCCCTCTGTCAGAAAGTTAAGATTTAGGTGACCATGGACCAAACTCGGTCCATGACCTTTGTCGATCGTACCCAGGAGATATGCTGCGAGTGCTAAAGAATTGCACAATTAAAGCGAAGGATTCACATTCCCGATAGATTTAACAGTCTTAGACGTACCGGAAGATCCTAGTGCCCCAGTTCTATTACGACATCCTTTCTTGGAGACCAGCCGGGCGATCATGGATTTCAATAACGGGGAGATAACTCTTAGGACCAACAATGATGCTGTAACTGTAAAGATCCTAGAATCCCTAGACAATAGGCCAGAACGTTGCATGATGACCTATGGTTCTGGAGACGTGAAAATTGTGGATATAGAAGATGAGAGGCTTAAGCATCGAAAGGTTCTAGTAGAAACCTGTGAGCATGAGTTTATGAGAGTACTGCTTAGAGAACATGAGGAAAAAGGTCACAAACAAAACGCTCACGGAAGTCAGTGCTTCCGTTAGGCGTGGTAAAGTAGAGCGGAAAATGGAAAATTTGGAATCCCTAGACGTCAAGGTTAAATCTCGAAGCAGGGGTAGACCTAGTGCACGAGAAAAAAAAGAAAAAGCGTGCCAGGAGAAGAGCTCAGAAGGGTTTTATGACGGTTAAGACCTCGAGAGTGCAAGTGTGGCGAGTTAAAGCTCTGATTCCTGATTGAGTGAGGATCCAAAGAAAGTCGAGATGGCGACTATAAACTCAGAACTATCTCTTAAACGCTTAGTTAGGATGTGAGTCAATAAAAGTAACATGATGAAATGATGAGCTTTTTTTCGTCCTACCACAACCTTAGGCTTGAAACCGATGGATTTTGGGAAGGTTTTTTTTACTCGTTGTGGATTCTAGTGAAGTGGGTTAGGATTGAGTCGGAAATAACAAAAGGAGTAAAAACTAGTGATTTGAGGTCAGGATTGAACAACAAGTTAATGTAAGGTGTGCAAAATAGGAAATAAGAAAATCTAGAGAAAAGTTGGCCCCAATTAATAATAGGCATATCCCCCGGTTTTATCGGTTTTTGTGTGTCAGATTTAAGATTAGACCCTTCGATGACACGTGATGGACACGCGTTGCATCGGTTACCCACCAGTCAGAGCAGCCGTCCATTTTCCATTCTTTTCCATCATTTCCTCCTTTCGCACACTCCACCATTACTCCACCTACTCAATCCCATCAATCACCCCCTCAATCCCCTCACCACCATTACTCATCTATCCCACTAAATCCTTCCATCTTCTCCCATTTTCTCCTATTTAAACACCCATTCACCACCATTCTTCTTCATCTTCAAATACCTTCGTCTTCATCACCAATTTCCACCTTTCGTCTTATTTTTATAAATCTCGTCCAACCATCACCACCCATCACCACCACCATCAATAACCATTTTCCTTCCATATCAACACCTAAAATAACCTTATTTCCATCTTATGTTGCTATGTGGTGCTGCTGTAACATCATTGTTGCTGCAGTTCATCTTTCTTCTATCATCAGAAGCACGGTCCCATAAAAAATCGGTAAAATTTAGTCACGATTAATCAGGACTAAGGGCCGATTAATCGAGTCGATTTTGAATCGATGTTATCTGCGATCTCTGTATCGGCGAGGAATGACCCGAAGCAGCAGCAGGACTTTTAAATCGTCGGCGGTCGGCCAGGTTGTATATGGTGATGCCGACCCCTTGATAGACGGGGTTGAGCAGTTTGATTCATTAGAGATCTACGAGTCGTTCCGAGGTCATTAGAACGGACGCCCTGTTGCCCGAGAGCGTGGCGTCGACTTGGAGGATTGTGGCTCTATCTTGCCAATGGCCTTGAAATATCACGACATACTAGACATGGCAGAGGCACCAAGCTGGTTCAATGCTACAGTGGTGTGAAAGTTCTATGCATGTCTAGCACATAACCATGGAGCTACATTTGCTATGGTCCGGTGGGTGAAAGTTGATTTCACTGTTGAGCGGATCAACGGATACTATGGGGTGCACAACCCACCAGTGGGCCCGGATGAGTATACATCCTCCTCCAATGTTAATGATTTGGAGAGGATGCAGATGATAGCAAATTATTTTGGGGTGGTATGTAAGAGAAATCCGATGGGAGTCCCCACCATCTTCCCAGAGAATGATCTATCTTGGGATAGGAAAATCTTGAAGCAGTTTATGCATTTCCGCTTTTCGACCAAGCACACTTTACATCTGTTACACCAAAGCGGGCGGGAATTGATGTTCTACCTGGAGCGAGAATCTCCGAGTTAACATCGAATCACGATGAACAACGCGTCGAAAAATTGCCGATGAATCGGCGAGGCGGTACGCTTATGGGCTATGATAGATATGTTCATTTGTGGAGAACGAGGTTCGATTACTGTCGGTGGCGATTGGGAAGAGCCTGAGCCGAAGATAAGCTCACAGTCAGTTTCACGAGCACCTAGATGAGTGGGTCCAAGAGCTGACGCACACTCCGGTTCACGGAGGGACTCGATCTCAGAGGGCTTTGATTGAGGAGAATGCTAGAGAAATTGCGAGTCTGTATCGCAAAATGGATCGTATGATGGACTTTTTAGGCATTCCTCCTTTTACCCCACTACCAAGAACTGCCCCACGTCACGGAGCGTCCTCTTCCGCAACTGCTGCCTCAAGTTTTGGACCACCTCCCGGTTTCGAGCCTAGAGATGACTGGGAGGACTATTCTGATGAGGACTAGTTATTATTATCTCTTGTTGTTATTTTCCATTTATAGTATTTTTTTTCCTATCTAGTTATGTAGCAGACTTTTTAATAATATAATGTTTTTGTCGGCTTAAATTGTTTTGGAGTAATTTCATTTCTCTTTTACTGCCGCAATTTTGTTCTACCGTTATTGTCACACAAGTTCTTCTTGGATTGTTTGAAATATTTAGCGCAGATTTTTTCGAGGACTTCTTATGCCCGTTGCAATTTTGAAGATCCGTTTCCTTACAGTGCTCCGCGCTTAACCGAAGCTAAGTTCCTTTTCGTTTTAACTTTTTCATCTTCTCATTGAGGACAATGTTTCGATTAAGTGGGGGGTAGGTGTGTCCCTTAGCTTTTTAACACTATATTCCAAGTTGCTAGATTATCTTGATTCTTTTGATGCATTTTTCACCACATAAACTTTGGATTCATTCTAAGTGAGAAAATTGAGCTAATTAATTATATCCTTGTTTCACAACGCTTAGGTGAGAGTCATGTCCACTTTTGAAGTAGTGACATATTATCCATACATTTTGTGTATGAACCCCACCTTTTTAAGCATGTATGACTTGACTCTTCAGTATGTAATGTAGATGAAGCATTATTCAATTTAGTATGGAAGAATGAGCATGTGTATGTTGCATGAAGTAGTGACTTATTAACTGTTATTTTGCCAATTGCATTCAATCTTTGAGCACGCAATCTGAGTGAGAAGTATTTAGATCAGATAAAGATTTATCCTAGACCGGGAATCGATATTTTTCGGTGGATATACTTTAACCAATTGTTGTAGGAGGAGGGTAGCGACTTGAATGCTAAACAAGGTATACCGGGACAAAACAGGCTTGTGAGTGAGAGCGAAAAAAGAGTGAGGGCCGATAGAGCGTAAAACGCACAGCTGTTTTAAAAAAGAAAAAAAGGAAAGAAAAAAAAGAAAAGAAAGAAAAAAGAGCAATAAAACAAACGAGGATCTAAGAGTAATACTCGGTCCCCAGGTCTGCCCGGCCTAAGTAAGGTTGCACGTTGTTTGCACAGTCGAAGGTAAGAGGAGTGAGTGTGCACATTGATAAATCTTGATTTAGGGTCTCGATATCTTCAATCTTTTCTTGAATGCACTATCACAAAAGATTTATCACACTACACATTGATGTATTGGTAGGTGATGATTAATGGGGAGCAATGATGCGTGATATGTGTTTTGCCCGACATACTTGTTGACATAATGTGATTCTGTATGCGTCACTGTTGCTTGAGAGTCATTGCACACATTGGTTCATAGCATGAATATTGCTTAATGTGTTACTTATGGATATAAGCGGGAATGATCTTTATCCTAGCTATGTGAGGCATGGTTCCTTTTCGCTTTTTTTTTGCTCGGGATGATCAAAAGCTAAGTGGGAGGTAGTTGATAACGCTCTAAATGATACCATTAATGAATCTTCATCTACCCCGAATTCTGCTCTAGAGAAGGAAGATAGGCCTATTATCGTGAAGAATATGAGTTAAACACCAAGTGCATGTTCTTAGGCTCATAATTCTGCACCTGCATGTGTTATTATCCCATGGATTTGGTACAGTTTTGTCTAGTTTTTGACACTTTTCAGGATGTACCAAAATCTGGAGCAAATGAGGATGGATCTGGACCGAGAGAAGAGTATTGATCCAATTGGAGAATGTCCAGGAAGAGATCTGCCAGAAAAAAGAAGAAAAATAAGCCCAATTAACCGTGGGCTAGGCCCGATTAATCGAGGGCTTGGAGGACACGAAACTGAAGTCTGCCGCATCTACTAGGTCGGTTAGGGTTTATTTGAGTAATGATTCGGCTATTGTATCTATATAAAGCCACATAAACTGATTTTATGAGAGAGTGGTCATATTCATTAAAATCATAGTATACATTATTATCAAGTTGGATGAAATAAAGTTTCTTTGAGCTTTGGTGATTTATTTTCTGGTTTCCTTCCATCCTTGCCATCTCTAGCTTGAGTGGATCAAGCTAGATCTCCATAATCAAATGTATGAAGTTTTGAACGTTCCTTTATGTCTTTATTATGGTAGATCTACTTGTATTTACGTGTTATAGTTAATCTGCATGTTTAACAACCCCATAATTTACTTGAATTAATCAAAACGAAGCAAGATTCCAGAGTAGGAACCGCCTCTCCCGGAAAATCGGCGGTCTATACCGATTTACCGGGGGAAAATTTAGGTAACCCTAATTTGGAGATTCAGCGTCAGCTACGTTGATCGACAGGAATAATCAAAACGATTAATTAGGTCTGGCCAATCTAATATTCGTAAATAGTAAATTAACATGAAGGACTGTTAGTGAAGCGTTAATTAGGACATTATCTTGATGGATCCCTAGGAACGTGCTAGTCATAGTCAATAGCTGCTCAGGGAGGTTTTCGGTCTTGAGCCGGCATCTCTAGAACTTATTCCGTATGGGCTAATACAACCAACGAAGGAAGTTAGGTTCATATAGATTGTATGTTGTCCTTACAGTGAATGTAAATAGGCTTAGGAGATGCACCCGTAGCTAAAACTGAATTAAAACGTCCGATTGATTTAAGAAAATTATGTGGGGAAGTAAAAATAAGGATTAACTACACCAAGTAAGTAGATAGGTGGGATGGGGAAGGAATACCATGTTTCTTTTATGTTTGTTGTTGGTCAATGACCATATTTGTCTTCTCAATTAGGTTAGAATCGTTTATACTTGAGTTGCATTGTCTCTATGGGATCGACCTTGATTCGCCCTTGCTATACTACGATTTACCTAGTACTCTTGCTAGTGTAAGCAACTTACACGCGTCGGATCAGTCTCACCATCTTCCATTGGATCTTTGTCAAATCGGTGTTGTTTTTTTCATCCAGGAGATGCCAAATCCGGTCAGATCTTGTTGTACAATGCTATAATAAATATAACGAGATCCGGGAAAAAGGCGATTGCACAATGAATATTGTGTAGATTCATGTCAACTCCTTTGGCCCTTCGCCTTCTAACCAGGTAAAAAACTAAATGCACAATATATAGATCAAGATCAAGATGAAGATGTACTTTTTTATATTCATTTCCATCTACTTTTATCTTTGGTGCAAAAATATTATAAACCTCCACAAGTTTTCTTGTTGCAGGGAAAAGGCTTGAAATAAAGATTCATGTTGTATTTCCCAGGCTCAAAAACGATATTTGAATATGTAACCAATCACACAAGACAAAACTAGTACCTTAATCCATACTACATACCTGAAGTTCTTGTACGATCAACAAGTGTTGTTTGTTTTAATACCTGAAATTCTTCTACTGTGAGTTCTTTTAATTGTTCGTCGATAGACTCCCAGTTTTCAAAGTTAATGGGACATCAAGACTATTTACGTAGATAATGGTTAGCCTGAATCGGTCCATTAAGAAATGGATATCCTTGGCATATCAACTTATGGAAGATATTAACAAATGGATATCCTTGGTCATTTATTAATGGAATCATTCGGGTAAGCCAGTCTACAAAAACCGCAAAGAGATCCCAAGGCTTTGTAAGAGATTCCAATCTGTTAAAACAAAGAGATCTCACGGCTTTATATTATCGGGTCCACACAACACACATAATGGGCAAAAAACACATCTAAGTATACTTTTAACTAACACACTTACATTGCCAAAATTAGATTTTATTATGAGGAAAAACGTAACTAGATTAATTATACTTTTCATTTTAACTCACTTACATGGCCAAAATTCATCATTGGAAAGTTATTTACAATGTGAAGAAATACACTAATTTATAGTTGGGAGTACACTAATTCACTGGTGGAGAGTTGTTTACAAAGTCAAGAAACACTAATTCAAAGTTGTTATATGCACATTAAGTATGCCATTACAATGAAATTCAGCATATAACGTCATGAAATCTTGTAAGAATTATCATTTTGTAAAAATATAATTATATGTGACCTTTAAGTTATTTAAATATTATGTTGGTAAATATATTATTGGTTCATTATTAATTAAGGGTATTATATGAAATCCTATGATGGTTAGGGTTTTCATTCTGCAATGTTTCATAATGCTCTAGGTCCCTAGTCTTGCCTATATACAGACTGTCTGTGTACCATCGATTGGTGATCATACAGAAAATAGGCATATACCAGAAGACCTAATAGCACAATATACTGTCACGTGCATATGGAGTTCTTCTCTATTTCATGGCTTGGATCGCTATGGCAAAACGGAGACGTAACGGAGACGGAGTCGAGTGATAGTGGATTTAGGAAAACGATCCTGTTGATTTCTTCCGCTTATTCAGATACTTTAGATCTATCGTTTTTCCATCAATCTGTCGTTACATTAACACAGTATCGTCAGATTCAAAGACGTTCCTAATTAGCTGACTCAAGATGACGTTGCTTAGAATGTTAGCCACTTTGACGTTCTGCAATGAATATGGACGTCACATGCACTGACGAAGGAACGAGTTACCCTAGTGGGCTTGTATGACTTAAACGTCATCCATGCTGACGTTTTATCTACATCACAACGTCACTGTGGCCGACGTTTTAGGCACCCGGTTGTCTTCCCCAAACCTCCAATCGGAAAACGGCCGATTGATCGAAAAACACCCAAAAATCCTCCGGTTTCAACCCGATTTCAACCAACAACGAATATACATTACAATGAAATAAACGAATACAACTAATACACATAACAGTACATGTTTCATTTCGACGGAAAATCGAATCCCAAATCAAGCTAAAACCTCCGATTTGTATCGAATTACCACCAAAATGCAAACAAAACAAGATACTTAAGTGATTTGCTTCAAAGCGATGTTGTTCTTAGCTTGATTCTTGTAACCGATGCCTCGCTTGCGGTTTTCCGGTGAGATTTTTATATTCCGGTGTCTTCTCCGATGGTATTTCCGGCGAAATTCTTAGGGTTGTGTTTTGGTTTAGTGAAATGAAAAATAAAAGAGAAGTAATGTGTATAAAAGGGTAGGGGAAGTTAAAAGGATCAAAGGTGTTAAAAAGGATTAAAGTGTTACTTTGAAGTTTTTAAAACATGAGAAACTAAAGTACAAATTTCAAATGTTATTAAAATAGAGGTGTCATCAGAGATTTGAGATGTTATTGAAGTAAATGGAAAATAATAATAAAAAAAGATACCGATAAAAAGATTGTAGTGTTGATAGAAACCGACTTATTTATTACTCAAAAAGATTTGTTGCTAATTATTAATATTATTATTATTATTATTTTTCGGGAAGGGCTTGGTGCTTCTAGATACACATAGACCTGGCCAAACCAAACCGGGAC
This sequence comes from Gentiana macrophylla, assembly GCA_026214975.1. Lineage (NCBI taxonomy): Eukaryota > Viridiplantae > Streptophyta > Magnoliopsida > Gentianales > Gentianaceae > Gentiana > Gentiana macrophylla. Next base: position 40,176,996 of record CM047805.1, on the reverse strand, counting down.
CGGCGGTTGGAACCGGAACCGCCGGTTGGACGGTTGGGGATTTTTGGAACCGAAACCGAACCGGAACCGGCGGTTGGACCCGGACCGGCCGGAACCGGAACCGGCCCAACGGCTATAATTGCAACGGCTAATTTTTTTTTCTCCTCCTCCTCCCAAACACCTCAAAAAAAAATCCTATAAACCCCATTCCATTTCCAAAATCCTACACCAATCTCCTCTCAATTCTTGCATCTTCTACTCATTTCTTACATCTTCTACTCATTTCTTTGATTATCAAGTTTGTTTAATTGTTAAAAACAACAATCAAATTTATTTTACGATACCGATTTTTGAAGTTGTTCTGATTAAATTGTTACTTCAATACGGTTTTAGTTATAAGTAAATTTGGTTTTGTATTTTATTCAACTAATTTTTTTACAAGTGTAAAAAAAATACAATTGTATAATCAAATTTACTTTACTAGACCAAAATTTGAAGTTTTTCTGATTTAATCGTTACTTCAATTCGCTTTTAGTTATAAGTAAAATTGGTTAGTTAAATTAATTTTTTATAACCGTTATATTTAATTTAGATTTTGTACAATGTCAAAAAGATGTGCATCATCACAAGGCAATCGAAATGTTTTTTTTTTAACAGCAAAAAGAGAAATATATATTAAGATCAAAACAAAACCAACGAGAAGCTGGAAATGTTCAGGAGAGATACAAAGAGTTACAAATAAAACATGAAACAAATCACAAAACTCAAAAGGCAATCGAAATGTTACTTTCCGTGATGACACGGTTGTGCCGGAATCGGATGATCTTCCCGGTGGCTATCGACCCCAATATTATGCAGACCCTGTCACCGGTAATCACATTTCGATTCCTCAGTTCGACACACTTTCAGGTTACAATCAAGATGATTTTGATTGTCATTAAGACGATATAATGTCTCAACCTGGAAATTTTAACATCAACCTTAACGAATGTGAAGATAATGATGAAGTTGACGTTGATGATGATCATGATGTATTTCCGAATGCTTCCCGTCCTAGACAAGGACATGGTGGGAGTCGGCGTGGTGCTAGTGCTGATCCTACTCCTACTCCCGAGTCAGTCGATTTAGATGGTGGTGAAAGTACCCGATCCAAAGCATAAGTAAAAAGGTTAAAATCGAGAATTTTTACGGAATTTTTCACAAAGGTTCCTTGGGTGATGAAATAGCATTAGCTAACCCGGAAAGTATTTCTTGGGGTTTGCAATTCTGTGGCCAAAAATACCAATTTAAACATGCGGTGGTTATGGAGCGATCTGGGGACACATTTAAGTAAACACCGGAAAAATTGGAAGACAGGGCTTAAACCCCAAATTAAGCGTGCCGAGCTCCAGCAGAGGTAACACTAATCCACTCTTTATTTACACTCGTAATAACTGTAGAGATCTAACCACGGATCTTATTGCTGGGATGAGTCTTCTTTTTAGCTTTCCTGAGAATCCTATTTTCGAAACTTACGTACAAGGGGATTTGCAGCCGGCTTTTACTCGTATCCATCGTGCAACGGTTACTAGGGATTTCAAAAATAAATTTATTAAACGACAAAATATTATTAAAGAAAGTTTGAATAAAAAATAAATTCCGAATATGTGTATGTGCCGATATTTGGGAGGATAGGAGGACCAACAATTTTTATTTGGGCATGTCGGCTCACTGGATTGACAACACTTGGATTGTCCAAAAGAGGTTACTTGCTTTTCGTTTATTTAACGAGACTCATAATGCTTCTAACATTGTATCTTTATTAATTGATATTTTTGAGGAATACGATTTAAAAGGTAAAGTTTTTTCCTATTGCGTTTGACAATGCTTCAAACAACACTGCTTCTATTCCCGACTTATCCCGATATTGTGAACCTCTTTGTAACGGTCAATTTTTTCATGTTAGATGTTTATGCCATATTTTTAATTTATGTGTAAAAGATGGTCTAAAAGTTTTTACCATAATATTAATGCGATAAAAACTGCGATTTCACATATTTTAGGTAGAAATATTCTTGTTAATAAGTGGTATAAATTTCTTAAAGAGAAAGGTCGTCGCCACGTCAAGCGCCATGAGATATACCGCATAGGTGGAACACGACTTATGATCTTTGGAAAAAACAAACAAAATTAAAAATACCTTTTGTAAATTTTTAAGTGAACACTGCCTGAAATGAATATCGTTTGTATCCTCTATTTGAATTTGCATGCAAGAAAGCGATGGATGTTTTGAAATATTCAAAAATTTACTGAATTGTTTTCAAAATGTTATCAACCCACAACACATTTAGTCTTGCCTGCTTTTCTAGAAATAATGCCGAGTTTGAAACCATGGAACACGACGCTACATTATTTCAATGTTTAGGGCCGATGAAGGAGACATGGAATAAGTACATGTTGTATATTCCTGACACTTATCTCATTTCTTTATGCTCGACCCTCGTATAAGACTAGTAGGTGTGTCTAACATGTTAGGTGCTCACTATGATGTTTGGTCTGTTACTCATAATGTGCCCCCAGTAGATTTTACAGTTGAGGTAGTTAGACTAGAAAATTTATTAAACGCTTTGTATGTTGAATATGGCGTATGTATGGATTGAGAAGCGACGCGGTTCCCAATCCATCCGCAAAATTTCTACTAACCTGCGCAGGTGTCATGCGGGGACTTCAAAAAGTTACGGATAGAATGAATTCGAGCAGCGAGGAGGGGCGACATCATCATCCGATCAACGTACAGAGATATCCAAATTTTTAAACACAACATTTGAAGGCTGTGAAACCGAATCCTATGATTTCGACTTCGACCTATTGAAGTGGTGGAAGAGACATGCTAAAGAATTTCGATTACTAGCAATGACGGTGGTCGAGTTTTTAAGTTGCTCTGTTTTAGACCGTCATTTGTTGAACGAACCTTTAGCATGGCGGGATATGTCTTACTAATAAAAAAGATGTTAAACTTACGTCCCACCACTTTAGAGAAGCAAATACTTTGTCAAGATTGGAAACAAGTTGAGAAGAGGGTGCAAGACATTGAGTTAGAAGATGAGGAGTCACAGTTCGAAGGTGGTGACACTGATAACATTATTTACATATAAATAAAATAACACAATATTAATATTATATTTAAAACCAAATAGAAAACTATTTATAAAAAATATATATATTACATTCGGTTTAGTGTTATTGTGGTGAAAATAATAAGTATTATATGAAAGTGAAAAAAAAAATTTATGAAATTTTAAAACCAGTAACTTGAGCCGTGACGCAGGCAGAAAGCAACAAACCGAGCAATGAGCCAACCGACACCAACAAGCAACCGCCGTTTTTGAACCTCCAACCGCCGATTCGCCAAACCCACACAAACCGGCCAGAATCAAAACCGCCTGTTTCGATTCCGATCCAGTCCGGTTGCACAATTTGGCCAGGTCTAAATACACACATAACACCACTATTCCCTAAAAAGAAAGAAAGAAGAATACGCACAAATAACGTCTATCCAGTAACAGAAAGAGTTACGTGACGATAACCTTATCCAATCCCAAATGACAGACATTTCCGACGTGTCACAAAACCATCGCTACGTGTTACACAATTAGCCCACTTGCCTTGATTGATCGACACGTGTTGGCCTCACATATACGCAAAACCGTAGCTAAATTTCTTCATCAATAAATAAATAATAGAGCTCTCTATTTTTTAAAAAAATATAAATAAATCAAAACACATCTTATCCAAAGTTTCGCACCAAAAACACAAGAAAAACATTCCACTATTTCTGAAGAAATTTCTGCTGTTTGTTTAAGAGGATGGCAATTGTTGAAGAACCGATAATCTCTAGACTCGACCGCCTTGATTTCATTGTGAGTTTATTAATTAATTTGTGCAAATAACTTTATTATTATTATAATTGTTTCATAATAATATTGAATAATTATGTGGAACTCAGTTGAAGCAATTGGAAGATATTAGGGGTGGTTATCACTCACCAAAGAGTTCTACAGCATCAACGGAATCAGGCTTAACAAGTGGTGGGCAAGCTCCGTCGTCGGATTTCTCTCCCAAAAGCTATGAAGCGAATTTTCGACCGTTGGATGATGCGGTCGTTGAAGCTGAGATGAAGGGAACTCTAATGGGTAGGCTGCTAGTCGTAGAGCAACGCGTGATGCAGGTAATACAATATATATATATATATATATATATATATATATATATATATATATAGGGTTGGGTTCCCTACATACCATATACTATCCATGCTTACCGTACATACTACTTAAAATAGTGCATCTGATCACTATTTTAGTGCAGACTGCTATTGTTTTCAGGTCTGCAACTACAAATTGAGGAGCAGGTTTCTAGTTAGGTTTCTAGTATTACCTAATAGCAGATTTCCCCGCTTCATTAACTAGGTGCACTCAAACAATAACAGTGCATTAAAATAATGATCAGATGCATTTATTTTAGTATGTATGTACATAGCATGGATCAATAGGTATGTATATGAACTCATTTCTATATATATATATATATATATATATATATATATATATATATCACTTTTAAGTTGAGTAATGATATGTTCACAACAGTTGTTCCTAGATTAATTTTCCTAGATTAATGATGTAATCTACATGATAAACGGTTTCACCCGTGGTGAAACAACCGTTGCACGTATCATTACTTTTACGATACATCTTCACTTTTAAATCTTTGAGAAATTAAACGATACAACCACAAACAATTGAAACAACATTAATTTATATCATTGATTATTTTGAGAACTATATTAATCGATCTAGGCCGTCTCAATAATCAATAATGTCTATTAAGGTTGTGTCGATTGTTGTGTATTTTGATTGTGGCTGTATCAGTGCTTTAAATCTTAATTACTTGAGCCCAAAATATAAGTTCGTTTAAGTTTTTTTTTGTTCCATAATACAAGTCTATTTAGATTACCAATGAAATATTTATTATATATTTTTTTTATCATTATTTATTATTTATCCATTTACTTTTCACTCCTTTGCATCAATAACACCCAAAAGTCATTTTATACACTTTTATCAAAATTAATGACACATAATTAATCAATTTAACTAATTTTTTTAATCTGTGTAAAAACCTCAATCGGACTTATATTTTGTGACAAGACAGATCTAGTATATCAGAAGTTACCGAGTAACATTTTCTGATAATTTAAGCCCATAGTATTTTTTTGGTGTATTTCTTCTGACCACACACATGTCACTTAGAATGTGGTTGACTATATATTCAGAGACTTTGTTTGAGTAAAAAGTTAAGTGTTTTCTAAATTCAATACTGAATGTGGTTGGGACAGCTGTGTCTGCAGTTGGAAGAAGAGGTAGAAGATGAAAGGAAGAAAGAGAAAACACAAGTGATGATGAACAACAACAAGAAGTCGTCTCCAACAAGAAGAGGAAAGGGGGGTGGTCTGAAAAGACTAGTCAAGTCTTGCATGGGTGCTGGTGGCCATGGTATCAAAGATCGATGATTCTTTCTAGCATATATTGCATGTTTATATGTTTTTTTTTGTGTTTTTTTTGTTTTGTTTTGTTTTTGAGAGTGCAACTATTGTGGGAGACTGAAATAATTAGTAATAAAAATGTAATATATTAATGATATATAGAGAGCACACTATTATGTTAGTATCCCCAATGGCCTATTGTTAAAATGGGTCTAAAAGTGAAAAAAGCTGTAACTTAATTTAATATTTTTTTAATGCAAGTTTTAGAGATGAGTTCAACGTTGCCTACAACAGCCCATTTTACCACAGCTAAAAAAAATATATATAAAAGGAAACCAGCCAATAGCATTTTAGATTTTGAGAGATTCAAAGAAGAGTCTCCCTGCAATAGTACAATCAACCAATAAAATAATTTATCTTCTCCTAGGATGGTGTGCACAAACGTGAGAGTGATGGTGGATAGTCCCACTACCACCTCCACATGAATACCTACTTTGGTGTGGTTGGTTAGGCTATTGTGGTGATAACAACAAAAAAGTAAGTGTGGCAGACGCTTCACATGTTGGTAAAGAGAGCCATTGCTGATACTCTTAGTGCAGTACAGTGGTGCATGGAAATATATGTGTATCAGTGGCGGACTCAGGAAAATTTTTCAGTGGAGGCCAAATTAAAAAAAAAAGATGAAAAAAACACATCTACTAAGATTCGAACCTGTGACCTATGAGGAAAATTTTCCAGTGGAGGCTAAATTAGAAAAAAAAAAAAAAAAATGAAAAAAAACTCATCTACCAAGATTCAAACCTGTGACCTATGGATAGATAATAAAGCTTTTAAACAATTAACCTAAATTGATAATTACATTAGATATTGTCTGAAATTATATACATACACAGTTTTAATATTATTAGAAGGGTATATTAATAACTTCGTCCGGAAATTCGAGTGGGGTCAATGCACCCCACCCCTGTAAGGCTGGGTCTGCCCCTGATCTGTATACATCGATCCCACTTATCGTTGCTCATTGTTTTTTAATTAATGATATTTTCTACTAGTCAAAATGACTGTCATTTGTTAATTAGCCAATCAGTGAATGTAATATTCTGGAAAGCTTGGATTTCGTTTTTATTTTTATTTTTGTAGAATTTTAACCCCATCGACACATTGTCTAGCAAAAATATGAGGCTTATATAGCCCAATGTCATAAAAAAAAAGGGAAAGATATTAAGATGACATCATAATTTAGACTTAAAATAGGCTTATAGCCAAATGGCAAAAAAACTAAAACAACGTTAGCCCAAAAAGAAGGAAAGATATTAAGATGACATCACAATTTAGACTTAAAATGAAGGGAAAAGAAGGAATAAGACATCCTCGCTCGTGGATACCGAGTCATTTTTCGAAAATAGAACGTTCGGCACGTGACATTTAACATAAATTCTAAAACTCATCATATCTGATATCATATCAGTGTAATAAAAGAGGACGCTGAAGAAATACTTGCCGAGACTCGGGGGATAAATCCTCAGGATCTTCCAAAAACACAGCACAACCGAAAACCATTGTTGTCCAACTAGAATCATATTTAACCATAACAACTACAGAATCCACAAATCCAACTAGAAGAAATAACTGACTTGACACGCATACGATACTATATATATATAAGCTAAAATACGACATACCTAGGCATCACGACCGAACTTCAGCAATCCATCATATGCTTGATCTTTTGAGATATCAACACGTTCTTTATATCCCGGCAAAAACCTTCTCAACCAAAAGTGAAGGAGCACCGGCTAGATGCTCAGTTGGAATAAAAGATCGAAATGAGATATTCATTTTGTCATAAGCCGGGAGACATTGTAAAGAAATCAAAACGTTGACACAGCGGAATTAAAAAATTTGACTTCATTTAGCTAATGATCCACTCCATTGAACAATAAAAATGCAAAAAAAAAAAAAGGACAAATATCATACTGTATGATCCAAAAGATCGAAGCTTTGCTTCAGTTGTTGATCTTTTACAATAGCCGTCCAAGTGTCCGGCCTCTGACAGTGATCCATACAAACTATTCCCCAAAATCCGCATTAATCGCCAAACGAAAAGTGCGGCTGCTAGACCGTCTTTTCTCCTCCACCCATGGATATTGGCACCACGTCTCTATATTTCTCTTGGAAAAAACTATTATCTCTTGCAGGTGTGTTGTGTATGAGAAAAACAATCCCTTTTTTTAGAGTTATGAGTCGTCACCTATTTTTTGGAGTAGGAAGGAAAAAAATCATTTCCCTGTGGAATAAGGATTCTCTTAGTAAATAGATAATTATGTTTTAATTACTTTCCTTAATCCAATTACGAAAGCAACTTCCTAGTAAATTCCTTTACGTACCTTGCAGAATAAGTAATTCTAGGATATTAATCAAGCAAACATCCTGGATAACCACCCACCAACTGCTTAGCGATTTTGAGCATGGCCAGCAATGCCAGTTGGATCAGCTCTTTGTCCTGGGTTGGATGTCTCTGCTGCATTTTGTATAGTGTGTACATCTTCCATATGAGCATTGGTTTCATCTTTGTCATGTTCGATTAGATTGTGAACAACTTTCTCCTTATCGGCATGATTATCTTTGCCACCCAGATAAGCTTTGTTGCTGCGAGTCATGTTTTGTTAATGATTGCTTTGAATACACAATATTTTGAAAGGGTTCACCTTCTAGCGCCAAATAATGATGTCTGGAATCGTTAGGGTTAAACCTATTGTATGCGGGTAATTAATGGACCTTGTGAGGATGATCCAATTAGATGTTTAGTGTATTTGAATGTGGTTGTGCAAAACAAATAGAGCATTCGAGGTCATGGAGCTTGCCTTCGGGAGGGGGGCACTCAGTAACAGTTTATAGAGAAATTTCTATAATTGACAGAAAGCTAGAACACAATACCAAAAGTGTTGCACTTTAATTATTTCTAAGGATGATAGTCCTTTTAAAGGCTTCCATCATGAGGGAGATGATTGTGTTGTAGATCCAAATTGTGCATGACAAGGTGGAGCCGTATAAAAGCAATAATGGAGCAATCATGACTCAAATGGAGATAATCATGGAGCATTTAGATCCAAATTGTGCATGACAAGGTGGAGCCGTATAAAAGCAATAATGGAGCAATCATGACTCAAATGGAGATAATCATGGAGCATTTACATAATCGTGGGTTAATGCTCATTTAATGGGGTGTAATTGTCTTCTGAAGTCAGTACTGACTTGCCCTGAGTTGAATGTAAGAGGCCAATGTGAACTTGCACCATGTCGGTAGTATGAGGCCGTAGACGTTTTATATCGTGTGGACCATGAGAGGCGGAGGACGACATCATTATACCGGACATGCAACGACATGTAGATAAAATGATGATAGGGGTGACTTGCGCTGTATGAAGGTGAATCTTGTTGAAGCCATCTGTTATGTAAATCTCAATATTGAGCCCGAACTCATGTCGGCCAATTAGAGGAAAACACACGATTAAATCTGATGAGTGTCACGTGTATGAAGTCGGGTCATACCATGTCATTACGTAATTTATAATATTCTACAAGCTCAAAGATATTACTTATATGCATATCTAAGCTATAATTCAACCCTTATGACATCATGTTTGGATATTCTACTATCTTATTACATAAGTAATAAAAACATGCATGCAAACTTGAGTTTTAAGTTGGAACTTGTAAATTTTGGTTGACTTGGACAACTTGAAGAGAGCTCATTGAGGTTTTTGATCAGGTTGTCACATCATATGGAGGGGCTTGGAGTCAAAGATATAGTATACACTTTAATCATGCCAATTTGAGCTAATGGATCATCATAACTTACTTGAGTTGATCCAACACCTAATGTACAAGGCTATTTTTGTGGGCCGTTATGCAGCTTATTACAAACACATAATAAGGATTACATGTCCATTGGACCACTACATGACCATACGAGGTTGTAGTCCACTTGTGCATCATCTTCTTGTATACCAAGCCCAAATTACATATGAAGGATGTGTAATTATTTGCTTTGTTCTTTTTTTTTTTTTTTTTTTTTTTTGTACTTTTTTTTTCGGGGATCCAGGAGAAGGATAAACAAAAACACCTCGATTAGTGAATGAGCGGAGAGGTTAATTAAAAAAACATACAAAACTACTACTACCTCACGTATTTCACACTAATTAGGTTTCCGGCCACCGGAAGCCTCTCCCGTAATATCCAAAATGGAGGACTCCTTTATGGAGCCGTCATCTGAAGGATTTGCTGCATCGCAGTGTGCATCGTCCTAATGAATCACCCAATAATCAAGCGAATGCGTGGGCAGGCCGGAGTGGAGCTGACGTCGTCCGAGGTAGATACACAGATCCGGCCATTTATACGGGCGAAGACGAAGATGAGAACGAACTGAATGATTATGCCGATGTGATTGATAATCTGATGGGCGATGAGCACGGTGAGGATGAACTGATCATCCCTCTCGACGAATTCTTAGAGTTGTGGCGGCCATGGAAGCGCGCTCTGATAATCAAGTTTCTAGGGAAATCCATCTCTCACAGCTATCTCTCTCAACGATTGTCCAATCTATGGCAAGCAGGGGGCGATTGAAATTCATTGATCTAGACAATGGCTACTATATTGTTCGATTCACTCGAAAAGAAGATTACCAAACAGCTTTGGGGAACGGGCCTTGGGTAATTCAAGGTCATTATCTCGCCGTCACCAAATGGAAACCATTCTTCGACCCAGTTGAAGGAGCTATTAAAACCACCTTGGCTTGGGTCCGATTCCGTCGATTCCCGGTAGAAGCGTTTCGTGACCACTATCTCAAGACATTGGGAAATATGGTTGGTAAAGCTATCAAAGTAGACCCTACTACCAGTTTCAATAGCAGAGGCCGTTTTGCACGCGTTTGCGTCGAGGTAAATCTTTCTAAACCTCTCAAGACCCACATCTTCATCAATGGAAGGAAGAAAATGGTTGAATGTGAGGGATTGCCCTTGGTTTGTTGGGACTGTGGCAAGTTTTGCCACCGAAAAGAAAATTGTCCTTTGAATCCTGAACCAAATGCTACAGATTCTACTACAACCGGCAATAAGCAACCGGAAGGCCCAACAACCGAAAGGCCGTGTGGGCCATGTATGATTGCTCAGACCCGACGTCGGAAAATGCTTCACAACCGGGCAGATCAAATAGGCAAAATCAGACCACTGATGTAGTAAATGAACCTGATCTTTCTACGCATCATGAAGAACAGAGCCATGGAGCCGGGTCCCGTTTTTCGGTATTGGCAGATGAGGTTAGTCCTGACACCATTTTACCGGATGAATTTTCGGAATTGAAACAACGTGCTGATCAAATACCCTCCCATGGTGGCCCGTCCTTCACAGCCGAATTCTCTAAACAGCAAAAGGAAGTTTCGTCTTCCAATTCGAAGTTTCATAAATCCATCTCCCAACAGACTATTAGTAAGAACAAGCGATCAGAGGTAGGAGGAAGCAGTAGAGGGAAGCAACGAAATAAGAATCTTAAGGGAGGCGATAGTTTGGTGCACAATGCACATGATTCAAGCAAGAAAAAGGGGCAGACCACTGAGCTGGGAGTTCAGGGACAACAGATGAAACGAACTTCCACCGCAAGAAAGACTTCAACAGCAAGAACCACTTTATCCGACATGTCCAACACCTCCAAGAGGCCGTTGAACCCAGGAGATAAAGTTATGCTTGCCAGACTTGTTAACGTTGATTCCATGATGCCACTCCAGCAATCCAGAGACCATATCAAGACTCATCCGCCGGACTTTGGACAGTTGGCTACAAACGAGGGTACTTCCGGTGTGAAATCTGGGCTGAATCCGCTGTTCAAAGTGGGTGGGGAGACCCAACACTCTTAGCTACCTCATCAACCTTAATTTTCTATGAAGACTTAGCATAAACTGCCGAGAAACTTAGATTAAATTCTGTTTACAGTGAAAAAAATTCCTGCTATTTTCTTTGTAAGTTGTGGACATTCCACTTTTGGCGATAATAAAAGATCTTCTTTCAAAAAAAAAAAAAAAAATACAAAACTTCAACACACACAAAAAAAACCTGCTCTACGCATGTATATAAAAAAAATACGAGACACTATTTGTAAAAAAGGAGAATTATTCTAAAAGTCAGAAACATTTGTGAAATTAGCATTAAGGACATGCACATTTTTTTTAGTAAATGCCAATTTCACAAATGTTTTTGTCCTTTTTCATAATTTTTCCTTCTTAAACATAGGGGGAAGGGGCCAGAAGGACAAAAAAAAAAAAATATAAATGAGGATGGAATGACAACTTCCATTTTCTGTGATTATAAAGGACAAATTTATTGGAGATGGACCGAAATACCCATGATTTGTTTTTGGAAAGATGGAATAAATTCTGTGCCCTAAATTGAAGTAAATGTCATGTCATAAATTGAGGAGTAATATTAAATATGCCAAATCAATTTATTTAACATTCCAATATTTAAAGCCTTTGATTTATACTCCTCCGTAAAGTACAAAAAATAATTATAAAAAAATCAGACACTTTTACCTCCCACCTTCTACGTTTGAAGCTTGATACGACACTTTTACTTCACTGTAATTGTTACTATATGGTGAAAATAATCAATCTTATTGTGTTCTTACTTCAGGTTTTAATGTCACTTCACTCGTAATTGTTACTATATGTTGGAAATGAAGCTTTTCATTGCATTATTACTTCATTTGTGACTGTTACCTCACTCCTAATTGTTACTGTATGTTGGAAATGATTATTTTTATTGCATTGGTATTTCACATGTTACTGTTACTTCACTCGTAGTCTTTACTATATGTTGGTAATTATCATTCTTATTGCATGTTACTTCACGTGTTATTATTACTTCACTTGTATATATATATATATATATATATATATATATATATATATATATATATATATATATATATATATATATAGAACAGAACATACTCATGATTGTGTTTTTGGATTTAAATTTTTTCTTGAAAATTGGATAATAGTTTTAGGAAGATTCAATTTTCTATAATTACTTCACCTTTAAATGACAGATTTTAATTTTATGGATCGTAACCGAATTTGAAAGGGAATCTGGCATTTACTCCATTTTTATTTTTTGGTATAAAAGCATTAAATGAAATTAATAAAAAAAGGGTATTGTTGGAAGTTTACATTATTTTTGTCTTGATTAATTTTTAGTTTCCTTGAACCCCGATTTATTAGAAACCCTGTCATTCTTGCCAAAAAACCTATAAAAAATACACACACACACACATATACATGTATATGAAACAAATCCCATCCAGTACATGCACTAGACCATTATGTGTAAAAAATACACAAAACGGCATCAAATTATATATAAATTACACATGGAACGACGTCGTTTTGTATGTAATATTCCATTTGATGCATGGTCAAATGCATTGGAGGGGATCAAGGTCCTATGTATATATATCAATCTATAACTCAAAAATTGATAATCCTAAGAATTATTAATTTATTGATGCAAGTTATTTTGAGACCACAATGACCGTAATCCAACGTAGTTATATCATTTTTGCATAACTCGGATTCTTTTTACTATTTATAATCGTCTAGATTGTCTCTAACGTGACATATTGTTAAAGTTTTCCTACATTGGACAATTGTTATTAATGTATCACTCATCATATTAAGAGATAGACTTCTCTCATCTCACAACCTAGGTTTTGGGATGATGTCTCTCCTCTTATACGAGTTTGAGGCTAGACACATATCACCTGATTTCATACTATCTACTGAAAGTCAGAAATGAACTTTTTAAAATATGATTTTATCTATTTTTTAACAGTTGTAGATAGAGATACATCTAGATGAAATCAATAGTTGTTTTATGGTTATTTTAATAAACATGGTAAAGTTTTTGAAACATCGCAATAAGTAAAGAAAACTAAGAAGATAGAATTTCCATGAAGAAGATCTAATTCATTAGATTACTGAGTACTGCAAATGTAGGTTGTTCTTATACATCACAATAAGGGTAATCAATTCAACAGAATAACAAACTTGGACACATGTCCATTAACTAGAGCACCAAGTGTAATACAAGTGCACCAATAGTAGAGTGACACTTGTACACTATCTATTTTTCAACAACCCCCCTCAAATGAAATGGTGAAGTCTTGCCATTGAGTTTGCTCCTAAATCCTGTAAATACAGAATGAGACAATGCCTTTGTGAAAGTATCTGCTATCTGATTTATAGATGGAACATACAACACTTGAAGTTTTTTGGAATGGACTTGGTTCCTCACAAAATGAATATCAACCTCAATGTGTTTGGTCCTGGCATGATATACTGGATTATAAGCTGTTAAGGGTGATTTTATACGTTTTATAAGGATATATTTTGTAACAATTCTCTCCATATTCGTATGTTTTTCATAGAAATCGAGCTTTATATTGAAATATTGAGCAAATGAGTTTTAGAAGTATTAAAGTGCAAAATCGAGCTAATTATGTGATTTTATTGGATAAATATCTTTAGATGTAAGATGTTACATTTTGCATGTTTTTATCGTGATGTAGGTACGTTTGCATGAGGTGAAAGGAGCTTAAAAGATGTTCAAGTGATGATTTGCATGGAAGGGAAGAGATAGAGATGAAGTTGGAATGAAGATCAAGATGAATTTGGAAGAAAAAGAGCTGAACGCACGTCCAGGTCCCGTCCGAGGTGGATCAAGTCCAAAGAGGTGGATGGCGTCCCAGAGAAGAAAATTGGTTCGAGAGTTTGGGCCGAGTGGACGAAAGGCGTCTGGAGCGATCCAAAGCAAATGAATCAAGCGTCCGAAGGTGCGGACGGGCGTCCAAAACCGACATAAAGAAGAAATTAACCTAGTTTTCTATAAATAGCAAACTGCGCCCCAACCCTAATCACATCAGATTTTCACACATTATTGACTCTTATTGATACATACTCATTAGAGAAAAAACCAGGCGGCCCATTTTTCTTTGGGGAGGCCGGGCGGGGTTCTTGATTAGTTAGGTTTTATTTTCGTTTTCTTTTCTTGTTCGATCTTGATGATGGCTTGAAGCCGTGAACTTGGAGCAGCCATGGGAGATTTTCCAGCAGCGTTTTATTTCTTCCTTTGGATATTTTGTGAGTTTAATTTCAAGTTTGTTTCTTTCCTTTGTTTATGCAATCGATATCGGAAGATGTATTGCTATTTGATGTTTACCGTATGATGGAAATCGGTGTAAACCTTAGATCACCATAGGAAAGATTAGACTTTTAACCTTGACATAACGGAAGTTGATAGGTTAGATTTCTAGGTTGTTAGATCTAATAAATCTTGCACCTTGTTTTGAGAGCGTTAATCTCATAGATCGGAAGATGATGAGATTGATAGGCGGATTACTTACGGAAGTAGAATTCATACCTTTGATTAGGTGAACCACAACTTTGATTGAATCATCATAAGATAATCTAGGGAAGAATTAAGGGTTGCGGGATGGTGGATCATGTTTGTTCTATGTTGATTTGCTTCAGTCATTATCATGATAGTTAGTTTTATTGTTTTCTTAGTTGTAGTTTTATTTTATTTGCTTTTGTTCGCAACGATACCTTCCTGGCTTTGGACTGACAATCCTCTGTCCAGTTTATCTTTTCGTTTTAGGTTTAATTATAATAGTAACAATCTTAGGAAAATTAATGAACTAGATACCCCGATTCCCTGTGACCGACTCCGGTATTAATCGCTATACTACGATCCCTACACTTGGGGAATACCGGATTTATAAATTTTATTACTTGTTTGCTTTGTTAGATAAAATCCGTGACATAAGCCAAGGAGTTTGATCCAGTATTATCACACCAGATTGTGGGAATTCCTGGCACTTGTAAGCCCAGATCACCCATCAGCTGTCTGATCCACTGAACTTCAGCTGAGAGATCAGCCAGAGCTCTATATTCAGACTCTGTGTTTGATCTTGATACCACATTTTGTTTTCTTGAACTCCAGGACACTAGAGATTTTCCAAGGAATACACAATATCCTCCGACTAAATTTCTATCAAATGTATCCACAGCCCAATCAGCATATATGAATCCAATAATTTTGAGGTCAAAATAGGGGCTTGAAATGCAGAGAGTAATCCAGTGTCTCACTTACAAATCTCAATAGCCTTTTAAGA
Source organism: Gentiana macrophylla (assembly GCA_026214975.1). Classification (NCBI taxonomy): domain Eukaryota; kingdom Viridiplantae; phylum Streptophyta; class Magnoliopsida; order Gentianales; family Gentianaceae; genus Gentiana; species Gentiana macrophylla. Next base: position 40,161,269 of record CM047805.1, on the reverse strand, counting down.
GCAAACCAGTGATCAGTATAGGGATCCTGCATAAACTGACTAAGACAATTCACAGCAAAAGTTAAGTCTGGTCTTGTCAAAGTTAAGTATTGTAATCCTCCAATAGCGCTTCTGTATTCTCTAGGATATGACAATGGTGTTCCCTGCTTAGGTTTCAAAGTCTTACCTACAACCATAGGCGTGTGACACCCATTAAGATGTTTCATTCCAAGTGTCTTTAGGAGCTGCATGGCATAGTGAGTCTGATTTAAGTAGAGGCTCATAGAGTCCCTTTAAGCTTGCAACCCAAGAAAGTGTGACACATGTCCCAAGTATTTTAAAGCAAATTTGTTGTTCAGTGGTTGAATAAACCTGGAAACCACCTCACTTGAATTCCCTGTAAGAAGTATATCATCTGCATAGACCAGGACATACACAACAAACTTTGCTGAGTGCATAATAAACAAAGAATTGTCTGACACTACCCGATTGATGCCCCATGCCTTCATCTGAGTTGTGAATGCTTCAAACCATGCCCTAAGTGCTTGTTTGAGACCATAGAGGGCCCCGTTAAGTTTGCACAAGTAGTGTGGTTTTGCAGAGTCAATGAAGCCTTCAGGTTGTTCCATGTACACAGGTTCATTGAGGAAGGCATTGTTGATGTCTATTTGATGAATTGGCCAATTCATGGATACTGCCAAAGCAAGGACCACTCTGATAGTACAAGACTTAGCCACTGGACTGAAAGTCTCAGTGAAATCCACTCCATAATTTTGGTGGAACCCCTTTGACACCAGTCTAGCCTTGTGTTTGAGAATACTCCTATCTGGTTTCAGCTTTAGCTAGGATACCCATCCATTTCCCACCACACTATGGACTTTGGTTGGGGGAGCAAGTTCTCAAGTCTTGTTTCTGATTAGAGCTTGGTATTCATCCATAATAGCACTTTTCTAGTCTGGTTAACACAAGGCATCAGTTACACTTGTAGGTTCAAAAGGAAGTGATAGTGATCTAGTCTTAATGCAAGCTGAGTAGGTTTTTGGTTTGAATATCCCACTATTTGTTCTGGTTTTCATTGGGTGGACTATAGGAGCAGTAGGAGGAGCAGAGATGTGATTATCTGAATTTGATAAATCATGGTGATTGGAAGAGTGGGATGAAGGAGTTTCTGAGGTATTTGTATGACTTGGAGATGTTTGAGCATGGATAGAATGACTAGAAGCAGATGAGGATGGTTATATAGAAGATAGATCAGGGGTAGGAACTTTAGGAGTTTGAACTGGTGTAGGAGAGTTGACATGTGAGTGGTCCATGGATGGTGTAGTCACACTGTCTACTTTTTCTGAAGGATTAAACCAGAGACCAAAAGGTAAAGTGGGGCACACAGAGGTAGTATTATCAGCAGTGACAGATTTATGAGATCCTTGTAGAAAACCATCAAGGAAGGGAAAAACTTGTTCATTAAAGATAACATTTACAGTGATATATACCCTACCAGTTTCATCCAGACACATGTTCCCTTTATGACTTACACTAAGACCAAGGTTTACACAACTCTTATTGTGATACTGAAATTTAGTGTGTTGGAATGTCTTAGGTTAGGAAAGACATCACAACCAAAAACTCTAAACATAGTGTAATTAGGTGTTTTGTGGAAGAGTTTTTCATGAGGATTCTAAGATCTTAGTACATGTGTGGGTAGGACATTGATTATTTGGACAGCAGTTTGAATTGAAAGCTATCCCACCAATATTTCAAGGGCATAGAGGCTTGAGCTAGTTGAGTCAAACCAACTTCTATGATATGCCTATATTTTCTCTCTGCTCTTCTATTTTGGGCATGATCATGAGGATGGGATGTCTAAATCCAATTCCTTCAGCCTTGAGATAGGGTTTTAATTTCCTGTATTCTCCTCCCCAATCTGATTGAACACACTTGATGTTTGTATTCAATTGAGTTTGAATCACTTTTTTGAATTGTTTAAAGGTGTCAAAGGCCTCAGATTTATACTTCAGGGGAAACAACCAGGTGTATCTATTGACATCATCAATGAAATGAATATAGAAAGTGTATCCATCAATAGATATAATAGGGGCAGGGCCTCAGATATCATTAAACATAAGATCAAAGGGAAGAGCATCATTAGAGTTTGACACATGATGAGACAATAAATGGGATTTACCCAATTGACAAGCATCACAGAAACTGAAGTTTTCATTAAGAGTGACATTGCATTGTGATAAAACAAGACTCAACACAGATTTGGAACAATGTCCCATTATCCTATGCCATAACTCAGCACTAGACTTATTACAATCAACTAGAAACTTGGACTAACTAAGATAGAAAGCACATGTGGAGCAGTGATCTTGGGAGGGAAGGGAGGTCTTAATGGTGAGAGGAGCCATCTTGTACAGTGCATCCTTGAGATGACCCTGAAGTAGAGGCTGGCCTGTACTTTTGTCCCTCACAACATAACCAGAGTTAGTGAATTCTATATGAACTGGATTATCAGAAATGCGTTTTGAAACACTAAGGAGGTTTTTGGTGATTTCAGGAACATGAAGTAAAGTATAAAGGACAATAGGTGTAAGGTGAGTATGAATAGTGCTAGTGCCAATATGTTTAATACAAAGGGCTTTACCATTTCCATCAACAATTGTATTTGTACCTGTGTAACCAGCCTTCAAGTGCAAGTTGTTGAGATCTTAGGTGACATGATTGGTGGCACCATTATCCAAGTACTAGGCATTACCAGCAACACTTTGGGGACTAGCCACAAAAGCATATATCTGTATGGGAGCTGTAGGTGCTGGATCATTGTTGAAATCACTCTCAAACCTATGCCTGCACTGAATTGCAGTATGTCCAATCTTATTGCAGATTTGACAAGCCATGTTACTGCCACTGTTGTTGTTTGGGTTGTTACTGTTGAAATAGTGCCTTAAACCCAATCGGGTTGAGCCAGATCTGACCGGGTTGGATCATAGCTACTATTTCTTTATGCTTATACATATGATATATGGCTTTTATGTTATTATATATTCTGTTTATCTATATGAACCAATTTGTGATTGTATCTATGATAACGTCCTTAGTGTCAAACCGTGAGAGAGAAATCATAATAGTGATTATGGTTGATGAGATCTCGACTCACTTTAAATGTATTGATACTTAAATGTCTCTAGTCGTGTGTATTATTAAATGGGACATTAATGGTACGATTAGACTAGCACGTATTAGATGTCTTCTATCTTATTGAAGGTAGGGATAGATCTCGTTTATCACAGTGTAGGGACATTTGGACTGTACGTGGACGTGTATTAGAGAATGTGTACGTTAGACTGATCCACTTACTTTATTAACTGTCGCACTATGTGGCGGTTGTGTAATTTTCCTGAGACTGGAGCCTTCATGACATCACGTTGTGGATTGTCATACTTTGACACTATTGAGGTTTCCTTAGCCATGTGGCGATCATACGGTAGTGATTGGGTGTGATACTGAAGCATGCGTAGGATTCATGTCGCTCGTCCGGAAATCATGTATCCTATGATTATGAGTAAATATCCAAAAGGGCCTTCTTATAAGGATTGTCTTATTCTCGAAAGTCTTTGCAAAGCAGAAGTAATATGTTACTTCGAGAGAGTAGGATATCCTGTTTATAAGATACGGTCGTTAATGTATAGACACTCGAGATACGACCGTATGGATATTATTACAGCGATAGGATTATATTTACACGGTAACTGTTTCACATGAAAGGTAGTACTCAATGCTTTTGACTCTTCTGATGATTGGGGGTCACGGTGTGTTGCTAGACGCTATTCCGTGATCGTTAGTCATGAAGGGCATTTTCATAATTTGCACTTTGTGTCTACGACCAACATATTCGGAAGCCTATTGGGTCACACACATAAGAACATCTAGCCGGATTAAAATGCGGTTATCGTGATAACCAAATAAGGAAAATTTTATCTCGACTATAAAGTGTTATAGTGATAAATTAATATGGTGGTATTTATTTATTATGAATAAATTAAATACAAGATATTAATCATGCTGATTAATTAGATATACATAGTTGATGTATAAGTCGAAATTATTTGTGTATATTGATACACATGTATTTTGCAAATTAATTAATCATAGCATTATATTAATTAAAAATATTCCGGATGCCAATATATGTATATATGTGGCGCCAATAATAGTGTATTAAGATACACTTGGATTGTGCAATTAATTAATAATATTATCATATATTAATATTAGATATTAATTGATTTATGAAAAATAGATTTAGGTAATAAGATAAAGATAGTTAATATTAGATATTGACAATATCTTGAAAAATATTTAATATGAGATATTAAATTAAATGTGATAATTCAATCAAAGATACTTTTCATATTTTATTAGGAAAATGTTTTCTTTCTCCTCAATTTACTAGGAAGCTTCTCTCAATCAGATTGGATCATCTGGGGCGCCACATCCATCTATATAAGAGAGGGGCTGGCTAGCTCTTTTGATCATCACAATTAGAAGAGTTCTAATTTACAAACTGAATTGAGAGCTTCTTAGAGAGAGATTTAGAGAGAGAGAAAAGGCCGGTCTAGCAACCGGATTTTTCTAGTAGCTATCCAAGGAGGATTCTGGTGAGGTGCTCGTGTGAATATTGATAGAGTCCGGACACGTGGACGGCTCACGCACTACTACTCTCAGTAGATGGTCAAAGAGTCGATCTTTTAGATCAAGCAAGGTAACCACCGTCTACTAACTTAATATGTTTGCTGCTTAAACGAAGTCGATCTTGGGTTAATAGGAAATAAATTTTAAATTCCGCTGCGTTCTCGCGTGGATTTTCTAACAGTTACCTGCACCTCTTCCATTACAACCTCTACCACCTCTCCCACATCTAGGGCTTCCACATCTACCCCTAGAGGACTGATTATCATGATTACCATTATAGTTACCATTTCTCCTATTACCAGATTATGATTGAACCAGATTTGCAGGGGGTTGACCTATCCCTGTGGAACTGGGGATAAATTGAGCCACCAGTTTCTTATGAATAAAGAGTTGGGACTGAACCTCCTTCCAATTGAGTGCTCCAACTCGTGTAGTGATATTGACTATAGCTGTTTCATAGTCACGGTTCAGTCCTCCAAAAACAGCAAGGATGAGTTCAGATTTCGAAATCGGGTACCCAGCAGCTGCAAGATTGTCTCCATAGGACTTTATCAACGTCAAATAATCAGCCATATATTTTTTTTATTATACCTTTTTCAGCCTTGGTCAAGAAGTTCTTCAGTTCTAACATCTGAGCTTCTGATTGGCTATTAAGAAATCCTTCAAGAGTAACCCATACTTTGTTAGCAGTTCGATAGCCAATGACTTCTGTCAAAGCTTGCTCTGTCATTGACGCCAACAACCAACCTATAAGAAGTTGATCAATGGTGTCCCATTCTTCTGGTGTCTGCATACCCAACAATATAGTTGAGGGACGAGGATGAGTACCAAGAAGATAGCCTTCCAATCCGTGTCCTCGTATCATGGGAAGCACTGTTGATTTCTGGAGTAAATAGTTTTCTCTGGTCAATTTGACATAGCATGTCTGACTCAGGTGGCCTTGATAAGGAACAGTGCTCGGAGAAAAGTCTAGATTGTATCCAGGTGACAAGAAAAGCGACGGGTAAGGGTCAGTCCGGTATGGTGCAAACGGAGGTGAGGATCCAATGGTAGCAAATGGTGGAAGGGACAGGCTGATCTGGGTGGTTGGAGAAGGGAATGAGAGACCCACATTTGGGATGGATCCAATCTGGAAGTTGGGAATGGAAATTCGAGTGGTGGAACTCCCCGGAGTTGCTGTTACTCCGGCAGCAGTTGCTATATTGGTATTGGGTGGTGCTTCTGAGCTACCATGTGTGGCCGGAGTCACCGCAACACTGATTTCTTCAGTGGCCATCGGATCTTCAAGCTCCGATACCAAGTGAAGAAAACTAAGAAGATCTAATTCATTAGATTATTGAGTACTGCAAATGCAGGTTGTTCTTATACATCACAATATGGGTAATCATTTCAATAGAATAACAAACTTGGACACATGTCCATTAACTAGAGCACCAAGTGTTATACATGTGCACCGATAGTAGAGTGACACTTGTACAATATCTATTTCTCAACATAATATGTGTAATTTTTGGTAAGGTATGATTTCACATCATAATGTACTAATGATTAGGACCAGCGCGACGGCGGAGCCAGTTGTGACCGGGTTGCAAGAGATTCTTATATGGACGTTTCAGCATGCATTGTCTATTATAACACAATATTACTTAATAACACAATTGATATGAATTATGAAGTAAAGTTAAATGGCATGAAATTTTAAGAATGAAGTTAGTTAGTGACATGGTATCTTGCAACACAAGTAGAGTATGACATGTGTGTATGACATGTGTGTTCCTAGATTTATGCCATGTGTCCTCTTATTGGAAAGTGTGATAGATTCTGTTGTAGAGATGGTGTACAAAACTAATCTCAGTTTGTCCCTGGAAAATCTAATGAAAGATACTTTCTTCTTCATCCTCGTTTGAGCTCCTTCAATGGAGATTTTCCACTTTCAGCTTTAATTCAAACTTGGTATCAGAGCTATTAGACTCACATCATGTCTATCGGGACCTCAACGCCTCCGCTCACCGCAGCAACCATGGATGAAGGTGTTAGGAACATTTTATTATGTTTTGATGATGGCCATACTAGCTGTTATAGCAAGCCTGAAATAAGTTAGAATTCTCTGTATAAGTCTTTACTTAGAGTCCGACATGTTGTATAAGTTGAGTCGACAAGTATTGTACTAGTTGGTAGGACGGCAAAGTGAAAGCAGACATTCGGCAGAGTGAAGCCACCAAGCACCAAAGAGAGATACTGAGAGAAGGGATTATGATCTCGACTTATAACCAAGGAAGTCCGTGATGACCTTGGATAAGTCTAAGTTATGTTTCAAGTGATGAAACTCAATATTCCAATATGGTGTACACCGATCTCACCCAAATCAAGGATCAATGAAGTATAAAGATTCTCCTCAAACTAAAGCAAAGAAGAAAACAAAGAATCGGCCGAGTACACCGATCGCCGGCAAAGAGAAAACAAATTGGCGAAGAAAGAACTAACGGCTAAGTCGGAAGGCTCACTCCACCGCTTCTACTGAGACGGTGAAGAGACACTTACAAGATCGATTTAATATACATTGAAGATTCAGCAGATCATGCATTAAATGCACAATCATTAAAGGATCAATCAAGGACGGATTTTCTCGCTATACATTTGAAAGAAGAATCCGATCAACAAAATCAAGGAGAATACAATTAAGGGGAATCAAGAATAAAATCAAGGATTATTCCCTCATTAATCTAGCCAACGGACGGAATTTCAAAATCAAGGCTATTCAAGACTATAAATAGAAGGCATTGACAGAAAAAGAAAATAACGATTAAAAAAAAGAGAAAGAAAAGCAGAAACTCAGTCAATTAGAAAAGCCTTCTCACTGAACTTACAAGGGTACATCTAGTGATCAACTCAAACATCGTAACTACAAAGTCATATTCGAATTGAGATTGATCAAGCAAGTGCGTGAATCACATTCACATCAAATCAAGCAATCGAATCGAGGCAATCGAGAAAGGAGTTGAAACTGTGATAGCTGCTTGAAGGATTTTGATCTCAAGGAGCAAGAAAAGGAAGACCGAATCACCAAGTCATGCGCCAAGGAGTGATAGTCTTGTAGATTGTGAAGCTTGGGAAGCCAAGGACAATCATACTTGTTGTATCGGTGAAAACAATAGTGAATTCCTCCGATCATCACAGAGAAGAGAGGATTAAGGGATTACACCACCCTCAACCACTATAAGCCTTGTGTCAATTTAATTTCGCAATTTACTTTACAAAGACTTATTTAATTTGCCTACATCATAACACATATCTGTGATTGTCTAAACTGATTTGAAAACAACATAGTAAGAAGGGACTTATCCGCTGCCCAAAAGCTTTTAAAACACAAGAAAAGTTTTTGAAACTCCACTATAGTCATTCACCCCGACTATAGTTTCACCTTCTCTCGGGACCAACAATTGGTATCGGAGCAAGTTCCTAGTATCGTAACCTGCTCAGATCTGATTTACGTAACAAGGAGATCACATATTTTCAAAGTAGTTTTCAAATCAAGTTTTTCATTCACTCGCCATTTTTATCTTTAATTGCACCGATGGATTCCTCAAACTTCTTGTCAAAAGTACTGCTTTCAATGTTAATAATTTTGATGAATATAAAATTAGAATGCTATCTCATCTTGCAGCAACTCATGAGGAGATGCTGGATGTAATCAATGACGGCCCAATCATGATCACTACTGTGGTAGGCACAGGAGCAGATCAAGGAAAGGAGATAGACAAACCCAAGAAAGATTGGACCAAAGATGACAGGAGAAGAGCAAACCTAGACTTTGTAGCAAAAGATATGATCTTAAAGACCTTAGACAGCAACATGTTCATGAGAATCAAAGACTGCAAAACAGCAAAGGAGATGTGGGACAAACTATCATTGATAAATGAAGGATCTGAAGCAGTCAAAGAAAACAAATTATCTGTTGCAAAACAGAAATTTGAGAACTTTAAAATGAAGACCGGTGAATCCATTGATCAAAAGGACAATGATTCTCAAGCATCATCGTGAATCGCAATGGCTTGGACACACATATCCACAAAAAGAAGTATTCTTGAAGATCTTGAGAGGACTACCAAAGATGGAAGATCATAACATCGATGAATCGTAGGAACAACAAATCTTGCAAGCACCGACACTCGACACCGATGTCCCAATTGAAAGCTCATGAATTCGAATCGAACGGTGAAGATGGTGGTCCCGCAGAGACACACAAAATTATCGCATTAGCCGCACTTCAAGAAAGTAACTTTGCCGAATGCATCAAGAAAGAGACACAAGAACTAAAAGAACAGGTAGCTTTATTAGTTAAACGTTTTGACAGGTTTAAAAAGAAGCCATTCAAGGGAAATTCAACATCAAACAAAAAGTCAAGCTCAAACAGAGACATGAAGAAGAAAGATGATGAATACAGATGCTTCAACTGCAATAAGAGAGGTCACTTCAAGGCTGATTGTCCTGAAGAAAATGACAAAGATGATGAAAAGAAGAAATTCAAAGCATCTGAAAAGAGAAAGGGCAAGAAGGCACTTAAGGCGTAATCCAAAGAAGTGAAAAGATGAAGAATCATCCGACAAATGACTCGATGATAGTGATGAAGAAGACAAATTAAAATGAAAAGGCATGCCTATGCCTCATGACCAAAGAATTGGATGAAGACAAAAGTGATAGTTCGTATAATCGAGGAAACAAGCCTATGTTTAATGGCTAAAGAATCGATGAAATCGAGGTAACATCTAGTTCCTGCTTCTTCATCTAATGCATTCACATCTAACACTTGCACAATCCTCTAGTCTTCCATTAGATACAAGAGACTCTAGTCCAAAATCTCATGACTAAATTTGATGAAATTGAAAAGAATCATGAAATTCGGAAAAGGAATGCAAGGATCTAAGAAAAGAGAATAAGAGGTTAAAGAAAGAACTGGATAAAACAAGAGTTTAATTAACTAGTAAGAGACCTACTTAAATGATCAACAAAAAAGCGGATGACCATACATCCGCTACTGTAACAGATCGCTTAAGAAGAACTCCTCACCAAGAAAGGTAATCACTCGCACCACTAAAAGCACCACTTACAAACCCTAAAAAGGTTTGGATCCAGATCCGGTCTTGGCTATAATAAATGATGAACGTAGGGATAATAGTCAACACAATTCTAAATTGAGGACCACTAATGGACCAAAATTTAGAAAGTGACGCACTCATGTCTCCAACAGATCATCCTGCTCCAAAGAAGTCAAAACCCACCGTAGTGAAACAAAGCAGACTAAATCCTCATTCCAATCATACAAAAACAACAAATATCCGAAAGGTAAAGGCGCACTTTTTCCTCGTAGGATGATTGAATATCACACTCCAAAATACAAGAGGAAACCATTCCACAAAATGCATCATGTGATTAAGAAAATCAATCTAGCTATGTTCCTAGACACATGAAGCAAGAAAGGTTTCCTATTGCATATTGGAAAGTGAAGAAGGATATAAATGCAACAAAAGGTGGAAAAAGTATCGTAATATCTTCGTAAAAATATTAGAAGCTATTCTCGCCATGCCTTATACATATGAAGTTGATGACTTCAATTATCCAAAGAGAAGACCTTTTGGATACATACTTGGTATGGAGGCATGATCAAGCAATGAGATATGGACCCAAACAAAGTTGGGTACCCAAACTTAATTAACTGCTTTGTAGGATGTCCGGTACATGAGACAAAGTGGATGTTCCAGCACACATGACAGAAACAAGAAATGGATCACCGATTTTAAAGCTTTTGATGGACCCAAAGTCACATTTGGAGGAAAAGAAACCCTGGCAAGATTAAGGGGAAGGCACAATACTCAAAAACAATCTAAAGATTCAAAATGTGGCATATGTCAAGGGACTTAACTTCAACTTGATGAGCATCACCAATTCTCAGGACAAAGGCTACAATGTGCACTTCAACAAAGAAGGATGCAAAGTGATTCACAAATAAACAAACACAAAGTGGTTCTTGCAGTAGAAGACAAGACAACATGTATGTGGTGGATCGAAAAACAACCAAGGCGTAAACATGTCTACTTGTCAAGAATAAACAATCAACAAGCCGGATTTGGCACGTAAGATTAAATCACTGAATTTCAAGACCATCAACAAACTATCAAGGAGCAAGTTAGTTGAAGGCCTCGCCAGAGATCTCATTCAAGAAAGAGAGTCTATGTGATGCTTGTCGAAAGGAAAACAAATAAAGAGCTCATTCAAATCAAAGCCTCATCAATCTACAACAAGAGTTCTACATCTACGCACATGGACTGCTTGGACCAAATACCCAGAGTAAGTGTGAGTGGTAAGAAATATACTCTTGTAGTGGTGGATGACTTCTCAAAATACACCTGACCATCTTCATGAACAAGAAGAAAGAAACACTCAAGAAGCTACCAGACTTGCCGAGAAGACTCTGCATGAAAAAGAGCTAAAAATTATCAAAATCGATCGATAGAGGCAATCGAATTTCTAAATGAAATTATCGTAACCTATTGTGAAGAAAATGGAGTACTACATCAACTATCTCAGCAGCAGAACTCCACAACAAAATGGTGTAGCAGAAAGAAGAAACAGAACTCTCAAAGAAGCAAATGTAACAATGATTGTCAAGCATGCTTGCCAAAGAGATTTTGGGTCAAGCAAAGAAACACAAAGATGCCATACACAAAACAGATCAATCATCAACAAACATCATGGAAAAACTCCATATGAATTATGGAATGGTAGAAAACCCAATATCTCATATTTTCATATGTTTGGATCAAAATGTTTTGTCTTGAACAGAATCATCTCAGCATACCTTTGATGAGAAGGTCGATGAAGCAATCTTCATGGGATACTCGCACACCAAAGAAAGCATTCAGAGTACTAAATAAAAGAACATTGGTGATTGAAGAATCAATACATGTGGTTTTTGATGAACCATATACAAATGGTGAAGATCTTCAAGACCAAGAAGAGAAAGTCGCACAGAGGCAAATCTATACAAATGCAACCATACCAAATACTATCCTAATCATCTTTTGAAAATCAAGAGGAGCCACATATCAATACAACAGAGAAGCACTGAAATTGAAGATCATGCTCAAAGCATGAAGGTATGGAAGCACCAAGTGAAGATCAACTTCAACTGCACCTAAATTGGCTTAGACCATCCTCAAGAACAAGTCATTGGAGATATTCACACCGGAGTCGAACAAGAAGACAACCTGAGCACATGCTAACTTGCTTTCTATCACAAGTGGAACCTAAGACCATAGATGATGCAATCCAAGATGCAGATTGGATCACACCATGCAAGAAGAACTAAATGAGTTTGAAAGAAATGAAGTCCGGAACTTGTTGACAGACTGAAATGGCCAACATCATTGGTGCAAAATGGGTATTCGTGAACAAGATGGATGAGCAAGAAATCGTTGTCGAAAACAAAGCAAGGCTAGTTGCAAAAGGATATTCCCAAGTCAAGGAATAGATTATGATGAAACCTTTGCTCCAAAGAGCAAGATTGGAAGCAATAAGACTTTTTCTAGCATTTGTCGCACACAAAGACTTCAAAGTCTATCAAATGGATGTCAAAAGTGCATTCCTAAACGGACTTTTGGAAGAAGAAGTTTATGTAGAACAACCTCCTGGATTTCAAATCAAAGGAAAAGAAGACAAAGTATACAAACTCAAGAAGGCCCTCTATGGCCTCAAACAGCACCTAGAGCCTGGTATGAAACACTCACACAATTTCTGGTCAAGAATGGATTCAACAAATGAACTATAGACAAAACTCTATTTAAACTAGAGGAAGGGGCAAGCACATTGCTAGTGCAAATCTATGTTGATGACATAATCTTTGGATCGAAGATGAAAAGTTGTGTGAGAAATTTGCAAACCTAATGAAGAGCAAATTTCGGGATGAGCATGATGGGAGAATTAAACTACTTCCTTGGCCTTCAAGTAAAGCAAATGAAGGATGGCATTTTCATTAGTCAAGCAAAATATACAAGAGATTTGATACACAAGTATGGGATGGACACAGTGGCACAAAGACACACCAATGTGTGCCAGAGTCATACTTGGAAAAGATGAAGGAGGAAAAGATGTTGATCGAAAAATGTATAGAGGAATTATTGGATCATTATTATACTTAATCGCAAGCAGCACCTTATATTGCATTTGCAGTAGGAGTGTGTGCTAGATTTCAAGCTCAACCAAAAGAATCACATCTTCTAGCAAATAAAAGGATAATGAAATACTTGAAACACACCATCAATGTTGGCATTTGGTACCCAAAAGATGGAGGATTTACACCGATATCATATTCGCACTCGACTATGCCGGATGCAAAATAGATAGAAAAAGCACCTCGAACATGCCAAATGCTAGAAACCGCACTAGTCTCATGGTTCAAAGAAAAAGCAAAACTCTATATCTACATCAACAAATGAGCGGCATATATAGCAAAGAGGTAGTCATTGTGCACAAGTACTGTGGATAAGACAACAAATAAGGGACTATGGAGTTGAAGAGAAAACAATCCCAATCATGTGTGACAACACAAGTGCAATATCTATTACAGTAAAATCCAAAGATTGCATTCAAGAACAAAGCACATTGATGTGAGACATTATTTTATCGAGACCATGTTGAAAAGGGAGATGTCATCCTAAAATACATATCCACCAAGACCAACTCGCCGACATCTTCACTAAACCACTCGCTTATGAAAGATTTAGTATGTTGAGAATCGAAAGTTAGTGGATGATTGAAATTGACTAAGTATCAACGAGCGCTAACTGAGTAATCGGCTAAGTGACTTCATCAACTCGGTACAACCTTTGCCGTTAAAGGAGATGTAGCAGGTAAGGCACTGTATCCAAAGCAGAGGTAATCGAATCGATTGTTAGAAATGGGATTTCAATGAAGCAAATTCGATGAAGAACTCATTGGACCGTTAAGTGACCATGAAGGCACTTCACCGAATAAAGACTTGACAAATTCAAAGTGTGAACAAAATCAATTCTAAATACACGAGGAGAATAAGGAAATTATGGAGGATTATTCAGTACACACGTGGCGATCACGTTATGATCACGGAGGTAATTATATTATTTTTTGAATTATAAACTCCTCGATTCCCGGGCTCTATCATTACTTGCCTCAAACCACTCCCCATCTACGCTCGAATATCGCGTTTTTCATACACAAAATCACGCCATTATGTCACTAAATCCTTCGATTTTCAAACCACGTTCACACTACCCAAATCACACTATATAAACAATACTTAGAGATGTTCAGAAATCTTTACATACTTCTGCAAATTACAAACCCTACTTTTTCTCAAAATATACTCTTCTAATCCTCATCTACCTATCGATGGCTTCATCCTCCCAAATCATCAAGCATCAAAAATACTACTAAAAATCAATCATAACCGCCGCTTTTCAAGCCTCGAGTACTATCTCTCCTATTGTGACAACGATGCACAAGCACGACGCCGGGTCGATTGTTTGTACAAATTTAAATGATGACCTTTCTAAACCCCCAATAATCGGTATCTCTATGAGAATCGATAGCATTTTGGAAAACGCAAAGTTTATGCCCAAAGACGAAGAAGATCAAGTTGATCGCATCACAAGCTCAATCTTTGGAAAGCACATAGTCATCACGCCCGATACACTCAACAGTTTCCCGAACCTCCCCAAATTGGTCCTGCAAATGTCAAGCTTGTGACGACAGCACATCCCAAAATTCGGGTCGAAATAGCCAAAAGCCCCAAGCCAAACAAAGAAACGCATAATCTACCTAGATCAACGCCAAACTTCCGCTTGCTCGAATTTGCACCGTCATCACCAAAAATTTTGAAGGAGAAAGGGTCACCGAAAACCTAATCGAGGTCGATCAAACTCGATGGCCATAATCTACGAACGAATAAAGTTTGATTGGGCAACCTTCGTATTCAATCGATTGAAGGATCGATCCAAAAGGAGATTGACTTATCAATCACCGCACTGCAAGCAAGGGTTTGCGTAAAGCGGCGATTTCGGGAAAAGAAATCATACGGGTTCCTCTTCAACACCTGCTCAATGCCATGAAAGTACAACCCACAAATTTGCATTCCCACACAAGTCCAAAACAATGTTCACTTACATCAAGGCTTCCTCAAGCCAAAACCCATTGTCGGGTCAAAAGAGGAAACAACTCGAATCCAAAGATCGAGTGGGACGAAGAACCAGTGTCTCAAAAGGCACAAGTAGATACCACTGTGCCCAACACTAAAGAACTTAAATGAGCCTATGATATTAAGTGATGACACGTAAAATGTAAGAAGAAAAACAACAGGAGGAAATTGTCTATCCTGGAGGAGGGTGAGGAAGGATATAGAATCACCTCATCCAAGAGGAAGAGATAGACGAGGCGTAAGATGAGTCAAGATGAACACCTGAAGGTGAAGCTCATGCAAAGAAATCAGAAGATATGGGCATATCCGACGATGAACCGACTCTCTCCAGAAGTGCTGCTCAAAAAAGCATTGGTACGGTTGACAAACAAATTTCAGTGAGCCACCGATAAAGCTCACTCACCGAAATTGCCAATGCCCCACAATTGCACAAGGGGAAAAAGAAGCAGATGAAGAAGTTCAATTCCAACAACCTCCTCTATGATGACCTCGGGCCTACTGAGGCGTAACAAGAAAAGTTGGAAGAAAAGAAGAGGTTCAAAATGAGGAGGCAGAGAAGGAAAAGAAAGAAAAAGAAGTTGAAGTGGAAACGAGGAGCAAAGCAAGGTGAAGATGCCGAGAGTGAAAATGATGAGGATGAAAAGGATGTCCATGTGGCACTGAAGAAATTGATCCAGAGAGTCTTCAATCTGGACATTCAACCCTTATTGTGGACATGGAAAGGCAATATTACAAAGAGTAAAAACTCAAGCATGCCTTAAGAGTGAAGCAACCTCCTTCAATCACAAGATTGAGGCTCTCATCACCACATCAAAATCCAAGATGAAGTCATGGAGAGACAATGGAACTTAATTTGCAACTTACAACACCTCATCCCTCACCATGTCCAAACCAATCTTGAATTCCATGCTGAGACGGTTGACAACAATCTCAAGCCCTTGGTGGATACCCTCAATGCTCACACATCCAAAATTCAGCATTTGGATGAGATAATGGAGCATTCTGGCAAGCAACTAGACTTTCTCATCAAAGTTGGTGATGCCAACAACAAATTACTGGAGAAAAGATTTGGCCCTCTCCCTGAGTCCGATGCAAAATTTGCGCACTGAGGCACATTTTGATGCTTTTGCCACAAAGGGGAAGATAACTCAAAGCCTCGAAAGCTCCAAAGGGAAGAGACAGGCAAAGAAAGGCAAGGACAAAGAAAGGCAAGGGCATCAGTTTGAAGAAATGAAGAAGTAAACCAATTGCCTGCTGCTTAATTCAATCTATCTTATCATTTGTCTTATTACCCTTGATGGATGAATAAAATTGTTGAAATTTTAATCTGTTGACAATTATGAAAATTTTTGATTACTTATGTTCAGGCTTATGAGGGTTTTGGCATCATCAAAAAGGGGGAAATTGTTAGGAACATTTTATTATGTTTTGATGATGGCCATACTAGCTATTATAGCAAGCCTGAAATAAGTTAGAATTCTCTCAGATAAGTCTTTACTTAGAGTCCGACATGTTGTATAAGTTGAGTCGACAAGTATTGTACTAGTTGGTAGGACGGCAAAGTGAAAATGCACATTCGGCAGAGTGAAGCCACCAAGCACCAAAGCAGAGATACAGAGAAGGGATTATGATCTCGACTTATAACCAAGGAAGTCCGTGATGACCTTGGATAAGTCTAAGTTATGTTTCAAGTGATGAAACTCAATATTCCAATATGGTGTACACCGATCTCACCCAAATCAAGGATCGCTGAAGTATAAAGATTCTCCTGAAACTAAAGCAAAGAAGAAAACAAGAATCGGCCGAGTACACCGATCGCCGGCAAAGAGAAAACAAAACGGCAAAGAAAGAACTAACGGCTAAGTCAGAAGGCTCACTCCACCGTTCTACAGACGGTGAAGAGACACTTACAAGATCAGATTTAATATACATTGAAGATTCAGCAGATCATGCATTAAATGCACAATCATTAAAGGATCAATCAAGGACGGATTTTCTGCTATACATTTGAAAGAAGAATCCGATCACTGAAATCAAGGAGAATACAATTAAGGGGGAATCAAGAATAAAATCAAGGATTATTCCCTCATTAATCTAGCCAACGGACGGAATTTCAAAATCAAGGCTATTCAAGGCTATAAATAGAAGGCATTGACAGAAAAAGAAAATAACGATTAAAAAAAAGAGAAAGAAAAGCAGAAACTCTGTCAATTAGAAAAGCCTTCTCACTGAACTTACAAGGGTACATCTAGTGATCAACTCAAACATCAGAACTACAAAGTCATATTCAGAATTGAGATTGATCAAGCAAGTGCGTGAATCACATTCACATCAAATCAAGCAAATCAATCGTGAGGCAATCTGAGAAGGAGTTGAAACTGTGATAGCTGTTGAAGGATTTTGATCTCAAGAGCAAGAAAAGGAAGATCAATCATCAAGCCATTGCGCCAAGGAGTGATAGTCTTGTAGATTGTGAAGCTTGGGAAGCCAAGGACAATCATACTGCATTGTATCGTTGAAAACAATAGTGAATTCCTCCGATCATCACAGAGAAGAGTGGATTAAGGGATTACACCACCCTCAACCACTATAAGCCTTGTGTCAATTTAATTTCTCAATTTACTTTACAACACTTATTTAATTTGCCTACATCATAACACATATCTGTGATTGTCTAAACTGATTTGAAAACAACATAGTAAGAAGGGACCTTATCGCCGCCCAAAAGCTTTTAAAACACAAGAAAAGTTTTTGAAACTCCACTATAGTCATTCACCCCCCCCCCTCTGACTATAGTTTCACCATTCTCTAGGACCAACAGAAGGAAGTCATGGAAGTACGGGGGTAGAAAACACTCATCCGGTTTCAGCCAATGTTAGCTCCACCGCCACCACCACAATGAATCTGGCCACCACAACAAATCTGGGTGCCTTTTCTCAGTATCGAGCAACCTTCACCTCGATTCCTTAATCGAATGTCATGTTTTCTTCCCCAAACATGTCTGGACCGCCATTAATCCCTCAGCTATCAGGTACGGTTATACCCACTTCTATGCCTGCTTTTCCTTCGTTTCTCCGGTCACCATCTCCGAGCACGTTGAGTAATACAGTGTTAGTAATACCATCCGCAACGGAAGCGATTTAAGGATCTAGATCTATAAATTACATGTAAAAAAATAACTAGATCTACTCTACAAGGGGGTTGTAGAACATACCTCTTGGATCTCAAAATCCAAGTAGAAGAACCGCAATAGAAAACAAACGAAGATGTGAAGAGCACTACGATCTTCAGTACGTGTGATCCAAGCAACTTCCGGTGGAAGGAAATTCTCGTCTCGAATCCTTCCGATATGCTACCCTGAAAAACCACCAAGGTTTTTCCCTTATTCTACACCTTGGCCGAAATATTTCCTTCTCCTCTCTAAGAGGTAGAAGTCGAAATTATGTGTGTGTTAGGCTTGGGAAAACTCTCTTTATATAGGAGAGTAAACTTTGTCCTCCAAGGATTTTTATTTTGCAAATAAATAATCCAATAAATAAAAGATAATCCCATAATATTCTAGAACAAATCTAGAATAATATTTATCTTTATTTCTTACCATAAATATTTATCCAATAAATATTTTATGCACATGTGTTATTGAATCACAAGAAAACTAATTTCTTGTTGACTAAAACGTTGTCTTGGCCGAATTTTGCCTCTTGTGACCTAGTCACAATGATTTTCGGCCACAACACATTTTTTGGGTCAAGATTATGAAAAATACCTTTTTCACATATTTAATTATTTAGCCCAACTAATTTAATGGTTCACTAAAAAATTAATTCACATATCGTTTTAATTAAATTCTAATAAGAACTAAATTAATATTATTAGGATTCGACGTCCGAGAATAGCTATGCTATATTTAGAGGCACGTTGGGGACCATGGACTAATAATCAGCGGCTCCGATAAATCAAATAAATAATTATCTTACGAATAGAATAATTATATTCGATAAATCAATCACAGAATATGCCACCATAATCCCGTGATCGCACTCCTCCGATTATGAGATTATATTTATCTCCTCACGAGAATAATAATAAGCGCCCATTGATATAATCATTACATATGGATTAATCCTCCATAGACTGCTCATTCTAAATCGGGAAGTTACCGTTAACCCTTTTTAGAACCTCTTATCCTTATTTACCATTAACCCCTAGTGATCAATTAATTCATACAACTCACCGGGTAGCTAATCGTAATATGAACTCGCGCGATCGATCGCTTTCTAGGATTAACAAATAAGGGAACTGCCTATCTACTTCCATAAAAGAAGGAATGGATTCCGTGATCTGTGATAAATACGTACTACTCACTCAATCCAATGACGATGCCAAGATGGGGTAATTCGCACCACGACTCGCTGTAATCCTTAACCGCCAAGTCAAACCTCATACCGATTCAAGCAGCTTGGACTGTGATCACCTCAGATTAAGATATATCCATAAATATGATCATCCATTGATTCGATAAGACTTCTCGATTACGGAATTATATCATGAACTCTAATCAAATCGGTCCAAATTTCTATATGATATATCTATCATATATAAATGCCCCACTAGGTTCTCTTAACCAAAAGTCCGGATAAGACAATCACACCTACTGTGTTCTGGGCGCATTAATAGCACGTTAAAGGAGAGACCCGATACTCTCGATTAACTTCACTACGGGCTAATTGTATTTCAAGTACATCTTCACTAACTCAATCCTCCCGTGTATATCCCATACACTGAGTTAAGTGATTACATAAACGATATACTTTAGGGTTTTCTGTAGTGTAAATACTATTGTCACATCGGTGAATATGAGAATAATAAATATGAATAATAATATCATTTCATTTATTAAATAAAACAATTACAAAATTGTCTTTCGGGCATTACACCTAACATACAGTGTCTCCCTTCCAAGGGCACTTGAATCAAACATGCACTGTAAAATCACAAGAGAAAATTATCTATTATGGAAGTATACTATTTGCCAATTGTCACGGGTCATAAATTGGATGGATTCTTGTTTGGGACCACCCCTAGGCCTCCAAACATGAATCTGTATACTGGTCTTCAAAATCCGTCCACTGATGAATGGGATACAATGGATCAATTGCTAATGGTATGGTTGCTTGGCTCTATGACTGAGCAAGCACTGGTTGAAGTAATTGGTTGTGGCACATCCTATGAGATCTGGACAACATTGGAAACTCTGTTTAATAGTCAATCTGAAGCAAGGATGTTGGAGTTTAAGAGTGCTCTCACCAAATCTGAGAAGGGCAGCAAATCCATGAGTGATTACTTGGCACAAATAAAGACTTATAGTGATAGTTTGGCTGCAACTGGGTATCCTGTGTCCAAATCCGAATTGATACTAGCCACACTAAGAGGTATGGATAAATATTATGAAGCAGTAATAGTCAAAATCACCTCCAGAATTGCTTCTCTTACTTGGCCTGAGGTTAAGTCCTAATTGTTGACACATGAGAGACTTCTAGCAAGGTTTAATCCTACTGTTAACTTGACTAATGGAACTGCGGCTGGTCAATCTAACCCCTCTGCTCATATGGATGCTTATGGTTCTGGGAGGCCTCAAAACAGAAATAGTAACTACAATCCTTCTCAAAGCAACAATAGGGGCAGAGGCAGCTATAGAGGTGGAAGAGGCAGATGTGGTAGAGGGGGTGCTAGGTCTGGTCCAAAAATGACATACCAACTATGTGGGAAGAATGGACATACATTCATTGACTGTTGGCATAGGTTTGAACATGATTTTCAGGGGCCAACAGCTAACAACAATAGCAGTGGAGGCAAACAAAACTCAGCTTTTATTGCTACACCAAGCACAGTCTCAGACCACTCCTGGTACTTGGATAGTGGAGCAACAAATCATGTTACAGCTGACATGAGGAACATGAGCATCAACTCCAACTACAATGGTAATGACACACTGACTGTAGGTAATGGAGAGCAATTACCAGTAGCAAATTTTGGTCATTCTTTTCTTCACACCCCACATGGCACTCTACACCTGCACAATATACTTCATGTTCCTTAAATCACAAGAAATATGCTTAGCATTTCTCAATTGATCTCTGATAATCCTGTGTCTGTAGAGTTTGATGATCTATTTTTGTTAAGGACATGCATACAGGGACAATGCTTCTCAGGGGTCAACTTCATGATGGCCTTTAATAGATCCATCAACTTGAAGCCACTGATTAGAACTTCCCTCACTCCAAATTTGGTTCTGTTTGTTTTTATGATTCCAAAAACTCTATCTCTTGTAATAATTCTGATTCTAGCCTTGATGTGTGGCATAAAAGACTTGGTCACCCCTCAAATCATGTTTTAACTACTATCTTGAATGGTTGTAATGTCAAAACTGTTGGTGTTTTATCTTTCTGTGAATCTTGTCAAATAGGAAAGGCACATAATTTGTTTCATCCTCTGTCTGATTCAAATGCCATTGCACCTTTTGAGCTTGTCCACACAGACTTGTGGGGTCCTGCACCTATTAAATCTGTAGAAGGTTACACCTATTATGTGCACTTTGTAGATGATAACACCAGACACACTTGGATATCCCTTGAAATCCAAATCTGAGACTTTTAGCACCTTCCAGAAATTTAAGGCTATGGTAAAAACACAGTTCTCTATCAAAATCAAATGTCTTCAGTCTGATTGGGGAGGTGAGTATAGATTATTTCAGGAATATCTTAGCAATGCATGAATCACCTTTAGACACCATTGCCCTCATGATCACGCTCAATATGGTAGAGCAGAACGAAAACACAGACACATTGTGGAGTCTGGTCTTACTCTTCTGGCACAATCCAGCATGCCCTTGAGGTACTGGTGGCACAACTTTCAAGCCTCAGTGCAACTCATAAATACTCTCCTAACTCCTGTCCTTAAAAACAAATCTCCAGTGGAATGCCTGTTTCAGTCTAAACCAAATTATAAGACCTTTAGGGTTTTTGGTTGTGCTGTGTACCCAAACCTTAGTCCCTTCCAAACCACTAAGTTTCAGTTCCATACCAAGAAGTGTGTCAATCTTGGTCTCAGTCCCTTCCACAAAGGTTTTAAATGTCTAGATGATAATGGGAGAATCTACATCTCCAACAATGTTATATTTGATGAAACCAACTTTCCCTTCTCTCAGTGTTTCACTCAAGGCCCTTCCATACAAGTCCTTACTGATTACTCCTCATTCTCCTCTCTTCCTACTCTTTCATCACCTTAGGCAGAGGGGGAGCAAGACATCCTGAGTACAACCTCTGATGAAGACATTTCTACAAGTCCTGCAAATCAAGTAAGTAATTAATTCTAATGCTTCAATGACTGAATGTGGTTTAACCTCTGTTCCCAGTCCTTGTGTTCCTAGTCCCACACACTCAAATGATTCCATCACTGGCTCATCTCAACAAACCTGTTCTACTCCTAGAAGGAGGATACCAGCCACACTAATATTTGGTTGAGATTTCATCACCTGTATCAACAATATAGTGACTGAAGCCAGGTATGTTAGACTTGATGACTATTCAACTTTATCGGAATAACTTTTATTCCTTACAATTGAATTTGTCCATTAAATCCTAACGGATAACTGAAAGTATGTTCTTCATAAGAATCGGAACATAATAACATTTATTTAGTTCTCTTATTAGTTTACTAGATCCAGAATATGGTAAGTGTTACAATGTTTGCTTCACCTTCCGTATATGTATTTAATGTTTCTAATTTAATCACACTCGTAAGATATTATATATCTTAGAGTCGACTTTGAACTTAGATAGATTTATCTCAACTCACTTGCCTAGAATAGAAACTTCAATAAGTTCTCTATTTAAGCGCATGCCCTAAATTTCCTTTTTAATCCTTTAAGCACTTGTAACTATTTCTTAGTGTAGTCTTCATAAGACTTAAGAAAGATCACAAGAGCTATGCCTTAAATTTCCTTTCATAAAGAAAATCTAAAGTTTATTAAATAGTTTACTTAACCTTTTGAATCGTATTCAAAACATTAAATATTTAATTAACCTTTAAGCTTTCTCCATTGGTTCACCACAACAAGTCACTGCTGCTACTAGCAGTCCTATATGATATACCCGGGTCAGAACGGGGCCCTGTTCATCCCTATTGGGCCTATACTCTTGGCCCATCCACATATGAAAATGGGCTTTACTCTCCTTTGGCCGCTGTCACAGCCATCTCTTACCCGCTAGCTGCAAGCCGGGACCTGTCCGCCGACCGTAAGCCGGATCTTGTCCGCCAGTTCAATGTCGGATCCATCTTCTCAATGTGATTTCTACCCATACAGTCAAGGCACAAATGAGTCCGCTGCTCGTCATTCTTACCCATAATCAATGGTCGTTACTCGCCGCGGCCTATCTCGGTCCGCTGTCCGTCGTCCTTATCAATCCAACTGGAAGTAACAGCTGGCAAATCGTGACAGCTGGCTAGGACACTTGTAATGCATACGTAGTTAACTTAGCTATGTACTCTCAGTTGTCTTGTCGATGAACAGTAGACCGACTTACTTTTTTAGCCTATAAATATGGGATCACATTGTAATAGAAAAGGAGGATCAATCTCTCAAGCTTTAAGCTATAATATACTACAAGTAGAAACTCTGCCAATTTATCGACAGATTCACTGATTCTTCATAAACATTTAAACCGCCCCCACTGTTCTTGAACACCACCGTGTCCTCACCATCGAAATCACCCATCACAGCCTTATATCCACAAGATAAGCACTGTTACCGCAAACCTGGTGTTCAACGCAACATCAGTTGGCTCCGTTACCGGGAAACCAATCATCATTCAGCTTTTGGAGATCATTTGCTCCACCACAAAGACGATTTCACGGTGTTTTAGACGAGGTTATCATCATCACCAGTCCATCGGTCATTGAAGCTTTGACCTTTTAGGATAATACAGCCCAAGAAACCGCTGCTCTCCTCATCTCAACAAGGAGATCACTAATTTCACCGCATACTCACGCTTGAGTCCATCTTTAATACCTGTGTTGGTTTATACACTCTTTGTCGGTTTCAGATCTTCAAGTAAGGAAAGTTTGATTATTTAGCATGGTCAAGGCGGGAAAAACTTGAACCCAAAGAACACCGACTAAACCATTCAATCAACGCCCGACACGTGGAACAAGCGCGCATGGGAGAGGCTAGCCGCAAGGTTATGTCGATGATGGGCAGACGCCAACCCCGCCCTCACAACCGACATGCGGGCATACATACGGGAAAGAGCTAAAGCCCGCGAAATACATGAGGAGGCGGTTAGGAAAAACAAAGGAAAGGGAATTGTTGGAACATCCAATCCAAATAACGAACAAGAGGCTATTTCGGCAGGGGGAGCTCCCCCACAGCAAGATGCTTATAGAATAGCTCTACAGGCACATATGGAATACGTAGAGGAAATGCGAATGGGAAATGCATTACTGATTGCCGAGGGATTACCACCCCAACCTATCCGCAAATTCAACCCCCCTCAACCCACACAAACAGAGTTACAGCCAACTTTCATTCCTCCAAAAACCGTGCAAACTCAACGGTCAGAAATGGAAGAAAGCAGCCATGCAACGTCCCAACCAAGAGGAGATAGGAGATCAACACTTGGTCGACTGGGGCCCGTGGTCGACGACCGCGGTACAGCCCCAGGGCGACCACGGAATCCTCGACAGGTCCGCACTCTCACGGAGGGACATGGGGACTCGCAAGATCAGGGAGGGCATATGGCGTTCCCTCCAATCCCACAAACTCAAGTAGAAATGGGCATCATGAAAAAGCAGATAGAGGAGCTGCAGAAGGGTACAAAGAATGTTAAAGTGGTTCCGACCTGGGGAACAAGTGTGCTCCATCCAAGTATATTGAAAGCGGCGCCAAGAGGCGGGACTCACTACCCCAATTTCATTAACTACCATGGAGCTACGGATCCTCTGGATTGGCTGTCAGCTTTCCAAAGCAGAATCAGTTTGTGTACATCAAGCGACGAGGCTTGGTGTATAGCATTTGTGGGGTCAATGCAAGACCGGGCAGCATCATGGATCCGCAGCCTTCCCCCGGGCTCGATTCTGTCTTGGGACGATCTGATCAACAAATTTATAGCTGAATTTAGGTCAGTGGGAGGACCAAAAAAGACACACATTGACCTGCATGAGGTCCGGCAGGGCGACAACGAGGCTACCCGCAGCTACTATGAGCGGTTTTATAAAGTATACGAGCTAACCAGGGGCATAGCGAGATAACGTCGCCATGACTAGCTTCAAACAGGGGTTGAAGCCGGGTATTTAAAATCTTATTTCGCTTTGTCGCCACCAAATGAAACCTACAAGAGATGTTGAGCTCGACCAGGAAGTACATTGCAACTGCGGGAAACGAAGGAGCGTCTTCGTCCAACAAAGGCAAACAGAGGGCTGAGCGTAGCCCGCCAAGAGATACCCGCCGAGGGGCAGATCGGGAAATCAAGAAACCGGAAAGATTTAAGGAAGAGCATTTCACACCGCTCAGAATTTCCTATTCCCAAGTGTTGAATGAAATAAGAGACGAGATACCTGAGCCATATCCGATGGTACCAGATACCCGCCGCGATGCGTCCAAATACTGCGGCTATCACAGAGATAAGGGGCATACTACCGATGAATGCATTCGCTTTAAATGGGCGATAGAGAAGTTGCTGCTCATGGACACCATGATCACCTCAAACTAGATAATGGTGGTCCGAATAGGAGGAATCAACAAACTCGTCGGCCTCGACAGAACATTAGAATGATAACCGAGCCTCCTCCTAGTAAAATAATCGAGTTAAGAATCGCATCGGCTCCATCAACAAACATGTAGAGAAGCCAATAGTTTTGCGTGGAAATGAGCAACCTCTGGCCTTTACTCGAAGTGAGCTGGTGACTTCGATCAACACAGAGGATATGTGCTTATGCATCTCAGTGGTCATCAATCGGGCATGTGTCAACAGAGTGATGGTTGATACAGGAGCTTGCCGCGACATCTTATACTACAATTGCTTTAAAGAATTAGGGTTCAGCGACTCCAATCTGCGGCCGCACAATGGTACCCTTGAGGGATTCACAAATCACAAAATACAGGTCAAGGGGGCCGTCGACTTAGATGTACAAATGGGAGATTACGCGCCATTTCGCACGGAAAAGGTGACATTTCTGGTAGTCGATCTCCACTCCAATTATAACATGATAATTGGGACACCCGCCTTGAAACAATTTCAAATGGTAACTTCCATTCCTCATCAACGGGCAAAGTTTTATGTAGGGGGACAGGATCGAACGTCGATCAATAACTCGCACTGCCCTAACATACATACATGAAATGAGAACAGAGAACAAGAGAGCACGGATTGAGCAAAATTTCACACATGGAAAACATTGACATGATCAGGGTCGCTGTCGAACATGCGACAGTTAAAGTGGAGTGCGAAACATTGCAAGTCGTGGGCGAGCCTGATTTTACAAAGAGAGGATGAGTTAGTAGAGGTAATCATCAACGATGAATACCCCGATCGAAAAGTCAAAATTGGGGCTCGGCCGAGTTCTTTTGAAAGGGAAAATTTGGTACAATTACTCAAAGAAAATCTGAGGCGCATTTGCCTGGTTGTCACGGACATGCGAGGAGTCGAATTGACGCCGCTCTTCATCATCTCAACGTCGACTCTACTTTCAAGCCAATACAACAGCGAGTGCGCCAATTTTCAGCTGAAAAGGAGGCGGCGGTGAAAATATAGGTTGAAAAACTCCTACAAGCGGGGATAATGAAAGAGCTCGCCACCCCGACCGGCTAGCAAATGTGGTTATGGTAAAGAAGCACAATGGCAAGTGGAGGATGTGCGTCGACTTCACCGATATCAACAAAGCTTGTCCCAAGGATCCTTATCAGCTTCCACGAATCGATCGGTTAGTCGACTCTATTTCTGGCTTTGAAGTTTTAAGTTTCTTGGATGCATATTCTGGGTATCACCAAGTGCGGATGGCTGAATCCGACAAAGAAAAAACGGCATTCAGAGCCGCTGGAGGTCTATTTTATTATGAAATGATGCCATTTGGGTTGAAGAATGCGGGTTCGACCTATCAGCGAATGGTCAACAGGGTCTCCAGTTCACAGATAGGCAGAAATATGGAAGCTTATATAGATGACATGGTTGTTAAGTCCGCTGGGGACGGTCACGCCACCGACCTTCAAGAAACTTTCAACAATGTCGAAAACACTCGATGAAGCTCAATCCGCCAAATGTACTTTTGGTGTCCAGCGGCAAGTTTTTGGGGTTCATGGTTAGTCGTCGTGGCATCGAGGCTAACCTGAAAAGATTCAAGCTTTAATCGATATGCAAGAGCCTACAACTATCAAAGAAGTTCGTGAGGCTTAATGGCGCATCATCACGTTGGGTCGGTTCATATCAAAATCGGCGGAGAAGTGTCTTCCTTTCTTCAAGATTCTCGAGGCGATAAAACTTTCTCATGGAACGCGGATTGTTCGCATGCATTCCAAGCTCAAGAAGAATATCTAGGAAAACCACCTCTTTTGGTTAGCCCCGTAGAGGAGATGTTTTGTTTTTGTACTTAGCGGCTTCGCATCGGCCGTTGCCGCCGTTTTTCGTCAAGAGGCCGGAACCCTCCAAAATCCCGTCTATTATGTTAGCAAGGCTCTCATCCGGTGGAGAGTCGCTATTTTAATATTGAAAAATTAGCCTACTCGCTTGTCATTGCTGCCCGCAAACTCGTGGCTTACTTTACTTCACATACAATTATTGTCTTAACGGATAGTCCAATTCGCCAAATACTTCATAAACCGGACCTTTCAGGCCGACTCCTCAGATGGGCTATAGAAATTACTGAATTCGACATACAATATCAACCAAGAAAAGCTATCAAAGGTCAAACATTACCGGATTTTATTGTAGAGACAAGTTTACTTCCACAACCTAGTTCTCCATTATCACAAGAGCCCATGGCGGCCAGAGTTAAGCCAAATCAGTGCTGGCACTTATATGTTGATGGAGCATCTAATCGAAATGGTTGTGGAGCCGGAGTTATCTTGATGGAGCCCGGAACGACGGAAGAAATCGAAAAAGCTTTGAGGTTTGAATTTCCGGCCACCAATAATCAAGCCGAGTATGAAGCAGTTATAGCCGGGCTCAAACTTGCCCGAGAATTAAAAGTGGAAAATGTTGAAGTATTTTGTGATTGCCAACTCATCTTCAATCAAATCTCAGGGGACTATGACACGCACTGTGGTATTCTTGAGAAGTATGGTGAGATTGTTCGACGATTAAAAAGCGGTTTCAACTATTGCGAGTTCATCGTAATTCAAGAGAGGACAATGAGCGAGCGCAGACTATCTCTAAGCTATCACTCAAAAGAAGAGATTGCAGATCCTTCAATAATGATTGAGTATCTAGCCATACCCGCCATAGAGGAAATACAAATCATGGAAATCGACACACCAGCGCCGATTACATGTTGGATTGATGAGGTACAGGCTTACATAGAAACAGGTATATTACCAAATGGGGCGGACAAAGCTCGCACACTTAAGAAAAGAGCGGTCAGGTATATCATAAACAAGGGAATACTCTACTGTAAGGTCCGCGACAAGACCTCTTTTACGATGTGTTCGAGAGGAAGAGAGCAAAACAATCCTTATCGAACTTCACCAAGGAGTGTGTAGGGGCCACCCCGCTAGCCGCTCCTTGGCACGTAAGGTCATAACCGCAGGTATTATTGGCCAACTATCCTTAAAGATTCGTAAAAGCCGGTAAGAGAATGTCCGGAGTGCCAAAACACGCAGACATCCCGGATACCATCTCGTCGAACAAAGCGTTGTGGTCGCACCTTGGCCTTTCGACATGTGGGGACTCGATCTCATCGGACCTTTTCCACCAGGAAGAGGCGGATGCAAAGTTATCATAGTAGCCGTGGATTATTTTACAAAGTGGATTGAGGCAAAACCTATGGTTAAGATAACCGCAAAAGCGGCAGGATACTTCTTACACGATCGATTTTTTCACGCTTTACGCCCCGCGGCGGCGAGTATCGGATCACGGCCCGCAATTTAGGAAGGACTTCTCAGATCTTTGCGACGAATTCAAAGTCAAACACTAGCAGTCATCGGTAGCTTATCCTCAAGCGAAACGGCCAAGCTGAGGCCGGCAACAAACAAATTATCAAAATGTTGAAGAAAAGCGTGGATGACAAAGTAAAAGCAGGAGGGTGGGTTGATGAGTTACCCGATATACTTTGGGCACTCCGCACCACTATCAAAACACCCACAGGAGAAACTCCTTTTGCTCTTACCTATGGATCGAGGCTATGACTCAGCTTGAAATGGCTCTACCCAACATCGTGGTCGCATTGTATGACCCAATGGATAATCTTTTAAACAGATGTGTCGACTTGGATCTAGTGGAGGAAAAAGAATAGCGACTTATCATCGATTAGCGAACTACAAGCAAATCGCTAAACAACAACACGACAAGCGAATCCGCGACCACTCATTTAAAGTCGGGATGTCGTTCTTCGAACAGTAAGGCCCACGGGTATGGAGCCTAATAAAGGGAAGCTAACAAAGAAATTGGGAAGGCCCTTATCAAGTCGTGAGAGAGATCAAAAAGGGACTTATGTCCTCGTAAATCATCACGACTACGAGCTCAATAGACCTTGGCATGCGGACAACCTCAAAAGGTACTACATGTAATAAATCGGCTAGGGATATGGCTATCCTCTCGCTTACGACGACGTGAGTGGTTAGGCTTTCTTATTTTGCTTGTAATCTTTACTCATCTAGCGGGATGAGTCAAAATTAATAAAGCCCGATTTTACATTCTCTTTTTATATGCAAATTATTACAAGTATGCACGGGTAAGAAAGAATTGTGCTCAAGAATTTTCAACAAAACTTCGCAATATTTGGGAAAATTTAACGCGCCACAACTTCCTAGCGAACAAGTTATTTCGTATAAGATTCAAGAGGGCATATCTCATACAGAGTCCGCACAAGATCGACCTAGAATCTTATCTAAAACAAGGGGGACGGATGTTATTATCATCGGACTCAATTTAGACAATAAATTCGAGCAAAAAACAAGCATATATAAAAACGGGCGAAAACAAACTTGTGAATAAAATTATAAGTTTGGACAAAGTACATACTAGCTATTACAGAGACAAATGTGCGGACAAAAGTGCGGAAAAGGAAAAGAGTTATACATATGCGAACACGAATAATGTTTTACAAAACAGAGCCGAAATCTAAGAACCTCTCGGGCGCATCTCTTCATTATGGACATTCTCTTCATGGAGAGAATGGTGCAAAGATCTCGATCGGCATTGGTCTCCGACTCGAGAAGCTCATCGACTTCTCACCAGGCTGCTCGACCTCGCCTTCTTCAACGGCTCTCTCTCTCGCCTCGTGGCTGCGAACACGCTCCCTCAGATTTGCTTCAATTACGGCGGGAGCCATCCAATCAGGATCATACATTGGGACGTAGCGCTGAAGCTCAACATCGGAGAAAGGTATGCGGTCATGGAATTCTCTTAGATAATCAGAAAAGGGATGGGTAAGAATCCATTCTTCCAAGACATCGAGGTCGGGGGTACCGCCATCATGAGCCAGGACGCACCTTGCGATGTGATAAAACCCTTGGTCATATCCCATCATAAAGCTATCGTCAGCAGCGGCTTTGCTAGCGACCTCAATCTGGCCTGGGATACTCGAGCTCAGATCCTCTAACTGTTTACGCAGATCTGCGCACACTGCTTTCTCGGCTTCCCAATGAGCTTGAGCCTCAGTCACTTTCTGCTTCATCTCTTCCATGGTTCGATCAACGGATTTTCCCTGCTCCACGAGGTCAGAGTTAATCCTATTAGCTTCAGCAAGCTGTGCTCTCAGCTTCTCATTCTCCGCCTCAGCTGCGTTTAATCGCCCACGAAGCCCAGCGGACACGAGATTTGCGGCACCAAGAGCTTTCTTGGTTTCGACCAGCTCTTTCGCAACACTGGCACTCTCAGCTATGGTGTTTCTGTAATCATTGACGAACTGCGCCAAGCCTGTGCCGACCTAAGGGAAGAAAAGTAGAACAGCGGAGTCAATATTGACTTGAGAAGAATGACAATAAAAAGAATGAAAAACGAAAGCGGAAAAAGAAGTTTACCATGCTCACCGTGGCGCCGTATAAGCCCCACAAATCATCAATGTTCCCAAGAAAGGCACGGCGGGGATCAGTCTGGTCCGCCATCACAACCCTGTCCGCTATTCCGCGGCCTATCTCCAACTGGATATCACTAGGGATACCCCACCTAAAATGCCTCAGGGGAGGCACGTCGGCGATACCCCTAGAAATTGTCCGCGCCATGGGCAGGTCGAGAGGATGTTGCCGCATAAACTCTTTGTCCAACCAGGCGGCAGGACACCCTCTGGGCCCAGCAGGGATTCCAGTAAAGGGCACCACTGTTCTCATGCCCGCAGGAGCAGACTCAGCGGCAACAGATTTGCCTTTACTCTTTTCAGTGGCCTCTTTCCTCGGGGGATCATCTGTTCTGGTCTTTTTATGAAGAGGGACATCCTGCTTACTGCTGTCATCTCCTGCGAGCTCGATCTCCTCAACAGCAGCCCTCTTTTTCTTATCCCCCGCGGGTGGCTTCGTCAGAGTAGTCTGCTTCATGGTTTTACTGGCCGCGGTTTTCTCTACTACAGGCGGCTGGGATGACTTCACGACCTTATCTCCAGATGTTCCCGCCGCGGACGTCTGTAAATTGACCATGGGGAGGGATGTTTTGATCCCCTTCAGCTCAGCAGTCCTCTTCACCTCGCCGACAGTCTTTTTCTTTGACAGCTGGCTGCGTTGAGCTAATTTGTCCATGGTATCTGCGGGGAACAAAGTTTATCAGCGATCACAAAAACAACAAGGGAACAAATTATGAAATAAAACAAGTAAAAATCCTACTCGGTGCTCGCATGTTAGGGTAACCGCCGCAAATTTCGCACTGAGAGGGCATAAACCTGCCATGGTGACACTCGCCGTACCAATCTGGGTGAGTCGGCAATGAATCAACTACAACCAAAGGTTCGCCAACACCGCCCCGTAAAGTCCGGCTGTTTAAGGTAGGGCTGGCCGACGCCCAACAACAACCTCCAGTTAAATGCTCGGGCTTGAGGTTCACCTTTGTGGGTGTAGCCAGATCATCTTTTAGCTCGGATATGAAGGTGTCATCGTCAAAGCGAGTCTTTATTTTTACCAAGTGATCGGTTTTAACCGAGTTCACCGGCAACTCGAAACGGCCATCCCACCCGGGATTCTACCTTCATACATCTCTTATCCCACCGCTTACCTTGTCTGGAAGATCGAACAATAAGTGGGGCCTCCCATGGCTAGATCTACTTCGCGGCTGAATTTGACCGGCCCTGCCTTTCCGGGAGAAACTATAAAAGTATAAGAGCACTGGCATCGACGGCTCGCGTCCGCTCAACCTACTGATTATGATATACGACATGACCACGCGAACAACACCAAGGCTAAGGTCGCAGGGCATCACCTGCAGCTCCTCCATAAAATTAACAAAAAATGGGTCAAAGGGAGGTCTGAGCCCGGCCGCGAGATGGTCATAGTGCAACCACAGGTAGTCTTGATGTTCCCGGCCACAAACCCACGACACATTGGTCGCACCCATGCTGGCAAAACGATAGTCCGCTGGTATATCGTATGCCGAAAACGCCGAGGTATAATCTTCTCGATCTTTGAATTCTTTCCATCGAGATATAAGATCACTGTCTGCACGTTTTTGTTCTGCGAGTTCGCTCTCGACGTCATCGGACCTTTTCCTAGGAGCCCTTTTCCTTTTTACGGACTCAGGGACAGTTGCGGCCTTCCTCTTGGACATAACGACCTTTGGAGATTTCCTTGGTTTCTCCGATGGATCAACGGCTTCCACGGCTTCCTTGAGCTTACCGCTACGTTTGGCGGCTCCGGATTCATAGCTTTTTCCATTCGGTTAGTAGCCCGCTCGGTGCCATCTGGTCGTCATCTTCGACCTCGACCTCAAGATCGCCTCATCACCAACGGATACGTCCAGATCAGATTCTATGGTAATGGGTCCAGGGTTGGGATTTTCATCCAACTCTTCCTCATCGCCGCTAAAAGGAAGCGCCCTCCATACTCACCTCCTCGATCCATAACCCGCGCGCCCTAGCCTCTTCGTCGATTGAGTATGCTCGATGACATTCGAAAAGAAAAAGGGCAAGGTGGATTAGATTATCACCTGAGACATGGAAATTGGGCCGGGTGAAGCAATCACACCCCGACACCTAGCCCTTCCATCTTCCTTAAACAAACAAAAGCCCGAAAAAACCCCAAACACAATCCAATTTTACAAAAACTACCTAAAAACCCTAATACCTCACACATTCAAAAGCGCAAACACAAATACTCTAGCATTGGCAAAAAACCGCAATCAAAGTACATGCATACAAGGTTA
Organism: Gentiana macrophylla; assembly: GCA_026214975.1. Classification (NCBI taxonomy): domain Eukaryota; kingdom Viridiplantae; phylum Streptophyta; class Magnoliopsida; order Gentianales; family Gentianaceae; genus Gentiana; species Gentiana macrophylla. The sequence continues at coordinate 40,127,819 of CM047805.1, read as the reverse complement.
TTTCTGGGAAAAAGAGGCTAAAATCACAAGAAGGCATGAACGATTGGGCTCATGGCATTCATCAAAGGAAAAGCAGTATAAATTACAGAGGCACAGATCAAGGCATTGTAATCTTCCAACCAGAAATAGATGACATCAAGGCAAAATCGGATAAGAGGGCAAAGGGAATGTGCAATTTCATACCTGATTGATAAAAAGAGAGGAAAAGCGTTGATCTTGGACTGAAATAGCGCTTGCCGGAAACCTGCTTGCAATTGCCGGATCTTCTTTTCTTCAGTTGCCGGAAAAATTATCAGAGATGAAAAGAGAAGAAAGTGTAAGAGTTGGGGTTAAATCCTCTATTTATAGAGGGAAAAAAGAGGGGAAACGACGTTTGGGATTCAAAATTCAAACGTAATGATGGTGGTAACGGTTACCGATTTTTTCTCCGCCAATCAGAGCAAGCGACGGTTCAGCTTCAACCGCCGTGTCAGAACACGTGACTGATGTGACGTTTCGTGTACCGATACATCCGCTTATATTTGCCAACCGCTCAACTTGTCCGAAGAAGAAGCGCCTGTTTCTCGTAAATATCTCCCAACATTACTCAAGCGCTAACATCACTCGGTGCCGGCGTGGCTTATTCGACAAAACACCATTGATAGAGTATTATCACCGACTAAGCCCGGCCAGAGCGTTGTCGGCAATTAAGCTTCGTCTGCCCGCTACAAATGCGCGACATATAATCGTAATTAAGCTACGCGATACTAACACTGATTCAAGCCTGTTCGCTTCAATGCACAGCATATAACTAGTGGTTCTCACCAACACTGGTTCAAGCCCGCTAGAACAGTATCGGCATACCTCTGTCACGAGCGACCACAAGGAGCTTCACCAAAAGTTCTTCAGATTTCTACTCTCCACCTTGGCGGGCACGCCAGGCACAGAGTAGGGGGCCATTGATATACCCGGGTCAGAACGGGGCCCTGTTCATCCCTATTGGGCCTATACTCTTGGCCCATCCACATATGAAAATGGGCTTTACTCTCCTTTGGCCGCTGTCACAGCCATCTCTTACCCGCTAGCTGCAAGCCGGGACCTGTCCGCCGACCGTAAGCCGGATCTTGTCCGCCAGTTCAATGTCGGATCCATCTTCTCAATGTGATTTCTACTCATACAGTCAAGGCACAAATGAGTCCGCTGCTCGTCATTCTTACCCATAATCGATGGTCGTTACTCGCCGCGGCCTATCTCGGTCCGCTGTCCATCGTCCTTATCAATCCAACTGGAAGTAACAGCTGGCAAATCGTGACAGCTGGCTAGGACACTTGTAATGCATACGTAGTTAACTTAGCTATGTACTCTCAGTTGTCTTGTCGATGAATAGTAGACCGACTTACTTTTTTAGCCTATAAATATGGGATCACATTGTAATAGAAAAGGAGGATCAATCTCTCAAGCTTTAAGCTATAATATACTACAAGCAGAAACTCTGCCAATTTATCGACAGATTCACTGATTCTTCATAAACATTTAAACCGCCCCCACTGTTCTTGAACACCACCGTGTCCTCACCATCGAAATCACCCATCACAGCCTTATATCCACAAGATAAGCACTGTTACCGCAAACCTGGTGTTCAACGCAACATCACTATAGATGACTAGTCACCTAGTACCTCTCAAACTTCAAACACTCAACCTCAAAACCCAACAAATCCTCAAACCACACAAATCATGTCTCACCATATGCAAACTAGGTCAAAAATGGTATCTTCAAGCCTAAAGTCTATTCTGCTGCTATTAGTAATGCTCACTCTTATCCTACTGAACCAACAAGTATGTCACAAGCATTGCAGTCAGAGGACCGGAAGGATGCTATGTTAGCTGAATACAAGGCCCTTATGCATAACAAAACCTGGGAATTGGTCAGACTTCCTCCAGGAAAGAGTGCAATTGGGAATATGTGGATCTTCAAACTAAAATTGAGACCAGATGGTACAATTTGAAGCATAAGGCAAGGTTGGTTGCCAAAGGGTATAGTCAAAACTATGGTATAAACTTCATAGAGACTTTTAGTCCAGTTGTAAAGTCAACAGCAATCAGAATAATTCTAGCCCTGGCAGTGTCTATGAATTGGTCAGTAAACCAAATAGACATCAATAATGCCTTTTTGAATGGTCCTTTACAGGAACCAGTTTATATGGAACAACCAGAAGGGTTAGTGGACATGTCTAGACCTAATTATGTGTGCAAGCTGCACAAGGCTTTATATGTCCTGAAATAGGATCCTAGGGCATGGTTTGATGCCTTCAAATCACAGATGGTCAGATGGGGCTTTACACAGTCTATATCAGACAACTCTCTTTTCATGCTGCATATTAATGATATGGTCATGTTTGTTTTGGTGTATGTGAATGACATCCTTATTACAGGAAATCACCCTCCATGATCCAGAAGTTCATCAGGCAGCTGGACACAAAATTCTCTCTCAAGGATCTAGGACCTGTCTCACACTTCTTGGGAATGCAGGTTACAAGAAATAAATCTGGTTTATATCTAACTCAGTCCAATTATGCATCTCAGTTACTCAGGAGATTGAATCTGGAGCACCTTGTCCAACACCTATGGTGGCAGGAAAGCAGCTAGGGTCTGATCAGAGTGAACCTTTATTCAATCTTAGCATATACAGAAGTGCTATAGGAGCACTTCAGTACTTAACTATTACCAGGCCTGATATAGCATATACTGTGAACAGTTTGAGTCAGTTTATGGAAAAACCTTGCATTGAACACTGGCAAGCATTGAAGAGGTTATTGAGGTTTGTTTAGGGCACACTGAAGCAGGGGCTCCATTTCATACCTAGTACAAATATGTCCCTTCATAGCTTCACTGATGCCAATTGGGCTGCTGATCCCAGTGACTGAAATCCACTAGAGGTTACTGTGTATATTTGGGCAATTCTATCATCGCATGGAGTTCTAAGAAACAGCAAGCGGTGGCTAAATCCATCTGTGAGTCAGAGTACAGGGCATTGTCTAACTTGGGTGCTGAGATCCAGTGGATCATGCAGATTTTGAAAGAAATGAATTTCAGAATCCGCTGTATCATGCAAGGACAAAACATATAGAGGTGGATGTTCACTACATTCGAAATCTGATCTTAGACAAGAAGATGAAGGTCTGCTTCATACCATCTTCAGCACAGGTGGCTGACATCTTCACAAAGTCATTGCCTATTTCTACTTTTTGCAACTTCAAGACCAAACTCAATATGGTTGATCCACACATTAGTTTGAGAGAGGGAGATAAAATTAAGGGTATTAGCATTTAATTGTGTATGACATGTGTGTTCCTATATTTATGCCATGTGTCCTCTTATTGGAAAGTGTGATAGATTCTGTTGTAGTGTACAAAATTAATCTCAGTTTGTCCTTGGAAAATCTAATGAAATATACTTTCTTCTTCATCCTCGTTTGAGCTTCTTCAATGGAGATTTTCCACTTTCAGCTTTAATTCAAACTTTATTGAGTACTGCAAATGCAGGTTGTTCTTATACATCACAATAGGGGTAATCATTTCAATAGAATAACAAACTTGGACACATGTCCATTAACTAGAGCACCAAGTGTTATACATGTGCACCAATAGTAGAGTGACACTTGTACAATATCTATTTCTCAACATAATATGTAATATTCCGATTTTCGGGAAAGGGCAGACGTGTCTTTTTGCGAAAACGAAATATTGGGTTCGGTTCCTTTTATTCGGAGTTTAAGTATATATATATATATATGTCGAGTTTATATATGTATATATATATTTAAGGAAAATCTGATTTTAAGTAAAAAAGGGTAATTAAGGAAATATGTTATTTGGGGAAAAAGCTTATTTAAGGAAAAATAATTCCCCTTATACGTTAAACCTATTGGTAATCAGAATATTTCTTCCACGTTCTTGAGAAAACGCGGCTGGGAGCAAGAGGAGAGCCATAGAGTTTTTCTACGATATCTCACGGAGTTTTTAACCGTTTTCAGATCCGCAAAAAACGTTGGAATCGTTGTGAAGAGGGCATCGTTTCAGTAGTAAAAGTTTGTGTCTTTGTCAAGGTATGAGAATTCGACCTACCTGCTGTTCTTGGTTGAGTTTTGAAGATCAAAACTCATACCTTTCGTAGTTTGTTGTTTTTGGAATCGTGTGATCGGTTTTAATGCGAATTCGAATTGATCATATAGGTTTCTCTGCAAAAGTTATCAAGTTGCTGCTGTTTTACCTAAGCTTTGAGTTTGGAATAGCTTGCTAAAGGTAAGAGGATCTTCCTACAAGTTAATTTATTGGTTATTAGGTTTTATGTTAAGGTTTGATATGATTTTATGTTAGAAATCATACCTTCATGTTGCCTAAGGATTTAGGGTTGTTATGGTTGATAAAAGTCATCTTTTTCTGCTATTTTATGAGTATTTTGATGTTGAACATGTTTGGATTTGAGTAGAGATCGAAAAAGTGCATAAAAACGTGTTTAGAGAGCTTTGTGCGTTTAGTGTGCGCACACTGACTAGCTGTGTGCGCACATTTGTAAGGCTGAATGTGGACAGCTTCTGGAGTGTGCGCACATTCCCCTGGAATGTGCACACATGTTAAGGGTGAAATTTATGGTTTATTCTACAATATTTCCGTAACAATATCCTCGTTATTTAAATGGTTTTTATAGAAAATCATTGGTTTTATCTAAATATTGAGCAAACGCGTTTAAGAAGCGTCTAAGTGCAAAAGTGGTAGTTTTACGTGATTTTATAGATAAATACCGTTATATCCGTGATATTACATTTTTGCACATATTTATCGTGATTGTAGGTACCTAAATATGTCATGAGAATTGATGGGATGAGCTTAAACAATGATGTTTGATTGAAGTGAAATGGAAGGGAGATGGAGATAAAGCTTGGAATGAAGCTTTCAAGCAGCCGAACTTCCGATGCAGTTCTTGATATGATGTACACTGATTTGACTCTCGACCTCAAGAGAAGATTTGTAGGGCTTGAAGAGAGGATTCTACAGGATCTTGAATCACTTCATTCCGACTTACGAGGCCCGAGATATGAGCGTTACAAGTTTGGATAATGATGCTGTGGTATTGGAAAATCCGAAACGACTCGGGATACGACGGGCTAGTCAAAAAAAAGCGTTTTCTGAAGAAGAGTCCTGAATGAAAGTTGTAGAGTTTTCTGAGGGCTTAATTATGACATTCGGATCATAATTTTTGGAGGTCTACAACTCAAGATATGAATTTTAGAAGTTTCATTCCTAAATTCATACACTGTAGCAGCCGACATTGTTCCCTATAAAAGCAGCAGCACTTTATACCCTAAATATACAATTTTCATACACAGCCGCAAATTACACAAGAGAGGGCCGACTTTTTCTTTTTTTTTCCCTTTATATTTTCATCCCAAAAAACACAATTAGGGTGTAAATTTCTCAACAATGAGGAGCTAATTTCCTTCTCAAGCAAACTTGGGGAAGCGTTTTGAACGGATTTCGGTTTTCAATTCTATTTATCTATTGATAAATATCTAAAGGTTAGAACTTTTGTATCAATTTCATATCGTATTTGCATTTCGATCGATAGATTATGTGTATGATTTGATAATCCGTTGATGATAATTAATGGAACCCTAGGTCACTATACAAAAGTTTGAATCTTTTAAACCAAATTATAACGAAAGTTGTGGTTTAAACGGTTTAGATTTTGGATATTGATAAATATCCCCACCTAAGAACACTAAAGGATCAATCTTTGATAAAAGATTGTGAATAAAATCATCTAAGCCATTAGTGATTTGTGCACTCGATTAGGCGTAATAATCGTAACCTTGGGATATAATCATTTGATTAATAGTTTGAAACCGGTGTTTGTTTGATTCGTGGAACCGTGTTTGCTTGGCCTTTATATCACTGCATTTGGATAATTGTTCAAGCCTTCACCCTAGTTGTTGATTATTATTTTTCTGAAATTTATCGCTCATCGCGACTGCTCATCGTCGCTTTTACTGCTCATTCTTGCATAATTAGTATAAACTCGTGACATTTGCAACTAAAACTTGAATCGATACAACCCCAATTCCCGTGATCGACTCGGTTACACCATTTTGCTACGACCTTGCACTTGAGGCCACGACCGGATTATAAATTTTTATAACTTGTTTTGATCGCTTTATTTATTATAATCCGTTTTCTACAACAAGTTTTTGGCGCCGCTGCGGGAATTGGCAACGGTTGTGTGTTTCTATTTTTGTTTTAGTTGTCGTCCTGTACTTGATCCGTTAACCTTCAAGGCAAAGGTTGGCATGCTTGATTTTATTTTCGGTGATTCATTCTTTCAGTCGGCCCTAGTTTTCTATTAAAAATAAAAATAAAAAAATAAAAAAAATAAAAATAAAATAAAAATAAAAAACAACAACAACTTTAGCAGAACAGCCGCCGTATAAGGCCAAAAGCAAAAACCAAATAGTTGACCTAGATTGTTTGTTTTTTTTTGTTTATACCTTTTTTTTTTTTTAATTGGTTACAAAAAAAAAAAAAAAAAAAAAAAAAAGCACATTGGACGTGAGCTTCACACCCTGGTGTGCCAATTTTCACACTGTGAAATTTTTGTAGTCAAAAAAAAAAAAAAAAAAAAAAACTTTTAGCCGAAAATATCACACCCAGTGTGAAATTTTTCACACCAAATGAAATTCTACAGTCATCCAATTTCATTCCTTCTTAAGTCCTTTCCTTTTCCAGTCTTTCCTAATCACCTTTAGCAACCTTTCACACCTTGTTCCACTCTTTTTCCATTCCTTTCAACCTATTCTCGGTCCGAACACCTAAGTGTCCCTTCTAGAGTCGGTTTTGAGTGCTATTTACTTTTGCTCGCCTTTCGGTTCATTTGACAAGTGTGCCTTATACGACTTAGTAAAAATATAAATAAAATAAAATAAAAAAAAACCGCTGCCCCTCTTTTGCCGCTCCTCGATTTTCACTTCATGTATGCTTACACGTAAATCAGACCTTTAATTTTCAATCCGAGATCGAACGTACTATTGTTCGTCAAACCGAAAAAGGAGGCAAATCTCTTTGTGTGGTCACTGATAGAAAACCTTGAAGAAGCTTGCAAGGAAGAACTGGAAGAAACCGTTATCACAATGGTGACAATAGACGGTCATTAGCGATTATGCTATGCCGGGAGCCATCACGGTAAACCCTACTGTAGCCTTGCCTCGAAATCGCAGCAGACCACTTTCGAGCCGAGACTGGTCTTATTCGGATGCTTCAAAGATGCATCTATCTTTATGGTCTACCTTCCGAAAATCCGCATAATCATGTCCACGCCTTCCGGAGATCTCGTGACACGACCCGCATTCAAGGAGTTTCGAGGATGCTATAAAATTAAAGCTTTTCCTTTCTCTCATGAGGAGAAGCAAAAGAGTGGTATAACTCTTTAACCCTCGATCTATTACCACTTGGGCAGGACTCGAGAAGGAGTTCCTAAGTCAGTATTTTCCACCCTCAAAGACTGCCCAATGCCTGACTGACATTTTTACCTTCCAACAGAAAATGGATGAGTCATTCTTCGATGCTTGGAAGCGTTTCAAATCTCTTTTCAAGGTCATTTGCCCCATCATGGCCTAGATCTACAACGCCAAGTCAACACTTTCTTTAGTGGGTTGACTGAACTAACCAAAGGGATGGTGAATAGTTCATCTGGAGGAGCTTTTCTGAAGAAGACACCCGACGAAGGTTGGGCTTTATTTGAAGATATAGCTAGATATAACTATGCTCCTTCATATCGTGCAAATACACCCGTCTGTTCAAAGATTGAGGAAGTCCACTCGAGAATCGGTGATCGCCATGTTTGCAGCAGCAGTGGCGCTCTTACTCTGCCTCTCAAAAGATCACACCTACTCCTCCTTATCAACGTAACGCCAAGTTCAGTATTATAAAATCATTGCGATTGGTCACATGATTGACCAATGTCATGCGAATTACCAAGTCAATGTTTGCCCAAAATATGAGACAAGTATACCCCGGTTAGTTGCCAAACTTGTGGGCTGAAAGGCCACACTTCTCTAGCTTGTCCCCAAACAGGAAAATGATGAAGTCAATGCTTTTTCTCGTCAAGAAAACCAACGATTCCCAAATCAATTTTCCGCCGAATAACTTTCGAATCGTGGTTATAACCAAAACCGAAATTTTAATCAAAACTCGTTATAATCGAAATCAAAATTCCAACTCGAACTATCAAAATTCCAATCAAAATTACTCTCAAAACTCGAATCGAGTTCGAATTCTCAACAGAGGTTCAATCGTGCATGGCCACCAACACCAATTCTCCTTATCAAAACCGGTCTAATCAACATCCTCCCGGATTTCAAAATCATCAAGGGCCATCTCAGGTCCAATGATGCTCCTACCAGATCTGATTTTGAGGAGCAACAAAAACTATTAAAAATCTGGAGAGGCGCTGGGACGATTAGAATGAGCAAATAGCTTTCACGACCTCGTGGTCATCTCGCCTGGCCACGTAAAGAAATCCAAAGGGCAGCCAAGTGGCCCAAGCCGATTTGAACCCAAACCGTGTCTTGATCGACACCAACCACCCCTTATGGTAGGGAGGAAACTAGTGCCATGAATTTAAGATCCGCACTCAACTTCAAGGAAACCCTCGCATTCAACCGTAACCGTGGAAACGAGTAGACCCTCCTACCACCGATTCGGTGGGAGGGAAGTTGAGAAGACCCAATCCCCAACTGGGTGAAGAAAAAGAGGAAGATGAGATAGAAATCGAAGAAAGAATTCGGGTGGTCACTGCAGACGATCGAGAAATCTGAGAAGTGAGTCGGGAGAGAAATCCCTTGACAAGTAAGAAGACGGTGAGATGGAAGGATTTAGAAGATAAAGTCATTAGTGCCTCTTCTAAGAAAGTTTTTTCTCAAGAAGAATTGAAGAAACTTCCATTTCCACCAAGGAAGAAAAACATCCTTTATCACGAGGACAAGAAGTACGAGAAGGTACTCAACCTTCAAAAACACTCAAGTTAATCTACCTTTATCTCGATGTGTTGGTTGAGATGCCCAAATACACCAAATTCATAAAGGATGTAGTCTCATCTAAAAAAGTTGGAGAGTATGGAAAAGGTAACCAAAGTGAAGATTGTTCAATGATGAGTTATGAAGAGTTACCGATTAAGAAAGATGATCCCGGCGATTCGTCCTTACTTTGCAAATTGGAGGTCTCATTTTCCCTAATTCCTTATGTGATTTAGAGCTTCAATTAGTCTTATGCCTTTATATGTGTGTCAACACTCCAATTAGACCATCTTTTGGAACCTACCACTATGAGCATTCGGGCCATGCAGATGGATCATCCAAGAAAGCGGCAGGGGATTTTAAAGGATTTGTTGGTTCAGGTCGATCGATTTACCTTTCCTGTGGATTGGTATGTCTTAGACATCCAACAACCCAATACACCCCTGATTCTTGGACGACCTTTTCTGTCTACTGCTAGAGCCCTCATTGATTGTGATGACGGTGCTAAAGTAACTTTGTGTGTTGGAAATGAAGAAGTGAGCTATAGTGTATCTAAAGCTATCAAAAGACCTTCTGAATGTCCAACCGGCTACTCTATCGAGGAATCATTTGATGATTTCATGATTTTCTAGAAGAGCAAGTCCTTGCGTTAGAATCTCAATACTGAACGCTTGATCGATAATCCAACCAATATGGTAGGATAGATTTGAATGAACTTGGAGCCGAGACGAAGAAGAAGTTGTAGTGAGTAAGAACCTTTCGCCTTCGTAGGAAGTAGATTTATTAGAAGCTATGTTGCTCTCTCTAATAATTTGCAAAGTAAAGTTTTAAAGTCTAGTTTGGAAGACCCTCCGATTGACCTCGAGTTAAAACCGTTACGAAACATTTAAAGTATGTTTTCCGAGAGAGGGTGATCGGCTTCCGTTAATTGTTTCCGCTAAGTCGACGAGAGGAAGAAGAAGCGAAGTTGTTGGCCGTCTTGAAAAGAAATGAGAAAGCTTTTGGTCGCGGTAGGAGATATCGAGGTATATCTCCCGACGCCTCAGTATGCACAAGATAAAAATCAAGAAGAGCCAAGCATATTAGACAACCTCAAAGACGGTTAAACCCCACATGCAGGAGGTGGTGAAGAAAGAAATCATCAAGTTGCTTGATATGGGGATCATATATGCAATAGCCGATGCTGATGATTGGGTGTCCCCACACAGGTGGTCCCAAGAAAGGTGGTATCACTGTTGAAAAAATGACAAGGGAGAAGAAGTCGCGTTGAGATTAGTCACCGTTACCGTGTGTGTATCGACTATAGAAAGCGAACGGCAAGTAACCATGAAGGACCACTTCCTCTCCCTTCATTGACCAAATGCTCGAGCGCTTGGCGGACACCCTTTTATCGCTTTCTGGACGGATACTCCGGTACTTCCGATCCCTATAAACCCCGTTGATCGTGAAAAGACGACCTTCACACCGCCCGTATGGTACTTTCGCTTATAGGCGAATGCCGTTCGCCTCTCAATGCTCCGGCCACTTTTCAAAGATGCATGTTAGCAATTTTTGACGGGCTAATTGAGAAATGCATGGAGGTCTTTATGGACGACTTCTCGGTGTTTGGTAACTCGCTCGATGATTGTCTTGCTAATCTGACAAGGTGCTTAATGATGATGTGTGGAAGAACCTAATACTCAATTGGGAAAAATGCCACCTTATGGTGGATGAAGGGATTGTTCTTGGCCATAAAATTTCAGCTAAGGGCATAGAAGTTGATAGGGCCAAAATAGAGGCCATAGAAAAGATGAACTACCCTAAGAACGTGAAAGAAGTGAGGAGTTTTCTTGGTCACGCCGGTTTCTATAGAGATTCATTCAAGATTTCTCCAAGATCTCAAAACCTCTATCAACTCTACTTAAAGAGGACGCTGCTTTCAACTTCGACAATGATTGCAAGTGTGCCTTCAAAGAGCTTAAACATCGCCTCGATCTCCGCTCCGATTCGATCTCTCCGGATTGGAACTTACCATTCGAATTAATGTGTGATGCTTCCAACTACGCCGTTGGTGCGGTTTTTTGGGGCAAAGACTTAATGGTAAATTCCAACCTATCTACTATGCGAGCCATACCTCGAATCCGGCACAAGCAAACTACACTACCACGGAAAAGGAACTTTTAGCTGTTGTCTTTTCTATGGACAAGTTCCGAAGTTATTTACTGGGTGCCAAGGTGATTGTCTGGACCGATCACGCAGCTCTGCGCTATTTGATGAATAAAAAGGACGCAAAACCGAGACCTACTGCTGCGTTGGATTCTTACCCTGCAGGAGTTTGATGTTCATATTAAAGATATCAAGGGTAGTGAAAACACGATGAGCGCACCACATATCAAGAGTGTTGCCCGTAGTAGAGGAAAATCCACAAGACATCGATTTATATTGCCCTTTGAGAGTGTTATGTCATGAATAGTTGCACGTCTGATCCTCCATGGTATTCTTCAATCGTTAATTACCTCCATTCCCAATATCTCAATCCTAAGTTTTCGTGATCGTGGAGAAGAAGAAATTCTTCTCTCGATCTCAAGTATTATGTCCGGGAAGAACCGTATCTTTTTAAACTCAGAAAGATGGGTTGCTTCGCCGGTGTGTCCTCGACCTGAGCAACGGGACATAATTGAACAATGTCATAATGGTCCCACTCATGCGCCACTTTGGTCCCTGGAAGACCGCTATGAAGATATTCCAACTGCTTTTACCGCCCTCGATTTTTAAGGATACTGAAGCCTTTTGTAAAGGCTGTGTTAGGTGCCAAAGAACCGGTGCTTTGACAAGGAGATATGATATGCCGTTAAAACCCATTTTAGAGTGTGAGGTGTTCGATGTCTGGGGGATTGACTTTATGGGTCCCTTCCCATCCTCATGCGGGAATAGATACATCCTAGTCTGTGTAGACTATGTGTCTAAATGGGTGGAGGCTATCGCCACCCCTCACAATGACCATAAAACGGTCATGAAATTTTTAAAGAAGAACATTTTTGTGAGGTTTGGTTGTCCGAGAGCCTTAATCAGCGACGAGGGGCGCGCTTTTGTAATCGACCACCGACAAAGTATTAGAGAAATACGGTGTTCGGCATAAAACCGTACACCGTACCATCCTATGACAAGTGGTCGTGGAGCGTAGTAACTGAGCCTCAAGAAGATCTTAGAAAAAGCGGTTAACAATCATCGGAAGGATTGGAGTCTCAAATTGGATGATGTAATCGTGGGCTTACAGAGATGACTTACAAGACACCTATGGGTACATCTCCGTATCAAATGGTTTATGGAAAGCCATGTCATTTGCCGGTCGAACTTGAGCATAAAGCTTATTGGCGGCGAAGTTTTTGAACTTTGATTCCAAAGCTTGTGGTGAGCACAGACTTCAGCAGATGCATGAGCTAGATGAGTTCAGCTCCAGCCCTACGAGCGCCAGTGAGTAAGGGACGAATGAAGCCGCTCCATGATAAGAAAATTAAGCAAAGAGAGTTCCATGCGAGAGAGCAAGTCTTGCTATACAATTCCAGGTTACATCTGCTTTCTGAAAGCTACGGACACGGTGGTCCGGCCCGCTCGAGATTTTGCAAGTCTTTCCAAGCGGAGTGTTGGAGCTAAAAGGAATTGGTGATCGACCGCTTAAGGTAAATGGTCAAAGGTGCAAACATTACATTGGTCTACCAAAGGAGGCATCTTTGATTGTTCGGTTCCTCGACATATTTGAGTGTGTGAATCCTCAAGTCGATGACTTTAAAGAGTTTGCACCGCATTTATTCACCGAGGCCGTTATCGAATCACCACCAAGTCTTCGCTTGGAAGTTGGGATATGGAACAAGATTGGAAGGAGATGCGTCTGAAAAGAAGGGGAAAGAGGAGGAAATCAACGGCTAGAAAGATCAAAGGAGCCTGGAAGAGTTTGAAGAGCAGGATGCCCTGCATGCATGGTTGTTTTCGTGGTTACATTGCTGACAAGAGCTCTTTTGATAGAATGACTGGCCGAAACGTCAAGTGGCCCGATCCGGGTTGAACTTACAATGGTTGTCGAGCCGCCGACAATAATCGGAAGCGCTACTTCTTGAGGCACCCTGATATCCTTTTCCTTTTTTTTTTTTCTTCTCGCTTGTTTTGTTTGGTTGTTTTCCGTTTTTCTTTCTAGCTTCTGATGAGCGTGGTCCATTTCTGTGCTTCAGTTGACTACTGAGATGGCTGATGATGACGATCGTTATCCCTATGGAGTCCCTACACACGAGTTCTTTGGGATGACCGAGCCCAAGTTCGAGTTTGTCACCGGATCCACGCCATTTCCTTGGATGATGGTCCGGGTGGCTTGCGAGTCTTTGATGCGGATATCGATATTCTCACCCGAGTCCGGACTTTCACCTTTGTTATCGTCGTGCCACCATCTCTCTCTGGTGGAGATGGAGAGTGGACCATTGAGGAAATCGAAGATGACTTAGAGAGGCCATTCACGATCCTCAATGACCCGCTTTAGCCGATCTCATCTTGGTACTCGAGGATGAGCATGTTCGGGGATAGAGCTAGCCGGAGAAGATTGGAACTTACAAAGATGACTACGACCTCTGGCTCGCCATCGACGTGCTTCGCCGTCTCATACGTTTGATAGATTGGTCCTCGCTCTACTAGTTAGTAGTTAGTTAGTGTTTGCTTCTAGTTAGTGTTTGGTTTGCATGCTGTTTAAGTCGAACGCCCGTTTTCTTTGAATAAAGTCGTTGTTCTTTGATTAAACATTAGTTGATGTGGATATTTTCATTTGCGCTTATATAGCACTATCTTATTACATAGATGTTCTGTACTTCCTCGTTTCAGCCTTTCATCTATGCATCCTTGTTAATTACATGTTTATACTATGCACTGTGTTCTCCTTTCTCTACAACTATCTCGTGCATGCTTCCCCGATTTCCCCCAAATATTTTGGTGTGTCTATCAAGTAATGCAGGTTACTTTAAGCTATTTCGCTGATACACGCCTTCTACATACGGGGATCGTTGCCTTTTTCATGCTGCAGCCTGCTCAACGATCCGACCTTTATAAATCAGCTAAGTACTTTACTTTACTTTATCACTGCACAACTTGAGGACATGTTGTGTTTTAAGTGTGGGGAGGAGATAAATTGTGTACTATATATACCTTCGCTCATATCATGATAAGTTCAATGCAAAATGCACAAAAATTTGATTGTTTGTCCCGTGAACAACTACATGCCTATGTTCAATGTTTAAACTTGATGGATGCCTTATATTGTGTATGCTAGATGAGTTAGAGGTTCACCTGACCCTTATTTCACATGCCTTATCAGATGACGAGCTAATTTTTTTTAAAAAAAAAGTTAGATCCATATAGGGTAAGCATTCCTTGATTAGCTTATACTATGTGCTCAGTGCTATATTTCGTAATAGTTTGGAATTAAATTCAAAGTATGACATATTGTGAATATCATAGAGTTTGAATGTGATAAGTAAGTCATTGCCAAAGTCTTGAAGTAGTAATAATAAATAATTCATTACTTGAGGCATTATGCTCAGGAGGTTTGTATAGCTCATGGCTTAGAACCAACTGCCAGCCAGAAATCTCGTATAAGTAATGCTAATTAATAATAAATGTGTGTGTCGGAAGCTGGTTTATGATTTGAGTGAAGTAGGGCGTATCACGAACGTCCTATACCACTATGACGACCAATAGCTCACGACAGTCAGAAAAGCTGCCTTATGATTTGGGTAGTTAGGGCATATCTCAAAATGTCCTATTCTACTATGACGGGCAAGAGCTCATTTTTTATGTGTGTTAAAAAGTGAATTTGAAAAAAAAATGTATAATAACTCGAAAAAAATTTCAAGACTTGGCCAATGATGATTTTATACCCAGTATAAACTCTTATGATATGTTGTAGGAATCATCCTCTAAGTATGTCGAAATGGTTTGATTACTTTCTATTATATTTTCGCATGCACATCCGAAGGTCATCTATGCTTAACTTAAGTGTGATACTAGCTAGTTTTGCTTGAATTCAATTCAAGTTGGGATCTAGTGGAAGTTTGATATGGCTCTTGCATGCAAACACTTGGGTGAATTTCTACTTAGTTACTATGCACTATATTTGGTATCCACCTATTCTTTGACTCGAGCTAGGTTTTTGTTTTGTTTTGCTCCGGACGAGCAAGGTTTAAGTGTGGGGGAGTTGTTAAGGGTGAAATTTATGGTTTATTCTACAATATTTCCGTAACAATATCCTCGTTATTTAAATGGTTTTTATAGAAAATCATTGGTTTTATCTAAATATTGAGCAAACGCGTTTAAGAAGCGTCTAAGTGCAAAAGTGGTAGTTTTACGTGATTTTATAGATAAATACCGTTATATCCGTGATATTACATTTTTGCACATATTTATCGTGATTGTAGGTACCTAAATATGTCATGAGAATTGATGGGATGAGCTTAAACAATGATGTTTGATTGAAGTGAAATGGAAGGGAGATGGAGATAAAGCTTGGAATGAAGCTTTCAAGCAGCCGAACTTCCGATGCAGTTCTTGATATGATGTACACTGATTTGACTCTCGACCTCAAGAGAAGATTTGTAGGGCTTGAAGAGAGGATTCTACAGGATCTTGAATCACTTCATTCCGACTTACGAGGCCCGAGATATGAGCGTTACAAGTTTGGATAATGATGCTGTGGTATTGGAAAATCCCGAAAACGACTCGGGATACGACGGGCTAGTCAAAAAGGCGTTTTCTGAAGAAGAGTCCTGAATGAAAGTTGTAGAGTTTTCCGAGGGCTTAATTATGACATTCGGATCATAATTTTTGGAGGTCTACAACTCAAGATATGAATTTTAGAAGTTTCATTCCTAAATTCATACACTGTAGCAGCCGACATTGTTCCCTATAAAAGCAGCAGCACTTTATACCCTAAATATACAATTTTCATACACAGCCGCAAATTACACAAGAGAGGGCCGACTTTTTCTTTTTTTTTTCCCTTTATATTTTCATCCCAAAAAACACAATTAGGGTGTAAATTTCTCAACAATGAGGAGCTAATTTCCTTCTCAAGCAAACTTGGGGAAGCGTTTTGAACGGATTTCGGTTTTCAATTCTATTTATCTATTGAT
This sequence comes from Gentiana macrophylla, assembly GCA_026214975.1. NCBI lineage: Eukaryota > Viridiplantae > Streptophyta > Magnoliopsida > Gentianales > Gentianaceae > Gentiana > Gentiana macrophylla. The sequence goes on along the minus strand of CM047805.1, from coordinate 40,111,629 downwards.
AAATATCTAAAGGTTAGAACTTTTGTATCAATTTCATATCGTATTTGCATTTCGATCGATAGATTATGTGTATGATTTGATAATCCGTTGATGATAATTAATGGAACCCTAGGTCACTATACAAAAGTTTGAATCTTTTAAACCAAATTATAACGAAAGTTGTGGTTTAAACGGTTTAGATTTTGGATATTGATAAATATCCCCACCTAAGAACACTAAAGGATCAATCTTTGATAAAAGATTGTGAATAAAATCATCTAAGCCATTAGTGATTTGTGCACTCGGTTAGGCGTAATAATCGTAACCTTGGGATATAATCATTTGATTAATAGTTTGAAACCGGTGTTTGTTTGATTCGTGGAACCGTGTTTGCTTGGCCTTTATATCACTGCATTTGGATAATTGTTCAAGCCTTCACCCTAGTTGTTGATTATTATTTTTCTGAAATTTACTGTTCATCGCGACTGCTTCATCGCCGCTTTTACTTGTTCATTACTGCATAATTAGTATAAACTCGTGACATTTGCAACTAAAACTTGAATCGATACAACCCCAATTCCCCGTGATCGACTCCGGTTACACCATTTTGCTACGACCTTGCACTTGAGGCCACGACCGGATTATAAATTTTTATAACTTGTTTTGATCGTTTTATTTATTATAATCCGTTTTCTACAACAAGTTTTTGGCGCCGTTGCCGGGGAATGTGCGCACATTGCCCCTGTTTTGATAAATAAGTTATTTTAAGCTATGTTTGGGATTTTTAAACGTTGTTTCATGATCTAATAACATTAAATAAATGTAAACAAGCCTCGATTGATTTTCTGATGTGTTTGGTTCCGGGACCGGACGTACTCTTAAAGGGAGTTGAAGTTCGGGACCGTCGGAAAGGCATGAAAGGGCTTGTGCTTTGATGAATTAGAGTTCATCAATGTCTGTGTACTTGATAGAAAGTGATGTCTAGCTGTCTAAGTGAGGGAGTAGATTCGTTATGGTGAGCTTTACTTTGAAAACACATATGTGGCTAGATAATAACCAATAATAATTACATACGTGTAGTAAAAGCTAAAACGTCACTTATTCTCGGTTAGGCACTAATTCATATCGGCGATGTGATACGTTCAGTAAAAGCGAACAATGCTGCTGGCCTATAAACGGCTGAATGGCAGTGGAGGAAATTCGCTGAACGTATATGCATACCGGCTCCCGGGACTATCGGTGCTATTCACCGTAGTTGGCAAGTACATCTCGTAGTGGAATTTTCATCATGCATAGTGCCTTTGAGTAATGATGTAACCAAGATAAGCTAAGCTAGAAACGTATTGTCATGACGTGTCGATGGGCATGGAATGAACCCTAGATTGAGTCGGTCTCATAAAGATAACTATTATAATCAAACTTGTTAAAGGACCTTAATTAAATTGTAGCTTCTACTTCTTGCTATATACAATGTAATTACCTCAAATGCATGTTTATTTATGTGTTTGGGGGAGAGAAGACGAACAGGTAATTTCAGAGTTCGAGGAGGACTTCGATGACGACGTTTGAGGACGCCGGAGTTGAAGCGTTTAATTATTTATGTTTTATTTATTTTAGACTTGGAGCTTAGTTGGAAGTTTGTAATTTCCTTTTAGCTTTTTGGAGGATTCGTATTTTTGAATTTCGTTGGTTTCTTTCCCAATGTAATAAATGTTACATTCCTATCTTTCAATGTTGAGTTTCTATTCTGGTTGTTTTGGAAAAATTTATTACCCGAGTCTTTTTGCTTCCGTTTTTCTTAACTCGATACGACGTAGCAGAGGCTTACGTATAAAGTGAAATTTATTTTATTTTATACGTGCCGAACGTTCTTTTTCCAGATAAGGACTCGGTGTCTGGGAATGGGGCGTTACAGTTGGTATCAGAGAGAAGCGTCCTTTAGGCTTCCTTCCTTAAGATAAGATCTCTTTAGACCACTTAGAACTGTTCTGATTCTTCCTGATCTTTCAGAATGTTAGGTGACCTCAGAGATACTCGTGTTGATAAGTTTGGAATCAGAAGTTCTAGGGCCCAGCAAGAAGCGAGTGGTTTGGTTCAAGATGTGGGTCTAGTGGTCATGGTTCATCTAGAAGATGTTGATGATCATGTTGGAGTTTACCGTTGAGAAAGAAGAAAAAAAGACCATATAGTTTTGAATTCTACGAATCATGGTGTATTTCTTGGTATAGGTCGGCTATCCAAGAATTTTGTTTACATGGATTGTAAACATAAGGAAATACCTTCCGGTGAGGAATGCAGTTTCAGTTGTTCAAGAATGGTTTATCCCGTGAGATCCAAGCGGGAAGGTTGGGAAGTACACCAAGGAACATGGCTGAATGTTGAACAAGGTCTTGGAAGCTGAGACCTTCAAGGACAAGCTTTCAATCATTAATGGCGCTAAGAGGAACTCAAAATCAAGCAAGCAGGAAAGGCGGACCAAGTCGTCCAGTTCGAGTTTTCACCGTGGATGCAGAGTATGCAGGATGATAAGGTTATCTCAGGTACGATTGTTAGGAAATCTACGTGGGAACGCAGCGGAATTTAAAATTTTATTTCCTATCGACCCAAGATCGACTTCATTTAAGAAATAAACAATTAAGCTAATAGACGGTGGTTACCTTGGTTGATCTAAAAGATCGACGCTTTGACCATCTAAGGAGAGTAGTTCTGCATAGAGCCGCCCAAGTGTTCGGCCTCTACCGCTAGTCCACACGAACAGCCCGCCGGAATCCCATCATGGATTGCTGTTGGAAAACTCCGGTTGCTAGACCGGCCTTTTTCCCCTCTCTCCAACTCTCTATAGGATGCTCTCTATTTTACACAAGAACTATTAGTTCTTGGAATTCATGTGATGTACAAAAGAGCTTGACATCCACCTCCTATTTATAATGGATATGGCGCCCCAGATATAGTAGAAAGGTAGAAAACATTTTCCCAATAAAATAAGAAAAATATAATAGATTGATTTATCTCATTTATTATAATATCTTATATTAAATAAATCTAGGATATTGTCAATATCTTATATTGAATATTTCCAAGATATTGTCAATATCTAATATTGACTATATATATTTTATTACCATAAATCAATTTACACATGTGTATATATCACATATATATAACACATATAAATCAATATAATATCCAAACATTGAAATATGATCAACTTGATTGGCATTCACGTGTGTCAACCAAACACACAAATTTCGACGCCAAGTATTAGATATATATATATATATTAATATCTTATATTAATATTTGGTAATACTATTAATTAAATTGCACAATCCAAGTGTATCATATATACACACACAAATTGCGCCACCTATCAATATAAGTGTATTTAATTAATCAACTTAATTAATATCTTGTATTTAATTTATTCATAATAAATAAATATCACCATATTAATTTACCACTATAACTTTTATAGTACGAGATAAACTTTTCTTATTTGGTTATCATCTATAACCACATTTTAATCCGGCTAGATGTTCTTATGTGTGTGACCCGATAGGCTTCCGAATATGTTGGCCGTAGACGCAAAGTGCAAATTACGAAAATTCCCTTCATGCCTAACAATCACGGGATAGCGTCTAGCAACACACCGTGACCCCCAATCATCGGAAGAGTCAAATGCAATGACTACTACCTTTCATGTGAAACAGTTACCGTGTAACTTACAATCCTATCGTTGTAATAATATCCATACGGTCGTTAGTCGAGTGTCAAAACATCAACGACCGTATCTTATAATCTGGATATCAAGCTCTCTCGAAGTAACTCATTTACTCTCACTTTGCAAAGATTCATGAGAGTAAGACATTCCTTATAAGAAGGCCATTTCGGATATTCGATCCCAATCATAGGATACGCGATTCCCAGACGACCAATCATGTATACTCCGCATGCTTCAATATCATACCCAATCACTACCGCATGATCGCCCCGTTGCTAGGGGAAACCTTAATAGTGTCAAAGCATGACAATCCACACCGTGATGCCATGAAGACTCCGGTCCAAAGGATAATTACACAACCGCCACATAGTGTGACACTTAACCGTGTAATTGGGTCGGTCTAACGTACGCATTCTCTAATACACGTCCACGTACAGTCCAAGTGTCTCTACACTTCGATAGATGAGATCTATCCCTGCCCTAAAGACAGAAGACATCTAATACGTGCTAGTCTGCTTATACTATCAATGCCTGTTTAATAGTACTTGACTTGAGACATTTAAGTATCAAACTTATTAAAGTGATTAGAGATCTCATCAACCATAATCGCCTATCATAGTTTCTCTATCACAGTCTAATACCAAGAACGTTATCATATAACAATTCATAATTGGTTCTTTAGAAGAACAGATATATGACAACAGAAAAGCCATTTAATATATGTATAACATAAAGAAATAGTAGAAACGATCCGACCCGGTCGGATCCGGTCCAACCTGATTGGGTTTAAGACACTATTCCAACAACGATAATATTACACAACTTAGCAGTTACAGCTTTGTTTGATACGGGAGCGTCTAACACTTTTGTGTCGTCTAAGATAGCTAAGAAGCTCAATTTACCAATGGAGACCTTAAGAAACACATTGGAAATAACAACACCCTCAGGGAAAGTGAATAAGGTAGCCAAGTTGATGCCTCAAGTGGAGGTGCGAGTAGGAACGTCTCGGTGCAAAAGTGACTTTACGTTTTTGGACTTTTCGGATTTCGATGTAATTCTTGGAATAGATTGGCTATCCGAGAATTATGTTCACCTGGATTGTAGAGAAAAGTGAGTGACCTTTAAAGTACCCGGGAAATCAGCTAAGACTTACCAAGGTAATGTTTACAAGCCTAGTTAGAAGCGTCATCCAATAATTTCAGCAGTTAAGGCGATAAGAGCTTGTTAGAAAGGTTGTGAAGGCTACTTGTTGTACGTGGTGGATGTGGAGAAAGTGAAGCCTAAGCTAGAGGAAACCCCTGTAGTGAAAGAGTACCCAGAAGTGTTTCCGGAAGAGTTACCAGGAAACTTGCCGGATAGAGAAATAAAGTTTGAGATCAAGTTGGTACCCGGAGCAGCACCAGTTGCTAAGGCACCCTATAGAATGGCACCGGCTGAATTGAAGGAGTTGAAAGCCCAACTTAAGGATATGCTGGAAAGGAATATAATTCAGCCTAGCAGTTTGCCTTGGGGAGCCCAGTTCTGTTCATTAAGAGAAAAAGATGGTAGTAGGAGGATGTGACTACAGAGCGTTGAATAATCTTACCATCAAGAATAAGTATATCTTACCAAGGATTGATGATCTGTTTAATCAGCTGCAAGGCAAGAGAGTGTTTTCTAAGATTGATCTTAGGTCCGGTTATCACCAGTTGAAGATCAATGTAGCAGATATAACGAAGACGGCCTTTAGTACGAGGTATGGATATTAGTTCTTAGTCATGCCTTTTGTACTCACTAATGCTCCATCTGCATTTATGGATTTAATGCAGCGTGTTTTCATGCCATACTTGGATATGTTTGTGATAGAATTCATAGATGACATCCTAGTATACTCAAAGGATGAGAAGGAACATGAAGAACACTTGAGGATAGTGTTGGATACCTTGAAGAAGAACCAGTTGTATGCTAAGTTCTCAAAGTGTGACTTTTGGTTGGATCAAGTTAGTTTCTTGAGTCATGTCATTTCTAGAGATGGCATTAAAGTTGATACAGCAAGGATTGAAGCAGTTGAGAAGTGGTCCAGACCGACTACAGTTTCAGAGGTTAGAAGTATTCTCGATTTAGCTGGCTATTATAGGAAGTTTGTACAAGACTTCTGAAAGATAGCTACACCACTTACCCGGCTCACTCAAAAGAATGTAAAGTTCGAGTGGACCAGTGAGTGTGAAGATGCTTTTCAGACGTTGAAGAAGAAGTTGACTACAACCCCAGTTTTGGTAGTTCCGGAGATCTTTGACAACTACGACGTTTATACAGATGCTTCGGGACAAGGTTTAGGTTGTGTGTTGATGCAAGGAGGAAAAGTGATCGCCTATGCATCTAGGCAGTTGAAGGTACATGAAAATAATTACCCAACACATGACTTAGAGTTGGCAGCAGTAGTGTTCGTCTTAAAGATTTGGAGGCACTACTTGTATGGAGTTAAGGCTAGGATCTTCACCGACCATAAGAGTTTGAAATATTTCTTTACCCAAGAGAATCTGAATATGAGGCAAAGGAGATGGTTAGAGTTCATGAAGGATTACGACTTGGATATTCAGTACCATCCGGGTAAAGCCAATGTTGTGGTTGATGCATTGAGTAGAAACCGGTGTTTGCAATTTTAAGTGTTGAAGATGTGGCAGAGAGGTTAGATGGGCTGAATCTAGAGTTTTAATCAGATTGAAGACCGAAAGTTTGTGGCACCGTTGTTAGCAAGATCAGAATTGATGGATGATAATCGGAAAAACAAGATGAAGATCCAGTTCTACTTGATTTGAAGCGTGTTGCAAAAGAAAAGCCTACAATGGGTTATGTGTTAGATAAGAATGGGAATCTGTGGTACCAGGATCGTTTGTGTGTGTCTACTATCGGCAATCTAAGGCAAAGAGTTATGGAAGAGTCACATAGGATTGCATTTGCGGTTCATCCAGGAGCTACTGAAATGTATAGAGACTTGAAGGAAAACTTTTGGTGGCCCTCGATGAAATTGGAATTAGCTAAGTTCGTAGCAGAGTGTGATTTTTGCCAGAATGTTAAAGCAGAGCATAGAAGACCAGGAGGAATGCTTAAGCCATTAAATATCCATGAATGGAAATGGGATAAGATCACGATGGATTTCATCACCGGTTTACCTAAGACAAGAGGCGGACATGATGCGATTTGGGTGATCGTGGATAGATTGACCAAATCCGCTCATCTCTTACCGTTTAAGGTTGATATGCCCTTGAAAAGATGACCACACTATACTTGGATAATATAGTGAATTTACACGGAGTACCTATCTCTATAGTCTCGGATCGAGATAGCCGGTTCATTAGTCGGTTTTGGAAAGGGTTGTAGCAAGCTTTTGGTGCGAGGTTGGATTTGAGTACGGCCTTTCATCCTCAGACAGATAGGCAGTCAGAAAGAACCATCCAAACACTTGAAAATATGTTGAGAGCTTGTGTTTTGGAAGTAGGTGGATCATGGGATGACTACCTACCTGTAGAGGAGTTTGCCTACAACAACAGTTACCACGCAAGTATAGGCATGCCACCATTTGAAGCTTTGTATGGAAGAAGATGTAGAACGCCGCTGTTTTGGGATGAAGTCGGGGAAAGACAAGTCACCAGGCCGGAGTTGGTTGAACAAGCAAAAGAAAGAGTCCAGTTGGTTAAGAAGAATCTGAAGGTAGCACAAGATAGACAAAAGAGTTGGGCAGATGTTAGAAGAAGGCCTCTCGAGTTTGAAGTTGGTGAAAGAGTTTATTTACGAGCTTCACCAATGAAAGGAGTTAAACGTTTTGGACAAAAAGGAAAGCTAAGCCTAAGGTATGTTGGACCTTTTGAAATTCTGGAAAGAATTGGACCGTTGGCTTATAAGCTTAAGCTACCGGAATCAATGTCAAGAGTCCACAACGTGTTTCATGTTTCGATGTTGAAGAAGTGTTTGACCAAGACGGATGTTGAAACCACAGTTGATCCGGAAGTTCTTCAAGATAATCTAGCTTATGATGAGAAACCGATCAGAGTTTTGGACCGGAAAGAAAAGATGGTTAATAGACGGTTGATCCCTTTGGTTTTGGTACAATGGAGCAACCATTCACCCGAGGAGGCAACTTGGGAAGTTGAAGATGATATGATCAGTGAGTTCCCAGTTTTTATGGACTTACCAGGTATGTTCTAGTTTCGAGGACGAAACTCCTTTTAAGGGGGAAGGAATGTAATATTCCGATTTTCGGGAAAGGGCAGACGTGTCCTTTTGCGAAAACAAAATATTGGGTTCGGTTCCTTTTATTCGAGTTTATGTATTTTATTAATTATATATATATATATATATATATATATATATATATATATATATATATATATATATATATATATGTCGAGTTTATATATATATATATATTTAAGGAAAATCTGATTTTAAGTAAAAAAGAGTAATTAAGGAAATATGTTATTTAGGGAAAAAGCTTATTTAAGGAAAAATAATTCCCCTTATACGTTAAACCTATTGGTAATTAGAATATTTCTTCCACGTTCTTGAGAAAATGCGCCTGGGAGAAGGAGGAGAGCCAGAGAGTTTTTCTACGATATCTTACGGAGTTTTTAACCGTTTTCAGATCCGCGAAAAGTGTTGGAATCGTTGTGAAGAGGGCATCGTTTCAGTAGTAAAAGTTTGTGGCTTTGTTAAGGTAAGAGAATTCGACCTACCTGCTGTTCTTGGTTGAGTTTTGAAGATCAAAACTTATACCTTTCGTAGTTTGTTGTTTTTGGAATCGTGTGATCGGTTTTAATGCGAATTCGAATTGATCATATAGGTTTCTCTGCAAAAGTGTTCGAGTTGCTGCTATTTTTCCTAAGCTTTGAGTTTGGAATAGATTGCTAAAGGTAAGAGAATCTTCCTACAAGTTAATTTATGGGTTATTAGGTTTTATGTTAAGTTTTGATATGATTTTATGTTAGAAATCATACCTTCGTGTTGCCTAAGGATTTAAGGTTGTTATTGTGATATCCCACATCGGTAAATTAAGTGAATGCTCACCCTCATATAAGTGTGAGACATAAAGATCTTGTCAACTCGGGTTAGCCCTTTTAGACCAAGCAAGGACAAATGGTCTAAGCAATTTGACCGGACATTTATGACTCATTTAGCGCTACTGTGGCCGGGTTGGGGCCGTTATGAATGGTATTCAGAGCCGACTATCAGACGGAACTATGCACTGCACCGTACAAGAAGACGGTGTAAGGATGGCCTCTAGTTACCTCTGGTAGGGACGATCCGGGACAAGTCTTGGCCGTCCTGGCGAGGACGCCAGTCCCTTATAAGGGGGGAGAATGTGATATCCCACATCGGTAAATTAAGTGAATGCTCACCCCCATATAAGTGTGAGACATAAAGATCTTGTCAACTCGGGTTAGCCCTTTTAGACCAAGCGAGGACGGCGGTCTAAGCAGTTGACCAGACATTTATGACTCATTTAGCGCTACCAGGCCCGGGGTTTGGAGGCGTTACAGTTATGGTAGATAAAAGTCATATTTTTTTGCTATTTTTCTGAGTATTTTGATGTTGAACATGTTTGGATTTGAGTAGAGATCGAAAAAGTGCATAAAAACGTGTTTAGAGAGCTTTGTGCGTTTAGTGTGCGCACACTGACTAGTTGTGTGCACACATTTTTAAGGCTGAATGTGGATAACTTTTGGAGTGTGCGCACATTCCCCTGGAATGTGCACACACTGGCCGGGCTGAATGTAATATTTCGCCCAATGTGCACACATTCCCCTGGAATGTTCGCACATTGCCCCTGTTTTGATAAATAAGTTATTTTAAGCTATGTTTGGGATTTTAAAACATTGTTTCATGATCTAATAACATTAAATAAACGTAAACAAGCCTCGATTGAGTTTCTGATGCGTTTGGTTCCGGCACCGGACGTACTCTTAAAGGGATTTGAAGTTCGGGACCGTCGGAAAGGCATGAAAGGGCTTGTGCTTTGATGAATTAGAGTTCATCAATGTCTGTGTACTTCATAGGATGTGATGTCTAGCTGTCTAAGTGAGGGAGTAGAGTCGTTAAGGTGAGCTTTACTTTGAAAACACATAGGTGGCTAAATAATAACCAATAATAATTACATACGTGTAGTAAAAGCTAAAACGCCACTTATTGTCCGTTAGGCACTGATTCATATCGGCGATGTGATACGTTCAGTAAAAGCGAACAACGCTGCTGGCCTATAAACGGCTGAATGGTAGTGGAGGAAATTGGCCGAACGTATATGCATATCGGGGAGATCCCGGGACTATCGGTGCTATTCACCGTAGTTGGCAAGTACATCTCGTGGTGGAATTTTCATCATGCATAGTGTCTTTGAGTAATGATGTAACCAAGATAAGCTAAACTAGAAACGTATAGTCATGACGTGTCGATGGGCATGGAATGAACCCTAAATTGAGTCGGTCTCATAAAGATAACTATTATAATCAAACTTGTTAAAGAACCTTAATTAAATTGTAGCTTCTACTTCTTGCTATGTACAACGTACTTACCTCAAATGCATGTTTATTTATGTGTTTGGGGGAGAGAAGACGAATAGGTAATTTCAAAGTTCGAGGAGGACTTCGATGACGACGTTTGAGGACGCCGGAGTTGAAGCGTTTAATTATTTATGCTTTATTTATTTTAGACTTGGAGCTTAGTTGGAAGTTTGTAATTTCCTTTTAGCTTTTTGGAGGATTCGTATTTTTGAATTTCGTTGGTTTCTTTCCCAATGTAATAAATGTTACACTCCTATCTTTAGATGTTGAGTTTCTATTCTGGTTGTTTTGGAAAAAAATTATTACCTGAGTCTTTTTGCTAATTCCGTTTTGCTTAACTCGATACGACGTAGTAGAGGCTTACGTATAAAGTGAAATTTATTTTATTTTATACGTGCCAAACGTTCTTTTTCCAGATAAGGACTCGGTGTCTGGAAACGGGGCATTACATTATATGTGTAATTTTTGGTAAGGTATGATTTCACATCATAATATACTAATGATTAGGACCAGCGCGACGGCTGAGCCAGTTGTGACCGGGTTGCAAGAGATCCTTAAATGGACGTTTCAGCATGCATTGTATATTATAACACAATATTACTTAATAACATAATTGATATGAATTATGTAGTAAAGTTAAATGGCATGAAATTTTAAGAATGAAGTTAGTTAGTGACATGGTATCTTGCAACACAAGTAGAGTATGTATTTGTTTTTAAGGTACACCACAAGGAAAAAAAAACTTCTTTGCTACACTACTTTTAACCACAGTCACATAAGTCTAATTAAGTATATACTAGTGGACCGAACCATGCGATGCATGGTGTGGGCCCTCGAGCTGCTATTTTTGTTACGATGTTAGTGAGTTGCGTTGAGAAGGGCGTTTATTTTTATTTTTTAAAGACTTTGTTGCTTCGTTGCTAATAACATTATTAGGAAGAGGAAAACGTTTTTTTGATTTTGGTTACAGTTCCAGTACTTGTCTTTGGTTACAAAATGTTTCCATAGCAAAACGACTACGCTGCGAAGTATTAGCTGAGCCTAAGACTAACTGTAACCTTCATCACTTGTTTTTAATCTTGATCACAAAATGACTTCGTAGCAAAAGTTGAGTTCGACCTTAAGTGACTTCCAGGCAGTTGATATTGTTTTCAGCTATCATTCACCTTCATCCTTTTCAACGGGCTGATTGGTGCTCCATCTGCCTTCTTTGAAGACCTCGCTCTGTGTGTCCGTTTACGAATGTAGCTCAAAGACTCTTCTTTCCATTGGGGTTGGCATGTTCTGTGCATTGTGGGCAGCCAAAGCTTTGGGCTCGTAACACAGTGAGGCAAAAAGGCCATTTACGCTTAGTATTAATGTTTGAATGTATCGTTAACTCTTTCAGCCTGGGTGATTGGTGTTTTTGTACACAACCTATTTCTATTACCTATTCCTTCGCCTTGTTTTGTTGGGTTTGTGTCGTGCAACTTGTTCCCAGTGTTTGTCTTTGCCCGAGTCAAAGTGTATCTGCTGGATTGTGTATTTAGTGGCACTGTCAGCTGTATCCTTGCATTGTGCCCGTAATTGGATGTGGAATTCAAGGTCCTCGTAGCGCTTGTTGGTCTCTTTCAGTAACACATGCATTTCCTGTGTGAATCGTGCGATTTTTAGATACCTGGCATATCATGTGTATGTTATTTAATCTGGAGATTTGTGCTGCGTACCTCTGTGTTAAGTGCTCCTAGTTCCTTTGTCGTTTTCCCGAGCAGTTCCTCGGTGACTTTGTCAAACATTGTGACTCTGATGGAATCCGATTCGTCAGTTATAGTTGCATTTAGCTTGCACCTGTGGATAAAGCCAAGAACGCATCAAGTTGGTTAATAGTGCTTTGCTGTATTGTGTTAAGGTTCCGTGTGTGTTACCTCATTTCCGCAATCCGATTTTCACCGCAGTTGAAGCAGTAATATGTGTCCCCAGGATCAGCTGTGATCAAATACAGGCATTTGGGGCAGGCACTGTACGTAAGCTGTTGGTGCGTCCTGTCAACTGTCAAGCGTATCTTCACCCATGGATTCTGTTTTTTTTGTTTTGGTGAAAGGTGTTAGGCGACATAGCTCTTTTTACTCTACCTATACCCAATGTATATTGTTTTTGAAATACTCAAAGGATCAATTGGCTATTTTACCTTTCCATTGGGATTTATGTCAGCAAGGCACACAATCGGTTCATTTGTGGAGTAAGCTAGTAGGCTTTGAAACGTTTCACGGGTTGGAGTCCGTTCTGTATTCTTTATTACAATCATATGGTCACTAACCCTGCATTTTAAGTGGATAAGCTTCAGTTCCAGATTATTTTGACTGTTTTTTTTCATCCATTTGGCTAAATAGGACATGTTCTAATCTAGAGTTTCAAATATAGCTGGCAAGGGTATAGAAACAGGGACGGCTACATACCACTTTTGGAACTCAGATGCCTGGGCAACATCAGGGTTAATCGCTATCATGGTTGCTGGAGTGGTTGCTAGGTCAAGGCCTGTTTTTTTGGATCAACAATGACTTAAGTGAACCAGTGATAAGATTTCCGTGTGACCGTAAAATGTACAGCAGTTTCGTATGAATACCTGTGAACGTGAACGCCATCAGACCTCTAGCCAGCAGAACAGGGTGCTCATCTTTCATCTCTAACAGTTGTGCTCCTTGAAGCTTCACAAAGTTTTCCCAGAGGGTAAGAGTGATTGGACGTAACCTGCAGTTCATATGTGTTAGAAGTAAAAAAATAGTTTCATACGGAGAAATTATCAAGCTACTTTTGTTTCTTACTCTTCCTGCAGTATGGTGCATTCCTAGAGTAAAAGTCCTCCCACCTTTGGTTTTCTCCCTAGGGGGTTTTACATCGAGGACCACGGCAAACAAATCTGCACATAGAGTCAGGTTTTTTAACTATTTTTTCAGATGTAAAAAGTAAACCAACGGTTTTGTGTTCTGAGTTGCAGTTATCTGTACCGACTCTCCTATCTGTTCCTATGGTGTTAAGCATTTCTGTGCAGCTCATGTAAGGGATCTTTGGGTAAGGGTCCTCTCCTCTTCGCTAGTCACTTGTTTTATGAACGTGAGTCTTCCTATGTTCCACTGCATTGTCATTCCTGGACTGTTTTTTAGGAACCTGTCCTCTATGGGGCTCACACTTGCCCCTGCCACATAGTATGTGTTGAACAGTGAGAGGGTGTCCTTGTACAGCTCTATGAAACCATCCCACAAGACACCCTGCACTTTGTTCCCCTGGAAACATGAAGAAAAAAGGCCTGTAATAAGACTATGTTGTTAAAGAATCCATTCATGTTACACTTTCAGGCGAGCTGAACATTTATTTAAACTGCTATTCAATTGCAAATGTGGGCCTGAAGTGGTGGAAATTAACTATAGGAATTATTGTTGTAGGATAAATGCCAGAGAACATAGGAGGCAATATAATGGAGGCCTCTACTCCCTTGGGAATATAGACCGGACTAGAAAAAGCACAAGTGACTAATAGCCAGCAATAGCCAATGTTCGGTGTGACAAGTAATCCTAACCATGCATCTAATGAGAACCGACTACCTCCTTGTGTATGTAGGAAATTAACACTCACATAACCGTACGCTTAACGACATCTACAAAGGCGGGGGGATATTGGAAGGTGGAGATATAGCGTACCTCTCTCTCCGAAGCAGAACCATTTTCTGTAGGCGTTTGCCCGGTTTTGGGTTCATGATGTTCCCTTTCTCCAGCACAAGGACTTTGCACTTCCAAATCGTGTCTCGCGCGTGGATTTCTGGAATGAGAGGTTCTGGGGCCATTTCCTACAGGATGAGATCAATGTGAGTTTGTTAGTTCATAACATATATTTATTTGTCTATCAGAGCAGCAGTATTAAATAAACGTTGAAAGATGCTTTCACCCTACCTTTTAGCCTAGCCAAAAAGAACACAGCACACCGGGCAATATGTGAAGCATTTAAAAGCACACATAGCTGTCCGTGAAAATCAGTAAGAAGAAGCAAATACGGACTCATTTCCTATCAAGGAGTACGAAAATAATATATAGCCAGTCACACCGTTATCTTCCGATTATTTCCTGGAAGACAATGTTAATCGTCTTGTTTGTAGTAGCAGGCTCATCCATGTCTGGCGGGACTATAAGTACCTTTACGGAGCTTGATTTCCTAGCTCTGGACAAGGCGACCTAAAGCTGTCCATGCGAGAAGACCGGGTCTCTAAGGTACACACCAACACGATCAAGCGTCTGTCCCTGAGCTTTGTTGATTGTCATTGCAAAGCACAGTCTAACATGAAACTGGTATCTCTTGAATGGGATGCCAGATTTCTGCTCTTCGTTTGAGGCTTCGAGAGGTATCCTGTGTAAAATTGTCTCTTCCCCGGAGTTTGGTCCATTGGCTATCTTAGCGACAATCGTGTAAGACCTCAATTCCTTACACACCAATCTGGTTCTGTTGCATAATCTAGCAGTAGGGTTCATGTTTCTCAAGAGTATGACCGGGCTATTCACCTTTAATTCTAGCCTATGTGGTGGCAGACTGCTCGGGTTTAGCATGTTTAGAAAATCATGATAGTCACCCTGCTATTGTTGGTCTATAGCAACATCCGTGCTATAATACGTAGTTAGTTCGCCGGGTAGCTTCCGTAGCATGGTTGAATTGATATCATCCACGAACTTGTTTGTGGGCGCCAATAGCCCTCTGCCTACAATCATCGCAGGATCATCCTTGAAGATTGATATGTCTGGGTACACAAAGCGGATAAGACTTTCAACTGAATCCTCAATGCTGGTATACGGAATAACCATATTCGGGGGCAGCGTCACATAGCCGTCGTCATCCTCGGGCTGTGTTCCATTGCCTATTCGTAGCAGATATTCAGTGAATTCTGGGTCATGGAGAGCACGCATGTTTTGGCTAAGCTCTATTCTTCTGAATGAATTCCAGAGTGGGGAACTAATGAGGCAAGAGTCAATCTGTTGATGCCTCGTGGAGTTTGTGACAACAGGCAAGACCTGTCGGAAATCGCCTCCGAACACCACGGCCTTATTTCCAAATGGCATGTCAACATCGGTTATGTCCTTGAGCATTTCGGAGAATGCTTCTATGCACTTTCGGTGTGCCATTGGGGCCTCGTCCCATATGATTAGCTTTGCCTCCCGGAGCAGCTTTGCCAATGCAGATTGTTTACTCACGTTCGCTATCTGATTCTCATCGGTGTGGAGCGGAAGTTTGAATCGCGAGTGCGCCGTCCTTCCACCAGGAAGAATGGAAGCTGCTATTCCAGAAGTAGTAGTAGCAATCTCCACATGGTTCTGTGCTCTGAGGGAGGCAAGAATAGTTCTGTACAAGAAAGTCTTTCCCGGTCCACCAGGCCCGTCAATGAAGAAGACGGCTGGTTCATTTGCCAGAGCTTTCTCCATGATTGCATCGTAGGCCTGCCGTTGTTGGTTGTTTAGATTAGCAACATTTTCAAGGTCAGCCTCAGGTATGGGTATGTTCCTCTCTTGCTCTAACTCTTTCTATGCATCGATGTTTCTATATACCATGTCAGCTTCTGGTCCCAAATCATATTGGCAAAGTTTCTTGCCCATACATCCAGCAAGTAGAGTATGTCAGTTAGCGCTCTTTTACGAGCACTCGATTCACCTCTGCAACTTCCCACCTGGATCCTCATATAGTCTTCGCACATATACTCAGAGTACTTATCCCATAAGTCTTTTGGTTGAGCCGGTGAACAATGAACCAATATAGAAGCAAAAGGACTCCGTAATTTCCTTGGCATTTGGTAGGAGACCGCCTCATCCAAGCATCGGTACAAATCTAAGTCCGTTGCAAGTCGACCGCGCTGAAGCGCAGCTTCTCGGAAGGTCGGATACACACACCCTTCAACTGAAAGTAGGTCATCGAAGGATTCTGGACCATGCACGTGATTCAGCAGTAAACGCAAGTAGTATCTTTCTCCTACAGACGGTGGCACGGTGTTGATACGACCGACAAATTTCCCTTGTTTTCGTTCACTCCAGAATCTCTTTCCGCTCTCCCATACAAAATATTTTGGGAAGTCTTTGTATAGGCAGCTCACGGAGCGAGCTTTGGCATCGTTTTTATTCATGTGAAAAAATTGAGTCAGCATTGTCTTCGAAAGAAAGCTATTAGAGACAACATCTGAAAGGTCTGCATCAACAGAGAATGACACGCTATAGTTGTTCGGCAAGTGGATCTGCAAAGCTATCACAGAAGGATGTATTTCAAACAGCGGGAAAGAAAACAGGCACCACGCAGCCTCCGGCGGAGATACCCACCTTCCCTTTTGATATTCATGGATCTCATCCTCTGTAGAGGAAGTAGAAACCTGGAACGCTATCCTGTCCGGCCCCTTGTAGATATACTTGTATAAGTACTTCACCAGCTTGATTGTCGAGCAAACCTCTACATTTATGTGACAGTCATATTTTTTCAGCAGATATGGGTTGTAGGGAACAACCCATCTGTTATCTATGGTGTGGCCTCTAATAGTAGCCGACAACCCCGAATCTCGCCATCGATACAAAGGGTAACTGTCTTCGCCATGCATTGTGTGATTTGAAAAATTCCTTGGATACTTGTTTTTGCACAACTTATTCCGCATGCATGGGCATTTCATGTTGAGCGCTCCACATGGACCATGGATCATATGTTTGGTAACCAATGCAAACAGCTCAGGATCCTTGTCGGGGTCTGGGAGCTCTGCACTAATGTAGCGATCGTAAGTCTCGGGGTTTACGGGTTTGGACTCAGGATCAAGTATAATAAAGAGGTGAACATGTGGTAGGCCTCTTTTGAAACTCAATTGAGTACACCGAAGCGTTGGGGCTACCAAAGATGTGGTCTGTCAAAAGTTCCTTCTTTAACATCTCGAGCTTGGATCTGAATACGCGCGAGAGAAGGTCAGGCCTGTTCTGAGCCAGCTCTCCAGGCAGCAAATGCCTTGTTATTTCCTCCCACGCCGGGTTACAGGTCATAGTTATAAAGTAATCCGGCCGGCCAAACTGTTGCACAAGAGCCATGGCGTCTAGGTATCGCTTTCTCATATCCCGTGGACCTCCCATAAATGAAGGAGGGAGGATAGTTTTTTTGCCTACAGCCGAAGCCGAGGTAACACCATTACTGATGCTGTCAAGAAGACCCTGCAGATGTTCAGTTCTTATCTCTTTTTGCTGCTTCCTCACATAGTCAAGCCTACAAGACTCAACTTTCACGAACATATCGACAATATACTGCTGTAATAAACGCCCACCATGTATCAGTCCAGATTCATCGGACTCTCTCATCTGCATCTTGTAGCAATAATATTGTCTACATGAAACAATATTTCTCTTGCGTTGGCCACGAGCCATAGCTGCGACAACAACGGTGTAGTTTAAGACAATGCAATCTCAGAGTCATAAACGACAACCGGAAAAGAATCTTAAAAACAAATACCTAACTCCTCCGCAGCAACCAATGCATCTGCACTCGCACATTCCTACGGAACAACTCCAGACCCCGAGTTGTATTTATATATTCGTTTCCTCAAGTTGGGCGGTAACTTTTCAATACCAAAATGCCACCCACTGTCACCGTTAACAAAGAACAACGGGTATTGCAGCGCATCGTACGAGGCGAAGTTGTGCGAAATTGTAAAAGGAAGTGCATCTTTCGCATAAATCTGGATGTGGCACTGAGGATATGCCTCTGTCTCATCCTCGAGCGAGAGTATGGCTGCAACGTCATTGCTTGTAGGCTCGTTGTATACCCTCTTATCAAGCTTGGGAGAGTTTACCAAGCAAATTTTGTGTTGGGATAAATCTTCAAAATCCTTCAGTTGCTTTAGAAAGACAACATAAGGATTGGCACGCAAAATGTCAAGCAACTTCCTCAGTATTGTCCGGTCCAATCGCGAGGAAAGCGTCATCCGCTGGTCTAGCTCAGCCTCACCATCGTAAAGATACAACTGTAAGTTCTTGGGAGGAGCTTCAGAAGATTGCAAAGGTGGAAGCTTATGATACACCTTGCCTTGAACAGTAAACATATATATACCTTGGCAAATTTTCATTAACTCGGGATCTATTTTTGCACTAAAAGTGGTGAACGCAAGATGGTTGTTGTAAGTCCGTACGTAGCGCCGGAACTGAATCAAATCTTCATCCAAAGACGTGAAGAGCCGTAGAAGTTCCTGCGGCATACGAGCAGGCGCGAGTCTAACCTCTCCCTCAGAACAACAAAAAGAAGGTGGTTCACGGTGAAAGCGTTTCGCTGTACAATACTCACAATCCGGTGCATCAGGAAGTATAGATCGGTATTGTCCTCAGACATAAGGGCACGCTGGTCATGCGGCGAGGTCAGCGCCCACGCGGGTCATTTCTCCTCCGCGGAAACACCGAATGATCAATCTCAGCACAAGATGATCTGGCCCTACGAGCCAGTTTACTTGGGGCCACTGATTCCATGGGTGTAACAGGCTGGCCTGACTCAGGTAGCAGAGAAGAAGGGCCAGGCCGACTACCGTCAAGGGAAGTGGCACTTTGTTGGCCGCCACCGCCAAAATCGAAAGAGTCGACGCTTCTTTCCTAAAAGAACCACCCGCAATATCCGTGGCGGGGGGCTCGAGAGATTCCCTATAGAAGATGCAAGACACCGAGGAAGAGGCTATGTCTCCAAAGACACGACCAGCCGATTGTGTGCCTGGTCGCCATTGAGCAGTAGAAGTAGACCTAGCAAACCGATTAATAGCATAGCGCATACGCTGCGCCTTAGCAATTCCTCTCCTTTCTTCCAGAGGCATTCTAGCATAAGCCTCCCTCATCTTCTCGTTCCTCGAAGCCGATCCATCAGCATCCATTTCCCCTACAAACCGCATGTTTAACAAGGCTACTAAAAAGCAAATACGCCACAGCGCACATCCGGCAGCGACACACCACAGCCGAGGGCAAAAAGTTCCCGAGCAATTCACTCCCTACGAGAAGGAAGGCAAACCAAATGTAGAACTTGGTATCCTTTGCTACAGCCTATATGTAAAGCCACATATGGCCACCTAAGCCTCATTGAGCCCAATAAATGAATAAATGTGAAACTCTCATCATCTACAGTGAAGAACGTAACAGCGGTGGGCACTGGTAACAGATATATAGCACAGGCACATAGGGCGAGGCACACTTGCACAAAAACCTATACAAAACAGGCCGAAAGCCTCCTAAATTTAACCGTAGCTACCAACACACACCGCTTCTTTGGTTTTCTACCGAAATGAAAAAAGCATACACGTAAAATGCACACGAAAGAAAGAATTTAAAACACATTATATAAAGGGTGGCACGGTGTAATTTAACATAAAATTTAGAAGCACATACGGAGCGAGCACACACAACAGATGATAGACATTGCATTAAAAAAGCAGAAAAACCATGAGAATACCTGGGTACAACAAATCCACGAAACCGAAAGCAGCGGCACACAACACACCAAAACAACCAATGGAACAAGAGTAAGCACGAAAGCACAAGGTTAGGACACAACACAGACGAAGAGCACAAATGTAAAGACCTCATGGCTACCAATACCTCTTTTTCGAAGTTCTATACACCAATGCAAGAGAGCTACAGCCACAAATCAACAGCAGAAAGATTTTTCCTAAGATAAACAGCAGTAGAAAGCACCGAAAAAGACGTAAAGAAAGTGCGAAACATCACACGCAGAGAGTTTGGAACCAAAACAGCAAAGAAGGACCAATGCAGACACAAGTGAAACAACAACAAATGTGTGAAGTGATTATTCAGAACCCCATGCCTCCAAATATCATAAAGCTTGGTTCCCAACAAAAACCAGAAGCATTAGAAGAGAATATAAGAAAAACATCAGAATCCAAAATGAACCATAAAAAATACCAAATATCATAAAAATATGCATGAAAATAATACATGCAGAGTTTCTTTGAACTACATCCAACCCACCAAAGAAATGCAGACATTCATACATCTATTTCCTTTCCTTTCTGATACATTTAATTTTATTCCTGGCACCATGAATCATTAGAAGAGAACATAAGAAAAGCATCTGAATCGAAAACGAGGCATAAAAAACACCAAAAATCATAAAATTATGGAGGAAAATAATATATGCAGACTTTCTTTGATCTACACCCAACCCGCCAAAGAATTGCAGACATTCATTCATCAAAAACCCAAATTCAAACCCAAAACAAAATTCATAAATATAATAAAAATACAAAGAAGAAGAGCACATGCACTAAAAAACTGCATTTTTATTTGACCAATAACACATACGAACCAGAGCCCTATGCTTCCAAACATCAACAAACTTGGTACACAATAAAAACGAAAAGCATTAGCAGAAGAGAAAAGGAAAGCATCAGGACTCACTGTGATCGATTAAAGCCCAGAAACCAGAGTACATTCCAACATGCAGAGGAGATAAAGTGAATTACAGGCAAAGAACACAAGAACAAACACACATCAAACACTACACCTGTGCAAAAACTGTGCAAAAGGCTAAACAATAAACAGCAATCTCAATGACATTTCCTATTTTTTACAGGGAACGGAGAACCTATGAAATGAAATTAATTGATCATAAGCAATTTGGAAGGTTAAACCAACCAAGGAGAAATCTGGACCCAAGAAATAACATGCTATCCACAATTCCCCTCAGAAACACGAAGAGACGCACAGCCCAAGGAATTACCTGAACAACAGAATGAAACCTGGAACAAGAAACTTCGGCAGCAGAGAAAGTATGCATAAAGTTGGCCATCAATTCACCCGCAAGCATTTATATACATACGAGAAAGAAGGGCGGTGGGGGCTTTTACATCGAATTAGTGGGAAAAAAGGGAACGGATTGGCTGTTGCAGACGGTGAGGTTTAATTCAGCGGCGGAACGAGGAAAAATTTTCGGGGTGGTCTTGGTATATAAACTGCAAAGCTAAAAAAAATCCGGGAAAAAAAATAAAAAATGTTGGTAGTGGGATTTGAACTTATAAACTGCAAAGCTAAAAAAAATCCGGGAAAAAAAATAAAAAATGTTGGTAGTGGGATTTGAACTTACAACCTAGAATTATGGAGACTTAAAAAGTTTTGTTCTTAAACCACTAGGATATAAGGTCTTTTGTTCAAGAAAAAGACACATAACATACTAATATTAACACTACTACAATAATAAAAATTTGGGGGGGGCTTGGGACCATATGTGGGGGGGCTTGTGACCATTTGGGGGGGGCTTGAGACCACCCCGGGCATAGGGTGGGTCCGCCCCTGGTTTAATTAGGCTGGGAAAAAAAAAATAAACGCAACATAAGACGACAAAAAAGAACGACGAAGATACGTAAATAATAGAGTGCAGTCCAGTTTGGAGATTAACCACTCTATTTTTTGATGTGACACAAACTAATGTAGCGAAATAGTGTTTTTATTGTAGTGGTACTTTGTCGCTACTTGATGGACATGTCCGGCTTTACGGATATGAGGCCCTTAGGTCGGTTTATCAGACTAAACATAGTTATATTGAATTACGTAATTTTTTTCAAAATTAGAAGAGACGTATAAAAGATATTAAAAATAGTATCATTATATTTCATATTCATAAGTTTATATACAAGACATACAAAAAACTATTTTAGTATCACACTTCTACTACATTCAATAAAGCAAAATTCATGTTATGTTTTATAACAACATTTTTGGTGAAAGCTGATAGTAGTACCATGTCGATTTAATTTGTTGACAAGGATTATTTGTTAATATTTTTTCGTGGCTTTGGTGGTTATATATTATATATTAATTAAGTATACAAAACAACATGTCTTACAAAAGAATACAAAACGATAAGTTTAAAAAAAAAAGTACACCACTCAAATAAAAAAACAAACAAAACAAAACAAAACAAAAGTACACAAGCAACGAATTTGATTTATTTTTGTACGTACGAGTGTACATTCTACATCCACATTGAATTTTTATTTTTTTTTATTTTTTTATTTTATAATTCTTTGAGCTATATTTCTTATTCTCACCTTAGTTACATCGGTTAATGACTATTTTTACGATACAACAATAAATAAAACTACAACCAGTTAGATACAACACATTTTTACATCATTTATATTGATTATATATGTCGTAGACACAAGTGATGCATTATTACACTGTTGATTATGATGTACTACGTACCTCCGGCCCAAAATATAAGTTATCTTAGAGGTTTTCACACAGATTAAGAAATTGGTTGAATGTCATAAATTTGAAGATTAATGTCTAAAATGCCCATTGACTATCATTAATACAATAATTGTTAAGTAATGATGAGTTGTTGGATTGATAATAAATTAGGAGTAAGATAGAGAAAATGGTAATAAATATTGCACTGATAATGTAGAATGACTTTTATTGTGGGACAAATCTAAAAGTGTAGGATGACTTATATTTTGGGACGATGTAGTATGACACTATTGGACAAGGATTTATATTCAGCCTCAGTGCTACTCTTAGACACGGTGTGTTGTTGTTTAGAGCGCCAGCTAATCAAATTGTGGCCAAGAAAAATTCAGCATGGTCATCGAAGTCAGCTGCCCAATCCCCGTAGGTAAAGGCATGTAAAGCAAGAGGGAAAGCCCGAGTGAGGTTAAGTCCATCAGATATAGTGTGTTTAAGGTATCGCAAAATACGTTTAACCGGCATCCAATGATCCTCAGCGGGTGAGTGCATAAACTTGCTGACACGGTGGGCATCAAAGGAAATGTCAGGTTGTGTGAAGTTGAGATACTGAAGCCCCTTCAACAATGGTGCAGTAGAGAGTAGAATCCGAGAAGGAAGGGCTGCCATGCTGTTGAAGTCGGCAGTTAGCAGCCACATGAGTAACACAAGCTTTGCAGTGGTCATGCCAGCCTTATTTAAAAGCTGTAAGATATACTTCCTCTGAGTAAAGTACTGCCCATCAGGAACAGAGAGAACCTCAAAGAGTGACCCCTTGGCCTCGAAGGTAAGGCACGACCATAGCTCTCCATAAATGGTAGTTGGATTGGTTGAGCTTAGTAAAAAAAACGTTTAAACCCTAACCGAAAGGGCCCCCATTCCCCTGTCCCACGGAATGAGTAAAGATGTTAATCAGGCAACCTAGTGACTCAGAGTCAAGGGCTGCCATTGTACCAAGAAACTAAAAGAAGTCGTCCCTTTACGGGATCTGAACCTTCACACTCCAGCTCCCATTACAGCACCCAAGCTTTTTACCATTAGGCCATGTCTTAAGGACTGGTTGAGCTTAGTAATAAGGATAGTGGAGGACGGGTTGAATCCGGGGAGGGATTTCAGAGCTGCCATGGTTGTGAGAGTGGCAGTCGGCTTTGAGAAGGCTGAAGAGAGGGTTTCCGACATGGCTTGGGGTTTTTGTTTTATAAAGCTTAGGGTTTGGAAGGAAATGTGGCCGACAAGTAAGGAAATGAAAAAAAACACGGAATTTGGCATAATTCGAGAGGAATTGATTACGGCTTTGATACCATAACGATTGTGTAATATAAATTGTGTTTTCATCGATTCAATCAACTGCAATATTACAAACTTATATTATGTGGAAACTTAGGCAACAAGTAAAACAATAATTAATAAATATCCAAAGTATTCTCAAGAGAGAAGAAATGCAAGTTGATGATGATGCTATTTGCAAGCTTAAAAATGGGAAATTTGAAAAAATTTGCTTAAAAGACGGATTATTTGCGTGATATGCCTCAAAATAATAACAATTCAAAAATATATCTGAAAAGTATTTTTTTGCTGATTCGCTATGGATTTATCGAAATGATTTGCAGATATAATTTTCAGATGTTATGTTTTGAAGAATACCATGTAAATAACAACTTTTTAAAGCATAGTTTTTCAAGGATCCCTTTAAAGATATAGTATTCATTTGAGGATTCGAATTTTAGAACCAGTCGTTACACTTTATTGACCATTAGTCATTGGAATGTGTAGGATTTTCTTTATTAGGAATCAAACCTATGCGGCAGAAATCGGCAACATATTCAGGTTTGAAATAGGGAAACTTAGTATGCCTCAAATAGTTTTTACTGGTGTGGTAATGATTTAAAATAATAACATTTAAAAAATATGTCTGAAAAGTATTTTATTACGTATTTGTTACGGATGTGTTATGAAATAACTACAGAATCACTACGAAATACTTTTCAGATATATTTTTCAAATTTACCCTTTGAGTCATATCGCATAAATAATAAATTTTTAAAGTATAGTTTTTTCAAAGTTTCCCTTTGAAATATTCTCGCAAAATCCATGACATCATACGCCAATACAACCTTTGAAATTTCATCATTAGTAAAAATCGTTTCAAAAATCTTAGCAGCCTCAGGGATTAGACTATTACATGTAATTAAGAAGCTATACTTTTGTTTATATCCTAGATTTATATATTTTGTATTTCAATTTTTATTGAATATATTTGTTGTTTTTTCGGATCATTATATTGGGAGGAAAATTCTATGCCTACTATATCAATTATTTCCACAACAATTGATATAATAAATGCAATGATGACTTAAACTATATATGCAGATGATGTTGGTCAGCAGAGTATGATAATCAGCTGAATCTGTGAGAAAACTATGGTGGTCAGCAGGGCCTGAAAGTATCTGCTGAAGCCTGGTGTTCTGTTGAATGAAGTCAGCAAACTGATCATTTGCTTGGTTTGTTGAGTTTGTTCTCAGCATTACTTGGGGAGCACGTCTGCATGGTTTTCCGTTTTGGTGAAGTTACTTCTGGGGTGTTTCAGTCATTATTTGGTTTGGCTGTTTAGTCAGTTAAGGTTGGGTTCCCAAGGCTATAAATAACATCTGTAATCGTTGTAAATTATAACTTTGTCATGATAATAAATAATCCTCGTTGTCCGTGGAGTAGTCGGCACATTGCCGCAAACCACGTTAAATCTGTGTTCCTTTTGTTTCTGTGTTAGTTTACTTGTTAATTGTTTATCTTTACTCACAATCACCATCACTTCTTCATCGATCTGTCATAACAAACTGGTATCAGAGCATCCAGGTTCAACAAGAAATCTGTTTATCTGTTTGAAGCAAGTTAGATTGGCCCCAAGGTCATAATTGAGGCTAGGAGTTGGGACATACGCACACTTTTCTGACGAGAAAGATGTCTGCTTTAAACGTCAAGATTGACAAGTTTACAATAAGGAACAATTCTAGTCTACGGCAGTTCAAGATGCATGCTTTGATGAAATAACAGGGACTATGGGGTCCCTTGTATAAATAAACATAAAGAAGTGTTGCTGAGAGAGCCAGTCTGGAGGAGAAAGCACATTCAACAATTATGTTGTGCTTGTCAGATGATATTATCACAGAGGTTGCTGAAGAGGACACAACAGAGAAGCTGTGGTCTAAGCTTGAGAATCTGTACTTGACAAAGTCTATAACCAACAAGTTGTTGTTAAAACAATGTCTGTTCAACTTAAGGATGCATGGGGGGCACTCAGCTGAGGGATCTTCTAGATCAACTGAACACAATATTGCTGGATTTAAGGAATATTGATGTGAAGATTGAAGATGATAATGCATCATTGATTTTACTAGTGTCATTGCTTGCATCATATGAGAACTTTGTGCAGTCCTTTATTGTTGGGAAGGACTCAGTGTCATTGGAGGATGTGAGATATTCACTTCATGCTCGAGAGCTATGCCATTAGACATCTGGTTCTGGTACAGACAATCAGTCTGCGGATTGGTGGCCAGTGGAGTTAGCAAAGGATCAGGGAATTCTAGAAAAAAGAAATCCAAGAAGGGTCCTAAGGGTCCAAAAGCAAAGGATGCATGTAATTACTGCAAGGAGCAGGGACATTGGAAAAATGAATGTCCAAAGAGAAAGAAGCAACAGGGCACTCAACATGGCACTGTTGTTGTGGCAGAACAGGACACCAACTCTGAAAAAGATTTGGCCTTATAAGTTTCAGAGTCAGCAGGGCACATAAATGTGTGGATTCTAGACACTGGGGAATCTTATCATGTGTGTCCAAATAGGGAGTGGTTTTCAACTTATCAGTAGGTGCATGGAGGCCATATTGCTATGCATAACAACAAGGTCTGCAAAATAGTTGGGATTGGATCAGTACATCTAAGGACACAGGATGGTAAATTCTGCATACTGAATGAGGTTAGGCATGTTTCACAGATGAACAATAATTTGAGCTCACTTGGTCTACTAGACAACAAATAGTTAAACTTTAGAGGTGAAGGTGGAGTGGTGAATGTCTATAAGGTTTCAACTGTGATTCTGAAGGGTATCTGTTGGTCCCTTGGAAAGGCTAACACAAGTTTAGAGGGAGGGGGTGAATAAACTTGTCACCAAAAACTGAAAGTACCCCGGAACTGAGTTTCTCCGAACACTCAAACTGAACTTGCAAACTGATGTACAATGTAACTCAACTCAGTTTTGTTCCTACCCTTTAACCTTGTATATGAGTTAGTTAATTCAGCTTAGCTAGTGCTAGAAATGAACTAACTTGCAGCGGATAAAATCAAGCCTTTCGTGCAATAGATGTGTCAATAAAGATCTAAGTCTCCTATGTATCAGTTCTGTGCTGACTCAGTGTCTGATGTTTGCTGAGTGTAGTGATAAAATGATAACATAATAATTAAAGCAATCACGGCGCAAATATAAATGCGTAAAGTAAATCAACACAGAGTTTGTTTATGGAAGTTCCGGGTGGTGTAATCCCGTATGTCTCCCCTTCTCCTGTGGTGTAGGAGGTATCACTAGAATCTTGAGATAACTGTTACAAAATCCTAGCCTAATGACAGTCCTTCACGACACCCTAGTTTCACTGTCTACACATAATGAAGAAAGGTGAGATTTCTCCCTTCACTCTGCACTAATCGACCCTTCCAGAGGTGGAATTACTCCTTCACCACCTCCACCACTAACACAAACACAAATGCAGACTACACCAACAAATTGTGGGCAAATCGAGTTGCAACCGTATGAGGAAAGGTGGAGTTGCTCTCCTCAAACTATGCATAGCCAACCCTTTTTACACAAAGGTTAGGTTTAGAATTAATCAGGAGATTAATTCAGTGAGCTGTCTGATTCTTCTGGATATGGCGTTGTAGCTCCAAGATGCCTTCTTCCCCCTTAATGGGTTACTGGATATTTCTCTGTAATCTTCAAGGAAAATCTGTTGGCTTCCTCTTTTCTAGATATGAATTCTGATTTCCTGGATCTGGATCTTTAGATATATGCTTTTTAAACATTTTCCCGATCTCTGTTTTTCAAGAGCTTCCCTCTGTGTATTTATAGGGGTGATGTAACGGTCAAATAAATCTTATAGCCGTTACATTTGCTGTTTAGACAATGTTCATATGTACGACCTTTTGTTGTTTTGTTATTTCAAATTCAACAAAGCCTTAACTCAGTTTTCTACTCTTCTTCAAAACTGAGTACCTCGTATACTTGACATCTGACTTCAATTGACTAAGTCTGAGTACACCATTCAGCTTCTTTTCCTGGTAACTGATAATCTTTGTCCTTAAGATTATTCAGCTTTACATGATCTATAATTCGGCCAGTCACCACGCAGACTTGCTCGATTCTTGACTTATAGTCACGACGTGTCGACTCTAATCGAGTTTGCCACCTCGCTTCTTCGCCTTCAATAATCGAGTCTCAGTGTCCTCGGTTCTTCAATAACTGAGTCTGTGTCCCTCAATTCTTCACTAACTGAGTCTGTGTCCCTCAGTTCTTCAATAATCGAGTCTCAGATCCCCGCCTTCTTGGATGTACACTCGCTTGCATCTTTGTGACTCAAATTGCTTTCCTGGTTCCTTTCTATTACAATGCTTGTCTGAAACAACCTATACAAAGTTCAGACTCTAGATAGAACTTATACATTTTTCTCTAGATTATTTCTTGCTTCTTCTTTCATTATGCACTATAACAGTTAGTTATGACTTCAGCATCATGGGTTATAAGTGAACTTTCTAAATATGTAACGAATCATCATCAAAACACAAAAATTATTTCCAACAATTTCCCCTTTTTTGATGATGTATCATAACCCTCCCTAAAAGCAATAATAAGAGAATAATGCAAGAAATCATAACAAACTAAAATAACAAACTAAAACAGCTGAGTTCATTACAAGGTTGTGCCAAAATAAACTGAGTTACTGGATTCATTACAATTTTTCTTTTTCCAAAAATAACATCTTTTCGCCAAGAAAGATACTTCTTTTTGTTTCTAGAAGCCTTCTTTCTTTTCATTCTTCTCTCGATTCATCATCTCTGGGCTTAATATCCAAATATTCATTGATCATACAATTTGCTTCTTCGTTATCTTGGTTCTTGAGTTTCATCAAAATCTCTTTAATCTCCTCATCCATTATCTTCTCCTCTTCTTTTGATATAAAACCAAATTCCTTTCCTTCTGGTTTCGGGACATTTTCCCCCTCAGTTTTTGTCTCTTTATCTTCAACTGCCTTTAAATTTTCTTTCAATCTGGCACAAATTGCAATATTCTTTCTGATGTTCAACATAGCTTTAACTGAGGCCTCTTCATCTTCCTCAGTTCTTGTCTCTTTAAAGTCTTCTTCTGCAACTAACTCCTCGATCAATTTATCAGACGCCTCTCCATTTTGTTGAATAACAAGTAAATCAGTATCCACTTGTCTGTCTTGTTCTTCAATCAACAGTTTAACATAGATTTCTTCAGCTGACTTTGTCTTTTTCAGTTCAGTTTTAACTTCATCAGCACCTTCAGTTTTATCAGCATCACCTTCAGTTCCATCTTCTCCATTGTTTGAAGATATGCAAAAGCTTTCTTCAAAGAATTTGTGCAAGGTGATGATGTTGGAGTATTTGTTCAGACCTGAGTAATGTGCTGTTAAGATAGATTCATGTATGTTGTAGAGCTTCCTTTGTAGGGTCTGCATCAGGCTCTCGATGATCATTTTTAACCCTTCCAATCTCTTCTCAGTTTCATTTAACTGTTGCTGAGTCTTTTAAGTTGCAAAATGGGGGATGTCTTTCAATATTAATTTTCTTGTAGATGCATCTTGAACTTGAGATGAGGAACTGACTCCATGATGAAGAGAGTCATGACTTAACAGTTCTCTCTTATACTCAGTTGCACAAAATTCAACATCTTCCAGATTTTCTCTCTGCTTCTCAGTGTATCCTTCATGTTTATCAGCTGAGGATTCACTTCCTTCAGTTTCGTCTTCAATTAGAATTATGTCCTCTGTTCCAGTTTTCTTTTGACTCAAAGAGAGAAGCATCTGCATCATCCTCCTTTGACTTCTAGTTGTTCTTTCATCTTGGTTTTCAATTTTGCTAGAATCCAGTGTTTCTCTTATGACCTCTTCGCAGACTTTTCTTTTCTTTGCTCCACTGGCCACTGATTTCTTTATTACCTCTGTTTCTGTAGGTCTAGAGATGGAGAAAGAGTTCAGTATCCTTTGTACCAAATATGGAAATCCCTTTTTCAACTTGAACTTTTCTCGAATAGCCTTTCTTCCTTGAACTTTTGCTTTTTCATCCGAAATTTGCTTTAACATTTGCTTGAAGACAAATTTATTCCAGTCTAGTTTCTTCTCAAACCAAATTGTATAGATTGGTTTCAGCTTTTCTGTCGAAAGAGTGTAGAGATTCCAAGTGTGACCAATGATGTTTTTGGTCAGAAGAATTGTCAAAAATACGAACTCTTGTTTTTGTTGATGAATAGATCCAATGAAATTCTTCTTATCCTTGTTGATTGCTGTGACTTCCCAAAGTCTGTCTTTTTCTTCATTTCCAAAAGTAAGAGATGAAGATCCTCCAAATATGTCCAAACCAAAGATTAGGGAAAGAAGATGTTCATTAACAGTAATGCTTTTCTCTTGAATTGATGTCCTGAAGCTCTTTCCATCATTGGCGATTATGGCGTTTCTGTAGAATCTCTAATATCTTCTGGGCACAGAATATTGACCTTCGTATCAATCAAATTTTCAAGTCCTCGAATCGTTTTGATTTTGTCTGCAATCTGAATTGATAAGATGGAGTTTGAAATTTTTTGACTGAAGTCGTCCAGACTCATGGTGATTCCTTCATCAATGTTGTATCACTCCATGGATTTTCAATTTGAGAATTCTTGGGGGAACCTTGAATATCTTGAAGTTGATTGTGCAAGACTTGGTCAAGATTGTAAGAACGGTATGTATTTCCGAGTCTTTCAACATACTCAACCGTTTAAATGAGAGTTGTGTCACAATCAATGAGATTTGTAGGATCATACATCTACTTCTTATGTTTTAAAAGTCTCCTAGATTGACACGTGGCTTCTGGTGATTTGACTGTCAGCCCAAGCGTCAGATGGTAGCTGGAAAGTTTTAAGCTTTTGACCATTTTGCCTTTCATCAGCTTTTGCCTTTTTCAGCTTTGTATAGAAGTCAGTTTTTCTATGGATTTTGCAATGAAACCTGACCTTTCCTGCAAAACAGTTTTCAGTTTTCTTTGGTACTCATATCTTCTTGGGTCCGGCTGGATTAGTTACTGAAGTATAACTTTCAGTTTCTTTGATGAGAGAATTAAACTTTCTCATCTCTCTTCTAGATAGACCATTACGCTCAACCTTAGTTGATTTCACAAGGATTCTTTTAGATTTATCATCTTTATTTTTTTTGTGTGAACCACTAGGTCTTCCAGTATCTTGATGTCTAGAGTTTGTACTCTTTGAAATCTTAAAACTGGGTATGGGTGGGGAATTATCATTGCTTTTGTCAAATTTACTAAATATTAACCTTTCAGCTAGATTTGACATCTCAGTTTTAAGAAACGCATTCCAATCTTTTGCTTTGCCAAGTTCTATATCTTTTAGTTTCAGCTCCAGTGTGAGTTTTTCCACCAACTTGACAAGCTCATAGTTTCTTTGACTGAGTTCAGTAAATGATAACTGAGTTGAAGGATGTACCTTTTCTTGATTGTTTGTTGCAGCTTCAAGGTTTGAATGTACATTCTTTTGTTGCTCTAATGAATTTCCTATATCGTTAGTTGCTTGCAACAACTCCTTTTCTTCTTCTTCTAAGAGATCACTTAGTGATGGAACTCCTCTGGATGTCAACATATACATTGAAATTGATATGCACATCATCACTGAGTTGGGGTTCTGGATTTGTATGTGAATTTGTAGCACAGAATCTCTCAAATACTTGATCCTGAAAATTAGATACATTTATACATTTTGCAAACAGTTTGTTAGGGGGTGAATAAGCCAACTTCAAATTCTAGATGTATCCATTAAAATCCAACTAAGTTGCTTTTACAACTGATACAGTGAGGGGTTTTCAACAACTGGTTTACAAGATATCTTTGGATCACTTCCTAAAGGAAGAACCACTCCGATACCAATTGTTGGTCCCTTGGAAAGGCAAACACAAGTATAGAGGGGGGGTGAATAAACTTGTCACCAAAAACTGAACAAACCCCAGAACTGAGTTTCTCCGAACACTCAAACTGAACTAGCAAACTGATGTATAATGTAACTCATCTTAGTTTTGTTCCTACCCTTTAACCTTGTATAGGAGTTAGTTAATTCAGCTTAGCTAGTGCTAGAACTGAACTAACTTGCAGCGGATAAAATCAAGCATTTCGTGCAATAGATGTGTCAATAAAGATCTAAGTCTCATATGTATCAGTTATGTGCTGACTCAGTGTCTGATGTTTGCTGAGTGTAGTGATAAAATGATAACATAATAATTAAAGCAATCATAGCGCAAATATAAATGCGTAAAGTAAATCAACACAGAGTTTGTTTATAAAAGTTCCGGGTGGTGTAATCCCGTACGTCTCCCCTTCTCCTGTGGTGTAGGAGGTATCACTAGAATATTGAGATAACTGTTACAAAATCCTATCCTAATGACAGTCCTTCACGACACCCTAGTTTCACTGTCTGCACATAATGAAGAAAGGTGAGATTGCTCCCTTCACTTTGCACACTGATCATTCGGAGGTGGAATTACTCCTTCACCAGCTCACCACTAACACAAACACAGTCCGCAGACTGCACCAACAGCTGTGGCAACTGAGTTGCAACCGTATGAGGAAAGGTGGAGTTGCTCTCCTCAAACTATGCACATCCAACCCTTTTTACACAAAGGTTGGGTTTAGAATTAATCAAGAGATTAATTCATTGAGCTGTCTGATTCTTCTGGATATGGCATTGTAGCTCCAAGATGCCTTCTTCCCCCTTAATGGGTTACTGGATATTTCTCTGTAATCTTCAAGGCAATTCTGTTGGCTTCCTCTTTTCTAGATATGAATTCTGATTTCTTGGATCTGGATCTTTAGATATATGCTTTTCAAACTTTTTTCCCGATCTCTGTTTTTCATGCGCTTCCATCTGTGTATTTATAGGGGTGATGTAACCGTCAAATAAATCTTTTAGCCGTTACATTTGTTGTTTAGCCAACATTCATATGTACGACCTTTTGTCGTTTTGTTATTTCAAATTCAACAAGGCCTTAACTCAGTTTTCTACTCTTCTTCAAAACTGAGTACCTCGTATACTTGACATCTGACTTCAATTGACTAAGTCAGAGTACACCATTCAGCTTCTTTTCCTGGTAACTGATAATCTTTGTCCTTCAGATTATTCAACTTTACATGATCTATAATTCAGTGTCAGGTCACCACAGACTTGCCTGATTCCTGACTTATAGTCACGACGTAATCATCTCCTAACTGAGTTTGCCACCTCGCTTTTTCGGGTCTTCAATAATCGAAGTCAGTGTCCTCGCTTCTTCACTAACCGAAATCAGTGTCCTCGGTTCTTCACTAATCGAGTCATGTCCTCGCTTCTTCAATAATCGAGTCAGTATCCCCGCCTTGAGATGTACACTCAGTTTGCTTTCTATGACTCAGCTGTTTGCCTAGTTCCTTTCTATTACAATGCTTGTCTGAAGCAACCTATACAAAGTTCAGACTCTAGATAGAACTTATTCATTTTTCTTTAGACCATTTCTTGCTTCTTCTTTCATTATGCACTATAACAGTTAGTTATGACTTCATCATCATTGGTTATAAGTGAACTTTCTAAAAATGTGACGAATCATCATCAAAACACAAATATTATTTCCAACAGTATCAGACAGGGGACATTGTACATCTTACAAGGGTCTATCAGATCGTTCTCTATTGATGTGGCATCATCGAGAGGTTCACCATCCACAATGACTGCCAGTGGAATATGAGATTAGGTCATATGGGTGAAAGAGGGATGCAAATTCTATCTAAGTCTGATCTACTTAGGGGACATAAGGTCATGGAGTTGGAATTTTGTGAACACTATGTGTTTGGGAAGCTATATAGGAGCAAGTTCCCAAAAGCAATTCACATCACAAAAATGACACTTGATTAAGTCCATTCTGATTGTTGGGGGCCTTCAAGGGTTGAGTCATTAGATGGTCATAGATATTTTGTGTCTTTTATAGTTGATTATTCAAGGATGGTTTGGGTAGTTATGATGAAGCACAAGAGTGATGCATTCAAGAACTTCAAGTAGTGGAAGACATTAGTTGAGAATCAGATAGGGAAAAAGATCAAGAGACTTAGAACTGATAATGGACTGGAATTCTGTTGGTCTGAGTTTGATGAATTTTGCAATAATGAAGGCATTTCTAGGAACCATACTGTTAGAAACACTCCACAACAGAATAGTGTTGCGGAAAGGATGAATCAAACTCTTCTGGAGAGGGTAAGGTGCATGCTCTCTAATTCTGGTCTGGCAAGAAGATTTTGGGCAGAGGCTATCATCAAAGCATGCTACTTAATCAATAGGGGACATCACACTGGATCAAACTCAAAACACCACTTGAGGTTTGGTCAGGAAAGCCTAAATATTACTCAGGGCTATGGGTTTTAGGGGCACAGTTTACTATCATATCAGTGAAGGTAACAGGAACCAAGAGCCAAGAAATAAGTATTTGTGGGATATGGAGATGGAGTTAAGGGGGTATAGAATCTGGTCATCAGCTGAAAATAGGGTTATACTTGTTGGAAAGGTGTCCTAAACCCAACCGGGTTGGACCGGATCCGACCGGGTCGGGTCGTTTACAGTCTATTTAGTTCATGTAATAACTTTATAATGATTAATAAAAGCACTTATGTTATTATATATTGTTTAATCTTCATATTATTTGTTGTATATATATAGTAACGTCCCTAGTATCAAACTGTGATAGAGAAACCATGATAGTGAATATGGTTGATGAGATCTCTAATCACTATAACAAGTTTGATACTTAAATGTCTCTAGTCTTACATATTATCAAATGGGACATTGATAGTATAATCAGACTAGCACGTATTGGATGTCTTCTATCTTTTAGAAGGTAGGGATAGATCTCGTCTATCGAAGTGTATGGACACTTGGACTGTACGTAGACATGTATTGGAGAATGCGTACGTTAGACTGACCCACTTACATTAAGTGTCAGACTATGTGGCAGTTGTGTAATTATCCTTTTGACCGGAGTCTTCAAGGCATCATGGTGTGGATTGTCATGCTTTGACACTATTGAGATTTCTCCTAACCACGGGGCGATCATGCGGTAGTGATTGGGTATGATATTGAAGCATGCGGAGTATACATGATTGGTCGTCCGGGAATCGCTTATCCTATGATTGGGATCGAATATCCGAAATGGCCTTCTTATAATGAATGTCTAGCTTTCGAGAATCTTTGCAAAGTTGGAGTAAATGTGTTATTCCGAGAGAGTGTGATATCCAGATTATAAGATACGATCGTTAATGTATTGACACTCGAGATACGATCGTATATATTATTTCAGCGATAGGATTGTAAGTTACATGGTAACTGTTTCACATGAAAGGTAGTAGTCATTGCTTTTGACACTTCCGATGATTGGGGGTCACGGTGTGTTGCTAGACGCTATCCCATGATCGTTAGGTATGAAGGGCATTTTAGTAAATTGCACTTTGTGTCTACGGCCAACATATCATAAGCCTATCGGGTCACACACATATGAACATCGAGTCGGATTAATGCGGTTATAGTTGATAACCAAATAAGGAAAGTTTATCTCTAGACTATAAAGGTTATAGTGGAAAATTAATATGGTGGTGTTTATTTATTATGAATAAATAATATACAAGATATTAATTATATATAAATTATATTAATTAAAGAATATTCCGGAAGTCAATTAGTTGACTAATGGGACGCCACTTTTAAGTGTGTAAGATACACTTGGATTGTGCACTTTAATTAATAAGATTACCATAATATGAATATAAGATATTAATTGATTTTGGAAAAATAGATTTATGGTAATAAGATAATTATATTCAATATAAGATATTGACAATATTAATTATAATAAAAGAGATAAATCAATCTAGAAGATTTTCCTTATTTTATTGGGAAAAAGGTTTTCTTCTCCTACACACATATGGGGCGCCACATCTAGCTATAAATAAGAGGTGGGTGTCAAGCTTTTTTGTTCATCACAATTGCAAGAGCTCATAGTTCTTGTGTAAAATAGAGAGCAACCTATAGTGAGTTTGTGAGGGAAGAAAAAAGCTGGTCTACCAACCGGAGTTTTTCCGATTGCAATCCAAGGAGGATTCCGACGGGGAGTTCATGTGGATTAGCGATAAAGGCCGGACGCGTGGATGGCTTGCGCACTGTACTACTCTCCGTTGACGGTCAAAGCGACGATCTTATAGTTCATCTAAGGTATAACCGTCAAACTACTTAACGTGTTTATTTCATTAAACGAAGAACGATCTAGTAAAAGGAAAATCAAATTTTAAATTCCGCTGCGTTAAACTAGTGATTTCCTAACAGTGGTATCAGAGACAGACTTCGAGCTTAAGCAAGCTTAAGCAATAAGCATAATTTAAATGCGTCGTTTTTAATCTATAGATGCAAGATTTAAATCACAAGACGTTGAAACAAAAAAAAAATTTGGGTTTTGGGGAGGCTCGGCCGACTGGCGGCGGCCCCCCTCCTCTAGGGCAGCGGTGGCCTTAGGGCTGCCGTCCATCGGCTATCCTCTTCCAATGGGGGAGATCGACCCTTTTCGTAATGTGATATTTATTGTGCATAGATATCTCGTTTGTTTAGTTGTGTCATATGGCCAACCAATGGTTCAAATAGTTTGGGCCATTGGGAAACCATATGGCATGTTGGCCTTTCCATATTTTGATTTGGAATAGGCCTAGGCCCTTTCCAAATATTTGATTTGTAAAAGGCCTAGGCCTAGGCCACTTCCAAAATTCTGATTTTGGAAAGTGGCCAGACCTAAACCAAAATTATTTGGCATTTCCAAATATTTGATTTGGAATAGGCCTAGGCTCTTTTCAAATATTTGATTTGTAAAAGGCCTAGGCCTAGGCCACTTTCAAAATTTTGATTTTGAAAAGTGGCCAGGCCTAAGCCAAATTTAGTTTTGGAAAGGAAACAAATAGGAGACTTTATAATTTTAATTTTATTTTGAATAGTTCAAATTTAATTGAAATTAAAATCGATTTAAAATTAAATGTTAATTTTAATTTTCGATTGAGACATATAATTAATTAAAAGTTATTTAATTATTTGATGTGATAAAATAAAGACGCATAAGTATTTAAAATTAGAATTTAATCTTTTTCATAAGATAAAATTGTATGGATTAGATGTGTAGATATAATGTGATTATATGGACCCCGATTGATCATGGACTCGACCAATAGGATAGATGAGAACTTTTTATTTATGTTGGTTTTTTGAAAAATTGTCCTAGGCCGTTATGAAGAACGTGACCTAGTTTACTTTTTGCATTTATCCCATTCCCATTAGAACCCCTGCAAAGCGGCGGGTGTAATTATTAGATAAATTATTATGTAACAAGAACTAAAGATCCTATTGGCGGTTGCAGATACCCTTAGTTTGTGACCCGCGGTTTCGTCAGTTTGTATTCGAAACTGCACCAAGGAAAAATCCATGATCATACCGGTTATTTTGTGCGCGGAATGTTGTGTATGTTTTACTTTATATGATATAGTAGTGATATGCACATAGTAGATGAGACCATAATTGAACCAAATTAATTAAGTGAATTAATTTAAAATTATTCCCACGCCCAAAAATCGAGCCAAAAAACTGTCTCCTAATATTATAATGACGGTGAAGAGCCCTTGTTCGGATCCAACTGATCGGCCCTCGTCAGGAGTTGACCTACCATGGGTATATCGTTATTATTGACATATGATCGTTACGAGATCTCATGAATATTGGGTTACGAGTCGACTAGAATCTTGCGGTGATTGGCCCTCGTCAAGATGTTTGATTTTAGAGACAAGGGGTTGACAATCACATAGAGATGTGAAACGTCAAAGAGTTGACTAGTCAGCCACTGGGAGTCGCATACGATGCGACTGGTAGGAGTACCTACCTGTCGAAATTATCTCGGTTGATCGGCCCTCGTCGGGAATCGAAGTAACTAGATGGGATCCAGACCCAAGAATTATTTAAATTCTTGAAAGCCAATTGGGAATAGTTGGCTAGTGGGAGTAAAACCTTAGGAAATTTTTAAGTGCAAATTTAGGGTTTTTCATACATGAATTTTACTTATTCTATCTTTATTTATTGTTGTAGAAAATGTCAAAAAATTGAACCTTCGTTTTATCATCGAAAACAAGCTTGACGAAACTAATTTTCTCGATTGGGAAAGAAACCTCAAAATTGTTTTGAGGCACGAGAAGATTGGCTATGTCTTGGACGAGGCCCTACCGGAAAAGCCCGGTGAGGGTTCGGTCAGAGATCTTTGTCGAGAAGTATAACAAGCAATCGCTCGACAAGATCGATTTTACATGTATCATGCTTGCTTCTATGACACTGAATCTGCGGTAAACAAAGATGAGTCTATGGACGCCTACTCAATCATGGTCCACCTAAAGGAACTATATGCTTCTCAGTCTCGCACTGAGAGGTACGAGGTCTCGAAGGCCCTGTTTGGTTGTAAGATGGCATCCGGGACTACTGTGGGGTCACACATGCTTAAGATGATCGGGTATATAGAGAGGCTTGGGAAGCTGGGCCATAAGTTGGAACGAGAGTTGAGTATTGACTTGATTCTGCAATCTCTACCGATTCATTCTCGCAGTTTCGTATGAACTATCACATGAACAAGATAGATTGCTCCCTTGCGGAGTTATTGAACATGTTGAAAACTCAGAGGCACCGCGTGGGAAGGGAAAGCAAGTGTTGCTGGTCACTTCAAGCAAGGGCAAGGCCAAAGCCCAAAAGAAGTCCAAGAAGGCGAAGGCTGCACCCAAGCCAACGCCTAAGATAGTGAAAGACAAATCCAAGGATGCTTGCTTCCATTGCGGTGAGACCGGACATTGGAGGAGAAACTGCAAAGGCTTCTTGAGTACCAAGAAGAAGCATTCTGATGCTTCAAATTTAGGTATATTTATGATTGAGATCAATATTACTTCTTCTAAGTCTAACCACTAGGTATTAGATACTGGTTGTGGTTCTCATATTTGTACGAATATGGATGCACTAAGAAGAACTAGAGATCTGAAGAAAAGAGAGGTGGACCTACGCGTTAGGAATGGAGCAAGTGTTGCTGCGCTGGCCGTAAGAGTTTATTTTCTTTCATTGCCCAGTGGGCTAGTACTTGAACTTAGTAAATGTTATTTTGTTCCTGCTCTTACGAAGAGTATTATTTCCATTTCCGCAATAGATGTTGATGGTTTTTCATTTACGTTTGAGAATAAATGTTGTTCTTTTTCACGTGATGGAAACTTTTATGGTACTGGCATACTTAGCAATGGTCTCTAGATATTAGTTATGAATGTTGACGTACTTAATATAAATAACAAGAAAGCCAAAACAAATGACTTGAATGAATCCTACTTATGGCATTGTAGACTTGGCCATATAAATAAGAATCACATTTTCAAACTCCATAAAGATGGAATGTTGGATCAATTCGATTACGAATCGTTTGATACATGCGAAGCTTGTTTACTTGGCAAGATGACAAAGTCACCTTTTAGTGGCAAAGGGATAAGATCCAATGAATTGCTTGAGCTCATACATACTGATGTATGTGGCCCAATGTCAATTCAAACCATATGAGGATACTCTTATTTTATCACTTTCACTGATGACCATTCTCGCTATGGTTATATATACTTAATGCAGTATAAGTTTGAAGCCTTCGAAAATTTCAAGGAATTCAGAAATGAAGTGGAGAAACAACTAGGTAATGAAATCAAAACACTTCGATCCGATCGAGGCGGAGAATACCTAGATGGAGAGTTTCAAAGTTATTTAAAGGAGAATGGGATTCTACCTGAATGGACCCCTCCAGGGATGCCTCAAATGAATGGCATATCTGAGAGGAGGAACCGTACCTTGTTAGACATGGTGTGATCCATGATGAGCTACGCAGTTCTCCCAAAATCATTTTGGGGGTATGCTCTAGAAACCGCATCCTATACACTGAACCAATTTCCATCAAAGACGGTTGATTCCACACCATACGAGGTATGGCATAAGAGAAAACCGAGTCTAGCATATCTTAAACCTTGGGGTTGTCCCACTTACGTGAAGCGGATGATGCCTGACAAAGAAGCTAGATCTGACAAATGTCTGTTTGTGGGATATCCTAGAGAAACTAGAGGATACCAATTTCACCATCCTGAGGAACAAAAGGTGTTTGTTGACAGGACTGGCCACTTTCTAGAGAAAGAGTTTATTCTGGATAGGGTCAGTGGGAGTAAAATTGATCTTGAAGAAATTCGAGAACCACTTACGGATAACAGTCAGTTGATGGAAGTAGAGGACTTGCCGCACAGAGATGTGACGCCAGCCTCTACCGTGGACACACTAGCACCTCGTAGATCCACTAAGGAACGCCGTGAACCCGAAAGGTACACAGGCGTGTATCTCATGGAAGATGAGGACTCTATAACTTATGAGGAAGTGCTATTAAGGAATGATAAAGAGAAATGGCTGGAAGCCATGAATTCTGAAATGGAATCCATGAAGGACAACCAAGTTTGGAACTTAGTTGATCCACCTGAAGGAATAGTTCCTATAGGGTGTAAATGGGTCTTTAAGAGAAAGACCGACATGGACGGTAACATGACTACCTACAAGGCTAGGTTAGTGGCAAAAGGATATAAGCAAAGACAAGGAGTTGACTATGACGAAACCTTTTCGCCTGTTGCCATGTTAAAATCCATTAGAGTTCTGCTCGCTATTGCAACATACCATGATTACAAAATATGGCAGATGGATGTGAAAACAACTTTCCTTAACGGGAACTTGTCTGAGGAAGTGTACATGACACAGCCTGAGGGTTTCACAACCAATGACGCCAGGATGGTGTGTAAACTGCAAAGGTCCATTTATGGATTAAAGCAAGCTTCTCGGAGTTCGAATCTTCACTTTGATGAGATAATCAAACAGTTTGATTTCATCAAAAATGAAGATGAGCCCTGTGTTTACAAGAAAGTTAGTGGGAGTGCCATTGTGTTCTTAGTGCTTTATGTAGATGACATATTGCTTATAGGGAAAGATGTGCCTATGTTACAATCAGTCAAATCTTGGTTATCCAAGAACTTCTCAATGAAGGACTTGGGTGATGTAGCCTATATTCTAGGAATAAAGATCTATAAAGATAGATCTAAAAGGTTGCTTGGTCTGTCGCAATCCACCTATATAGATAAGATGCTGAAGAGATTCAGCATGGAGCAGTCCAAGAAAGGATTGCTGCCCATGTCACATGAGGTCTGCCTGTCGAAGGGAATGAGTCCTAAGACAGAGGAGGAAAGGGCACAAATGAGTAAAGTCCCTTATGCTTCGGCAATCGGGTCTATCATGTATGCCATGTTATGCACAAGACCAGATGTCTCGTACCCTCTTAGTATGACTAGTAGGTACCAGTCCAATCCAGGTGATGGTAACTGGATTGCTGTCAAGAATATCCTTAAGTACATGAGACGTACTAGGGATATGTTCCTAGTTTTCGGGAACGATGATTTAGTATTACGAGTTTACACAGATGCCAGTTTCCAAACTGACAAATATGACTTTAAGTCTCAATATGGATTTGTTTTCATGCCTAACGGCTGAGCAGTGAGCTGGAAGAGTTCCAAGCAGGAGACTACTGCAGACTCTACAACGGAAGCCGAATACATAGCAGCCTCGGAGGCGGCAAAGGAAGCAGTTTGGATGAAGAAGTTCATTACTGAACTTGGTGTGGTTCCCTCCATTGAAGGTCCAGTGCCTCTGTACTGTGATAATAATGGAGCGATATCTCAGTCAAAGGAACCAAGGTCTCAACAGAAGTCTAAACATGTGCTATGGCGCTATCACTTGATTAGAGAGATAGTAGATAGAGGAGATATAAAGATAGAGAAAGTCCACACGGATGATAACATAGCTGATCCGTTAACCAAGTCATTGTCTCAAGCAAAGCATGAGAAACATGTTCACTTGCACGGGGTTAGGCATATGGGTGATTGGCTTTAGGCCACGTGGGAGATTGTTGTAAAGGTGTCCTAAAGCCAATCGGGTTGGACCGGATCCGACCGGGTGGGGTCGTTTACAATCTATTTAGTTCATGTAATAACTTTATTATGATTAATAAAAGCACATATGTTATTATATATTGTTTAATCTTCATATTATTTGTTGTATATATATAGTAACATCCCTAGTATCAAACTGTGATAGAGAAACCATGATAGTGATTATGGTTGATGAGATCTCTAATCACTATAACAAGTTTGGTACTTAAATATCTCTAGTCTTACATATTATCAAATGGGACATTGATAGTATAATCAGACTAGCACATATTGGATGTCTTCTATCTTTTAGAAGGTAGGGATAGATCTCGTCTATCGAAGTGTAGGGACACTTGGACTGTACGTGGACATGTATTGGAGAATGCGTATGTTAGACTGACCCACTTACATTAAGTGTCACACTATGTGGCGGTTGTGTTTTGACCGGAGTCTTCATGGCATCACGGTGTGGATTGTCATGCTTTGACACTATTGAGATTTCCCTTAACCACGGGGAGATCATGCGGTAGTGATTGGGTATGATATTGAAGCATGCGAAGTATACATGATTGGTCGTCCGGGAATTGCATATCCTATGATTGGGATCGAATATCCGAAATGGCCTTCTTATAAGGAATGTCTAGCTTTCGAAAATCTTTGCAAAGTGGGAGTAAATGTGTTATTCCGAGAGAGCGTGATATCCAGATTATAAGATACGATCGTTAATGTATTGACACTCAAGATACAATCGTATAGATATTATTTCAGCAATAGGATTGTAAGTTACACGGTAACTGTTTCACATGAAAGGTAGTAGTCATTGCTTTTGACTCTTCTGATGATTGGGGGTCACGGTGTGTTGCTAGACGCTATCCCGTGATCGTTAGGTATGAAGAGCATTTTAGTAAATTGCACTTTGTGTCTACGGCCAACATATTCGGAA
Source organism: Gentiana macrophylla (assembly GCA_026214975.1). Classification (NCBI taxonomy): domain Eukaryota; kingdom Viridiplantae; phylum Streptophyta; class Magnoliopsida; order Gentianales; family Gentianaceae; genus Gentiana; species Gentiana macrophylla. The sequence goes on along the minus strand of CM047805.1, from coordinate 40,068,832 downwards.
GCCCATCGGGTCACACACATATGAACATCGAGTCGGATTAAAATGCGGTTATAGTTGATAACCAAATAAGGAAATTTTATCTCTAGACTATAAAGGTTATAGTGGTAAATTAATATGGTGGTATTTATTTATTATGAATAAATAATATACAAGATATTAATTATATATAAATTATATTAATTAAAGAATATTCCGGAAGTCAATGAGTTGACTAATGGGACGCCACTTTTAAGTGTGTAAGATACACTTGGATTGTGCACTTTAATTAATAAGATTACCATAATATTAATATAAGATATCAATTGATTTTGGAAAAATAGATTTATGGTAATAAGATAATTACATTCAATATAAGATATTGACAATTATTAATTATAGTAAAGGAGATAAATCAATCTAGAAGATTTTCCTTATTTTATTGGGAAAAGGTTTTCTTCTCCTACACACATATGGGGCGCCACATCTAGCTATAAATAAGAGGTGGGTATCAAGCTCTTTTGTTCATCACAATTGCAAGAGCTCATAGTTCTTGTGTAAAATAGAGAGCAACCTATAGTGAGTTTGTGAGGGAACAAAAAGGCCGGTCTAGCAACAGGAGTTTTTCCGATAGCAATCCAAGGAGGATTCTGGCGAGGAGTTCATGTGGATTAGCGATAGAGGCCGGACGCGTGGACGGCTTGCGCACTGTACTACTCTCCGTTGACGGTCAAAGCGACGATCTTATATATCATCTAAGGTATAACCGTCAAACTACTTAACGTGTTTATTGCATTAAACGAAGAATGATCTAGTAAAAGGAAATCAAATTTTAAATTCCGCGCGTTAAACTAGTGATTTTCTAACAATACTCAACAGGAGTGTAGTCTTTGATGAAAACTCTATACTTAACTCATTTGTGAGGGCCACATCCAAATCTGAAATTGGATCTGAAACTCAGAAGGTTGACAAACAGGTGGAGCTTCAATTGGAATCTACGGAACTGCGAAATTCAATAGAGGATGGTCAGCACTCATAGATCCAAACTAGTCTGCTGAACAAGAGTCAGCAGATACTCAAACAGCTGAAATTGGTCAGCAGAGTATAGCTCTCAATAGAGCCAGAAAGACCAATATCAGACCCCAAAAAGATATGGGTTTGAGGAGGATATGGTTGGATATGCACTTCAGGTTGCTGAAAAAATGGATGGTCTTGAACAAAACACTTATAGGGAAGCTGTGACATGTTCTGAAGCTTCTCAATGGCTTGCTGCCATGGGAGAAGAAATAAAGTCACTTCAGAAGAATAAGACTTGGAATCTAGTCAAACAACCATATGATAGAAGTGTGGTCAGCTGCAAATGGATATTCAAGAAAAATGAAGGAATATCATCTGGCGAGGGCATCAGATATAAGACACGTTTGGTTGTAAGAGGGTTCAGTTAGAAAGAAGAGGTAGACTATGAAGAAAAATTTTCACTAGTAGTCAGATATACTTCCATCTGGATGCTACTAGCAGTAGTGGCACATCAGAATCTTGAACTTGAGCAACTGGATGTGAAGACAACCTTTCTACATTGGGATGTTGATAAGGAAATATATATGACTCGGCCAGAGGGTTTCCAAGTTCCTGGCAAGGAATGGTATATTTTCAAGTTTAAGAAGTCCTTGTAAGGATTGAAGCAGGCCCCAAGACAGTGGTACATGAAGTTTGACAGTTATATGATTCTGCTAGGCTATAGCAGGAGACCATATGATTGCTCACAACAAGCTGAAGGATGGTTCAGTCTTCTATCTGGTTCTGTATATGGATGATATGTTGATAGCTGTTGTGAACAAGTCTGATATTCAAGATCTGAAGAATCTGCTCAAAGCTGAATTTGAGATGAAGGATTTAGGGAATGCAAAGAAAATTCTGGGAATAGAGATCTATAGAGATAGGAAGCATGAGAAGCCATTCTTGTCTCAGCAGAGGTATATTTAGAAGAAATTATCCAAGTTTGGAATGTCAGCAGCCAAACCTATAGATACTCCTATGGCACCAAATATACATTTGTCTGCTGTGTTTGCCCCAAAGTCAGCTAAAGAGGAAGAATACATGTCTAAGGTTCCATATGCTAGTGCAGTGGGTAGTTTAATGTATGCCATGGTCTGTACTAGGCCTGATTTGGCTCAGACTGTCAGTGTTGTCAGCAGGTTTATGACTCAACCTGGAAAGGAACACTGGAAAGTAGTGAAATGGTGTTTAGGTACCTTAGGGGTACTTCTGATGTTGGACACATCTATGAATGTGGTACTCAATGTGTTGTCACAGGGTACCATGATTCTGGTTATGCTGCTGATGTGGACAACAGAAGATCTATGACTGGGTATGTGTTTACTTTGGGTAGTTCTATGGTAAGTTGGAAGGGAACTTTACAGGGTACAGTGACATTATCTACTACTGAAGCAGAATATATTGCATTGACAGAAGCATCAAAGGAAGCAATATGGTTAAAAGGGCTAGTCAATGATCTGAGTCTGCATCAAGATTAAGCCAGGTGTATTGTGATAGTCTCAGTGCAATATGCTTGGCTAAGGACCAGGTTCATCATGAGAGAACCAAGCACATTGATGTTAGGTACTAGTTTTTGAGGAATAAGAGGAGGGTCAAAGTGGAGAAGATCAACACTGATGTCAATCCTGCTGATATGTTCACAAAACCAGTTCCAAGGGGCAAGTTTCATTTGTGTCTGGACTTGCTGAACATCCAAAGCTATTAATCTGAATCTGAGAATACTCAGCTAAAGGTGGGGTTCTCCTGAGGTATTGAAATATGAAGAGAAAGAGGAAATCTGGCACATTGTTGTGCATCCGGTCAGTTTGCATGAAGTTGAAGTCAAGGTGGAAATTTGTAATGGTGACTTAAACTATGCTGCTGAGTTTGGTCAGCAGAGTATGATACTCAACTGAATCTATGTGGAACTATGGTGGTCATCAGGGCCTGAAGGTATCTGCTGAAGTCTGGTGTTCTGCTGAATAAAGTCAGCAGACTGGTCATATGCTGAGTTTGTTCTCAGCATTACTTGGGGAGCATGTCTGCATGGTTTAATTTCATGTTTGGGTGAAGTTACTTCTGGGGTATTTAAGTCATTATCTGGTTTGGCTGCTTAGTCAGTTAGAGTTGGGTTCACAAGGCTATAAATACCATATGTAATCATTGTAAATTGTAACTTTCTCGTCATAATAAAATAATCCTCGTTTGTCCGTGGAGTAGTCGGTACATTGCTAAAAACCACGTTAAATCTGTGTTCTTCTTGTTTTTGTGTTTGTTTACTTGTTAATTGTTTATCTTTATTCACAATCACCATCAGTTCTTGATCAATCCATCATAACAATAAAATATTTAAATAAGTGATTTTAACATAAAGACCAATTGTGGATCCAAAAAAACATCAAGACCCATCAATTAATGAATACCTGTCATATGCAATCACAGGTGTAAAAATATATGTTGTATCAATCGTTGTGACACAATTGTTGTGATCATAACACTACTGATTTTGAAATCAGGGATGGAGAAGCATTAATTATATGAAATTAAAGTTTATGTTATAATAATGTTGTAACAAATAACGTATATGATATCTTTTCAAATCTATTTTTTCAGCATACAAACTTCCACTCGATGAAAAAGATTTCGAATATAAGATAATGTAGTGATTTTCTTGTTAAAGCCCCCCAGTATATAAGACTAAATGAACCGACTAATCCGGAGTTCAGTCCAGACCGTGCTTTCTGAGTCTGAATCTTATTGGCACTGTGTCTGACCCATTGGTCTGTTAACATGGTGTCCCATAACTTTTAAGTGATATCAATTTTGATATCATATATTTGTAATTATTGATTTTGGTCCCGAATAACTGAAAAAACACATCAATTATGATCTCATACGATTGCAAATAACTTGAAAAAACACATCAGTTACTGACCACTTGTATTTTCGGGCGAGATCTCTTTGATATTATTGAATATTCCTGTTATGACGGATCGATCAAGAAGTGACGGCGATTGTGAGTAAAGATAAACAATTAACAAGTAAACAAACACAGAAACAAGAAGAACACAGATTTAACGTGATTTCCGGCAATGTGCCGACTACTTCACGGACAAACGAGAATATTTTATTGTCACAAGAAGTTACAAGTTACAATTAATACATATGGTAATTATAGCATTAGGAATCCAACCCTAACCGACTAAACAGCCAAAACCAGACAATGACTAAAATACCCTAGAAACCTTATCCAAGCCAGAAAACCATACAGACGTGTTCACCAAGTAATGCTGAGAGTTAACATCATCAACCCAAACATCAGCAGGTTGATCAACCCTGTTGACTTGCCCCAGCTGAACACCAAACTCAGCAGACACCTTCATGCTCAGTTGACCACCACAGTTTCCACACAGACTCTGCTGTGTATTACACTCAGCAGACTAAACTCAGCAGCATATTTTAAGTCACCATTAAAATTCTCCACCTTGACTTCAACTTCATGCAAACTCATTCTTGCATGAATTCATCAAACTCAGACCAACAGAATTCCAGTCCATTATCAGTTCTAAGTCTCTTGATCTTCTTCCCTGTCTGATTCTCAACTAATGCCTTCCATTGCTTGAAGTTCTTGAATGCCTCACTCATGTGCTTCATCAAAATTACCCAAACCATCCTTCAATAATCATCTATAAATGACACAAAATACCTGTGACCACCCAATGACTCCACCCTTGAAGGTCCCCAACAATCAGAATGGACATAATCCAGTGACCCTTTTGTGATGTGAATTGCTTTTGGGAACTTGCTCCTATGTAGCTTCCCAAACACACCGTGCTCACAAAACTCCAACTCTTTGACCTTATGTCCCCCAAGTAGATCAGACTTAGACAGAATTTACATCCGTGTTTCAACCATATGACCCAATCTCATATGCCACAACTTGGTCACCAGGATCAGAACCTCGATGATGCAATAACAAAGAGACCACGTCTGATACAAGAGAGACCCTCGTAGTAGTATGTACATTGTCCCCTACCTGATACCCTTCAGAATCACAACTGAACCCTTATAGATATCCACCACTCCACATTCACCCCTGAACTTGAATCCTTGCTGTCTAGTAGACTAAGTGATATCAAATTCTTGGTCATTTGTGGAACATGCTGAACCTCATTCAGTGTGTAGAATTTACGATCATGTGTCCTCAATTGAACAGATCCAATTCCAACTATTTTGCAGACCTTGATGTTAGCCATTGCAATATGGCCTCCATCCACCTGCTGATAAGTTGAAAACCACTCCCTGTTTGAACACACATGATAAGATGCCCCCGTATCCAGAATCCACACATCTTTGTGCCCTGCTGACTCTGAAACTACTAAGGTCAGATCTTCTTCAGAGTTGGTGTCTTGTTTTTCCAAAGGAACAGTACCATGCTGGGTACCTTGCTGCTTCTTCCTTTTTGGACATTCATTTTTCCAATGTCCTTCCTCTTTGCAGTAATTACAGACATTCTCAGGTTTAGGTCCCTTATAACTCTTTTTGGATGTCTTCTTTCCAGAGTTTCCTGGCCCCCTACTGATTCCACTGGCCACCAATCCAACAGACTGACTGTCTGTCCCAGAACCAGATGCCTTATGGCGTAGCTCTTGAGCATGAAGTGATGATCTCACATCCTCTAATGACACTGAGTCCTTCCCAACAATGAAGGATTGCATAAAGTTCTCATATGATGCAAGCAATGACACAAGTAGGATCAATGTTGCATCTTCATCCTTAATCTTCACATCAATATTCCTTAGGTCAGGCAATATTGTGTTCAGCTGATCTAGAAGATCCCTCAGTTGAGTGCCCTCATGCATCCTTAGGCTGAACAAACGTTGTTTCAATAACAACTTGTTGGTTAGAGACTTTGTCATTAACAGACACTCAAGCTTGGACCACAACTTCTCTGTTGTGTCCTCTTCAACAACCTCTGAGATAATATCATCTGACAAGCACAACATAATTGTTGAATGTGCTTTCTTCTCCAGACTGGATCTCTCAGCAGCACTTCCTTCTGTTGATTTAGACAAGGGACCCCATAATCCATGTTGCTTCAACAAAGCACCCATCTTGATCTGCCACAGACTAAAACTGTTTCTTCCTATAAACTTGTCAATCTTGACGTTTAAAGCAGACATCTTTCTCACCAGAAAAGCTTGCGTAGATCCCAAATCCTAGCGTCAATTATGGCCTTGGTGCCAATCTACCTTGCTTTAAATAGATAAACAGATTTCTTGATGAACCTGGACACTCTGATACCAGTTTCTTATGACGGATAGATCAAGAAGTGATGGCGATTGTGAGTAAAGATAAACAATTAACAAGTAAACAAACACAGAAACAAGATGAACACAGATTTAACATGGTTTCCGGCAATGTGCCGACTTATCCACAGACAAACAAGGATATTTTATTATCACCAGAAAGTTACAAGTTACAAATAATACAGATGGTATTTATAGCCTTGGGAATCCAACCCTAACCGACTAAACAGCCAAAACCAGACAATGACTGAAATACCCCAGAAGTAACCTTATCCAAACCGGAAAACCATGCATACGTGAAGAGAGTTTGAGAAAGTAATAATACTTGAGTAAACTTCAACTTATTTTTATTCATCATAAAAGAAGAGTATAAATAGATACAAATATGGAGAGAAAGGTCCTAGTAGTGTCATGAGTGCTATGGGCGGCTAGTATGTTATAGGAATGTCCATATGCGGCTGGACATAAAGGCTAGGACATAAAAGACAAACTAGAGTTACTTTATGACATATTAATTGTTTATATCACAATTAATATGTCATGTTACAAATAATGTGTGAAAGTAAAGTGTTACACGAAATACAAAGGTAAAAAGAAATATTTAATATTATGTAATATTTCCACACACCCCCCCTCAAGCTGGGTTGTATATGTTTATACAGCCAAGTTTGCTACTCAGTCTACTGAACATAAGAGGTAGAATGGCCTTTGTGAGAATATCAGCATTCTGGTCGGCTGAGGGAACATACTGAAGTTGAATGATATGTGCATCAGTCTTCTCTTTAAGAAAATGTATGTCAATGTCCACATGTTTTGTTTTATCATGATGAACATGATCCTCTGCCATGCATAATGTTGAATTATTGTCACAGCAGAGTATGATGGGTTGCTGAGGAGGTTGCTGGAGTTCAGTAAGGACTCTTTTCAGCCACAGAGCTTCACAAATGCGCAAAACAAGTGCCATGAGTTCAGCTTCAACACTACTTCTGGATACAGTAGGCTGTTTCTTGCTTCTCCAAGTGACAAGATTACCCCATACATATGAACAGTAGCCTGTGGTAGATCTTCCGTCTATGTTGCAACCAAATTTCAATCGACATCGATCAAGTAGACCTTAATGGATCTCTCAAGAGACTTAGTGAAATGTAAGCCTTGGCCAGGAGTTGACTTTAAGTATCTCAATATTCGTGAGACCGCATCCCAATGTTGCTCAAGAGGACAATGCATGAATTGACTGACAAGGCTAACTCCATATGCAATATCGTCTTGTATGAGAGAGGTAAATGAGTTTCCTACAAGTCTCTCGATATTGATCCTTTCTCGACAAAGAATATTACCATGTACCGTAGAATTACTTGGGTCTACTCTGGAGAGATAGCGAGTTTGCACCCTAACATGCCAGCTTCCATCAAGAGAGTCCAAATACATACCTCTGTGAGACCGAGATACCCTCTGGTCATTTACGCTATTTCAATGCCAATGAGGTACTTGAGATATCCCAGATCTTTAACTTGAAACACTTTTTCCAGAAGGGTCTTCAATTGTTGGATCTCAGCAGGGTCATCACCAGTAAGGATGATATCATCCACATAGACAATAAGAACGGATCTTTTCGTTGGTTGTTTTGATAAACATGGTGTGATCTCGAGTTGCATTGATGATATCCAGCAGCCTTTAACCACAAGAGTAAGTTTGCCAAACCAGGCTCGAGGGACCGCTTTAGGCCATATAGAGATTTTCTCGGTTTGCAAACTTTCCTCGAGTGTGAGTGTTGGCAAAACCAGGAGGTACATTCATATAGACTTCCTCAGTAAGGTCACCATTTAGGAAAACATTCTTGATATCCAATTGGTGGAGAGGCCAGTCAAGTTAGACAGCAAGTAAGATCAGTACCCTGACAGTGTTTAGCTTTGCAACAGGTGCAAAGGTCTCTTTGTAGTCAAGTCCATATGTTTGTGTGAATCCCCTTGCAACAAGTCTAGCTTTGTATTTGTCAATGGTACCATCAGCATTGTACTTGATAGTGAACAGCCATTTACAGCTGACTGTATTCTTTCCATGTGGGAAAGTGGTGAGGTCCCAAGTATGGTTGTCAAGAAGAAGCGATCATTTCGGTTTTGATAAATTGCCTTCCACCTATCATGTTGAAGAGCTTCTGATATTCTTAGGAATGGAGTGAGAATCCAAATCCTGTAAACATAGCAAAAAAAGGGTGACAAGTGATCATAAGATACATAAGTATGAATAGAGTGATTAGTGCATGATCACTTTCCTTTTCGGACAAAGAATGGGTCCGCTATCAATATCGAGTGGAATGAGCGGGGTCGATGAGTCTCGAAGTCCGCGAGGTTCGAGTGGGTTCGAGAGGCTCTTGAGGTTCAATGAGGCTCGTGAGGGTCGCCGAGGTTCGATGAGTCTCGCCGAGGTATAGTAGGTCATGAGTATCGAGAGGTTCGAGAGGCTCAGAGGGTCACCGAGGTTCAAGTCTGCTAAGGAGTTGGTTGAGGGATTTGAGTGAGTTCAATTTCAATAAGGTTGCCATCTGTGACAGTCTCAGTAGGTTTTCTGTAGTAAGGGGTTTTTTCAAAGAATTTTACATCCATAGAATTGTAAAATCTTTTGTCAGTGGGAGAATAACACTTGTAACCCTTTCTGTCTTTGGCATAGCCTAAGCAGATGCACTTATGAGCTTTGGGATCAAGTTTGCTTATGTGTTGGGCATGAATATAGACAAACACAGTACATCTAAAGATCTTTGGAGGCAAGTCAAAGAATGAGATGAGGCGCAGAAATGAGTTGTCACAGGTTTGGATGGGAGTCTTGAAACCTAACACTCTACTAGGTAACTCTCTTGATCGATATGTGGTCATTAATATAGCTTCACCCCACATGTATTTTGGCACATGTGTGGTGAACATGATTGATCTAGCCGTCTCCAGTAAGTGCCTATTTTCCTCTCAGCAACCCCATTCTGCTGAGGTGTCTCTACACAGCTACTGATGTGAACAATTCCCTTATCATTTAGGAAGGTGCTGAGGTTGGACTCATAGTATTCCAGGGCATTCTCTGTTTTTAAGATTTTAATCATAGTGTCAAATTGAGTGGATACCATGTTATAGAATTCTTGGAAGATGGTTCCAACTTCGGATTTATCTTTCATCAAGAACATCCATTTGATTCTGGTGTGGTCATCTATGAAGGTGACAAACCACCTCTTCCCTGTTATACTTTTAACTCTTAAGGGTCCCCATACATCACTATGAATAAAAGTGAAAGGTGTGGAAGGTAAATAAGGTATTTTAGTATACACAGATTTAGTAAGTTTGACAAACTGACAGATATCACATTGAAGATTACTGAGGTTACATCTTTTAAAAAATTCAAGAATTACAGATTTTAAATAACCAAAAATTGGATGACCTAGTCTATAATGCCAGAGCATGATATTGTCTAAGGTTTGGTTGCAGGCTGCTGAGGCTGTTTCAGTCTTTGGTCTTCTGTCTTCAGCAGGGTTGACCACAAACAATCCTGAGCAGGCTTTAGCTCTCCCAATCACTTCTTGTGAAGAAAGATCCTGGAATATACACTGATTGTCATTAAACAAGACTGTCCAATTTAGGTCCTTAGTAAGTCTACTGACAGATATAAGGTTACAGTCTAATTTTGGAACAAACAAGACATCCTGTAAGCAGATCTTATCAGTAAGTTTAACATTTACAAAACCTTGTGCACAGGAAATAGATCCATCATCAAATTAATATTGTGGATCTGATGACAGGGTTTAAGGTGAGATATAAGCCTTTTGTTACCAGTCATATGTGAGGATGCCCCAGAATCAACAATCCAAGTATCACTACTGATAGGTGAGGGGAAAGTACCTATTTTAGCATGAGTAGCTGTGTCAGTGATGGAACTACCTTCCTTTGAAGGCTTTGAAGTTAGCAAACTGAGCATTCAAAGCAGTGTCCTTGTTCTCTTCTTCACTGACATGTCTGCCCTGGATTTCCCTAGTTGGTTTGGAGGTTTTTGAGGAGTTAGGCTTACCAGGTAGTTTCCAGCAATTGTCTTTTGTGTGATTTGTGCGTTTGCAGTGGTCACAGAACAACTTTCATGTCTTCTCAGTAGGCCTTCTGGAGACCTTAGTAACCTCAGCAGGCTTCCTGACAACCATCGATCTTGAGCTCTCGGGGGTGATCACAGGTTGCTTTGGCAAAGATCACTTTTCTCCTGCTTTCCTCATGTTTGACTTCAGCAAACACAGACTTGAGATTGGGGAGTGGTTTAGTAGAAAGGACTCTTCCTCTAACATCATCAAGAGATGGGTTCATTCCAGTGAGAAACTTGAATACCCTCTTTTTCTCAATGATGTCCCTGTACAAGGTAGCATCCCGTACATCATTCAATTGGTGAGTTTCCAACATATCTAGGTGTTGCCATGCCTTAGATAGTTGGTTGAAGTACTGAGTTACAGACAGATCCCCTTGCCTACAATTTTGGATTTGAGCTTCAAGATCATAGACCTCAGATGTATTGTCCTTTTTTGAGTAAAGGTCTCTGGCATTGTCCCAGATTTCCTTTGCAGTATCATATATCATGAAGTTCTCACTAATCTCTTTTGTCATTGACCTCATGAGTATGATCATGACTTGGTTATTTTCTGTATCCCATGCTTCAAACTTGGGGTCAGTTTCAGCAGGGGCGGGTTTGGATCCAGATAGGTATCCCATCTTGCTCTGGCCGGAGATATACATCTTCATAGACCTTGACCATAGCATGTACGTAGTTGTTTCCATCAAGTCTATGATTCGTAAATGAAGAGTTTTCAGTGACCCCAGTCTGATGAGGCTACTGGGACTCTACTGTGGGTGAAGAAGCTTCGGATATTGAAGACATTCTTGATATGAGATGAGATTTTTCAGTGGATTGAGGAGATTTTGCAGCGGATTAAGGAGTTTTGCTCCGATACCATGAAGAGAGTTTGAGAAAGTAATAATACTTGAGTAAACTTCAACTTATTTTTATTCATCATAAAAGAAGAGTATAAATAGATATAAGTATGGAGAGAAAGGTCCTAGTAGTGTCATGAGTGCTATGGGCGGCTAGTATGTTATAGGAATGTCCATATGCGGCTGGACATAAAGGCTAGGACAAAAAAGACAAACTAGAGTTACTTTATGACATATTAATTGTTTATATCACAATTAATATGCCATGTTACAAATAATGTGTACAATTAAAGTGTTACACGAAATACAAAGGTAAAAAGAAATATTTAATATTATGTAATATTTCCACAATACGTGTTCCCCAAGTAATGCTGAGAGTTAACATCATCAACCCAAACATCAACAGGTTGATCAACCCTGCTGACTTGCCCCAGCTGAACACCAAACTCAGCAGACACCTTCATGCTCTGCTGACCCCCACAGTTTCCACACAGACTCTGTTGAGTATCACACTCAGCAGACCAAACTCAGCAGCATAGTTTAAATCAACATTACAATTCCGACCCAGAATACCGTATTGGCTTATCTATCTTTAGAGCAACACCGGCCTTTTCGATCACTTGCAACCCCGGAAAATTCATAAGTTCTCTATTAATGTCCATCGCTAATATTTTAGTCTTCTTTTCCAAAAAAAAACTATTGTACTCTTCAAATTGTTTTTGTAGAAAAATATAAGTACATTTCCGTCATCTGAATGAGCAAGAGCAGTGGCAAAGATCTAGGGAGTAGCCGATGTACACGCCGATCTCCATTGTGTATTTGACATTGATTAACGTGAGAAACATGCTTAAGAACTGCCCTTCATCTACTGACGTAGTCGTTAGATTCTCGTTCAAACAACATCTAGTAACGAAATTCATGTTGACAAATTTTGGATTCATTTCTATAATAAATAAAAAGAAAATTGCCATGAATTCTTTGTGGTCGATTCTCTGAGCTCTTTCATGGACTCCGGTTCATGTGGATATACACTCGTTTAAAGTATATACTACAACATTGATCATATAAAACATAAACAATAGTAAAGGGGAAAAAAATTATTGGGTTTTGGATTTCGGAAATATCAAGAATTGAAGTTATATACACATAAAATAGAGTATCGCTTTGCAAAAGACTTTTGTAGGCTACTTTTTGATGCTTGAGAATCTGGAAACCGTTTGATTCTCTGTTTGAGTACTCCGGACAAGCCAATTAATCAGGTAAGTTTGGGTCGGAATATTGAAAAAATCAGGGAATATTGAAAAATATAAGTGTCTTGAAATGGAAGTGTTTTTTTCTTTTAAGTTATGCGACCAAAATCGATAATTGCAAACGTATTACACCAAAATTGATTTGAATTTACAGAACCAAAATCAATAATTGCAAACGTATTAGACCAAAATTGATTTGACTTTTTAAGTTACGAGACCAAAATCGATAATTAAAAACGTATAAGATCAAAATTGATATCACTCCAAAGTGATGAGACCGATTTTATAATTTTCCCTAGTATTCAAATTTTTAATTTTTTTTTAATAGTTAGTGGAACAAATCAGATTTCTGTCTATATCAATATCTATCCAATTTGTTTCTATCAAACGGAACCTATAGGATCAATGACAAAGACATTATTAAGAAAAAAAGGATTTTTTTCCAGATGAAATGAAAATTGGATTCCTACGGGAGAAGGATTTCCTATTCCTTAGCCGGGAAGATATATATATATATATATATATATATATATATATATATATATGGCCATGAAAGAAGAATTAATTAAGTAGATATAAGCGTAATCGGGGAGGAGACCGATATAAGCGTCAAACAATTTGACTTAATGGACAATTTCCATCTATGTTTCTAAAAACATGTGTATTTTTTTAGGACTTGTTATTCTCAATCGAAGGAGGAAAAAAGAATAATGATAAAAAACATCTCGCCCTAAACTATGTAATGGGACGTTATTTTCTCCTATAAACAGCTATTATACCCTTTATAAGGTCAGCAATTACGTATGACCCAAAAAAACCCAAAAAAAGAAAGCAAACCGTGAAAGGTTTGTATATTGTATATTTACTACTACAATACGGGAAATAGTTGCCTGGTAACTCCACAAAGGAGTGGGGCCCACATTCCCATCAGATTTATATTTCTCTCCCCATGTCTGTAAAAACCCCACCTGACTTTTACTTTTTTTTTTTTTGGTCTGTCAAAACCATTTCTCTCCCCGTCGCCGCCCTTTCTTTTACTTTTTCTCTTTAAAACCTAGTGAAATTGACAAATCAGGCTCCGTCTAAGCCTTTACCTAAAAATAAAGTTAAATATTTTAAAATTTTGTTTTAAGGCATTACGACAATAATATTGTCGGAAAGTATATTTTAATTCTAATAATATTGTCGTAAACCATCCCAAAAGTTACCTTATCGGCATAACGAGCAAACGTTTTCCTCCAATATTATTGGAGTAAAACACGTTTTAACGCCATTAACAACAAATTTTTCTAAATATTGGCGTAAATTCATCATGTTCATCACATTCATCATGTTTTTCTTGAAATTCAAAACAACAATGATGAAAATTAAATTAATCTACACAAATTTGTTGATATCATAAACTTAAGATTCATCTTGCTCATGGATTATATGGAATATTGAAGATTCAATTGAGAAGCATTTCTTCTCCAAAAAAAAAAAAAAATTGAGAAGCATTTTCATTGTCTTTCTGTTTTAAGTTTATTTTCATAAGGATATCCTAGGTGCCTACATCACAACAGATAGACTAACATAATTGCATAGATGAATAATTGTTACTCATTGATTCACCAGAGTGCGTGATACATCTTCATATAGTGACTACTACACATAGTAGTTACACACACTAGATCAAGTGGCTCATACAAGATTATGACAATTGTCACTATTCTAGATAAGACAAATCTATAGAGAATCTATCTTAATATATTCTTTATTTCTTGACATCCCCTCCTCAAACTAAATGTGGAAACAACTTCAACGTTTAGTTTGTGTCTGAAAACCTCCAATTGAGGACCAGGTCAAGCTTTAGTAAGGGCATCAGCTATTTGCATTGAAGATGGCACAAATTGCACTGACAGTTGTTTGTTGATCACTTGATTCCTCACATAATGTATATCAACCTCTATATGATTTGTTCTAGCATGACATACTGGATTGTGAGCCAAGTAAATAGCACTTAAGTTATCTGACTAAGCAACTGTAGTCATGTTGAATGTAATCCCCATTTCGACATGTCGCTTGATCCGAATAATTCAGAGGATAGATTAGCCAATGACCTATATTCAGACTCAGCTGATGATCTAGAAACAACACTTTGTTTCTTGGAACTCCAAGAAACCAGAGATCCACCAATATACACACAATAGCCTGCAAAGGATTTTCTATCAGTAGGATAACAAGCCCAGTCTGTATCACAAAATCTAGTCAGATAAAGAGATCCACCAGTTTTAAACATCAAACCATAGTGCAGAGTTCCTTTAAAGTATATGAGAAGCTTCTTCAGGGCATACCAATGTACTTGAGTAGGTTTTTGCATAAACTGACTAAGGTTCACAGAATATGCAATATCTAGCCTAGTGCAAGTAAGATATTGTAGTCCTCCAATTTCACTTCTATACACACTTGGAGAATGCATAGGCTCACCTTGATCTGGCAGAAGATGTTCACCAGGCACCATAGGTGCAATACAAGGCTTTATATGATCTAGTTGTAGCCTCTTCAAAAGCTGTGATGCATAATGGCCTTGAGTCAGATATAGACCATCAGAATTCCTGTGTGCCTCCATGCCTAGAAAATGTGCAATGGGACCAAGATACTTGAGGGAGAATTTTGAATGTAGCAGCTGTAAAAATTTCGGCATTACCCCTTGTGAATTACATGTAACCAAGATGTCATCCACATAAACAAGTACATAGTGCCAGTTTTTAAAAAAAAAATAGGGATGGATCTGAAGCTGACTGATGAAATCCCTAGTCCAACATATGTAGTCTTAGAGCTCCAAACCATGCGCTAGGAGCTTGTTTGAGCCTATACAAGGCCTTCTTGAGCTTGCACACATAGTGGGGTTTTTGTGTATCAACAAAGCCCTCTGGTTGAACCATGTAGACGTCTTTCATTAATGCTCCATTAAGGAAAGCATTATTAATATCCACTTGATGGATATGCCAATTTTTGCTAACTGCTAGAGCAAGAACAACTATGATAGTAGATTTCTTTGCCACATGGCTGAAAGTTTCTGTAAAACCAACACCATAAGTCTGATGGACCCCTTTGCCACCAATCTAGCCTTATGTTTGAGTTTAGTGCCATCATGCTTCAATTTGAGCTTAAATACCCACCTACAACCTACTGGATTCTGACTTGTACTGGGTGGTACAATTGTCCAAGTGCCATTCTTTTGCAAAGCATCATATTCAGCCGTCATTGCTTTCTTCCACTTAATACAGGACAATGCTTCTGAGACCTTAGTAGGTTCAGAAAGGAGAGCAGGAAGGGTAGGGGATCTGATTTGTGTAGAGTAGGTCTTAGGCTTGAATATACCACTTTTGGAATGGGTTTTGCATAGGATGTCCTTGAGGAGGTACTGGATTAGGTGGAAAAGGGGATTATGGATGTGATGGATAAGGGGACAAACTATGTGAACTTATGGAATCAGTACTGGACTCAGGATAAACTGTGTCTTCTTGTAGGTCATGTAAGGCCGGTGGAGAGAAAGAGATGTGTGTAGGAGTGATACTACTAGACCTGAAGGGTGAGACATAGGGTGTAGTATGAGTAGGTGTAGTATGTACCTCGGAGAATGGAGTAGCGCTAGCAACACTTTGCTCCACAGGCATTGATGCTTCTTGTACATATTAGGTTCAGGAATGTGAACAGAAAACCAGGTGGAAACATCAAGGGCGGTCAGAACCTCTTTGTAAGGTCCTTGAGTAAAACCTTTTTTACAGGGAAACTCAGACTCTTTGAAGACAACATTTTTAGTAATAAAGATTCTCCATGTGCTGTCAAGACACTTATAACCCTTATGAAGAGGACTAATACCTAGATAAGTGCACTTGCTTGTGTGAATCTAAACTTAGGATGAAGGAAATGCTTTAAATAAGGAAAGCAAGAACACCCAAAAACTTTTTAAAAAAAACTTATAATCAGGTTTCTTATTAAATAGAATTTCATAGGGTGACTTGTTTTGTAAGATAGGTGTAGGCAAGACATTTATGATTACAACAACCTCTGCAAAGCTATCCCACCAAAAACCAAGAGGAAGAGATGCTTAAGCAAGCATGGTTAATCCTATTTCTACTATGTTTCTATGCTTTCTTTCAGCTCTCCCATTTTGTTGATGAGTATAGGGGAAAGGGTGTCTAAACTGAATTCCTTGTTGTGTAAGATAAGACTCTAAAGATCTGTACTCACCCCTAATCTTATTGCAAACATTTGATTTACTTATAGAACTGATTTTCAACGAGGGTCTTAAACTGAACAAACACGGAAAAGACTTCAGACTTAGATTTTAGAGGAAAGATCCATGTGTATCTATACCATTCAAAAACAAAATGCACATAGTACATGAAACTAGAACTGGACTTAACAGGGGATGGTCCTCAAACATCAGAATACACCAAATCAAGAACATTTTGAGCATGAGAATCAGATAGGGGATATGACAGGGCATGGCCCTTACCAAACTGACAAGCATCACAAAAATTTAAATTTTCATTAAAATCAACATTATAAGATTTCAAAATGTATCCTAAGACTTGTTTGGAAGGATGACCTAGTCTCCTATGCCAAACATTTGGATCTTTGTCAACATTGAAAGAACTTAACTGAGCACTACAAGACTCTAAAACACACTGACTAGTACAAGGAAGTTGATTATTGATCTGAGAAGTGGAGCTAGAATTCTCGGAGTTAAGGGAGGTCTCAATGGAAGAGGGAGCCTCAATCTAATACAAGCCATCACTGAGTGTTCCTGTGAGCAGTAGTGTCCCTATTTTCTTGTCCTTAACATAACAAGAGTCAGGCGCAAAAACAACAGTATCAGGATTGTCAGCAAGAAGTTTAGGAAGACTGATTAAATTCTTAGTAATTAAAGGGGCATGTAATAAATCTTTAAGTATAAGTGTAGTATGTGGGTGATGTGTAGGGAAAAAGCTATGACCAATATAAAGTATAGGGCATTGCTCACCATTTCCAACTGCTAAGGACTCTGAACCATTGTATCCTGCACCAAGATAAAGATTATTCAAATTTGAGGTCAAATGATTGGAGGCTCCATTGTCTAAGTACCATGCTGGATCATTCACTGATTGGGGAGAAGCAACATAGGCAGACACTTGTTTAGGATTACCACTGTTGTTGTTATTGCTAGGAGGCAAAAAATCTTCCTCAAATTTATGCCAGCAGGAAGTGACAATGTGGCCATTATTGCCACATAACTGGCAAACCATCTTGTTCCCAGGGTAGCCTCTTCCACCATTGTTGTTGTTGCTTCTTCATCTACCACCTATGGAACTGCCTATTCCTCTTCCAGAGTTATAGTTGGAATTAGATTGTCTCCTATTTGGTCTAGGGCCCTGTGCTAGATGTGCTGATGGATTGACAATACCAGCTTCAAGACCAGCTGTTGTAGTAAGATTGAGTTTGGCAATCAGCCTTTCATGAATCATTAGTTGTGATTGAACATCCTGCCAACTAAGAGAACCTACTCTGAATGCAATATTGACTATAACACACTCATAGTCATGATCCAATCCCCCTAGGGTTGCCAATATGAGTTCTGACTTTGAAATTGGATAACCAACTGCAGTTAGGCTATCAGAATAAGATTTCATCTGAGCCAGATAATCCGACATAGATCTAGAACCTTTGGAAGCCTTAGCTAATTCATCCTTGTACTCAAGCATACGAGCTTCGGACCTGTTGTTAAACAAGGTTTCTAAGGTAGTCCATGTTTGACGGGCATTAGCACAACCTACTGTTGGGTGTAGTGCCTGAAAGACAATTGTTGCTTATCTATACAGGCAAGTGGGAGATTGTTGGAAGTAGAGCCCGAAAGATAATTTATGTAATTGTTTTTATAATTAATAAATGACGTATTTATCCTTATCTTATTACTTGCTTTGTGCTTGTAAATAATACACTACTGAAAACCTCAAGTTGTATCATATGTAACCATATAACTTAGTCTGATGTCACACGTGAGGATTAAGTTTATGGTGATACACTTGAACTGTTAGTCCGTGGTGAACTTAATCAAAGTATAGGGTCTATTGATTAAACCACCATTAATGCGCCCAGAACACTATAAGGTGTGACCGTCTTATCCGGACCGTCGATATTGGTTATCTAAGTGGGGCATTTATATATGATGTAGTCATATAGAACTGGACCGATTTGATCTACATTTCTCATATAATTCCGTGATTGAGAAATCTTATTAAATCCCAAGATGATCTTATATGGATTAACCTTAATCCTGAAGTGATTGCATACTCCTACTTGTTTCAAGACAGGGTCTGATGTGTTCGTTTAGGATCGCTAAGAGGCGCGGTCCGAATCACTTTTTCACGCTGGCAATATTCTGGAATGAGTGAGAAGTGTGTGTCTCACAGATATGGAATCCATTCCTTCATGCGGGAAGTAGATAGACAATCCCCTTATTTGTTAATCCTAGAAACTAATCGATCAGCCGAGTTCATATTGGTATGAATTAATTGATCACTAGTGGGTTAATGGTAAATAAGGATAAGATGTAATGAAGAAGGTTTACGGAAATATTTCCGCTTCGCTACGGATAGTCTATGGAGGGTTAGTCTATATGTAATGATTATATCAATGGACACTTATTGACTCGACGCTTTGAGATAAGTTATATCTATAATCGATAGAGTTCAGTTTCGGATTTATGGTGGCGTAATTCCGGAATTAATAAGTTGAGTAGAAATGTTATGTTCAATGAATATTTTATTCAATTTATTGTCGCTACTGGTTATAGGTCCATGGTCCCTGGGTTGGCTCCTAACAAGCGAGTGAATTCTCGTATTTTAGAACCTCGAGAATAAATTAAATAGTTGGTCTATTTAATGAATATGCGGATATTATTTATTCGGTAAATAATATGTAATATAGAAAAAACATTTTCTATTATCCTAAATGGCATTAAAAATGGTGCCACGTTTGATTGATTTTGGGAAAATAAATTTTCTCCTAATTATAATGTGGATAATATAATTATTTATGTGTTAAATAATTATAAATAAGAAATTAGTTTTCTTATTGGATAAATAGAAAATTTGTTTCCTATTGTATAAATGTTTTATTTTCTTTAAAGGAAAAGATAAATATTTGTGTATAAGACAAACTCTATTACTCTATTATCCTAAACAAAGAGAGTTTCTCCTGATGTTGTGCTGAACACCAGATTTGCGGTAACAGTGTTTATCTTGTGGATATAAGGCTGTGATGTGTGATTTCTACGGTGAGGACACGGTGGTGATCAAGAACACTGGTGGCGGTTTAAGTAGTTGTGAAGAACAAGTGAATTAGTCGATAAATTGGCAGAGTTTCTGCTTGTATTAGATTAAAGCTTGAGAGATTCGGATCAGATTTCTATTACAAGGTCATCCCATATTTATAGGCTAAAAGTAAGTCGGTTTACTGTTCATCGACAAGACAACTGAGAGTACATAGCTAAGTTAACTATGCATGCAACACAAGTGTCTAGCCAAATTGTCGTGAGTAGCCAAATGTTTCATCCATCTCGATTGATAGAGATGGCGGGCGCGATCGGCGACCATCGATAAGTGTGGCGAGTAGCGGACTCATTTGTGCCTTGACTATATGGGTAGAAATCTCATGGAGAAGGTGGATCCGACATAGGACTGGCGGACAAGATCCGACTTACTGTTGGCGGACAGGACCCGGCTTGTAGCTAGCGGGTAAAAGATGTTGTGACAGCGGTCAGAGGAGATGGAAGCCCATTTACCTATGTTGATGGGCCAAGAGTATAGGCCCATCATGGATGAACAGCGCCCCAATCCGATCCGGGTATATCATCTCCCAATACAAAAAAAAGGTCAATCCAATGCCAATGTTGAGAAAAAAAAAAGGACGGCACTTTTTTTTTGAATAAAAAAGAGAAATGTTGTTTTCTTGTCATAGCAATTGGAAAGAAGAAAAACTAGGTTTTTCTTGAAGGCATATTCGAGGAGGTTCGAATACGGGATCGACGTCCACCTGTCGTCTCTTGGAGATACAATCCTGGAGATACAATCCAGAAGATCACGGCTTCTCTTCTGTTGGGTAAATCTTCTACATTCTCGTAGTTATGTTAATTAATTATGTGAATTAAATCATGGTAAAATCACATGCGAATTTAATTCATAGCTTCCGTTGTGCATGATCGTCTCGATCGGTGGTGTGAATCAGATCTAACGATCCAATTATGGACCGGATCCAGATTCGGGTTTATGTATATCCAGCACCAACAACCTCAGATAATGCTTGTTCAGTCATAGAACAAAGCAACCATCCCATTAACAGATTATCCTTAGTGATCCATTCATCAGTCATAGAAGAAACAGAGGTAGCAGGAAACAAAGATCGTGACAGAGATTCAGTAACAGCTGGTATAGGACTAAGAAGATGATCCTCTAGCTTATGACCACAGATTATAGGCAAAATGGTGTAACACCAGCGCAAGTAGTTAGTTCGATCCAATTTCACAGTGCAAATCTGATTAAGATTTCTAGAAAATGGTGGACCAAGGATAGAATAAGAAGAATGAGGACATACAGAACCCAGGTATGGTGGTGCCGAACCCAGAAATGGCAGATTTGAGATATTAGAACAAAATCCAACAAGATGGTGAGAACCCAGTAATTAGATTTGAAGACTCTGGTCTTCCAAAGTGCACACCAGAGAATGGAGGCAGTGAAGTTATACGGGATGAAGAAAGACCCGTTACAGGAATGCCTGTAACAATTCCTTCCTGCCAGAGTGTGGTTATGGAGGAAACAATGCCACCAGAATTAAGAGCTCCGGTTGTTGAGCTTGTTGTAGATGCAGCTACAACACCGGTGATAAGAGGTGCTCCATTTCCACCACTAGTATATGGTTGCTCAGAGGTGGCAATTGACGCCGAACCTCAGCTCTGATACCAAGATAGAACTAACAAAATTGCATAGAGGAATGATTGTTACTCATTGATTCAACAGAGTGCATGATTACATCTTCATATAGTGACTACTACACATAGTAGTTACACACACTAGACCAAGTGGCTCATATAAGATGTGACAAGTGTCACTATTCTAGTTAAGACAAATCTATAGAGAATCTATGTTATACATCTTATATTCTTTATTTCTTGACAACAGCACTCTATTACAATGAATATGAAACAACTCAACAAACAGAGGAAACACATGTACTTATTATTCAAATTTAGTCTTCATTCTGAATCACAAATCGGCATTGACAAAGCAACACCAAAATGAACAGGTTCAGTACATCTCCCAACACAAAAGCAAACCAAATTGAAAAAGAAATTATTAAAAGTTGTTAAAAAAGAACATGATGAATGGTTTGATTTTCGTAGATTGGTTTATCTTGGATTTGGTAGATTGGTTTGATTTTCATCATTGCTGTTTTGAATTTCATGAAGAACATGATGAATTTACCAATATTTGGAAAGATTCGTTGTTATTGGCGTAAAATGTGTGTTTACTCCAATATTATTGGCGTAAATGTGTTTTGCTCGTTACGCCAATAATGACTACTTATGCAATGTGACTTTTGGGGTGGTTTTACGACAATAGTATTGGAGTAAAAATACATTTTACGACGATATTATCGTCGTAATACCTAAAATCGAGTTTTTGAAAAAGTAAAATTTTTTTACAAGTGGGCTCTCTGACCGAGCCAGATTTGCCAATTTTCCTAAAACCCACTTGTCCTTACTGGTCAACCATATTTTTTTCTTATTAAGCCCATTTTTACTAAGTTATGTTTTTTTTACAAACGCACGCACACTTTTCGCTTCCACTGGGGCTCGAACCCGCAACCTCTGGGTTAGGGACCACAACACTAACCGCTGAGCCGATGCCTTGTTGGCTACTAAGTTATGTTTCTGTTTTTACAAAGTTTTGTTTTTATCAACTATGGTTGAAATGTACATAATTGTGTTTGAAGATATTTCGATGAAAACATATGAAAACCCGACACTTCAATTTGTGTGCCGTACAGCGTGTCCGACGTATTTCCGACACAACACACGACCGACACGTGTCAGACACGTGTCGGCTGATTAAAATAATTTACACGTATTTTTGTTAAATTATATATATGAGATGAGGGAGATTTCGCAAGGAAAAAAATAAAAAACTATGTCATTTTCGCTTAGACATGGAAATTAGACATGAAAAATAGACAGGTGCTTCTGAGCCTTTTTTAACTTGGTGTCTCAAAGAAATCCAACTGATGAAATAATAAATTATATGTCACTTTATATAATTTTATTATTAATTGAAGATAATGTTATATAAGATAAGAATGAAGTTCGAAAAAGAGAAAAAGATTATATACTGTCAAGATGAATTAGGTGTTCGAGTAAAAGATTGTTTGTTTGTTTTTCTTAATTATTCAAATTATATTTGGATAAATCTTTAGTTTTATCTTGTATCATTTCTTTATTATATAAGAAATCTCCATTGTAAACATTTTTATCAATTTAATAAAACACCAGTCATTTCTTTTGTTTAAGAGCTAAGGGTAGTGAATCGTATAACTTAACATTGGTGAACCCAATCCTTTTCCAATTTTTCCAAACTTCGTCCAACAAATGCTTCATAACCATAAAACTACGAGCTAATAGCAAGAATGGTCTATCATCTTTACCGAAAGTTATGACTTAGCCCTATTCTTTCGTTTTGGTTTGATCATTCGTCTTCCATCTTTCATTTTTTACAAGAATGGTTTCCCATCTTTACCGAAAAGATGTGATTAGCTCTCTTCTTTTATTTATGTTTGACCATTCCCCGTCTTTCATTTTCTTGCAACTTTGGTCCATTTAACTCATAATATTTTTGTAAAGATGAGGGACCACAATTGCAAAAAAAATGAAAGATAGGAGACTGGTGAAACCAAAACGAAAGAAGATGACTATGTCAAAACTTTTTGATAAAAAAAAGCAAAAATAAGGTACTGGTTAAACTAAAACGAAAAAAAAAAAGATCAAATCACAATTTTTTTTAGTAAATATGTAAAACCAATCTTGCTATCAGCTCATATAACTCTCCTCAAACCCAAAGCTAACACATTCCCCTCCTATCCACTCATCTTACCAACAACAACAAAAAATTAAAAAAAAACAATAAAAAAAACAAACAAACAAACAAAACACAAAACATAAAAAACAAAAAATCATCACCTTATATATTTTCCCCTACGTCATTCGGAGCCATCTCGCCTATTGCCCAGACCTCGTTCATATAATAGATCTTTCCAAATATATTTTTTTTCATATTTTTTTTATTATTGTTTTAATGTTGGTCATTACTTACAAATAAATAAGTAATTTGACATGTATTACATCGAATCTTTTCTCTATTCTAAGGAAATTATTAGTGATATTGACAAGATTGAGTCAGTAGTTTGTTTAGATAATGTTATTTAAATTTAAATTATGATAGAGTTTTTAGGATAAATTATTTGGTTTAAATAGACTTCAATTTGAATAGATCTCTATCATCAATTTGTCTATAAATATTGTATGGTAGCTGATGATGCTGAATAATGCACCACCGGTAAAACAGGGCCACGTGTAATCTAAGGGTGAGTTAAGAGGAAGAATAAGCAAGGCCAAGACTGATAAAGATGGTGTTTTTGGTGTTATATGGCTGAGTCCAATAATGTATCTTGGATTGCCTACGTATCCTGTGTAATGTCAAGGAATCAAGCCTTACATAGTTCCTGGAGCTATGTATTTATATGCACATGTCCTTCTTCTACCCTAAACTTAGGGCGGTTTGGTCTATTGACATAAATACCCTTTAATGGGCCTTGACCCATTGTCCAAGTAACCAGCTGGATGATGGGCCTAGGAACCTGGACTGGAGGCCTTGGTCTCGACTCGATGCATACCGACATGGGTGATCAAGGTGGGACACTTGCAGAATCTGCCGGTTGCTGCGGTCTTCACCGGTAGGTCTCGTATTCGATCCGATATGTATAATTAACACAGACTTTTCTACATCCAGCTGGACCAATCATATTATTCCACGTGGAGGGGTGAAATCCCGTATCGTCAGTAGCTGTTAAAACACACAGAATAGAAGCTTGAAGTTTAAGAAAGATAAAGCAGAAGCAATGCAAACGTAAAGAATGGCGAAATTGATAAAACACAAAAACAAAGAGAACACAGAGATTTAACGTGGTTTCCGGCGTTGTGCCGACTACTCCACGGACAGAAAAGGAGATATATTATTATGCACAGAATTACAAGGTTTTCACAAGTGTGTGAACAAGACTCTTGAAATACACACATTGCATTGATTACAATATTGGTATTTATAGACACAAATCCCAAACCCTAACCGCCAAAAATTTTTGTCGGAATTCTCATAAATACCCCCGATGTGGACCCCAGCTCCAGTGTTATCCACCAGACGAAACTCAGCTCAAAACTGACTTTCCAGACTTGTAATCAACTGCCCAGATGTAGAACTCAACTATACTCAAAGCACTGAAGAGATCGCTAACTTCGAAGAAAAACTCAGTTGCACTTCATCAAACTGACTTTCACAGAACTGAATATACTTAACTGAACTGACCATCATTCTCAGTCTCAGTTTCTCAGATTAGTTCCACCAGATTATTTAACGGTTTAGAGATCATGTCACCAAAACCGACAGTAGCAATCAATGCAATCTCTTTTATATTTCCCTATTATGGTAGGATAAATATTGAATTATTTGGTTTCTGTATTGAATTATGAAACATTATTATGATCAATCAATTCAATCTCTTTTATATTTCTCTATTATGGTAGCAGAGTTTTTCGACTAGCGTCTTTCAAAGCATGGTCAATTGTAAAGAAATTTCTTTGGGTGGGGGTTCGTTACCGTAATCCACACGAACCCTCACCCCCTCACCCGTCTTCCGTCTTCATGTTTTTTTTGTCCTTTGATTTTTTTTCCGTTGATTTTTTTTAATTATCAAAATAAATTACTCTCATGTCATTATTATCATTCAAACCCCATTAACGCTTGGCCATGGCGATTTTTTTTCAATTCAATGAGAATCTTTTTAATTCATTGGTAAAATGCAACATCTGCTTTTTCAATCCAAATTTATTTGTTTCTCTTTATTCCACCTCTTCTCTTCCCTTCTTTTTATGTAGGCATAAGTCTCTTTCGTCTATTAGGGTTCGTACGACTCTCCATTCCAAATTTATTAAGGCTTTTTACAATCATCCATTCCAAATTTTCTTAATTAGGGTACAACCCCCCATTCCACATTTTATTAAGTTTGTTTCAACCATGTATTGATCACAAGGGTAGCCACACATCCTTTTTTTGTTCAACTATAAATTCTTCTATTTTTTTAGGGTATCAATCCTCTTGATGATGATATTTCCTCCAAATATTTCTTCCTCTCTATCACTTTTTCTGTGACTCTTTAAATAATTGACTCATCCATTGTAGGTTCGAGCATAAGCAAGTTAATGTGAAGCAGTTGTTGCCGATTGATAAGGAGAAGGTTGTTGTAGGCACCATGTTAGAGATAATGACAAGATTGAGTAAATAGTTTGTTTAAATAATGTTATTTGAATTTGATTTATGATAGAGTTTTATGATAGATTATTTGGTTTAAATAAAGTTCTATTTGAATATATCTCTATTATTGATTAGTCTGTAAATATTGTATTAATATTCATTATTATGATCAATCAATGCAATATCTTTTATACTTCTCTATTGATACAACCATAATGACGACAACTCATAATGAAGTACAGATCCCTCCATCGGATTGTGCAAATGATAGAGGAACAATAATCACCTCAACCATTTAAGGGTCAAGTACAATTGATTTATACATTATCACCAAAACGATGTAGTTTTGAAAAAAAAATTTACGCCTATATCATTTTCACATTTTGGGTGTGTGCTTAGATCAATTTACTTGAGAGAACACTTACTCAAGTACTTGAGAGGATCCTGACTCAATGGTAGGGCACGTTTGCCGTCATCAGAAAACAATTTGAACTGATTTTTTGACAAAAAAAAAGAAAGAGCCACAAGTTATAAGTAAAGAGCCAGGAGCCAAAAGCCGTGGATGTCAAAAAACTATACATCTTCTTCGTTAACAGGCAAACTTTGCCTCCAAACCGGACAACGTTGATGGATGATAATAGAAGATAAAGTTACATAAGATAAATATGAAGTTCGAAAAAAAGATAAAGATAATATACTATCAAGATAAATTAGGTGTTTGAATAAAAGATTGTTTATTTGTTTTTTTCAACTTATTCAAAATATATTTGGATAAATCTTTAGGTTTATTTCGTATCATTAGTCTATTATATAAGGATCTCCGTTGTAAACATTTTTATCAATTAAATAAAACACCAGTCATTTCTTTTGTTTACGTATTCTGATTTTCTTCATTTCTAAGATAGTTAAAGGAACAAACCTATATTTTTGTATTTATCCAATTTGTTTCAATCTAAAGGAATGTTATTGAATCAAATGTGGAGAATTGGATTTTTGTAGCCAGTGACGGACCTACATACAGTCAAGGAGGGCAACTGCCCCTCCTTAATCCGAAAAAAATATATTAAAATTTGTACGATACATACAGTTTGCCCCCTCCCCCCTTTAAATTTTTTTATTTGCCTTTAAAAATTTTATTGCCCTCCTTACTCAAGATTCTGTGTCCGCTCCTGCTTGTTGCGTGAGAAAGATTTCTCATTCCTTAGCTGGAAAGATATGTGGCCATAAAAGAATGATTAAGTGGATCGATATACCACCGTGTCTTATTTGTGACTAGAACGGAATAAAATTTATGCAATATCATAAAAAGGAAGAGTGCTGATCACGTAATCGCAGAGGATCGACCGACATAAGCGCCAAACAATTTGACATAATGGACAATTCCATCTATTATTGGTGTTATAAGGTTGAATACAACACACAAGATCACAAGTTGGAGACTCTTAGTGACATATGGTCGAACACTTGTCAACGGAGTTAGTTATAAGTAGTTAGGCGGTTATAACTAACTATGGAAGTTAGTGAAAATTTGGGCGCAACTAGGATCTCTATATATAGTCAGTAAATTAATCATTGTAATCATTGATTCGTAATTCGATTAACAAATTCTTAATGTTCTTCATTTTCTCGTTTTCCGCTTTTCTTCTATTTGAATTTTCTGTGATGAACGTGTATAGTTCATCATTTCTTCATGGTATCGTGAGAAGCAGATTAAAGTTGTGCATTTCGCTTTTGATTCTTGAGAGAAACGTTTTACTTGTTTTCTTGAGCCTTGAGAGTGTTCTCGCTTTTGAAGATTTACGGTTTTTTTTTTCTTCCAATTGAGCGGGTTGTGCATTCATTTTGGAGTTTCTTTTCAATGGCGAACGCCTCTGGAACGAGCATTGAAGGTACAGGCCTTGTGGTAAACACTTCTAGTCAGTTTTACTTGCATCCTAGTGAAAATCCTGCTATTCCTTTAGTTTCTCCCCCGCTTGATGCTACAAACTATCATTCTTGGGCAAGATCAATGAATATGATGCTAGAAACTAAAAACAAGTTAGGTTTCATTGATGGTACAATTCAGAAACCTGAATTAACTGATCCACTGTATAGAATTTGGAGTCAGTGTAATACCACGGTGCTTACATGGATCATAAAATCTGTGATACCGGATATAGCACAAAGTGTGATGTGGATCAAGAATGCAAGAGAAATGTGGTTGGAATTAGAGGATAGGTTCTCCAATGTTGATTATTTTAGAGTGTCAGACTTGGTAGAAGAAGTAAATCTGATCAAACAAGGCTCTATGTCTGTAACTTCCTATTTCACAAAATTGAAGGCTAAATGGGATGAGATTGCAGTCTTGAAACCAGTTCCTCATTGTGAGTGTGGAACTCCCTGTGCTTGTAATATCAGTTCAAAGATGGTGGATTACATAGAAGCAGATCGTGTTATAAGGTTCATGAAGGGTCTTAATGATAAGTTTGCTCCAGTTAGGTCTCAGTCTATCTCATTAAACCTCTCGCCAAATTTGAAACAAGCTTTTGCAATGGCTGTTAAGTTTGAGAGGCAGCTTGATTATGCCTTGGGGCATCCTCAAAATTCAGATGGAATTGCTTTGCTTGCAAGAACTCAGAATCAAAGTCAAGGCGTGATCAATCCGGATATCGTAATCAAGATCAGGTAACTTGAATCAAGGCAATAGGAGACCTACTCCATATAATCGAAATTCACGAAACGCTTACAAGAAAGTTCGATGTACTTACTTTGTGGTTTTAATGGTCATACAGTGGATAAATGCTACAAGAAGCATGGTTTTCCACCAGGTTTTAAGCCTAGGTCCAGGGTGAATATGGTACAACAAGATTCATCCAATGATTCAGAATGGGATGGTTCAGAACCAACAGCACCTGCAGCACCAGGCCTGGATGCTACTCAGAATCAATTGGTTCAGTTACAAAATCAAGTCACACATTTGATGAAGCTTTTTGAGACAAATCAAGGCATAAGTCTTGGTAATCCTGCAGTAAACCAAGTTACAGCTCTCTCAGCTGATTTCCAGACAGATCAAAATGAGGTTCAGGGTATGTTTTCTGGTGATGAGTCTCATTGGATTGTAGATTCAGGGGCCACAGATCATATCATCTTTGATCACAGGCTGTTCATATCAAAGGATAGAGTCTGTGGTGTCACTGTCTCTCTTCCTAATGGTGATCCAGTACCAGTTATTTTTGTAGGAAAAGTGAGAATTAATGCTCACTTAATCCTGTCACAAGTCTTATGTGTGCCTAAGTTTCATTATAATCTGATTTCCTTAAATAAACTAACCAATGATCCTAAAATACAGGTTTTATTTACTAATGAGACTTGTGTTATACAGGACAAGTTCAGTGGACAGATGATTGGATCAGCTAGAAAAAGCAAGGGTTTATACATTTTACATGCCAAGAAAATGGTCACAGATAGATTAGTTGCTTGTACTGCTCAGATTCCTACTGATAAGATAGATGTAGACATGCTTTGGCACTATAGATTAGGCCATTTATCTGATAGTAGACTGAAATTGCTACATGATACATGTAATGCTATTCAAGTACCAAAGAAGTCTATTTGCTATGTTTGTCCTCTAGCTAAACAGAAAAGGCTTTCATTTCCATTAAGTGATTCAGTTGCTTCATCTGTTTTTGATCTGGTACACATGGATATTTGGGGTCCTTATAGACAACAAACTATCCATGGTCAGTCTTATTTCCTCACTATTGTTGATGATAATAGCAGATATACTTGGATTTTCTTACTTAATTCTAAGGCAGAAGTCAGACCTATCATCATTTCCTTTTACAATTTTGTATTCAATCAGTTTGGCAAGTCCATAAAGATCATTAGGTCTGACAATGGACAAGAATTTGACTACACAGAGTTTTATAGTGAAAAAGGCATTTTACATCAAACAAGTTGTGTTGATACACCCCAACAAAATGGGATAGTAGAGAAAAACATCAACACATACTTAATGTGGCAAGAGCCCTCAAATTTCAAGCCAATTTACCCCTTAGTTTTTGGGGATATTGTGTGTTACATGCGATTCATATTATTAACCTGTCTTACAACACCATCCTTAAAGAAAATCTCCATATGAGGTTCTATAACAAGAAACTCGACATTTCTAACCTAAAGGTTTTTGGTTGTTTAACATTTGCATCTACTTTACCCCATGGCGATCCAAATTTGATGCAAAGGGCTAGAAAATGTGTTTATTTGGGGCAACCACCAACACAAAAGGATATACACTTCGGATATTCGAGACACGTGGAAGTTTTATTTCGAAAATGTTGTGTTTCATGAACTGGTGTTTCCCTATGCACAGAAACATCAAGATTACAATAATGTTTCTTTACCTGTTCCATCATTTGCATGTCCTGCACCAATTTTTCCAGCATCTGTTTCCACTAATGCTGCTCCATCATACTCACAAGAAGAGAGTACACAAAATGACATACATGACAGTCACTCACATGACAACATATCTGACACTTCTTCTTCACATTTACACACTACACAGACAAACACTAGAAAATCTTCTAGACACATTAGACAACCTGCCAGATTGCAGGACTATGTCTGCAACCAAGTGTCTCACACCACATCATATCCTTTAGAATCTGCTGTTCATTATACTAATCTTTCTGAATCATACAGATCTTTTGTCATGAATGTTGATCAAATCAAAGAACCAACAACATACAATCAAGCAGTCATACATAAAGAATGGCAGGAAGCAATGAAAAAAGAAATAGATGCACCTTTAAAAGACAAAGACATGGAAAGTAGTAGATTTACCTCCAGGAAAGAAGCCAATAGGCTGCAAATGGGTGTATAAAATCAAGTATAATCCTGATGGTTCCATAGAAAGATACAAAGCAAGATTAGTTGCAAAAGGTTACACACAAACCTTTGGTATTGACTATGAAGAAACTTTCTCACCAAAGGCTAAGATGAATACCATCGACTCTTACTTGTTTATGTCTTCTTTGCTAAAAACATGTTTCTTCACCAACTGGATGTGAACAATGCTTTTCTTCATGGTGACCTCACAGAAGAAGTATATATGGTTCCTCCTCCTGGTTTTCAAACACAAAAAGGACAAGTGTGCAAACTTACTAAATCTCTCTATGGACTTAAACAAGCCAGCAGGCAATGGAATGCAAAACTGACATCTGCACTGATTGCTCTTGGCTATACTCAATCCAAGCATGATTACAGTCTTTTCACAAAGTCAAATGGACAATCCTACATAGCTGCTTTAGTCTATGTAGATGATATTGTCTTAGCAAGCAATGACATGTCCCTCATCACAGAGATCAAGACATATCTACATGACCTGTTTCAAATCAAGGATCTTGGTACCCTTAAGTATTTCCTAGGCCTAGAAGTGGCTAGGTCCTCTGCTGGAATATCCATTTGTCAAAGGAAATATGCTCTCAATCTTTTAGAGAATTTTGGCTTCAGTGGATGCAAACCTGTAGCTACACCTATGCCATCTAAAACACACTTGCAGCATGGTGACTCTGACCTCCTTCCAGATAAAACTCAATACAGGAGTCTGATTGGCAAGCTACTATACCTAACAGTCACAAGACCAGACTTATCATATGCAGTCCATCAGTTGAGCCGCTTGATGCTCCAACAATCAACCATTTACATACAAAGATAGAATTCTTAGATACATAAAGTTGGCACCACTCAAGGCCTTTTATTTCCTGCAAATAACCTCTAATCCTTATCGCATTCACAGATTCTCGATTGAAATTTGTCATGAAACCGAAAAATCAATTCTCGTTTATTGCATGTTCCTAGGATCTGCTCTAGTGTCCTGGAAGTCTAAAAAGCAAGCAACTGTTTCCAGAAGTTCAGCAGAAGCAGAGTACAGAGCTATGGCATTAGGAGTTTGTGAGCTACAGTGGATGGTCTATATCCTAAGTGATCTAGGGGTTCAAGTTCAACAACCTATCTCCATGTTTTGTGACAGTCAAAGTGCCATTCATATAGCTCAGAATCCTGTGTTTCATGAGAGAACGAAACACATAGAAATTGATTGTCATGTCACAAGGGAAAAGGTCCAATCTGGACTAGTGAAGCTCTTACCAGTTACAACTAAAAATCAGCTAGCAGATTTATTAACAAAACCCCTGGATGCACCTTTATTTCATTATTTCCTCAACAGATACAAGACTTCAAACATCTATCAGGCTGGCTGCATACAACACACAAGATCACAAGTTGGAGACTCCCCTAGTCCAGCTTGAGGGGGGGTATTGGTGTTATAAGGTTGAATACAACACACAAGATCACAAGTTGGAGACTCTTAGTGACATATGGTCGAACACTTGTCAACGGAGTTAGTTATAAGTAGTTAGGCGGTTATAACTAACTATGGAAGTTAGTAGAAGCTGGACGCAACTAGGATCTCTATATATAGCTGTAAATTAATCATTGTAATCATTGATTCAGAATTCGATTAACAAATTCTTAATGTTCTTCATTTTCTGGTTTTCCCGCCTTTCTTCTATTTGAATTTTCTGTGATGAACTGTGTATAGTTCATCATTTCTTCATCTATGTTTCTAAAAAAAAGTCAGCAATTACGTATGACCCAAAAAAAGAAAAAAGAAAAATAAACGAAAAAAAAAGATGCAAACCATGAAAAAGTTGTGTTCATGCCTGCTGCTAATATCCATGCAACATCACGACTACCTACTCTATATTTTGTATTACTACAATACATGACAATTAGGGTCTTCAGCAATCGGTCTACGTTTACCATTTTGAGACACATGCGTACCTATATATATATATATATATATATATATATATATATATGATGTATCGACCCGGTGGTAATTACTAGGTTCTAAACTCTGAGATTCCAGATTTATGAGAAGACAATATTATACTACCGTGTTTACTTTAGTTCCTTCTAAAGTAAACATTCTTAATTGGAAAGCAGCTAAATGTAGACTTCTCATTCTTAGTAATCTATCGATAAGAGGCATCGATCTTACTAGCCTCGTTTGCACGTCTTGTGGGTTGGACCGGGAGGACGAAACTCATCTATCGTACGACGTCCTTTTGCGGCACCGACATGGAACAAAGTTCTTTTTTTTTCATGGCGTATTTCATTACATACAACTGTGGATTGCGGACCGTTTCTACAGCACGTACCATTGTGAATGAATCAAATGAATTTATAAATTAAAAGGTATGAGAAGCTATCATAATAATCACGTGTTGGAGTTTATGGAAAAGAAGGAACAATCTCATCTTCAACTCAAAGCGCTTGCTTCGGTAGATAATGTGCTTGGAGAAATTCAAACTCTCAGTTTTTCCAGGATCAATTTGCGGTGCGACAAATTTTCTTTAAATTGGAATATTTGAAAAGATCAACCATTAAATAACTTTAGCTAGACGTTAATTGCTTAATTTAACGTTACTTTTGTTTGGAGTTTGACATTTTACTGTTTTAGAGTGACTGTTGAACCTATGTAATGTTGGTGGCTTATCTATTAGCTTAATAAATAAGCCTTTTTAATATATATATATATATATATATATATATATATATATATATATATATATATATATATATATAAGTTGCTGTTCAAAAAATGTATGCATGGTCGGCTCCACCCTTATCAAGGGGTTGCGGCCGACCCCCTAAAAAAAATTTGTATAAATAGTAGATATTTTTTTTATAAACACATACACACACACATTTTTTTAAAAACACACACACATATATATGAAACTGACCCCCTTATTTTTATGTATTGATCTCATATTTTCATCTATTACCTCATAGTTATATGTATACAATTGAAAATGCAAATATATGTGTGATAGAGAAAACAATTGATAAATTTCTAACCCTCGTGTCGAAAATCCTGCAGCCGCGCGCCCCGTATGTATGTATGTATATTTAAAACGATATCTTACAGGTTAAGATGTTGTTGGACCGACAACCGGCTAGATTATTATTTTTATTCATATGTGATTTCCATGCACATTTGGTTATTACTTTTCGGGTGACCAAACTCAAAACCGTTAACTAATTAACTAACGAAGTTTCTCTGTAGACTTTATTACACAATGAGTTTTTCTTTCTTTAATACCTAAACGTGTTGATTATTTCAAGCTTTTTGTTTCATTATTCACATTACCACGCAATTTGGATACATGATATGTCTAAGCTGGCCTGCTTGCTCTATAAATACACACCACTTGAAGAAGAAGTGCATCAAAACAAACACAAATTTGTACATCTTCTTAAAAAGAAAAAAAAATAACTGTCTTATTCTTAATAACTCTATACAGCTTCAAAAAAATGAGAATGGCACGTCCTACGTGGCTGCTGATTTTCTCTTTGGTTGTTGCCCTTTCGTCTTATGCTTCTGCCAAAGTTGTGGAGCATACATTTCATGTACTTCATTCCTCTACTCTTTTAAGCTGCATTTCACTTTGAGTTTTCAGATTTTTCTTTTTGTTCATTCTAGTAAGTGTGTTCTTTGGGAATGTATTGATTTTGCAGGTGGAAAATCGTTCAGTTCGACGCTTATGTAATACCAATGTGATTACTGTTGTGAATGGAAGTTTGCCTGGGCCAACTATTCGTGTACGAGAAGACGATGCCCTTATCATTCATGTCGTTAATAAGTCACCATATAATCTTACTATTCATTGGTAAATATTCTGATATTTAATTAATCGTTTTAGTTAATGAATATTTTTCTAAAGTTCACTTATCAAACAATATTTCCATTTTGTAATATTTTGAAATATACTTATATGTAGGCATGGAGTATTTCAAAAGTTGAGTGGATGGGCTGATGGACCAGATTATGTGACTCAATGTCCTATACTTCCGGGAAACAGTTATACTTACAAATTCAACGTAACTGGCCAAGAAGGAACTCTTTGGTGGCATGCTCATGTCTCGTGGTTGAGGGCTACCGTTTATGGAGCACTGATCATTCGCCCTCGCCATGGTCATTCCTACCCTTTTTCCAAGCCTCAAAAAGAGTTTCCAATTGTGTTAGGTATTAAAATTGTATATTATTCTAAATTTCATTTATCAACTAATATACTAGCCTTTCATTCGAGTTAACTTATTATGGTATGCTTGAAAGCAAATATAACATGTTACATGTTATGAGATTGTTATGAAAATGTTATTATCTCTGTAGGAGAATACTGGAACGCAAATGTTGTAGATATTGAGAATCAAGCGTTAGCTACCGGAGCAGCACCAAATATCTCGGACGCATACACCATCAATGGACAACCAGGCGCTCTATACCCCTGCTCGGCTAAACGTTAGTACCATGCTTCCAAACATTTCATTTCACAGCAAAACTCATTTATCTTTCATAATTGATGTTTTTTGTTGGTATTTTTTCATATACTAATGCAAAAAATATTAAATCTTGATTAGTTTACACTTGTATGTAGATATACACAAGATAAAGGTGGTCCATGGAAAAACGTATCTTTTGCGCATTGTCAATGCTGCACTCAATAACCAACTTTTCTTCAAGATAGCCAACCACAAAATGACGGTTGTTGCAATTGACGCTTCTTACACAAACCCTTATGTTACGGATGTTGTGGTGGTCGCTCCAGGACAAACTACCGATGTCTTATTAGTAGCCGATCAATCACCGGGCTTATATTATATGGCAAAGACAACCGTATGCCAAATATTTGTTGGTGTCGCATTTGACAATACTACTACCACTGGAATTGTCTCCTATCAAAAATCCAACTCATCTATCCCTCCACGGATGCCTATCATGCCAGCCTTCAATGACACACCAACAGCCCACAAGTTTTACACCAATTTAACTGGACTTGTAACCGCTCCATTCTACGGCAACGTAATAAGAGAGGTGGACGAACACATGTTTATCACGGTTGGGTTGGGCTTAGCAGCCTGTGATGCACCTGGGAATGCTAGTTGTGGGGGTCCATTGGGGCAGAGATTGGCTGCTAGTATGAATAATGCATCATTTCAGCTGCCTTCGACAATTTCAATGTTGCAAGCTTTTTCTCAGAACATGCCTGCAGGGATATATACCACCACCGATTTTCCGACCAACCTCCCGTAAAATTTGACTACACGAATGCGAACAACTCTTTCAACCCAACACCGATAATGACCACCAAGTCAACCAAGGTGAAGCGTCTCAAGTATAATTCCACGGTCCAGATAGTTATGCAAAACACGGCTTTGATCGGCATTGAAAATCACCCGATACACTTGCATAGCTTCAATTTTTATGTTTTAGCACAAGGCTTCGGTAATTTCAACCCAACCACCGACACCAAAGAATTTCAATTTTGTCAATCCACAACTCGGAAATACAATTGCAAGTGCCTGTCGGAGGATGGGCAGTTATTAGATTCCGAGCACACAATCCAGGAATATGGCTTATGCATTGTCACTTCGATGTCCATTTGCCTTGGGGTTTGGCAATGGCTTTTGAGGTTCAAAATGGGGGAACGCCATCAACTACGCTACCCCCTCCTCCCGTGGATTTTCCCAAATGCTAGAATCATTCATTTTATATGTTCTTTCCTCTACTTGATTATTTCATTAAATTCTTTTGTCTGTTGGCAATTCTTAAATTTCTATAACACAACAATAGGATGTTGTGATTGTGTTATGCTTATATTTCTTGTAATTGATTTAACATACAAATCAAATGTAATAAAATATTGCTGACATATATATAATCTTCTTCTTCTTCTTTGTTTTTTATTTTTTGAATTTATTTTTATTTTTTGAGGAATAACATGAATTTTTCAAAGCGAAATCATCTACCTACACAAACAGAATGAACAAAGTCAGGGGAAAAAGGGATCCCCAAGAAAAAAAAGGCCACAAATTTGCAATATGAAACTAATACAATCCACATTGTCCATGTGAGAAAGTATCGACATTACATTTAATAGTATCGTGTGCATGGAAGCACGAGTGAATAATAATAATAGTATAAATGAAGGCCGCTGCAAATTTCTTTGATTCAACTCGACTTGATCCTCCCGGATTGCTATTTCTAAGCCATAGCGCCCGCCCGCCCGCCTCACTGCTTTTAGCGCTAGAAAGTATATTTTCATCTCTTTCTTTATTTACTCCCCAATTTCTATTTCTTGACCATTGTAATAGTGATCGAGAAACATAGCTGACTTTATTGTTTACATTTTGCATTAGTTGAAGCTAGTTTAGGTAGATTTTGGTGTAAATCTATTTTCATTAAACTCAATGCTTTGTATATTGTCACGAATTGAATCGTAAATTATAAATAAATTGCAGAAATTGGGAACGAATGAGAAAAAAATTTATTGATAAGGGAGAAAATCGGACTATTACATTCAACGGAAAAATTCCAAAATTGGTCCCGTAAATTTGGGTATGAATCATTTTTAGTCTCATACAATTCTTATTGATCGATTTTGGTCCCGTAACTTAAAAAATACATCAATTTAAGGACACTTGTAAGTTCCGGCGAATTTTTTATATTTTCCGACCGGTTTACCACCTGTGCTGCTGATCGGACAATGATGACTGGACAATTTTGCCACGTCGACAGATGAAAAAAATTAATTAACACTTATATCCTTTTATGGACAATTATATTTCAGCGTTCTTCCTCCTTCTTTCCCCTGAATCATGCCGCCCTTTCCATCGCCAATTTCTTTAAAAGCAACCAGAAAAAAAAACCCCAAAGAATCATTGTGCCTTTACATCACAATCCTAGTTATTTCCTGCCCTTGTCGCAATTAGAAAAGTAAAGGCGCTGTATTTTTTTTTTTGTTTTGATGAAAGGATCTGCTTAGATTTTGTGGGGAAGGGCATTAGGTTTTGCAGATTTTGAAGAAACATTCCATGGAAAGGGCGGCGTGATTCAGGAGGAAGAACGCTGAAATAGAATCGTCGATAGAAGGATATAAAGTGTTAATTAATTAATTTTTATCTGTTGACATGGAAAAATTGTCCAAGTCATCATTGTCCAATCAACAGCACATGTGGCAAACTGGTCGGAAAATATATAAAAGCCGCCGGAAATTAGAAGTGTTCTGAAATTGATGTATTTTTTTTAGTTACGGTACTAAAATCGATCAATAAGAATCGTATGAGATCAAAAATGATACATACCTAAAGTTATGGGACCAATTTTGGAATTTTTCCTACATTCAACATAACTCAATGACACCCGTTTTACACCCTTATATAGCTAACGAGTTAGCTGACATCACATCTAGTTAGATGACATTATAAACCGCCTAATACATAAATTCGAAAATACATATAAAAATTATAATAAAAGGTAATATCATGACATATCATTCCCCTCAACAACCACCTTGTCCTCAAGGTGGTGAAATGAAAATCCCCATCGAAATCCTCCCAAGAGAGCTACGAGACTGATCAAGGTGGTGAGATGAAAATCCCCATCGAAATCCTCCAAAGAGAGCTGCGAGACTGATACGAAAGAACCTGGGTCCCATATGTAGTGTTCCAGCTCTGCAGTATAAAATATCAGTGTCTTAGGGGTTAATCCAATATCATCCCAACATCCCATTTGTATCTCATGATCATCTCTCCTTATCACCAATGTAATATCCATGAGTACTATATCCTTTCCCACCCTCTCAAAAATATTATTGTCCTCCAGGATGTATGGAGTCATATATCGACCCGGATCCCACACAAACATGAAAAATCCCTTTGTTTGAACAATCACCAATACATCGCTCGGTGCATTATTAATATCAACGGTGTCCTGAAGATCAAATCCCTTGCTTTCTATCCAAGAAGGTTGGTTTGCCAAAGGGTAGTCAAATGAGGAAAGAAAGAACCTGCCAACCATGTCTATACTTCCAGCATTTCGAGCAATTAAATGTTGGATACAATCATGTCCACGACCTCCCATAGGCAATTCTCGTGTACACAGAAGCTTCACAAACTCACTCATGCAACTACAAATTGAAGAACTATAAATGACACAACACACCATTGTCAATTGTACAACCATCCCCTTCGTCTTTGACATGAATTGGTCACTGCCGTGCTGTGGGAATTCCGTCAATATATTCACCTCAGGTTTGTCACTTGCACTTTTATCAATGAGTAGCAACCAAGCAAACATAATCCAATCACAATACACAAATAAGACCCAATCGTAGATAAAAACAAACAACTTTACGGCATTATCGGACGTCTCATCGGTAGTTTCATTGTATAGCTCTTCATTCCCACACTTCTTTGGAATACTGCCAAAGAATGTTGCAATAAAACTTTAAAGCCTAACAACTTGAATGCCTTGTAGACACACAAATAATTCACAATGTGGTCCCTAATAAACCCAATATAATAAACAACTTCACTATCCAATTTCTGTGGGTATAGAACTACAACACCGCAAAAAGAGACATTCGGAATCCTGCATTTATGAGTGATAGCCTTAACAAATATATCAGCAAAAATCGTGGTTAAGCGAAACTCCCCTTTGTCACCTTTAAACTCAAGTGGATCACTACCCACTTTGGGCAAAGAAAATCCACCCGGATCGAATGAAAGCACCTTCATCAACAGCTGAGAATTAACTTCCTTAAACAAGGCTGTTAAATCCATCTCAGTGAAGTCATGTCCATGAACAATATTATCAACTATCAAGGCAATTATAGCATGAGTACCACAGCTGAATAGATAAAAATAATTGGAACCAACAAGACAATGCGTATCCCTTGAGGCCATGATTGAAAGCGCAAACAGAATTGAGGAAACAACTCTTTCCATGCCATTAACGCAAGTTCTCTGATCTTTGCTAATCAATGGACGAAAGGCCCCTTTATTCAAACATGTAACGAAATTTCCACCCCCACCAGGATCAAAGAGAACTAGCTTATTGGTATAAAGATCAGTTACCTGTTCATTCAATAAAACTGCTCGAATTGTCTGTGTCATTTCATCGAACACATTGTATGCATCATCCTCTATAGCATTTTTCCCCAAAACATCCTCCATAATTGATGTCGCTTCTTCAAACCATGCCTTAGTTGAACCGTTAATCGAACCATTAACATTAGCTTCATATTCAGAGCTTAAAGCAGATTGCAGATCAACAAATGGAAGCACATCAGCTTCCTTGCCAACATTCCCTGCATTTCTGTCACTTTGCTCAACTAAGAATGGCCTTGGCAATTCATCAAACAGGTAGTGTGCATATGGTTCATTTACTTGTTCCTTTAGAATCTCTGCAATTGGAGTAACAGAAAAGAGATTTTCAACTTGTTGCACTCCATTCGGTTTAACATTAGGCTGACTTTCCACATCCCAAGACATTTCATCGAACACCTTGCCTGCTTCATTCTGCACAGCAATTTTACCACAAACAGAACCATCATTCTCTTCCAATTCCCAGCATTCTGCCATCTCTAGCTGTTTAGTGTTGCGAATCACCTCAACAACCGGGATTTCTGTTGATATGGCTGAGTTAGGATTTTCATTAATGGGAGGTGACTGCAAACCTGCAATTGTTGAAGTGGAAATGGCTTCAGCCTGATGCTTCTTCTCTACGAATTTTTGTTCCGCTGAATCGCAAATATCAGCCACTGGAATATCAATCGGGATTCGGCCAGCCATTTCGTCGATCACATTTCTTGCTCTAAGATCCTTAATGAACTCTTCTACAAGAATCATAGTTTCATCAAAATTTGCTGCGTAGTAGGCATCAATCAGCCTACTCATACGTGATCGACGCTCACTTACTCTCAATCGAATATGCCGCTACAAATTACCAATAAAGTCATCTATATAGCTCGCTTCATCGTCCGGGTGACCAATGCAAATCATATCTTCTTTCCAATCACAAAACCTCTTGTAATAATCCGGAACACGCATCGTAGTTTGTTGTATGGGTCTGCGCAATCGGACGATCCTACGCTCCAAATTTGACATTTCCGCAACTGCAATCACCATAGTTTTGAAAAGAGCAAACAGAGATGGAAGAGCAAAACGGAGAAGGAAATAATTGGCGGAAGAACGGTGGCTCTGATACCAGATGTCACGAATTGAATCGTAAATTATAAATAATTTGCAGAAATTGGAGGTAGAGGAGAAGAAATTAGGAACGAAGGAGAAGAAGTTTTATTGATAAGGGAGAAGATCAAACTATTACATTTCACATAACCCAATGACACCCGTTTTACACCCTTATATAGCTAACGACTTAGCTGACGTCATTTTCTAGTTAGATGATATAATAAACCGTCTAATACATAAATTCGAAAATGCATATAAAAATTATAATAAAAGGTAATATCATGATACATAAATTCAAAAATACATATAAAAATTATAATAAAAGATAATATAAATAAAAAAATATATATATAGAAGACATCTGTTTGAGGATCCATATGAAAACGAATATGAGGTCTTTGCTTACTTGAGATTCATCTTCATTAATTGGCAAGTTCTTTGTGCTTTATTTTGTTGATTTGATTATGGATTTTTTATGCTTGTGTTACTTAATTTACTAGAGGCCAGATACTTTTCTTGTCATTAGCATGAGATGCTTTTCTTGTCCAGATAATGTGAAGATTGTTGTGGTGAACCTTATGATGAAATTGGTAATGACTGGGCTAAAGAGCTAGTTGTTGTGGGTTTATTTCTTGAACAGTATTCATAATTATTGAATCAAAGTACATAAATGGGCAAGTGCCCATACCCTAGTGGTTATATCCAGGTTCCAGTAGTCGGAGACCTGGGTTCAATCCCCGCCTCCCTCCTTTCGTTTCTGAAAAAAAAAAAAAAAAAAAAGAATCAAAGTACATAATTGATAACTAGCTACTTGATGTGCATAAATATAATATGTACATGTCGAGGATAGTATAGTTTGGGTACTTATTTGAGTATTAATATTTACTTTACATATTATTATTGTGATATTTATCTTGTAGGGATTTAATGATTTAGTTAACAAACACTATACATTTTGTTTAAAAAAAAAAAAAAACAAACACTATACATTTGTATTCTCGGTAATTATATTGAATCAAAGAAAATACAATACACTTTAAAACATGTTATAGTATCAGAACGAATCCATTTTCTCGTTATGTAAATTCTTTCTTATACATTAACTTTTTTGGAAAATTAAGGACAATGACACAATCTGAAATATTATTAAGAATGGAGACAAACTACATAATTTTTATGTAGAGAAGAGACAATCAGCATAATTTTATAGCGAAGAATGACAAACAATAATCCCAAAATCAGTGAATCTCCCTAGTGAATCCCCAAATCAATGAATTTCGATAGTGAATTTTGATGATGAATCCTAAAATCAAATGATCCCGACAATGAATTTTGAAAATTAGTGAATTTCGATAATGAATTTCTGAGCAATGAATTTACATAAATGAATTTCAACACAAGTGAATTTCGATAGTGGATAAATAGTTTTTCTTTATATCAAAAGCTTTCAAAAGATCATCCTTCTACTTAATTGATGAAATATTTTGTCATTCTTCTCCTCATTCCCCTAACTTTTTCTCCCCCAAAAAAAAAAAAAAAATTCAGCGTTCTTCTCCGGCAATGGCCGCTTCCACCACCTTCTCCGGTGCTATCTCATTCTAATAGAAAGCTAGTTCCGTTCTTATCTCCTGAAAAAGCCCTAATCGCAATTTCTTCTATTCTTCTACGGTTGTGAGCCTCTCTGGTGTAAATTTCTTGTACTCCTGTGAGCTTTTTTTTTTTTGACCGAGCCATCACTTTTCTTCAAATTCGCCAAATGGACGTGAAGATCCAGCTAGGGTGCTCTTTTGTTGAGAATCAATTTGATTCGTTGTGTAAATTCCTTGCGAATCATTTTCCTGTGGTAGGCAAAGCACATACATCGATCATTGAAGATTTACCGTTCTGGGAATTGAGAGTGTTCAGCGTGAAGAATTGAAGAAGACAACAAGGAAGACAAGGAGAATACTATATAGAAAATTTCTCAAATTGTACCACCCATAATTGCTGGATAATATTTATCCCGAGGCCTTGGCAGTCAACCGCACCTCGACTGCTCTTCTCCACGCAGCCCCAGCAACCTTCAATCCCCATAATCCGAATCAGATCCTGTCGGCCTTCCCATCTCCGACTCAAATCCACTCAAATCCCGTCGGCAATCATGACCTCCACTCTCAACATCAGCCGAGACTTCACTGCTTC
The DNA here is from genome assembly GCA_026214975.1 of Gentiana macrophylla. NCBI lineage: Eukaryota > Viridiplantae > Streptophyta > Magnoliopsida > Gentianales > Gentianaceae > Gentiana > Gentiana macrophylla. Next base: position 40,025,453 of record CM047805.1, on the reverse strand, counting down.
TCGACACTGGGGGCGTGACTGCACACCTGGCGCTCTCTCCTCATATCCTGCAAACTCATCAGCCCCTGCTTCTTCAAGACATGTCTGTGGCGCCAAACGTTCCCGACTTTCCGGCGTGTCGTATGCTCAACAGCCCTCGGTTTGCCATATTTGTGCTCACACATGCCATACATCCCCGGCCTGTTCTTTTCGGTATACTTACTCCCATCCACCGACCTCTCGGTTACCGCTATCTTAGTCCACACATCCCGGTTCTAATTGGACTGCGGATACGGGGTGTCAGAAAAGTGTGACTTGACCTTTAATTCAGTGGAATCAATCTGTTAGTCAGCTGAGTGATGGTCAGCTGACTAGTGTATTCGAATCTAGGAAGTCAGCTGAAGTGCCAGCTGAGGTCGTCTGTCAACAGAGTTGAGTCTGCTGAGTCTGTTGAATACAACTGGGTTCTACATCTGATATGGGGCAAGTCACAGGTATTGTCGATGGGAGAATATCGCAGGTATTGTCGCAGGCAAATGTCGATGAGGTTATGTCTGGTAGAGTCAGCTGAGCTAAGTTCACATCTGGGGTATTTTAGTTAATCAGCCTGCATTTAGTTATGGCGGCTAGGTCTAGGGTTGGTGACTATAAATACAAGTCTGTTGTAACCTAGGACAATTGCGATTAACAATGATAGCGTCGCCAAGATCAATAACAATTATGTATGCAATTTGCAGAGTCTGTAAAATCTCCAGTGATAATATAATCTCCTCGTTTCTGCCTGTGGACTAGTCGGCATATTTCCGAAACCACGTTAAATCCTGTGATATTGTTTCTTGTGTGATTTATGCTTTCTCGTTTATTCTTGATTATTGCAATCCGTTTTGGATCCCTGACGGTCCTGTTATAACAAACGGTATCGAGACAAAGTTATCATCGTGAATCCAAGGTTCTGTTTGGGAACCATCTGTTTGAACAAAATTTTGTCTTCACCAAGACCTTCACCGGTGCTAGGATTTTGTGATAAAAGTTCTGTTCTTTGGCGAGATCAAGTTGTCTGGGTTAGAGGTAGAGATTGGTAAATTGACAGGAAGGAACAATTTCAATATGTGGCAGATCAAGATGCGTGCTCTGTTGAAGAAACTAGGGCTCACAACAACCATTGACAAAATAGGTGGATGCAGGAAACGCTGAGATGGCCAATCTGGAGGAGAAAGCACATTCAATGATTTTGTTGTGCTTGTCTCGATGATGTTATCACCGGTTGTTCAAGAAGAGAATTCAAAGAAGAGGTCGTGGTGAAGCTTGAGAGTCTGTATATGACAAAGTCATTGACCAACAAGTTGTTGATGAAGCAACGTCTGTTCAGTTTAAATATGCATGAAGGAATGCCTCTCAGAGATCATCTGGAAAAGCTTAACACAATATTGCTTGATTTAAGGAGTATTGGTGTTAAGATCGAAGATGAGGATGCAGCTCTAATTTTGTCGATATCACTACCAGCACCATATGAGAATTTTATGCAGTCTTTCGTTGTTGGAAGAAACGTAGTGTCATTGGAGGATGTTAGGGCATCTCTCCATAATCAAGAGCTAAGTCACAATGCAGCTGGCACAAGTACAAACAATCGGGCTATTGGTTTGGTTGCTAGTAGCAGTTGCAAAGTGAATGCAAATCTGGTCTGAATCTGAATCTGGAGTGTGGTGGAGCTTCAGGTCCATACTCAGTTGAGTATGCAGAACTCATCTGAGGATAGTCAACACTAATCTGGCACTTGGTTGTGCATCTGAACTTGAAGAATCAAGAGCTGAATCTGAGTGGAACCAAAATCTGGAGGTCGGCTGAGTAAGGGTCAGCTGATTTGGTACCAGCTAAGTGAAAGTCAGCTGAGTAGTAGAATGTTCAAGTCTGGGAAGTCTGCTGATAAAAGTCAGTTAATTCCATCTGTCAGCAGAGTGGAATCTGTTGAACTTGTCTGTGTTGGTTCTGCATCTTTGTTTGGAAGCCTCAGCTGAGTGAAGTCAGCTGAGCATCTGGTGAACATGTCTGAGGTGGAGTTCTCATCTGGAGTTAAGTCTCATCTGGAGGAGTCTAACCTAAAATCTGTTGTGTTCACATCTGGTCAGCTCAGAATTTTGAATCTGAATCTGCAATCTGTTTGGCTGAAGTTGAATCTGAAGAACTTAGTTGAGTGTCCTCAACTGAGGTTATTACATCTGAATCTGGTAATCACATCTTGTCTGGTGATCAAATCTGAATCTGTTGATAAAATCTGTTCTCAACTCAATCATGTCCGAATCTGTTAACAACAGAGGATCTCATCTGAATTTGGGAGGTTCTCATTTGAAGTTGGTTTCTCATCTGAAGTTAACTCTCTTCGGAGGAATAACACTGCCGTTAAGTCCAAGAAGAGGAGGAATCGGGACAAGATATCCGGCATTGACGAATGCATCCGTACAAGACATCCGTTATGCAATCTGTTTGGCTATGAATGAGTTCAAGTCAAGGGAGATTTGTTAGAAAAGTGTGACTTGATCTCTAATTCAGTGGAATCAATCTGTTAGTCAGCTGAGTGATGGTCAACTGACTAGTGTATTCGAATCTGGGATGTCAGCTGAAGTGCTAGCTGAGGTCGTCTGTCAGCAGAGTTGAGTCTGCTGAGTCTGTTGAATACAACTGGGTTCTGCATCTGATATGGGGCAAGCCAGCAGGGTATTGTCAGCAGGACAATATTAGAAGGGTATTGTCAGTAGGACAATATCAGCAGGGAAAATATCAACAGCTTATGTCTGGTGGAGTCAGCTGAGCTGAGTTCACATCTGGGGTATTTTAGTCAATCAGCCAGTATTTAGTTATGGCGACTAGGTCTAGGGTTTGGTGACTATAAATACAAGTCTGTTGTAACCTAGAACAATTACAGTTAACAGCAGTAGCGTCAGTATCAGCAGCAATTGCGTATGCAATTGCAGAGTCTGTAAAATCTCAAGTGATACTATAATCTCCTTGTTTCTGCCCGTGGACTAGTCGGCATATTGCCGGAAACCACGTTAAATAATGTGTTATTTTTTCTTGTGTGATTATGTTATCTCGAGTATTCTTGATTATTGCGATCCGTTTTGGATCCCTGACGGTCCTGTGATAACACGGGGCCTACTCACCATATCACTCATGACCCTCGACATCTCAACTTATCATCTGCGCCTTATGCTTGAAACGACAAAGTGCACTTCGGTGACGGTATTTATCTATTACTCATTACATCTCTTCTTTTGTAAATTCTCCTTCACAGTCATTTTATTTATCAAATATTCGTGTTACTCCCTCTATCACCAGAAACCTCTTACCTGTGCACAAGTTTGCCTCTGATAATAACGTGTATTTCGAATTTCATGGGTCGTACTTTCTTGTAAAGGATTATTCGGGCCATGTCCATCTCAGGGGATTTGTTAAAGATGGACTCTATCAATTCTCCACCCCGCTCCAACGCCCCTCCACCCCTTCCCAAGCTTTTGCCTCCTCAACCACTTCCACCACCACGTGGCATCAACGTCTCTGTCATTGCTCTTACTCCGTGCTCCGTCAAGCCTTAAAAAGTCTACCCACTTTTACTCCTACTAAAGCAACCCCTACTGTGTGTGCCCCGTATCAGTTGGCTAAGAGTCACCGCTTCCCATTATACACCTCTGATTTTACCTTTACTACTCATTTAGACCTGATTTACTCTGATGTCTGGGGCCCCTGTTCTGAGCCCTCACTTTATGGTTCACGTTACTATGTTGGTTTTTGGATGAATTTACCAAATACTTATGGCTTTATCCCCTGAAAAATAAATATGATTTTGACACGATCTTTCCTGACGTTCTTGCTATGATTGAACGTCGGTTTAACACCAAACTCAAATATATCCAAACGGACTAGGGTGGTGAGTATCGTCGCGTTTCCACTCTTCTTACTTCTCTTGCCGTCAAGTATTGCCTTTCCTGTCCCTTTAGGCCTTCCCACTAGGGTTATAAAAGCCTGTATTTTGCCTCTGGCCGTATCTACATTGCCCGTCACGTGGTCTTTGATGAATCCGTATTCCATATACACCCTTCACTTCCAAACCCACTCTCGATACGCTCACTGTACCGTTTCCTATCTCTCTGCTTGCACCCCACCACTTCATCCTTCTATGACGGCTCCCTCCAATCCGGCCGTACCCCCTTCAGCCCCTGCTCCCGAGCCTTCCCCACCCACCTCTACTGCGTCCATTTCGGCCTCGACCTCTCTAGCCTTGTCTCCAGAGCAACCTACTCCCACCCACACCATGGTCACTCACACCAAAACCAACTCTCTCAAGCCTATCTCTCAGCCTGACTTTATCCACTACCCTGTTACTAAAGCCCTTGTAGCTTCTACCGACTACATGGACCCCACTGCCTATACCGAAGCTTCTAAACACTTGAATTGGCGTAATCCTATAAGAGAGGAAATTGATGCGTTGTTGCGTAATAACACTTTGGACTTTGTTCCTCTGACTCCTTCTATGAATATTGTTGGCAATAAGTGGGATTACAGGACTAACCATCATGCAGATGGACGTTTTGAGCGTCACAAGGCTCGTCTTGTGGCCAGGGTTTTCATCAGGCTGAAGGCATTGATTTTACTGACACTTTTAGTCCGGTTGTAAAGCCGGTCACAATTCATGTGCTTCTGTCTCTTGCAGTTTCTCAAGGTTGGTCTCTTTTACAGGTGGATATTCAGAATGCCTTTTATTCATGGGCATTTATCTGAGCCCATTTGTATGCAACAACCATTGAGGTTTATTCTCCCTTATTATCCTGATTATGTCTGCCGCATTCGCCGCAGTCTCTACGGCCTTCGTCAAGCCCCTCGTGTGTGCTTTTCTCGATATACTGATGTGCTCTCTCGGTTTGGCTTTATTGGCTCTAAAGCTGACACCTCTTTACACATCTACTCCCGTGATAATGCTCGTGTCTTTATTCTTATTTATTTGGATGACATTATTATTACTGGCTCTTTGTATTCTCTTTTTGAGCAGCTTATCTCGTATCTTGGTCAGCATTTTTCTTTTAAGGACCTCGGTTCGTTGTCCTACTTTCTTGGTATTGAGGTGCTCACAACCTCCGATGGTTTGTGTCTCTCTCAACGCAATTATATTTTTCAGCTTCTGCAACATGCTTCTTTGGATAAGGCTAAGCTTTGTCAGACATCTATGTCATCCTCCACCCAGCTCACTCTTGATGATGGACATCCTTGCTCAGACCCGCCTCTTTACCGCACCATCGTAGGCAGTTTGTAGTATCTTAGCTTCACGCAGCCTGACATCGCTTTTGTGGTTCATAAGGTTACTAAATACATGCATTCTCCTACTGCAGTCCATTGTGTCGCTGTTAAACACATTCTCCGGTATCTTAAGCACAATATCTAAGATGGCCTCTTCTTCACTTGCCGTTGCTCTCTCAGTCTTTAGGCGTATTCTGATTCTCACTGGGCCGCTGATCATGATGATCGTCTCTCTGTTGGGGCGCATTGTGTTTTTCTTCGGGATAATCTTGTTAGTTGGAGCTCTAAGCAGCACTTGACCGTCTTCAAAAGTAGCACTAAAGCTGAACTAATACTGTGGCCGGACTACAGTGGCTCTGCAGGTTTCTTCAAGATATACAGCTTCCTCTCTCATCTCCGCCTACTCTTAGGTGTGATAATATTGGTGCCACCGACCTTGCTCATAATTTGGGTTTCCACGCCCGCACGAAGCACATAGAGATTGATTTCCATCACGTTCGTGAATTGGTTGCCGCCCATAAGCTCGCCATATCCTTCATTACTTCAAAGGATCAATCTTCCGATCTCCTTACCAAGCCATTGGCTCAACCTCGCTTTACACGGGATTGAGGGGGGCGTGTCGATGATAATATAGTTTCAGTACTTATTTGAGTATAACTATGTTGTTTCTTCTTTGAAATTATAAATTCTTCAGATGAACTAGGATAAGATGTAACATTCACGATACAAGTAGACAACAAAGCAGATGTTTCATATAACATAGTGGGAGTCAAAAGATTTAATTAAATAGATAAATTCACGATACTTGATCATGATTTTAAAACCGTAGAGATTTGATTTACATTTCAAAGTTGTTTGAGCAAATTGATTTCATTTTTGGAAATGATAATGCGATTATCTTTTATTAAAATGGGTATGATATTTGTAGTACAACTTAGAAAACCGGATTTTATTTGATAAGACAAACCACTATTAAAAGCTGAAAGGAGATTAAGTAGAACATCATGAATCTATTAAGCAAAAATGTTTTATACAAAGGTTGATATATTTGGCATCTATTCATAAGCATTTCCTTGATGGGATTGAAAGATTGACAAGGGATACATCCTTTGAAATAACTAAATGTTGGTTTATTATTAGTCTTTAAAACTTATGAAAAAGGATAAACAACTAATATGATCTTTTGTCAGAAATGGTGATAGATCCATCTAATCACAAGAGTTTATTCATACGGACCTCTAAGGTTGTACGAAGATGTGGACTTGAACTGATTGGGTGACCAATATTGATTGCAAACTACTCAAACAAATAACATGTCAATCTTGATATAAGAAATCAAGACCTTTTGAAGGTTCAAAGGACTTCTAATAAATGCTTAAAAGTTGTAGCGTGTCTCTTTGAAGCTTTTTTGACTTGATCAAGGAAGAGAGTATATAGATGCTCAGTTCAAAGAAGCGTGGAATCTAATTCCATAGCTTGACACCCAAGATTGCTTAGTGAAACTGTTTCACTAAGAGTGGAAACTGCGAATGCTTAAAATGGTTGGCTTGATGATGAACTATTTTCACCGCTTAACTCGATCTTAGCATATGTGTTTCAAGGGATGATGTACATTTAGAATGTAGGCACCTTTTATAGTCTATCCAGAAGGACATTACTAATGTTGTGGATAAGGTGTAAAGCTTGTTTACACCACTTCCGCATGCAGGGGTGTCCAGCACTTGTGCAAAAGGCTAGACTAGAAAGTGACATATTATGTGCGGAAATGTATGTATGATATCCTATTGGAATAGAGATGTTCAGTTATATGATTCTTCTCAAAATAAGAAAGTGATATTATCAAATATCATTGTACTTTTTGAGAATGATTATATACCAACTTCAAACCTTAAAGTAAATTAGTTATTGAAATAGTTACTATCCGATTAGATCAGACCATGTTCGATAATAGTTGTTGGGTAACACTTATTGAACCAATATACCGTATCAGAATGTCATTTCACCTAAATGTAGTGGGAGTTTGGTCAGACCATAATCTGCACCTTCCCCTTTTCCAGTCACGGAGCTCTCAACTGAGTTGTTTAGGTTCTGGAATGAAATCTATAGTTGGGGCTTTCGATTCGTAAAATGTGGTGCGGGTTCATCTCTCTCGACCAGTTCAGGTTCAAGGGAGGGCGACCGAGGGGACCCGGACTTTAGATCTCCTCTCTATGGCGGGAGGTTTTTTCTTTCGTATCAAGAGTGTGTTGGGGAGGCCGGGGAAGACGGATTGGATCGAGAGGCGATGCTTATGCCTCGATAGGATTCCCATCATTATTCAGTCTCCGGCGAAGGAGACAAGGGCGAGGCACCGAACATGTTCTCCTTATCAGTCGAGTGGCGTACGCACCTCTCACATTCCAACATAGTAAACTATGTAGAGACTAAGAGTTCATTCGAGTGGCTTATAATAACTTTAAGAACTCGTTACAAGTATTTGAAGAACTCGTTACGGTACGTACTTCACTCGTTCCACTCGCTCGCTTCGCTTCGCTACACTCGCTTCGCACCTCGCTCGTTGTCACCTATGTTGAAGAAAGGTTTGGAACCCTGTAGAGAATGAAGAGGGGCCAAGGATCTTCCTCTCAACAGTGCTTTTCGAGGCTCGACTCTCCCCCCTGAATAAGTAATGCCCCGTTAGATGGGATAAAGAGTAAGGATTGAAGCCCTTAGCTCGCCAGCACTCGGACAAGGGGGTTACTCTGTAAATGTGTAGAGCCAAGTGTAGTGTGGTGTAGTAGTAGGCACTTCTAGGCCCCTTCCTGCCATCGGATTACTCCAATGCTTCGGTATCATGGACCTCTCGCCATCCATTGCAGCAGAGCCGTTTCATGAGCGGGGGGGCTAAGCGCAGTTCTTTGAATCAAACAAAGGTTGAATGAAATCGATTCTTATATATATATATAAATCTAACTCGGATAGGATGGATCTATCTTTCTATTCATATATATTACTAAAAAAATGGATTTCTATAGTTAAGTAGCGTAGCAAGAAGCCCAAATCCTTTATTTGGCCAGAAAGATCAGACTTGCTTTGGGCCCCGTGAAGCGAAGGGGAATGAGCTCGGTCTCCTCTGTCGAGCATTAAATCCTCCACACTTCTTTTTCTTCGTGCCCGTTCCGCATGCGCTTCGCACGCCATTGGCGCTGTTGTAAAGACAACAAATATGCAAATATTGCCTACTACAAAAGGGCCATCAATGACAAATTATCTTTGAGAAATACAATTAAGCTTCTGATAAAGAGAGATGATGATGTGATCCAGTTCATGCTCGGAGGATACCATCATTCGTGCTATTTATGAATATTATTTAATTAATTAGGAGTTGGTTTTATTTTATATTGGATTTTCAAAGACTTTATTTATTTATTCTTTTATTAGCCAATAGGAACATTTCGCTTTACGCCAATAGGAAATGGCGCGATTTTTCATAGTGGGCATTTATCCCACATTGCCTTTTAGCTTCTAGTTCTTTTGGTTGTAAGCCTATATAAGGCAAACACTAGCTTTTCATTCTTTACACAATTATTATATGAAAAACCAAGTTATTGAGTTTTACTCAACCAATTCATAAGGCTTGAATATCACTTGCGAGTGAGAATTTTCTTCGTCGTAGAAAGTTCACCCCTTTGAGGATTTACCAGCATTGTGAGCGATTGTTGGGCGTTCTCTGCCTACGATTTAGTTGGATTACTAGGTCTAGGATCATTAGCTCGTTATTGTTCCCCTTAGTTACTTCCTAGGCAAAACATCGGATCTGATTTCAACCGGAATCACATCAGTTGGTAGCAGAGCTCAGCAACTTCGGTGAGCAAATATCCTTTTATTTTTGTTTTCTTTATTCCGAATATTCAAAAATAAAAAAAATCGTTCTTCTAGTTTTTTTTTCGCCCCCCCCCCCCTCCCCCCCAAGAACACAAGCAATCTTCAAACCTTCATCCCAAGAACACCCATAAATCTTCAAATATTCATAATCCTACCGGAAAACTTGAAGATTTTAAAATCTTTAAACCTTCATCCCAAGAACCATAATTTTTTTCCGCACCCGCTTTATATCGCTTCATTTTATACCCAAAACCACTCCAAAATTCCGAACATTTTACCACAGCCCAAAGACATCGTGTTCTACAATTTTTGTCTTTACACCCAATCCAGATTCAACATAAATCTTGCCTAAAACCGCCGATTACTCCAAACAATCATCGAGAAAAACTCCAGGAGTAAATGATGGTTCGAATTCATTTTCAGGGGTCAAACGACTCGAAATTGCCTGAAATTTTGTGACCTTATAGGAAATTCTACGATCTACAACTTTTATCTTTCGAGTTTTCCAAAATGCGCCGCAGCTTTAATCTCAATTGGCACCGTTAGACACTCGCTATCAATCTGAGAATTCTGACAGATTGCGCTAGTTTCTGAAAAACGATTGTTTGAGGGACTTCTACAAAGTATGTCTTTTAAGTTTTTCCAGATTCGTATTATTTTGGTCATTAAATACGTGAGTTCCACACCTGGGCGTGAAAATTTTCACACCCGTCAAATTTTGCAGTCATCCGAATTCATTCCGTCTTTTGAGTCCTTTCCTTTCTTGTCTTTAATAATAGCATTTAGCAACTTTTCACCCATTATTCCACTCATCCCCATACCTTTCAACCTATTCTCGGTCTGAAAACCTAGTGTCCCGTCTAGAGAGTCGGTTTTGATTGCTGTTTACTTTTGCTTGCTTTTCTGGTTCATTTGACAAGGGTACTTTATACGACTTTGAGAGAGGGTGAGTGCAAACACATGAGTTTGTGAGGTCATTTCTTTTGAGACGATGACAGAAAGAGATAATAGTGTGCAAGGTTATGCTGAATGTGATTTTTTTCGTACACGTTGTTGGATTGGTGAAAGGCTATGCTCTATGATTATTGAAGCTGATTGTTGTGCTAACTTAGTTAGTACGTATGTGATCAGTAAATTATCCATTCCTACTATACCCCATCCTCAACCGTACAAGCTGCAGTGGCTAAATGATGTTGGTGAAATGCGGGTTACCCAACAGGCCTTAATCTCCTTCAAACTTGGTAAACTCGATGGTGTAGTTTTATGTGATGTAGTCCCCATGCACGTCAGCCATATATTACTTGGATGACCTTGGCAGTTTGATAGAAGAGTTACTTATGATGGGTATGCGAATAGCTACACTTTGCGCCATAAAGGTAAAAACTTTAAGCTTCTTGCGTTATCCCCTGAAGAGTGATATGAAATTGCGCGGATCTAGGAAAAGCGGTACTTGAACTTTAGGTGGTTTTCGGATTTTGTTGAAGTCTAGAAATGAAGGTATTTGGAAGTTGGCGAATCCTCCTCGACACAACTACAACAATGCGTAGAAGCACCTTGGAATATTTCTCGAGACCTCCTCGACACAACCTCAACTTTGTGAGGAAGCACCTTGGAATAACCTTGACACCTAGAAAACTTGTTTCTAAGCACCTTGGTATAGGACACCCACAAAGGTTGCTCAAGCCTTTGATAATCCGACAGAACCTCTATCCAGAGAATTCAAAACACACACTAATCCAAGTGTATAAAAGAGAAAATTTATATTGATGTCAAAGATCATTTAAAATACAATTGATAGTTTGAGTATTTATAGGCTACTTGAATAAGCTAAGTACATGAATAGGACTAGTATTGGTAAGCTAAAAGTCTTCTAAAAATCCTCAAAAGGTGGCACCATTTGTGATGTTTGGAGAGTCCAAGGTGAGTTCATTCCATGCTTCCAAAATAATGTAATGTATCTCCAATTGTCCAAGTCCAATGCATCTAGTTTCTTCAAGCAATTTCTTCCAACAAAAAGTGGCGCCTATTTCCTTAATTTCAACCTTGATACTTGATTAATTATAGTCGTATGATAGTGCAAATATAGTAGTAATATAATGCGACTAATTACTTAATTAATCTGAGATTCCGTCGAATAAATGACGGTCTTCAAAACTTCAAAATGTGATGAGTACTTAGATTCCAAATCTTCAAAATGTTGTAAGACCAAAGTATTCATCGAATCAAGCCTCAATTTTCGTTGAGAGGCGAGTTTCGGGTCCAAGTCTAGTCGTGACGGGTGGTGGAGTGTCGATGGCTCTATACTTACATCATTCCTCCCGGTTGAGAAGGATCTCGTCCTCGATCCTGAAGGAGCGCCATATGGTTGCAGTCCGCCACATTAAATGAGTTCAAATTCCCACCGGGCGGAATGTCAAGTTTGTAGGAGTTATTGTTGATTCTTTCCAAAACTTGATACGGTCAATCGCCAGCGTGGATGTAACTTTGTCTTTCGCTTGTGGGAAATCTATCCTTGCGAAAATGTAACCAAACCCAATCGCCGGGGTCGAATATCATCTTTTTTCGGCCTTTGTTTGCTTGTTTCTCGTACCGAGCTGTTTGAGCTTCCATATTTTTCCTTGCTTTGGCTTGTAACTCACGAACCATCTCAGCTTTCTTTTCGCCATCAAGATTGGTAAGCATACCTGGAGGCAAAGGAATCAAATCAATAGGGGTGATAGGATTAAACCCATATACAATCTCAAATGGTGAAAATTTAGTAGCAGAATGTGTGGCACGATTATAAGCAAACTCCACATACGGTAACCACGCCTCCCAATTCTTTAAATTCTTTTGCACTACCGAGTGCAATAATTGTCCCAAAGTGCGATTAACAACCTCGCTTGACCGTCAGTTTGTGGATGATATGCAGTAGAATATAATAAAGTAGTACCCAAACGCATCCACAATACTCGCCAAAAATGACTTATAAATTTAACATCGCGGTCACTAACGATTGACTTAGGTACACCATGTAGTCGCACAATTTCCTTAAAAATTAATTCAAAGAATATGCGAAGCATCATTCGCTTTATTACATGCGATAAAATGAGCCATTTTAGAAAACGATCGACGACCACAAAAATAGAATCCTTGCCCGATTGAGAACGGGTAAGCCAAGTACAAAATCCATCGATAGGTCGACCCAAGGAAATCGGGAATGGAATAAAGGAGTTTACAAACCATGGGGTTGTGATTTCGATTTTGCCTTAAGACAATTAACACACGACTTACACACTCGATGAACATCACGAGCCATCTTAGGCCAATAAAAATGTGTGTGAAGTATGTCCAAAGTTTTAGAAACCCCAAAATGTCCCATAAGCCCACCGCCATGTGCTTCTTGTACCAAATATTCACGCAACGATCCCGAGGATACACAATCGATTTTCTTTAAATAAAACCCCTCGTGTTGATAAAATTTATTAAGTGCAGCAAGATGGGTCAACTGATATATTTCGAGAAAAATCAACATCCAAGCATACAACTCTTTAATGTGCTCAAACCCAAGTAGCTTGGTTTGCATGTGTGTGATAAGAGTGTAGCGTCTTGACAAGGCATCGGCGATGTTGTTTTCTTTTCTTTTTTATACTTAATCACATAAGGAAACGACTGATAAATTCCATCCACCTAATGTGTCTTAAGTGCAATTTTGATTGTCCCTTTAAATATTTCAAAGATTCATGGTCCGAATGAATAACAAACTCTCGTGGACGCAAGTAATGTTGCCAAACCCGTAGACATTGAACAAGTGAATATAATTCTTTGTCATAGGTGGCGTAATTTAGTTGTGCGCCTTTTAATTTTTCATATAAGACGCAATCGGATGCCCTTTTGAATTAAAACTCCACCAATCCCCACCCCGGATGCATCACATTCTATTTCAAACATTTGAGAAAAATCAGTAACGCAAGAATAGGTGCGTAAATTAAACAAGATTTAAGAGTTTCGAAGGCTTCCCTTTGTGCATCTTCCCAATGGAATGGAGCGTTCTTCTTTACCAACTCATTCAACGGTGCGGCGATAGTGCTGAAATTTTTGATAAATCTCCGGTAAAAACTAGCGAGGCCATGAAAACTTCGAACCTCCGTTGCATTTTTTGGTTCTGGCCACTCGGATATCGCTTTGACCTTTTCTTGATCGACCTCGATCCCTGTCCCACTCACAACAAAACCAAGGAAGACAACTCGATCCAAACAAAATGAACACTTTTTTAAGTTTGCATAAAGTTGTGCTTTACGGAGTGCTTCCAAAACAAGACTTAGGTGTGAAAGATGCGACTTTAAATCGTGACTATATATTAAAATATCATCGAAATAGACCACGACAAATCGTCCAATAAATTCCCTAAGTATTTCATTTATCAACCGCATAAAAGTACTAGGCGCGTTGGTAAGTCCAAAAGGCATAACGAGCCATTCATACAAGCCATGTTTTGTTTTAAATGCGGTTTTCCATTCATCGCCCTCACGAATCCCCACTTGGTGATAACAACTTTTTAAATCAATTTTCGAAAATATTTTTGCTCCATGCAGTTCATCCAACATATCATTAAGGTAAGGAATGAGATAGCGATATTTTACCGTGATTTGATTGCACGACAGTCGGTGCACATTCTCCATTCGCCATTCTTCTTTGGCACAACAATAACGGGAACCGCACATGGACTCATGGATTCGCGAATTTTGCCTTTCTCCAATAATTCTTGAACTTGGCGTTGAATCTCCTTAGTCTCCTCGGGATTTGCCCGATAAGCCGGTCGGTTAGGCAAGATAGCGCCGAATAAAATCAATTTGGTGCTCAACGCCTCGAAGTGGTGGTAATCCGCTTGGCTCTTCTTCCGAAATATATCTTCAAATTCTGCAAAAATGGTTAGTACTTCTTCGGGAATGGTTCTGCAAGGTCACGGATTAGCATACAACAAGGATATAGAATAGGAGAATCACTATTATGTTCCGAACGAGAAACAAATGGATAAAAATCCTTATAGACGAACAAAATAGGATTCCGAACAGCCGCAAAAATCACTTTCTTATCATGATTTTGGGAGTTAATTTTGACATTCTCGGGTGGTACAATAGCCTTTCCAGAATTACTACGCGCTTGCTCTCTTCTTTCAGCAAATGTGACATAGTCGGCATGAGCCTCATGTGGGGGTAACGGACTCAAAGTGATACGCTTTCCTTTGTGTGTCAAAGTATATTTATTTAGAAAACCATCATAAAGAACACGCTTATCAAATTGCCATGGACGGCCAAGCAACAAATGAGTGACATGCATAGGAACAACATCGCAAAGAACTTTATCGTCATATTTCGACAAGCTAAAATTCACGTATGCTTGCTTTGTCACTTTCACGGATCCACTCTCGTTCAACCATTGCAATTTATAAGGTTGTGGGTGCTTTATTGTGGGAATTTTTAATTTTTCAACAACCTCACTACCAATCACATTGGTACAACTACCGGAGTCAATAATCATCATGCAAATTTTTCCTTCGATAAGACAACGAGTTTGAAAAATATTCTCACGTTGTATTTCGTTGTTATCGATTTGACTCACCGTGCTAAAGACTTTTTATGTTACAAATAACGCACGCTCATCATAAAAAGTTCCTATATCGTCAGTTTCATCGTCCTCAACTTGTTCATTTTCATTAACAATTTCCTTCTCATCTTTGGATTCCGATTGATATAATCCATCCTTATTAGTAATATAAGTGCACTTATTGACACATTCATTAGCCTTATGTCCCAACCCCTTGCACTTATAACAAATTGTAGGTTCTTCGGTTTATCCCTTAGGCGCGTTTTAGGGAGGAGTAAATGTTAGGAACATTTTATTATGTTTTGATGATGGCCATACTAGCTGTTATAGCAAGCCTGAAATAAGTTAGAATTCTCTCAGTATAAGTCTTTACTTAGAGTCCGACATGTTGTATAAGTTGAGTCGACAAGTATTGTACTAGTTGGTAGGACGGCAAAGTGAAAATGCAGATTCGGCAGAGTGAAGCCACCAAGCACCAAAGAGAGAGATACAGAGAAGGGATTGTGATCGACTTATAACCAAGGAAGTCCAGATGACCTTGGATAAGTCTAAGTTATGAAACTCAATATTCCAATATGGTGTACACCGATCTCACCCAAATCAAGGATCAGTGAAGTATAAAGATTCTCCTGAAACTAAAGCAAAGAAGAAAACAAAGAATCGGCCGAGTACACCGACCGCGGCAAAGAGAAAACAAAACGGGCGAAGAAAGAACTAACGGCTAAGTCGAAGGCTCACTCCACCGTTCTCTACAGACGTTGAAGAGACACTTACAAGATCGATTTAATATACATTGAAGATTCAGCAGATCATGCATTAAATGCACAATCATTAAAGGATCAATCAAGGACGGATTTTCTCGCTATACATTTGAAGGAAGAATCCGATCAACAAATCAAGGAGAATACAATTAAGGGGGAATCAAGAATAAAATCAAGGATTATTTCCTCATTAATATAGCCAACGGACGGAATTTCAAAATCAAGGCTATTCAAGGCTATAAATAGAAGGCATTGACAGAAAAAGAATACAACGATTAAAAAAAAAAAAGCGTAAACTCACAAATTAGAAAAGCCTTCTCTTTGAACTTACAAGGATACATCTAGTGATCAACTCAAATATCGTAACTACAAAGTCATATTCGAATTGAGATTGATCAAGCAAGTGCGTGAATCACATTCACATCAAATCAAGCAAATCGAATCGAGGCAATCGAGAAGGAGTTGAAACTGTGATAGCCGTTGAAGGATTTTGATCTCAAGGAGCAACAAAAAGGAAGATCAATCACCAAGCCATTGCGATCAAGGAGTGATAGTCTTGTAGATTGTGAAGCTTGGGAAGCCAAGGACAATCATACTGTTGTATCTTTGAAAACAATAGTGAATTCCTCCGATCATCACAGGAGAAGAGTGGATTAAGGGATTACACCACCCTGAACCACTATAAGCCTTGTGTCAATTTAATTTCTCGCAATTTACTTTACAAAGACTTATTTAATTTGCCTACATCATAACACATATCCGTGATTATCTAAACTGATTTGAAAACAACATAGTAAGAAGGGACTTATCCATTGCCCAAAGGCTTTTAAAACACAAGAAAAGTTTTGAAACTCCACTATAGTCATTCACCCCCTCTCGACTATAGTTTCACCTTTCTCTGGGACCAACAATTGGTATCGGAGCAGTGTTCCTAGTATCAGAACCTGTTCAGATCTAATTTCCGGTAACAAGGAGATCACATATTTTCAAAGTAGTTTTCAAATCTGAAGTTTTTCATTCACTGCCATTTTTATCTTCAATTGCACTCGATGGATTCCTCAAACTTCTTGTCAAAAGTACATTGCTTTTCAATGTTAATAATTTTGATGAATAGAAAATAAGAATGTTATCTCATCTTGCAAAAACTCATGAGGAGATCTTTGGATGTAATCAATGATGACCCAATCATGATCACTACTTGTGGTAGGCACAGGAGCGAGATCAAGGAAAGGAGATAGACAAACCCAAGAAAGATTGGACCAAAGATGACGGAGAAGAGCAAACCTAGACTTTGTAGCAAAAGATATGATCTTAAAGACTCTAGACAAACAACATGTTCATGAGAATCAAAGACTCAAAAGCAAAGAAAGGAGATGTGGGACAAACTATCATTGATAAATGAAGGATCTCAAGCGATCAAAGAAAACAAATTATCTCATTGCAAAACAGAAATTTGAGAACTTTAAAATGAAGACTGGTGAATCCATTGATCAAATGGACAATGCATTCTCAAGCATCATCGATGAATCGCAATGCCTTGGACACACATATCGACAAAAAGAAGTATGCTTGAAGATCCTGAGAGGACTACCTGAAAGATGGAAGATCATAACATCGATGAATCGAGGAACAACAAATCTTGCAAGCACCGACACTCGACAATCGATGTCCCAATTGAAAGCTCATGAATTCGAATTGAACGGTGAAGATGGTGGTCCGCGAGACACACAAAATTATCGCATTAGCTTTGCACCTCAAGAAAGTAACTTTGCGAATGCATCAAAGAAAGAGACACAAGAACTAAAAGAATGTAGCTTTATTAGTTAAACGTTTTGACAAGTTTAAAAAGAATCCATTCAAGGGAAATTCAACATCAAACAAAAAGTCAAGCTCAAACAGAGACATGAAGAAGAAAGATGATGAATACAGATGCTTCAACTGCAATAAGAGAGGTCACTTCAAGGCTGATTGTCCTGAAGAAAATGACAAAGATGGTGAAAAGAAGAAATTCAAAGCATCCAAAAGAGAAAGGGCAAGAAGGCACTTAAGGCAGAATCCAGCAGTGAAAAGCATGAAGAATCATCTGACAATGACTCAGATGATAGTGATGAAGAAGACAGCTCAGAAAATGAAAAGGCATGCCTATGCCTCATGACCAAAGAATTGGATGAAGACAAAAGTGATAGTTCAGACACTGAGGAAACAAGCCTATGTTTAATGGCTAAAGAATCAGATGAAACTGAGGTAACATCTAGTTCATGTTCTTCATCTAATGCATTCACATCTAACACTGCACAATCCTCTAGTCTTCCATTAGATACAGAGACTCTAGTCCAAAATCTCATGACTAAATTTGATGAAATTGAAAAGAATCATGAAATTCTGGAAAAGGAATGCAAGGATCTAAGAAAAGAGAATAAGAGGTTAAAGAAAGAACTGGATAAAACAAGAGCTGAATTAACTAGTAAGAGACCTACTTAAATGATCAACAAAAACAGATGACCATACATCTGTTACCAACAGATCAGTTAAGAAGAACTCCTCACCAGTAAAGGTAATCACTGCACCACTAAAAGCACCAGCTTACAAACCCTCAAAAAGGTTTGGATCCAGATCTGGTCTTGGCTATAACAGTCAGGATGAACGTAGGGATAATAGTCAACACAATTCTAAATTGAGGACCACTAATGGACCAAAATTTAGAAAGGGGACGAACCATGTCTCCAACAGATCATCCTGTTCGGTGAAGTCAAAACCCACCGTAGTGAAACAAAGAGACTAAATCCTCATTCCAATCATACAAAAACAACGACCATCCCGAAAGGTAAAGGTAGACTTTTCCCTCGAGAGGATGATTGAATGTCACACCTCCAAAATACAAGAGGAAACCATTCCACAAAATGCATCATGTGATTAAGAAAAATCAATCTAGCTATGTTCCTAGACACATGAAGCAAGAAAGGTTTCTATTGCATATTGGAAAGTGAAGAAGGATATAAATGCACCAAAAGGTGGAAAAAGTATCGAATACCTTCAGTAAAAATATTAAAAGCTATTCGCCATGCCTTATACATATGAAGTTGATGACTTCAATTATCCAAAGAGAAGACCTTTTGGATACATACTTGGTATGGGAGGCATGATCATAATGATATGGACCCAAACAGTGTTGGGTACCCAAACTTAATTAACTGCTTTGTAGGATGTCCGGTACATAGACAAAGTGGATGTTCCACACATGACAGAAACAAGAAATGGATCACCGATTTTAAAGCTTTTGATGGACCCAAAGTCACATTTGGGGAAAAGAAAACCCTGGCAAGATTAAGGGGAAGGCACAATACTCAAAAACAATCTAAAGATTCAAAATGTGGCATATGTCAAGGGACTTAACTTCAATTTGATGAGCATCACCAATTCTCGTGACAAAGGCTACAATGTGCACTTCAACAAAGAAGGATGCAAAGTGATTCACAATCAAACAAACACAGTGGTTCTTGCGGTAGAAGACAAGACAACATGTATGTGGTGGACTTGAGAACGACCAAGGCGAAACATGTCTACTTGTCAAGAATAAACAATCAACAAGCCGGATTTGGCACGAGAAGATTAAATCACTGAATTTCAAGACCATCAACAAACTATCAAGGAGCAAGTTAGTTGAAGGCCCACCAGAGATCACATTCAAGAAAGAGAGTCTATGTGATGCTTGTCGAAAGGAAAACAAATAAAAGCTCATTCAAATCAAAGCCTCATCAATCTACAACAAGAGTTCTACATCTACTTTGCACATGGACTGTTTGGACCAGTCACCCCAAGTAAGTGTGAGTGGTAAGAAATATACTCTTGTAGTGGTGGATGACTTCTCAAAATACACCTGGACCATCTTCATGAACAAGAAGAAAGAAACACTCAAGAAGCTACGGACTTGCCGAGAAGACTCTGAATGAAAAAGAGCTAAAAATTATCAAAATCGGATCGAGATAGAGGCACTTAATTTCTAAATGAAATTATCGAGAACCTATTGTGAAGAAAATGGAGTACTACATCAACTATCTCATAGCAGAACTCCACAACAAAATGGTGTAGCAGAAAGAAGAAACAGAACTCTCAAAGAAGCAGTGAAAAATGATTGTTCGAAGCATGCTTGCCAAAGAGATTTTGGGCTGAAGCAGCAAACACAACATGCCATACACAAAACAGATCAATCATCAACAAACATCATGGAAAAACTCCATATGAATTATGGAATGGTAGAAAACCCAATATCTCATATTTTCATATGTTTGGATCAAAATGTTTTGTCTTGAACATGAATCATCTGCATACCTTTGATGAGAAGGCTGATGAAGCAATCTTCATGGGATACTCAGACACCAAAGAAAGCATTGAGTACTAAATAAAAGAACATTGGTGATTGAAGAATCAATACATGTGGTTTTTGATGAACCATATACAAATGGTGAAGATCTTCAAGACCAAGAAGAGAAAGCTGCACAGAGGCAAATCTATACAAATGCAACCATACCAGCTACTATCCTGAATCATCTTTTTGAAAATCAAGAGGAGCCACATATCAATACAACAGGAGAAGCACCTGAAATTGAAGTTCATGCCCAAAGATGAAGGTATGGAAGCACCAAGTGAAGATCAACTTCAACTGCACCTAAATTGGCTTAGAGACCATCCTGAAGAACAAGTCATTGGAGATATTCACACCGGAGTCAGAACAAGAAGACAACTGGAGCACATGCTAACTTGCTTTCTATCACAAGTGGAACCCAAGACCATAGATGATGCAATCCAAGATGCAGATTGGATCACAGCCATGCAAGAAGAACTAAATAAATTTGAAAGAAATGAAGTCTGGGAACTTGTTGACAGACCTGAAATGGCCAACATCATTGGTGTAAAATGGGTATTCAGGAACAAGATGGATGAGCAAGGAACTGTTGTCAGAAACAAAGCAAGGCTAGTTGCAAAAGGATATTCCCAAGTCAAGGAATAGATTATGATGAAACCTTTGCTCCAAAGAGCAAGATTGGAAGCAATAAGACTTTTTCTAGCATTTGTCGCACACAAAGACTTCAAAGTCTATCAAATGGATGTCAAAAGTGCATTCTAAACGGACTTTTGGAAGAAGAAGTTTATGTAGAACAACCTCCTGATTTCAAATCAAAGGAAAAGAAGACAAAGTATACAAACTCAAGAAGGCCCTCTATGGCCTCAAACAGCACTAGAGCACAGTATGAAACACTGTCACAATTTACGATCAAGAATGGATTCAACAAAGGAACTATAGACAAGACTCTATTTAAACTAGAGGAAGGGGCAAGCACATTGCTAGTGCAAATCTATGTTGATGACATAATCTTTGGATCAGAAGATGAAAAGTTGTGTGAGAAATTTACAAACCTAATGAAGAGCAAATTTTAAATGAGCATGATGGGAGAATTAAACTACTTCCTTGGCCTTCAAGTAAAGCAAATGAAGGATGGCATTTTCATTAGTCAAGCAAAATATACAAGAGATTTGATACACAAGTATGGGATGGACACAAGTGGCACAAAGAGACACACACCAATGTGTGCCAGAGTCATACTTGGAAAAGATGAAGGAGGAAAAGATGTTGATCAGAAAATGTATAGAGGAATTATTGGATCATTGTTATACTTAATCGCAAGCGCACCCGATATTGCATTTGCAATAGGAGTGTGTGCTAGATTTCAAGCTCAACCAAAAGAATCACATCTTCTAGCGACTAAAAGGATAATCAAATACTTGAAACACACCATCAATGTTGGCATTTGGTACCCAAAAGATGGAGGATTTACACCGATATCATATTCGGACTCGACTATCTTTGGATGCAAAATAGATAGAAAAAGCACCTCTGGAACATGCCAAATGCTAGAACCGGACTAGTCTCATGGTTCAAAGAAAAGCAAAACTCTATATCTACATCAACAATCAAGCGAGAATATATAGCGCCAGTAGTAGTGTTGTGCACAAGTACTTGTGGATAAGACAACACTAAGGGACTATGGAGTCGAAGAGAAAACAATCCCAATCATGTGTGACAACACAAGTGCAATATCTATTACGAAAAATCCAAAGATTGCATTCAAGAACAAAGCACATTGATGTAAGACATCATTTTATTAGAGACCATGTTGAAAAGGAGATGTCATCCTAAAATACATATCCACTCAAGACAAATCAAGTGACATCTTCACTAAACCTCTCGCTTATGAAAGATTTAGTATGTTGAGAACTCGAGTTAGGGATGATTGAAATTGACTAAGTATCAACGAGCGGCTAATCTGAGTAATCGGCTAAGTGACTTCATCAACTGGTACAACCTTTGCCGTTACAGGAGATGTAGCGAGTAAAGGCACTCGTATCCAGCAGAGGTAACTTAAGCGATTGTTAGAAATAGTTCAATGAAGCGGCTTCGATGAAGAACTCATTGGACCGGTTAAGTGACCAAATAAGGCACTTCACCGAAATAAAGACTTGGACAAATTCAAAGTGTGAACAAAATCAATTACGAATACACGTGGAGAATAAGGAAATTATGGAGGATTATTCAAGACACACGTGGCGATCACTTTATGATCATGGAGGTAATTATATTATTTTTTTGAATTATAAACTCCTCGATTCCGGCTCTATCATTACTTGCCTCAAACCACTCCCCCTCTACGCTCGAATATCGCGTTTTCATACACAAAATCACGCCATTATGTCACTAAATCCTTCCATATTCAAACCACGCTCACACTACCCAAATCACACTATATAAACAATACTTAGAGATGTTCGAAATCTTTACATACTTCGCAAATTACAAACCCTACTTTTCTCAAAATATACTCTTTCAATCCTCCTCTACCTATCGATGGCTTCATCCTCCCAAATCAACGATCTCAAAAATACTATGAAAAATCAATCATAACCGCTCGTTTTCAAGCCCGAGTACTATATCTCTTATTGTGACAACGATGCACAAGCACGACGCCTGGTCGATTCTTTGTACAAATTTGGGGTGATGACCTTTCTAAACCCCCATAATCGGTATCTGCTGATGAGAATCGATAGCATTTTGGAAAACGCAAAGTTTATGCCCGGCCACGAAGAAGATCGAAGTTGATCGCATCACAAGCTCAATCTTTGGAAAGCACATAGTCATCACGCCCGATACACTCAACAGTTCCCCGAACCTCCCCAAATTGGTCCTGCAAATGTCAAGCTTGTGACGGACAGACATCCCAAAATTTCAGGTTGAAATAGCCAAACGCCCCAAGCCAAACAAAGAAACGCATAATCTACCTAGATCAACGCTCAAACTTCCGTTTGCTGAATTTGCACCGGTCATCACCAAAAATATTGAAGGGAGAAAGGGGTCACTGGAAAACCTAACTGAGGTCAGGATCAAACTGATGGCCATAATCTACGAACGAATAAAGTTTGATTGGGCAACCTTCGTATTCAATCGATTGAAGGATCAGATTCAAAAGGAGATTGACTTATCAATCACCGCACCAAACAAGGGTTTGCAGAAAAAGGGCGATTTCTGGGAAAAGAAATCATACGGGTTCCCTCTTCAACACCTGTTCAACGCCATGAAAGTACAACCCACAAATTTGCAGTCCCCACACAAGTCCAAAACAATGTTCACCTACATCAAGGCTTCCCTGAAGCCGAAACCCATTGCTGGTCAAAAGAGGAAACAACCTGAATCCAGCAGATCAGGAGTGGGACGAAGAACCAGGTCTCAAAAGGCACAAGTAGATACCACTGTGCCCAACACCAGCAACTTAAATGAGCCTATGATATTAAGTGATGACACAGAAACAGAAGAAGAAAAGCAACAGGAGGAAATTGTCTATCTGGAGGAGGGTGAGGAAGGATATAGAATCACCTCATCTGAAGAGGAAGAGATAGACGAGGCAGAAGATCAGTCAGAAGATGAACACCTAGAAGGTGAAGCTCATGCAGCAAATCAGGAAGATATGGGCATATCTGACGATGAACTGACCCTCCAGGAAGTGCTTTTCAAAAGCATTGGTACGGGTGACAAATAAATTTCAAGTGAGCCGGTGATAAAGCTCACTCAAATTGAAATTGCCAACGCCCCACAATTGCACAAGGGGGGAAAGGAAGCGATGAAGAAGTTCAATACCAACAACCTCCTCTAGACGAACCCGGTCCTACTGAGGCGAGACAAAGAAAAGTTGGAAGAAAAGAAGAGGTTCAAAATGAGGAGGCGAGAAGGAAAAGAAAGAAAAAGAAGTTGAAGTGGAACTGAGGAGCGACAAGGTGAAGATCTTGAGAGTGAAAATGATGAGGATGAAGAGGATGTCCATGTGGCACCTGAAGAAATTGATCCAGAGAGAGTCTTCAATCTGGACATTCAACCCCTTATTGTGGACATGGAAAGGCAATACTACAACAGGCAAAACCTGAAGCATGCCTTAAGGAGTGACGCAACCTCCTTCAATCACAAGATTGAGGCTCTCATCAGCCACATCAAAATCCAAGATGAAGTCATGGAGAGACAAGGGAACTTAATTTGCAACTTACAACACCTCATCCCTCACCATGTCCAAACCAATCTTGAATTCCATGCTGAGACGGTTGACAACAATCTCAAGCCCTTGGTGGACACCCTCAATGCTCACACATCCAAAATTCAGCATCTGGATGAGATCATGGACTTTCTCATCAAAGTTGGTGAGGCCAACAACAAATTACTGGAGAAAAGATTTGGCCCTCTCCCTGAGTCTGATGCAGCAATTGCAGACCTTGAGGCACATTTTGATGCTGCCACAAAGGGGGAAGATAACTCAAAGCCTGAAAGCTCCAGTGGAAAGAGACAGGGCAGCAAAGGCAAGGACAGCAAAGGCAAGGGCATCAGGTTTGAAGAAATGAAGAAGTAAACCAATTGCCTGTTGCAGCAAAGGCAAGGACAGCAAAGGCAAGGGCATCAGGTTTGAAGAAATGAAGAAGTAAACCAATTGCCTGTTGCTTAATTCAATTCAATCTATCTTATCATTTGTCTTTTTTAAAAAGATGCAATATCTTATTGCCCTCTGATGGAAGAATAAAATCATTGAGTTTTTAATCTGTTGACAATTATGAAATTTTTTGATTACTTATGTTCAGGCTTATGAGGGTTTTGCATCATCAAAAAGGGGAAATTGTTAGGAACATTTTATTATGTTTTGATGATGGCCATACTAGCTGGTTATAGCAAGCCTGAAATAAGTTAGAATTCTCTGTATAAGTCTTTACTTAGAGTCTGACATGTTGTATAAGTTGAGTCGACAAGTATTGTACTAGTTGGTAGGGCGGCAAAAGTGAAAGCAGACATTCGGCAGAGTGAAGCCAAAGCAAGCACCGAGAGAGATCTGAGAGAAGGATTGTGATCTGACTTATAACCAAGGAAGTCTGTGATGACCTTGGATAAGTCTAAGTTATGAAACTCAATATTCCAATATGGTGTACACTGATCTCACCCAAATCAAGGATCAGTGAAGTATAAAGATTCTCCTGAAACTAAAGCAAAGAAGAAAACAGTGAATCGGCTGAGTACACTGACTGTCGGCAAAGAGAAAACAAAACGGCGAAGAAAGAACTAACGGCTAAGTCAGAAGGCTCACTCCACCGTTCTACAGACGGTGAAGAGACACTTACAAGATCAGATTTAATATACATTGAAGATTCAGCAGATCATGCATTAAATGCACAATCATTAAAGGATCAATCAAGGACGGATTTTCTGCTATACATTTGAAAGAAGAATCCGATCACTGAAATCAAGGAGAATACAATTAAGGGGGAATCAAGAATAAAATCAAGGATTATTTCCTCATTAATATAGCCAACGGACGGAATTTCAAAATCAAGGCTATTCAAGGCTATAAATAGAAGGCATTGACAGAAAAAGAATACAACGATTAAAAAAGAAAGAAAGCAGAAACTCTGTCAATTAGAAAAGCCTTCTCTCTGAACTTACAAGGATACATCTAGTGATCAACTCAAATATCGTAACTACAAAGTCATATTCGCATTGAGATTGATCAAGCAAGTTCGTGAATCACATTCACATCAAATCAAGCAAATCGAATCGAGGGCAATCGAGAAGGAGTTGAAACTGTGATAGTTTGTTGAAGGATTTTGATCTCAAGGAGCAACAAAAGAAAGACTGAATCATTTGAAGTCATTGCAGATCAAGGAGTGATAGTCTTGTAGATTGTGAAGCTTGGGAAGCCAAGGACAATCATCTTGTTGTATCTGTGAAAACAATAGTGAATTCCTCCGATCATCACAGAGAAGAGTGGATTAAGGGATTACACCACCCTGAACCACTATAAGCCTTGTGTCAATTTAATTTCGCAATTTACTTTACTGACACTTATTTAATTTGCCTACATCATAACACATATACTGTGATTGTCTAAAGCGATTTGAAAACAACATAGTAAGAAGGGACTTATCCGCCGCCCAAAAGCTTTTAAAACACAAGAAAAGTTTTTGAAACTCCACTATAGTCATTCACCCCCCCTCTGACTATAGTTTCACCCTTCTCTGGGACCAACAGTAAATTTAACAGCAGAATTTTTAATAGGAAACTTTCCTCCGTCGCATTTGGATGATGTCGGCCGATATGTAGCGGGGCTGGAATTTTTGCTAAGTTGTGCTCTTCGCCTCTTGAGTTGCTGTTCCTTCATCAAAGCCGCATGTACCATTTCGTCGTAAGTTGTGCAATTCATCATTCCAACCGGGTCGGCTATCTCAGGCCGCAATCCTGCCAAAAACCGAGCCATGGTGTGTTCATCGGCTTCTTCTGTATCGGTGCGCATTAATGCCAACTCCAATTCATCGTGATAGACTTGAACAGATTTCTCGCCTTGTTGGAGAGTTTGTAATTTCCTCACTTGTTCCCGTCGATACGACTCGGGCACCCACTTCCGGTGCATCTCATTTTTAAGCACTTCCCAAGATGAAATCGCCTGTTGTCTTGATTTCCTGCGCTTTTCATTAGTTTTACAAACCAAAGCATAGGTCTTTCCTCAAATTCACTTGTGGCAAGTTGAACCTTAGTTCTTTCCGAATAGTTATGACAATTAAATATTTGCTCAACTTTAAGAACCCAAGAAAAATACTCATCAGGATTAGAATTACCTTTAAACGCCGGAATTTTTTGTTTAATACCTTGGAGATTTTCTCTTGGTGCCGCCAAGATAGTAGCTGTATCGTCAAATGGCAAGTCTTCGTCGCCATTGGTAGAATGATAGCTGGGTTCATGTGCTTGTGGTTGAACACCTTGTCCCACTTGCATTTGGGCAAATCATTCATCCATTCTTTGAATCATATAATGAATTATATGCTGCAAACGCTGATGTTCCTCCTCACTTATTCCAGGAATTCGATCGTGGTTTTCCATTTTTTTTTATTTTTTATTTT
The DNA here is from genome assembly GCA_026214975.1 of Gentiana macrophylla. NCBI lineage: Eukaryota > Viridiplantae > Streptophyta > Magnoliopsida > Gentianales > Gentianaceae > Gentiana > Gentiana macrophylla. Next base: position 39,998,505 of record CM047805.1, on the reverse strand, counting down.
TTATTTTAAATGTGTGTTGTTTCTCAAGATGGAAGAATATATCGAATATATCAAGTAACTTAGAAACCTTGGAGGATTTCTTACAACAAGATGTAGACACAGGAATTTTAAGTGTTTTTGGAAATTCTAGGCACTACTCCAAAATTCTAGAAAAAAAATTGCCGGGAGAAGAAAAATAAAAAGGAAAATGTTTTTTTTTTGTTTTGTTTTGTTTTGTTCACTTGTTGCACGTACGGAGCGGTATGCCTGTGTGGAACAAGTTCTTCAAATACACACGTTATAGACTATACCAGTATGCCGTATTATGCTATACCTTTAAGCTCTTCTAACATACGTACGTTTATATGCAACAATAATATAGAAGAAAGAAAAAAAAATGATATAGTACCGTTGATTCCACCTTGATTCTCTGACACCAACTGATATGAAATTGCGCGGATCTAGGAAAAGCGGTACTTGAACTTTAGGTGGTTTTCGGATTTTGTTGAAGTCTAGAAATGAAGGTATTTGGAAGTTGGTGAATCCTCCTCGACACAACTACAACAATGCATAGAAGCACCTTGGAATATTTCTCGAGAGCTCCTCGACACAACCTCAACTTTGTGAGGAAGCACCTTGGAATAACCTTGACACCTAGAAAACTTGTTTCTAAGCACCTTGGTATAGGACACCCACAAAGGTTGCTCAAGCCTTTGATAATCCGACAGAACCTCTATCCAGAGAATTCAAAACACACACTAATCCAAGTGTATAAAAGAGAAAATTTATATTGATGTCAAAGATCATTTAAAATACAATTGATAGTTTGAGTATTTATAGGCTACTTGAATAAGCTAAGTACATGAATAAGACTAGTATTGGTAAGCTAAAAGTCTTCTAAAAATCCTCAAAAGGTGGCACCATTTGTGATGTTTGGAGAGTCCAATGTGAGTTCATTCCATTCTTCCAAAATAATGTAATGTATCTCCAATTGTCCAAGTCCAATGCATCTAGTTTCTTCAAGCAATTTCTTCCAACAAAAAGTGGCGCCTATTTCCCTTAATTTCCAACCTTGATACTTGATTAATTATAGTCGTATGATAGTGCAAATATAGTAGTAATATAATGCGACTAATTACTTAATTAATCCGAGATTCCGTCGAATAAATGACGGTCTTCAAAACATCAAAATGTGATGAGTACTTAGATTCCAAATCTTCAAAATGTTGTAAGACCAAAGTATTCATCGAATCAAGCCTCAATTTTCGTTGGAGACGAGTTTCGGGTCCAAGTCTAGTCGTGACGGGTGGTGGAGTGTCGGATGGCTCTATACTTACATCAAAGAGGCTCACAAAGATAAGGTTCGGTTCGCTAAAAACTTTGAGGGGCATGTAATGGAGGAAATACTCGTTTGAAACTTGAAACTGAAAAAGCAAAAGAATTGGTGGAACAAAAAAGCAGCGAGGTTGTTAACATTCGAGAGGAGGAGATGAAAAAGAGGAAAGTGAGAGTGTGGTGGAGGTGAATGAACTGACTTAGTGGGTGAGAAAGTAGAGATATCTGAGGAGTCTATTGTTGAGGAAGAACACGGGGAGTTGATTTTGGTTGAGGACACACTCAGTGTGGAACCTTGTGCCGTTATTACGCATAAGCACATTAGTTACGAGGAGTTGCCTTCTCTCATTAAAGGCCGAGGTAATTCCACGTGTAGATCGTTGGTTGATGTTCCCGATGAGCATAGTGAGTGTATTGTCACTTCTGAGGTTGTAGTTGCTGTTCTTGATGGTACAGAGGTTGAGATCGTTGTTGAGAATGAGGAGGCAACCATGCTCACCATTGAACCACTTTTGAATTGTGTTGCCCTCTTTGCAGGTACATGCTCCTTTTGTTGGAGGCGTTGACAATGTTACCAAGTCGGCTGGGTCGCTTGCGCAATTAAAAGATATCTGAGCGAAGACATATTTATCATGATCCATTTTTGTGCATTGTCATCCTTTCGATTTTGTGGTTGCTGATTATTGTGTTGGTCCCCTTCGTTTGTACAAGAGGCTGGTTACTAAAGTATTCACATCTTTATTTTTCCTGGATGCACTTCACTATGAAGGCCTACTCACATATGTTCGGCCACGCTTGCTATTCGATCCAGGTGGATTCGAGGACGAATCCTTTCGAACTGGGAGGGAATGATGTGATCCGGTTCATGCTCGGAGGATACCATCATTCGTGCTATTTATGAATATTATTTAATTAATTAGGAGTTGGTTTTATTTTATATTGGATTTTCAGCACTTTATTTATTTATTCTTTTATTAGCCAATAGGAACATTTCGTTTCTGGCCAATAGGAAGTAGGCGCATTTTTCATAGTGGGCATTTATCCTACATTGCTTTTTAGCTTCTAGTTCTTTTGGTTGTAAGCCTATATAAGGCAAACACTAGCTTTTCATTTGACACAATTATGATGATATAGATTTGGCTTCTTAGCTTTTATTAAAGTCTTCTTGACTTTGATTTATCACTTGCGAGTGAGTGTTCTCTTCGTTGTTGGGAATCACAAAAATCACATGCGTGTGAGAGTTCTCTTCGTAGTAGAGGATTCAACCCTTCGAGAATTTACCAGCACTGTGAGCAATTGTTGGGCGTTCTCTTCCTACGATTTAGTTGGATTACTAGGTCTAGGATCATTAGCTCGTCATTGTTCCCCTTAGTTACTTCCTAGGCAAAACATCGGATCTGATTCCAACCGGAATCACATCAGATGACTTGATGCTTGGACCTAAATAGAGTTAATGTAACTCTAGTCATGTTTATGTTCTTATTAAATCACCTGAATCTGTCAGGCCTAGTGGGATTAATTGGAACTATAGGAAAATGGACAAATGAATGGAGAAAGTATGGACTTTTTAAGCAAAGCTAGTGGAATACGGATTCCCAATAGCAATGCTTGAAGCCATTCAACCAAAAGGTTTTATAGCAAAAGGTCAAACACAGAATGTATGCATATTACTTAGATCCAATCAAGGATTACAAGCAAACCTCGGGGTCATGCAACCGCGGGCTTGATATGATTGAACACCATGGTTTTGACCGACAGATTGAGTGTCTTGTGTTGACAGGAGGATCAATAATGTTAAAGTGGACATTGTAGTGTTATTCTTAGATATCATTGTATGCATTAAGAATGATGTACGTATAGTATATGAAGTAGAAGGTTGACTAGCCAAGCTGTGCCAAATACTAAATTTGGGAAGGCGAACAATGTTCTTTAAATTTGAATAGTTTGAATTCACAAGAATAAGTTGTTGGTGTTATCCTGAGTATCTTATACTGATAAGATATTCCAAGATATCCCGAATATCTTGTTGTGCCAACCTTACGTGGAATAGTTATCTACACACGTCAGTGTTGACGACACATGATATGAACAATAAGGGATACATGCTCTATATGGTAGAGACAGTCAAATCATACTAATAAATGATTGGATCATTGAATGAACAGTAAAGAATTTACTTAGCCTGAAACGTGACGGTAAGACTTGTCGCATTTGTTTTAGAGCAAGTGGGAAATTGTTGTGGAATGTGGAGTGCTCTAAAATCGATCCATATTGCCTTTACGGGCAAGTGGGAGATTGTTAGACATGGTGTCTGAAAATAAATATTGTATTGCTTTTAATTAAATAAAACAACATTTGTTATTAATCCTTATATTTGTATATTTGTATATGTTTAAATGTACATCACAGAAAATCGCAAAGGGTTCATAATGTGACTGTGGAAATATTAATATTACTATTAATATTACTCAGCAGACTCTGCTGAGCCTTATTAATATTACTCAGCAGACTCTGCTGAGCCTCAGGATTTCGTGCATAATATTTTGTACACCTTATTTAATTGTAAAAGACATATTAATTGTGATTCATATAAACAATTAATATGTCAAACTCTAGTTTACTTTATGTCATAGACATAACTTTTACTTTTTACTTTTGCATGCTTGCCGCCCACATCTACATACTCAAGTGGCGCCCAAGCTAGCTAGCTAGTCTCTATCTCAATTGTATCTATTTATACATCTTTTTACTCAATGAATAAACTAAGTTGAAGTTTACTCTTGTGTTTATCACATTCTCAAACTCTCTTCATGGTATCGAGAGATATCTGAGTTCTAAAATCCATTTGCAAAACTCGATTCTTTTTGTAAAAATGTCAACATTATCTCGAAGTTTCATCTTCTTCATGAGACTCACAAATTGCCTCACAGATCGGGATAATCGAACACTCTTCTTTTACAAATCATAAACTTGATGGTAACAATTACTTGCTATGGTCAAGGTCTATGAAAATGTATATCTCCGGCCAGGGCAAGATGGGATATCTGTGCTGTTCCAAACTCGCCTCACGAACCGACCCCAAGTTTGAAGCATGGGACACGAAAATAACCAAGTCATGACCATCCTCACGAGGTCTATGACAAAAGAGATCGATGAGAACTTCATGATGTATGACACTCGCTAAGGAAATGCAGGACAATGCCGAGACCTTTACTCAAAAAGGACAATACATCTGAAGTCTATGAACTCAAGCTCAGATTCAAAATTGCAGACAAGGGGATATGTCTTGGTAACTCAATACTTTAATCAACTATCTAAGGCATGGCAACACCTAGATTTGTTGGAAACTCACCCTGGAATGATGTTAAAGATGCTGCACTCTTTAAAGACATTATCGAGAAAAGAGAGTATTCAAATTCCTTCTTGGATCGAATCTACTCTTGATGATGTCGAGGTAGAATTCTTGCTACTAAACCTCTTCCAAATCTAAAATCCATGTTTGCTTGAGGTCAAACATGAGGAAAGCGAGGAGGAAAGTGATGTTTCTTTGAACTCCCTCTGTGACAACCCTATCAAGGTACTTGCCTCTGTGAAGGTTAATGAGACTTACAGGAAAGCCTACGGAGAAAGCTGGAAAGTGGTTCGTGATCACTGCAAACGCACAAATCACACCAAGGACAATTGTTGGAAGCTACATGGCAAACCTAACCCCTCTAAAACCTCAAAACCAACCAGGGAAAGTCAAGGCAAACTTGTCAGTGAAGAGGAGAATGACAGTAAGCTGAATGCTCAGTTTGCTGCCTTTAAAGCCTTTATTGCTCAGCAGCAGGAAGGTAGCTCCCCTACTGAAATGGCCACTCATGCTAAAACAGGTATATTTTACTCACCTCTTAGTAATGAGACTTGGATTGTTGATTCTGGGGCGTCTTCCCATATGACTGGTAATAAAAACCTTATTACCCAATATATGCCATGCAACCAAATTCACAGAATTAAGACTGCTGATGGTTCTGTTTCTTATGCAAAAGGTGTTGGAAAGGTTAAACTTACTAATCAGATATATCTACTGCAGAATGTCCTGCTTTGTACCAAAGTTAGATCAGAACCTTATATCTCACAAGAAACTCACTAAAGATCTGAATTGGACTGTTGTTTTTAATAAGAATCAGTGCATATTCCAGGATCTTTCTTCTCAGGAAGTGATTGGGCAAGCTAAACCCTACTCAGGACTGTTTGTGATCAACCCTGCTGAAGACAAAAGACTGAAGACAGAATCTGCCTCAGCAGCCTGCACTCAAAACCTAGACAATATCATGTTATGGCATTATAGACTAGGACATCCAAGTTTTGGTTATTTAAAGTCTTTAATCCCTGAATTATTTAAAGGATGTAATCTTAATGATCTTCAATGTGATATTTGTCAATTTGCTAAACTCACCAAATCTGTATGCTAAGTTACCTCACTTGCCCTCTTCCCTTTCACCTTAATTCACAAAGTGATGTATGGGGACCCTCAAGAGTGAAAAGTATAACAGAAAAAGGTGGTTTGTAACCTTCATTGATGATCATACCGAGAAACACTTGGTCGTTCTTAATGAAAGACAAATCAAGTTGGACCTATCTTCCAAGAATTCTATCACATGGTCTCCACCCAATTTGATACTAAGATCAAGATCTTAAAGACTGATAATGCTCTGGAATACTATGAGTCTAACCTCAGTAACTTCTTGACAAACAGAGGAATTGTTCATATCAGTAGTTGTGTGGAAACACCTCAACAAAATGGGGTTGCTGAAAGAAAGAATAGGCATCTGCTGAAATGGCCGAGATCAATTATGTTCACTACACATGTTCCTAAATACATGTGGGGTGAAGCTATATTGATCGCAACATATTTAATCAATGAGACTTCCAAAGAGAGTGTTAGGTTTCAAAACTCCTCTCCAAACCCTGCCACCACACTCTCGCTCTCTCTCATCTTATTACCCAATTGCCTCCAAAGATCTTTGGTTGTACTGTGTTTGTTTATATCCATGCTCAACACGTATAAGTAAGCTTGATCCTAAAGCTCATAAGTGCATTTTCCTTGGATATGCACAGATGAGAAAGGTTACAAGTGTTACTCTCCTACTGAAAAGAAATTTTACAATTCTATGGATGTGAAATTCTTTGAAAGGACTCCATATTACAAACAAACCTCTCGAGCAAGTCACCGATGGAAACTCGATTGAGATTGAACTAAGTCCGTTCCTCAAAGAAACCATTTACCCTCGCAGAGTCCTAACCTCAGCAGACTCATAACCTTCAAAGATCCTGCGGATACTCACATTCTCGCCCCTCGCGTCACGTCTGGCGACCGAGAATCTGGCCGACCCAGAGCCTCGCCGAACTGAAACCTCAAAGAACCTCTCGAACCAGTCTGCTGGACCTCGCCTCTTCAATCTCGGCCAGCTCATCAAGTGGATGATGACTCTATTGCTCTAAGGAAAGGGGAGATCATGCACCGATCATTCTATTCATACTTATTTATCTTATGATCGCTTGTCTCTGTGCTTTGCCATGTTTACACAGAGGACTGGACTCTCACTCTATCCCTAGAAATATTCGGAGGCCCTTCAAAATGATAAGTGGAAGGTCTTTTAAAACAGAGATGACTCGCTCTCTGGATAATCATACTTGGGATCTCACAACTCTTCCCAAAGGCAAGAAAACAATTAGGCTGCAGATGGTTATTCACTATCAAATACAATGCGATGGTAAAATTGACAAGTATAAAGCCGATTGGTAGCAAGGGATTCACTCAAACTTATGGCATTGACTATAAGGAAACTTTTGCACCAAGAGCAAAGCTCAACACTTTGTCGAGTATCGATTTCCCTAGTTGTCCAACTTGATAGCCTCTTCACCAATTGGACATCAAAAATGCCTTTCTAAATGGGGACCTCACCGAGGAGGTTTATATGATTGCACCCCTGGTTTTATCAATCCTCATACTCAAGGCAAGGTGTGCAAAGCGAGGAAATCTCTATATGGCTCAAGCAATCACCAAGGGCATGGTTTGGAAAACTCACTACTGTGGTTAAAGTCATTGGATATCATCAATACAACTCGATCACACCATGTTTGTCAAGACAACCAACCGGAGGAGGTCCATTCTAATTGTATATGTGGATGATATCATCCTTACTGGAGATGACTCTCACCGAGATCCGTAACTTGAAGACTCTCTTGGCAAAGGTGTTCCAAGTTAAAGATCCGGCTACCTCAAGTACTTTCTTGGTATGGAAGTAGCTAGAAACACCAATGGCATTTCGGTCTCCCAAAGGAAGTATGTCTGGACCTCACTGAAGAAATCGGCATGATGGGATGCAAACCTTCTATATCTCCAGTAGACCCTACCATACCTCATCGCATGGTGACATTCTTTGTCGAGAAAGAACAATATCAAAGGCTTGTAGGCAAACTCATATACCTTTCTCACACAAGACCTGATATTGCATATGGGGTCAGTCTGGTCAGTCAATTCATGCATTGCCCTACTGAGCAACATTGGGATGCAGTGAATAGGATACTGAGGTATTTAAGGCCAAGGCCTGCACTTCACCAAGTCTACTGATAGATCAATCAAAGTCTGCACTGATGTCTTGATTGGGCTGGATGTCACATTGACAGGAGGTCTACCACGGGCTATTGCTCATATATATGGGGAACACAGTTACTTGGAGGAGCAAGAAACAACCTACTGTGTCAAGAAGCAGTGCTGAAGCTGAACTAAGGGCACTTGTACTTGGCATTTGTGAAGCTCTATGGCTAAAAAGGGTGCTCGATCGAACTTCAAAGAATCAGTATCAAGAACCTATCACACTCTGTTGTGATAATAATTCACTTTATGCATGGCGAAAGATCCAGTCCATCATGATAAAACCAAGCATGTGGACATTGTGATTACTTTCTACGAAGGAGAAGATTGATGCCAAGATTATTCAACTCCAAAGATGTTCCTCAAAGAGATCGTAATGCGATATTCTTACCAAGGCTATTCCACCTCTTATGTTCGGTGAGACTAAGTAGCAAACTTGGTTGCATCAACATATCTGACCCGATTTGAGGGGTGTGGAAATATTAATATTACTCAACAGAGACTCTGTGAGCCTTATTAATATTACTATTAATATTACTCAAAGAGACTCTGCTGAGCCTCGAGATTTCGTGCATAATATTTTGTACACCTTATTTAATTGTAAAAGACATATTAATTGTGATTCATATAAACAATTAATATGTCAAACTCTAGTTTACTTTATGTCATAGACATAACTTTTACTTTTACTTTTTGCATGCTTGCCGCCCACATCTACATACTCAAGTGGCCGCCCAAGCTAGCTAGCTAGTCTCTCTATCTCAATTGTATCTATTTATACATCTTTTTACTCAATGAATAAACTAAGTTGAAGTTTACTCTTGTGTTTATCACATTCTCAAACTCTCTTCAGTGACTATAATACTCAGTGCATAAGAGTTATGTATAAGAGGATTGAGTTTATGGTGATACTCTTTAAATGTTAATTCCGTGGTGAAATTATTTGAAGTTCGGGATCTTTCAATTAAAATAGAAAATTGTTTTTTATATTGTAAGTGAGTTTGTGCGCATGATTGTGCGTTGACTATGGAAAATTGTTTTCCAATTAGTCATGTGTATAAGTTATTATAAATTTGAAGTTTTTATTATTTATTTGATAAATAATAAAAATATATTAATAGTAATTAGTTTTCTTTTTTTTTTAAAAAAGAAAATTGATTTGAGATAAACTCTTAATTATATTATAGTTAGGTTTGACCTAATATTTACAACATAAATTAGAAGAGTTGGGCATCTCAAATACACACAATAGAAAAACCAACTTGTTTATTTGTTTTAGTCGCATATTGTACTTTAACATAGGAGGAAAAATCGGTGCTTCATGAATGGAGATATATGCATATTCAAGCAATTCAAGAACCCGTCTTCGTGGGAGATACAATCTGGAAGATCTTGGCATATACATAGTTCTTCAAGATTGGTAACGATTTCTAATCTTCTTTTGCATAGTAGATTAATTAAATTTAATTCATGATAAACGTTTTTCCTTATTTAACGGATTTTGAATCCGATTCTGCTACGTGATTCAATATGATTGAATCTTTGATGATCCGATCCGGATCCAAATTTCCAACAAAAATGTCTTGTTAACTCGTGTTAGCCCTTTTTGACTGATGGGAGTCAACTTTACGTGACTCCGGTGCATTAATTACCCCCGTTTACCACACTTTCAGCACATTTTTGGGTGGATTAGACCGCTTTCGGGGTGTTATCGTGAGTTTATGGCACGGGGAGTCAATCCGTTGCTCTGATGGATTATTACCCCTTTTTAGTGATATTGATCCCATTCCCGAGCACTTTTACCCTCCGGAATTGTTTGTATGTTTTTGGTCATGTGTGATGTTATAGGGTATAAATGTCTCGAGGACCCGGAAGGCGATGATTTATGGTAAGAAGCATAACCGAGGCAAGAGAAGAGATCAAAGGAGGAAAAAGTGGAGTTTTGGGGCAACAGGGATCCAAACGCACGTTTGAACCCCTCAAACGTGCGTTCAAAGAGGCAAAAGTTGATACAGAGTTGAACCCCTCCAAACGCACGTTCAAAACCATCCTAAACGTGCGTTCAAAGTCCACCAAATGCACGTTCGACCCATCCTAAACGTGCGTTCAAGATGCAGAACATTCAAGCCCCGCCCGAAACGGCGGCGCAGCGCGACGTTCGACCCATTCCAAACGTGCGTTTGAAGAAGCCAAACGCCAGTTCCAGCTCTCCAAACGTGCATTTGGACCAGTTTTCTGCAGATTTTTTTTTCCCAACTATAAATACCCCCCTTAGACTATTTCTTGGAAAAGAATTACTTTCTTAGCAAAACTCTACCCCTTTCTTAGCTCGATTTTTGTAATAGCTTAGAATACTTTATCTTAGTGTACATCAACATTATCTTAGCTTAATCTTTCCATTTCTTAGCTCGATTTCCATTCCAAACACTAAGAGACCACCTTTTAATTACTTCTCTATTTTGTACTTTTTGGATCCAATCTCAATTTACGCAAATTAATGGTAATTTTCTCCTTTCCTTTGCTTGTTATGACTCTTATTTATCAGTATTGTGTATGTTCTAACTAGTGTAATGAGTAGCTAAGTCCTTTTCATAGTCGAATCATGTGAAATTTAGTGAAATCACCCTTTGGGTGATGAAATTGGGAGTGGGTAGTGCTTTTTATTGTTGTATCTTGCATGTTTCACGTCTTAGAACTTGATATAACGGATTTGGGCTAGATTGATCACCTAGGTCAAAATCACACACATCACTCTTGAGAGTTGTTCAGATGGAGGGGTGTGGGAAAAGGGTTTTAAGATCATTGCATATAGTGAGGTCACTCGTTTTAACGTTTAAGCGGCTCTAGTGCATAACATGTCTTGTTAGTGGGTCTCCTTTCGGGAAGGGTAGTTAGCATGACATAAGGTGTTAGGAGAGAGTTGTTCAGACCTTAGCACCGGGATTAAGAGTTTGCACCCGTGAGATTGAATGCAAGAGTTCGTTCGATTATTGCACACTCCCGGTTTTGTCATTCCTTGGGGTGAAACTAGCTACTTTGATCATGGTTCGGCTATGTCTCTTAATCTATTTCTAAAACCTAATAGTTTAATCTTCTTTCTCTCTTTCTCTAGCTTTAAACTCGTCAGTAGGAATCACTTTAGAGTCGTTGTAGTTAAAAATACTTTGAAAAGATTGTTCATCTAGACTAAGCATTACGTTCACTTTGGTACTTGCAAACACGATTCCTTTGGGTTCGACCTCGTACTCCTGTAGCTATTCTAGCAATCGACCCGGTACACTACCGGTTAGAGAGTTAGTTTACCCACGGTTTCGAGTCTTTATAAATTGGTTTTGTTGGGGTGAAATTTAGCTCAATCAAAATGGCGCCGTTGCCGGGGAATTGTGTGCTATTTGTGATATCTTGCAAGTGAACCGAAGGCTTGGGCCTAGGTTTTATTTTACTGTTTTCGTGTTGTTTGCTTTTTTGTAGTGCATGACCCGAAGATCTCAAACACCACTCGAACCCTACATAGACGGAATTGAGGCTTACGCAAGGCGTAGAAATAGTCAAAGAAGAAGAGGTCGTCAAGTAGAGGAGTCAAATCCGGTCTTTGAAGAGAATAGTTTGGGTGAGTTGGGAGAAGGATCCGACATGGCACAAAACGGTGGACAAGGCTTGGAAGGAAATTTGGGGAATAACAATGGAGTCCCGAATCAAAACCCGCCTCTTGTCAACAACAATGCACAAGGGGGTGGGAATGGACAAGGAAATAACTTTGAGAATGTGAACGGGCAAATGCCACATAATGGTCAACATGGGGGCCAAGGAAATCAAATGGATCCCCTTGTTATGCAACAGTTCAATGCATGGATGTTGAACCAATTTCTACAAAACCAAAATCAAGCTCACAATCAAGGTGCAAATGCGATGCCTAATTGGTTTAATGGTCAACAAGAGCAGAATCAAGGCGGTTTGACTTGTAGAGACTTTGTGATGGCTCCCACGGCAATCATGGGGCATAGTCCAATTCGAATGCCACTGGTAGCCGCCAATAATTTGGAATTGAATAGAAATATCATACATTTGTTGGGAGACAATGCTATATTCAAGGGGACCGCCATGGAAAATCCTCATATGTTCATCGATCATTTCCTACAAATTGTGCACATTACCAAGATCAATGGAGTGAGTGAAGAAAAGCTTAAACTTATGCTTTTCCCGTTCGCCTTGAAGGAACAAGCCAAGACATGGTATGACTCATTGGCTCATGATTCTTTGCACACTTGGGAGGACGTGGTTATGACATTTCTATTCAAGTATTACCCACAATCAAAGACATTGGACATGAAAGAGGCTATTATCTTGTTTAATGCCTATGAAGGAGAAGAATTGTATGAGTCCTGGGATAGATTTAAAGTGTTATTGAGAGAGTGCCCGGGGCACGGCTTGCGACCTTTTGAGGTAGTTCATGCATTTTTCCGAGGGTTGGAGCCGGTGCACCAAGGGACCTTGCATGCTTCGTGTAATGGGGATATTATGAGGATGGTACCGGAGGTGGCTATGAATCAAATCGAGAAAATTGCCGAGACCTCAAAGCAATATGTGTCTTCAAGTAGAAAAGGGCCAAGGAGTAAAAAGCCGGGATTGGTTGAAGTAAAGGAAGTGGAGACAAATGAGCAATGTCAAGCTAAGATGCAAACGATGGAGCAAAGGTTGGAGAACCTTGAAAGAGAAAATGAAAAGGCAAGGCTTTGCCAAATATGTGGAGGCCAACATTCGGCTAAGGCATATCCACGATCCTCAATGCAAGGACAAGCTAGTTTTTTGTCACAAGATAGTCCAACCGATCTAGCCAAGAAAATGATGAACATGTATGCCATAGGGCAACTGAGTGCGGGGCACTTGGGCTACAATCCGGTTACGAATCAATTTCAAAGCGCCGAGCAAGGCCAACAAAACGAGCAACCGGTTGTGGATAATTCTCAATGTTATGAGGTGAATTATGTGGGGCAAAGTCAAGATGGTAATTATGATCAACAAAGTGATGGTTCTTGGAGAAATAATAATCAAGGTTGGTATCAAAACCATCAAGGGCAGAATTGGAACCGGTATTTTGACCAAGGCCCGACCCAAGCTTATAGGCAAAATCAAAGTTCATTTTATCAAGCGCCTAACCAACAAGCCCAATACTATCCTCAACAATCTCAACATCAACAACAAGGGGGTACCTACCAAGCAACTCCTCCACCACTAGCTCCCATTCCTCAAAAGAATGCAACCGATGTCATATTGGAGCAAATGAACAAAAACTTTGCGGAGATAAAGAAGGACATGGTTGAGATGAACTACAAACATGGGTCCGCCATAAAAAATCTTGAGACTCAATTTGGTCAAGTGGTGGAACATGTACAGTTGAAGGGCGGCTTACCGAGTAACACCGAGAAGAATCCGAGAAATGTAAGCGCCATTTTAACTCGAAGTGGTAAAGTGTTAAGGACTAGTGGTGAGAAGAAAGACCTATGGGAAGACAAAGCTAGAAAAGCTCCTATTGAGACCGAAGCGGGGGCCATGGATGGCGATATTGATGGGATTGAAGATGATGAAGATCATGGAGAGTATGTCAAGAAAAGGGAAGTTGAGAGGAAAGAAAGCGCAAGCTAGGGGAGACTATGTGGTGATTGATGTGAAAGAGGAGGAACCAACTAGAAGAGAAGGAAAGAGCCAATGAACCGAGAGCTGTCTTCCCACGCACCAAAGGTAAGAAAGGTATGATCGCTCCTCCTCCTAAAGATTTTGATTTGAGTACTCTCCTTATCCACCTAAAGGTCATAGACAAAGCCGTTTGAACCAAGCTCGAACTGTTTCATTGAAATTTTGCGTAAAATTGACTTGACCATTCCTTTCTTGAAGCACTTGCAAACATGCCTCGCTTATTGTAAAGTCTTAAAAGGCTTGTTAAATGATAAGAGTAAAATGGAAGGTTTGGTATGTTTGAATGAAGAGTGTTCGGCGATTTTGATAGTAAGATACCCCGAAAATGAGAGATCGAGGTGGGTTCACCATCCCTATTACTATTGGCGATCTCTGTGATTGAAAATGTGTTGTGTGACCTAGAGCTTCAGAGCTTAATGCCTAGGGCCTTGTATGAAAAGTTAGGGTTGGGTGAGCTAGAACCCACGGGGATGACCTTGCAAATGGCGGATAGGTCGGTTAGGACACCTATGGGGGTAGCGGAGGATGTTCTTGTGCAAATAGATAAATTTACCTTTCCTGTAGATTTTGTCGTCTTGGACATGGCGATGGATTCTAAGACTTCGGTTTTGCTTGGTCATCCTTTCTTGACTACGAGTGATGCTAGCATAGATGTGAAGAGTGGTGATATTACTTTTCATGTGGGTAAGGAGAGTGTGACATTGAATGTTTATAAGTCTAAATCTCTTGCTTGTCATTCTGTCGAATCTACTTTTGCTTGTGTTGTTGCTACCACTAACCCACAGGTTGATAAGGAGTTAACTGTAGAAGACAAGGTGGATGCACAAAAGGTCGTTGATGGAGTGAAGATCAAGACCAAGGATAAACCGGGATCGCCCGTCTCACCATCATTGGCTCATCCGGACATAAGCCACTCGTCATAGACCCGTGAATTGGATTTAAAGTCAAGTTGAAGAAAAAGGGAACCCTAAGCAATGTGCACCTTAAAGAGAAACCGGAGCGGGAACCAGAAAAGAAAATATTGAGTGTTTGGCAAGAGGTAACTTCACGAGCTAGAAGAGGTACCCCATGTGTTACCTCTACCCCTTTAAAAACCCCTCGCGGTGTCTCTCATGAATATACTTATAATTGATATGCTATGTGTTTGGTTGCTTTGTGATGCTTTGTGGTTCCGGTCGTTGTTTTGAGTCTTTTGTGGTATGAGTCTGTTAGGTACCATTAAGTCGATGCTAACGACGTTAAACAAAGCACTTCTACCTTTTCTCGCCTGTGCCAGTAGTATAACTTTGGAAAAATTGGCACCGTGTAAGTCATCTTGTCGAGCCAACGACGTAAAACAAAGGCGCTTGGGGGAGGCAACCCACCTTTTTGGTAGTAATAATGTGTTTGGAGTGGTCTTTGGGTGCAAGAGGGGAGAGTGTTGTCTTAAAATAGAGGTTGGGGTGAGAATTTCTTTTTGGTTCGGCTCTCGTACGTAGACGGGGATATTTTTATGTGAGCCTCTGTGGGCTTTATTTTATGCATGGATGCTCATGTTTCTTTTGATTATCTTTACATCCAGTCGCGATTCCGTCTAGTATGCTTGATATGCTTGAGTCGTTATTTGTGGCATGTCTTCTATTTTTATATATCTACGTATCTATCACCATCTTTTGGCACGTGGACTTTTCCCGTGCATGTGTTTGCCTTGGTTTTTGTTTCTATGGTTTTAGATACTCGAGATGGAGCTTACTAGAAGATGTCACGTGGGCTACTATTGCGCCTTTCTGCTTGGTTTTGGTCAAACAGCTAAGTCTTTTACTCTTTTTATCTCTCACACACTGAGGACAGTGTTTCGTTTAAGTGTGGGGTGGGAGACTTAGCCGTTTTCTTGGTTTCGTTGTTAAATGTGCTTAATTTGTGGTATGCTTAGCCTATGACCGGGCTCGAGTCGATTTTTGTGTAATTTTTAAAAATTTTCAAGGGTTGTCAACACCGTGTTGTGTGTGTTATTTTCATATTCGAGTGGTGGCCACCTTAGTAGGGCCCCAAATGTGTACACTGCGGTTTGATATTATCTTGAGAATGGAGTTTATTAATTTCACGTAAGCTACACTTTGTGCATAATTTGATTGCTACCACCTCTTATACCACTAGTCTCGAGACGAAATAGAGGGTTCACCTAAGTAGGACACGGGATGACGGTCCTGGCGTCTCTTTGACCCTACCAAAGCCAAATAAGCCTGATCCCCAACATTAGACCTTCGTAGCCCCTCTCAGCCTTGATAGAATGGTCTGACCACCATTCGTTTTATAGCCGTTTTGTTACTTAGTCAGAAACCTACCCTGAGCCGTAATTTTGGTCACATTCCCTTCGTTCATACCCTACGAGTGGACTTAGTCTTTTGTTAGGCCACACTTGCCAAGGCAAGTGTGGGGTGGGGGAAATGATGTTTTGATGGGTTGGTGTTTCCTTGTTTGGAGCTATAAGGAGAAGAGGAGCTCGTTTGGGCCTAGTGTTTGGGTTTGGCCCAAAAAGAAAAGAAAAATCTGTGAAATTCTTCATTCTTTGCTTTAAAAAAAAATGAGAACTCAATCAATCAAAGTTCAAAATAAATTAGAAAGTTCTCAATGAATAAGAGTTTGGAGTTTATAAAATAAAGGGTTGGAATCAAAGTGATGAGCTCAAAAGTTATCTTTATGATGTTGGAGTTGGGATAGTGAGATAGGTGCTAATGTATTAGATCTCGCCTCATAACACTTGAAACATAGTTGAGTGTGGCAATGAGTTCGGGTATGTTAGTATCCTATGGTTCCCAAAGTGTTCAATTAAATCAAAAAGGAGTTTGGGAGGTTTGTATGGTAGAGATAAGGTGGTGCACTTGTTGATTAGGTTCACTCGTACTTCTTTTTCTCCAGTTTCCAAAATATCCTTTTCGATTAACCGGAATTACCCTAGCCTAACGTTATAACCCTTCAAGTCCTACCCGATCGTGTCCAAACTTAGTAACCTTGATTAGTGGAGAGACTAGTGAGTATGAAACAGTTGGTAGGCTTTTGGTCGGGATTCAAGCCCCGGCAATCTTTTTGAGCACTTGGTTCTTAGCTTGGCACCACACACACTCTATTTTCTTGATAATGTTATACCGGTGTGTGTATGTTCATGTTTCTTACTTTGTGGTTACCTCGAGAGTGTGAGTAGTAGCACCTACATCACAACGTTGAATCCCTTGGTTGGTTTTAAAATGCCTAATTTACTCGAGGGCGAGCAAAGGCTAAGTGTGGGGTGGTTGATGGGAGTCAACTTTACGTGACTCCGGTGCATTAATTACCCCCGTTTACCACACTTTCAGCACATTTTTGGGTGGATTAGACCGCTTTCGGGGTGTTATCGTGAGTTTATGGCACGGGGAGTCAATCCGTTGCTCTGATGGATTATTACCCCTTTTTAGTTGATATTGATCCCATTCCCGAGCACTTTTACCCTCCGGAATTGTTTGTATGTTTTTGGTCATGTGTGATGTTATAGGGTATTAATGTCTCGAGGACCCGGAAGGCGATGATTTATGGTAAGAAGCATAACCGAGGCAAGAGAAAAGATCAAAGGAGGAAAAAGTGGATTTTTGGGGCAACAGGGATCCAAACGCACGTTTGAACCCCTCAAGCGTCGCTCAAAGAGGCAAAAGTTGATCTGAGTTGAACCCTCCAAACGCACGTTCAAAACCATCCTAAACGTGCGTTCAAAGTCCACCAAACACACGTTCGACCCATCCTAAACGTGCGTTCAAGATGAAGAACATTCAAGCCCCTGCCCAGAAACGAAGCACAACGCACGTTCGACCCATTCCAAACGTGCTTTTGAAGAAGCCAAACACCAGTTCCAGCTCTCCAAACGTGCGTTTGGACCAGTTTTCTACAGATTTTTTTTCCCAACTATAAATACCCCCCTTAGACTATTTCTTGGAAAATAATTACTTTCTTAGCAAAACTCTACCCTTTTCTTAGCTCGATTTTTGTAATAGTTTAGAATACTTTATCTTAGTGTACATCAACATTATCTTAGCTTAATCTTTCCATTTCTTAGCTCAGATTTCCATTGCAAACACTAAGAGACCACCTTTTAATTACTTCTCTATTTTGTACTTTTTGGATCCAATCTCGAATTTCTGCAAATTAATGGTAATTTTCTCCTTTCCTTTGCTTGTTATGACTCTTATTTACTGTATTGTGTATGTTCTAACTAGTGTAATGAGTAGCTAAGTCCTTTTCATAATCGAATCATGTGAAATTTAGTGAAATCACCCTTTGGGTGATGAAATTGGGAGTGGGTAGTGCTTTTTATTGTTGTATCTTGCATGTTTCACGTCTTAGAACTTGATATAACGGATTTGGGCTAGATTGATCACCTAGGTCAAAATCACACACATCACTCTTGAGAGTTGTTCAGATGGAGGGGTGTGGGAAAAGGGTTCTAAGATCATTGCATATAGTGAGGTCACTCGTTTTAACGTTTAAGCGGCTCTAGTGCATAAAATGTCTTGTTAGTGGGTCTCCTTTCGGGAAGGGTAGTTAGCATGACATAAGGTGTTAGGAGAGAGTTGTTCAGACCTTAGCACCGGGATTAGGAGTTTGCACCCGTGAGATTGAATGCAAGAGTTCGTTCGATTATTGCACACTCCCGGTTTTGTCATTCCTTGGGGTGAAACTAGCTACTTTGATCATGGTTCGGCTATGTCCCTTAATCTATTTCTAAAACCTAATAGTTTAATCTTCTTTCTCTCTTTCTCTAGCTTTAAACTCGTCAGTAGGAATCACTTTAGAGTCGTTGTAGTTAAAAATACTTTGAAAAGATTGTTCATCTAGACTAAGCATTACGTTCACTTTGGTACTTGCAAACACGATTCCTTTGGGTTCGACCTCGTACTCCTGTAGCTATTCTAGCAATCGACCCGGTACACTGCCGGTTAGAGAGTTAGTTTACCCACGGTTTCGAGTCTTTATAAATTGTTTTTGTTGGGGTGAAATTTAGCTCAATCATTGACCAAGTGAGGACGGCAGTCTAAGCAGTTGACCGGACCATTTATGGCTCATTTAGCGCTACCAAGAACAGGTCTGGGGGCGTTATGGAATGGTAGCAGAGCCGAATATAAGACGGTGTAAGGATGACCTCTAGTTACCTGTGTTAGGGACGATCTAGGTACCGTCATGGCCGCCCTGGCCAGGAAGCCAGTCCCTTATAACAGGGGGAGAATGTAAAGTCCCACATCGGTAAAGTAGTAGAATGCTCACCACCATATAAGTGTGAGACATAAAATGTCTTGTCACCTCGGGTAGTCCATTTAGACCAAGCGAGGACATCGGTCTAAGCAGTTGACTAGACCATTTATGACTCATTTAGCGCTACCAGGCACAAGTCTGAGGGCGTTACAGTAAATGTTCTTGATCCTTAAGCCCAAGAGAAAATGCCGGACATGCAATGGTGAATAGATCTAGAAGTTGAAACTGTGAGGGAACAGACAATGGTTTGATGATGCCGGCAAAATATTTTTCATGCACAATGTGACAATCAATTTTGGTGTGTTTCGTTCGTTCATGAAACATCGGATTCTCTGTGATGTACATTGCACTGTCCTTGTCACAAAACAGGGGTACATGTTTGGTGTGTTTGAACCCCGGATCTTCTAATAGGTAGAGTAACCATTTAATCACAAGTTGCCATCGCCATAGGTCGCTACACAGCCTCAGAAGGTCTCTTGGACACCGTTGTTTACTTCTTGGACTCCATGAAATGAGTTCTTTGTGACACCGGAAAAGTGTAGGAGAAAACATGAGGTAACACAAGGCACCACTCAATACTCACAACTCTAGGGAATCCGCCAAGAGTTTAGGACAAGATAAAAGAAGATGACATATTGTAAACAAGCTTAAGAGGTTAATATAATTTTCTATTGATTGTCATCTATTTTGCCTTTGGTACATCACATATCTATACTACAATAATGGAAACTTCAAGACTACAAGCATTTAAGTATTGTTCATGAAATTAGATATTCTATGTGCCTTTTCACAACATCTAGGAAGTCTCCACATATTCCAATGGTGCAAATTACAAACATACATTAATATATCTAATAAGTATACATGTATTTGGAAAAAGATTCATAAAAACACTAAGAGTTGGTTCATCTAGCCAAATTTCTGCTATCATGTAATTATGTCACTCTTTAATAAATTGACCATAACTTACTGTAGGAATATTATTTTGTACACCGTTTTTTGCATTGGAAACTATCTTGAAGTGCTTTCCAACGGTATATGGCTTGCATAGTAATTGGTAACCAATGTGAGTAGATAGTTTTGGGAAGTTGTCTTGATACACAAAATTTTCGCGTGTCACTTTGCCCAGAAAAACGCAGTAACCTATGACAACAGGACGGGTCTCAACACATCCTGCCTAGTCAAAGTCAGATAAGCCGTCAGCTGAAAACTGTTTGAGGCTGGAAAAAATATACCCTGACATGGTGTGGCTTTCAAATACATTGTTTTAGTGAACTCATCTCCATTAAAATGTCTGATAGTATGAAAGCATCAACACTTGCAAATCTTTTTGCAAGATTCTTCCACACAGCTTCAGCACTCTTCAAATACATGAAACTTTTTGAAATTGTATCCTCAACTGAATTCAAGATCAATGTTCTGACCATTGTGTCACATTGCCTTCAAACTTTGAAATCAGCTGAACCTACAACTGGCTTTTTGATGGAACCTTCAACAACACCGAACTCGTTCTTTGAAATCAGCACCATCTTTATGAACATCTTCCATGGATGATAATTGTTGCCATTCATCAATGGTTGTACCAATACTATGAATGATTCTTATTGAGATGAACATAAAAGGGGCTATAGGGACTCGATTCTTGATTCTTAGCTACCATGGCTATCAAGAACATATCTAATCACACAAAAATAAACTATCAATAATTGATCAAGAACTTGATTCTAACTCTATAACAAAGAAGAAAAAATCACAGAAAACCCTTAAGAATCTATGATTACAACAAAATCTTGAAGAAAACCCTCATGTATCTTTTGCTAGACATCAGAGTTAGCACAATCTGAGCACAAAATGCTCCGATACTGTTATAGTATAAAAGCTTATGGGAATGCTGAGTGCACTCTGCTGATCGTATGAAGATATCGGCGACTCTTGGCGGCATGAACACCAAAGACTCTTGTGACAAAGATAAACACCAACAACTTGGCGACAAGATAAACACCAAAGAAATGGCGATTAGTTAGTTCAGTATAGAAAAAGGTTATTTTGTTGTAATCTGCTATAACCATTTGTAACTTACTCGCAACCGATTCATGAGGTGTATGATGTTATAAATACCCCATGATCAGCCACATTGTAATCAACTTGCAACTTTTACTTGATCAATAATAATTCCGCATTTTATTTCGTTTGTTTGTAATTTTACAAACTTCATCATGGTATCAGAGAAGAAATTTGAGAATTTCTAAAAGCTTTCCTGCGTTTTTTGAAGAAACTTGAGAGTGTTCTTCATCTTTTTCTGAGTTTTCAGTTTCTTGAGAGTAAACTGTTATCCTTTTTCCTGCTTTTTGATCAGTTCTTGATCGTTCTTCCACTATCATTGTTGATTTGAGAATCAATTCTGGATTTCTTCATAGCCATGACAACTAAGAAACAAGAAATAAGTCCCTCCAGTCCATTATATGTTCATCCTAATGAGAATCCTTTTCTTGTTCTTCTACAACCATTAATGAATGGAAATAACTACAATCTCTGGTAAATGTCCATGGAGATGGTGTTGATCACCAAGAACAAAATTGGCTTCGTAGATGGCATAATTGAAAGGCCAGAAGCAGATTCAGCCAACTTCCATGCATGGAGGCAATGTGATACAATGGTGAGATCATGGATCTTGAATTCTGTTGAAAACACCATTGCACAAAGTTTGATGTATTTCAAGAATGCTCATACAGTTTGGAAGAATCTTGCTGCAAGGTTTTCAAATGTTGATGCATTAAGGGTTTCAGATCTTCTTGAAGAAATGCATCTACTGAAATAGGGCACAGACTCTGTCAATCAATATTTCACAAAGTTAATGATTCTTTGGGAAGAAATCAAGACCATCAGGCCTGTTACAGTTTGCTCCTGTGATCCTCAATGTCATTGCAATGTAATCAGCAATCTGATGGATCATATGGAGGCTGAACATGTCATGAAATTCCTCAAAGGTTTAAGGGATGAATTTGAACCAATGGTCTCACAGGCAATGCTGATGGTGCCCTTTCCAGAAATTCATGATGCCTTTGCAATGACAATCAAGTTTGAGAGACAGAAGTCGTATGAGGCTAACAAGGACAGGAATCAAGATTCCATGGTGCTACTATCACAAAAGAATGGACAGGGACAAAATCATATTGTCAACAGACCTAACTCTGCTGTAAATCCCAGGCCTAAAAATCCCAAAAAGATGCAATGTAGTTTTTGTGGATTCAATGGTCATACTGAGGAGACTGGTTACAAGAAGCATGGCTTCCCCTGGTTTCAAGTCAAAAAGGGAAAATATGTTGGATCGATAATGTGCAGAATACACTCTAGAATGGGGGGTTGAATAGAGTGTAGGGAGTTTATACCACTTTTTCGATTTATGTAAAATAAACAAGTTGGAGCAACTATGATACACAATTACTAATCTGTTAAACCGGAAGCTATTTAACAAAATTATTTGATTGTGTATTTACCTAAGTGATCAATATGTTGTATGAATACTTATGCACAAATTCGATTGTAGGCAGGTTAAGTTGATTTCAATTGTCAAGCAATATTATTTCTAAACTAACACAACTCAACAAACTCATATGGAAAGATAACACAAGTAGTCAAATAAAATCTCAAATATATATATAAATTATCAACCTGAGTTATCAAACAGGTTTAAGGATTTAAAAAACTGAGCCTTATTCCAACCGAGCAACTAGGGCAAAGGTCTCATCGTAATCGATGCCTTCCTGTTAGGTATAACCCTGGGCCACCAGCAGAACCTTATTCTGAACTACTTTACCGTTTTCATGTAACTTGTTTCTAAAGACCCATCGTGTGCCTACTGAGGTTTTACCCTTAGGTAGAGGAACACCTTCCCAAACAACTTTCTTTTCAAATTGATGAATCTCTTCTTGCATAGCTATAACCCACTCATTATCTAAGAGGGCTTCATCAACTTTCTTAGGTTCAATGTCAGAAATGAATGGATGCAAAGAGGAGGGATAGTAAGTGGACCTTCGGGTACTTATACCGGCATTAGGATTACCAATGATTAGATCAGGCGTGTGATACTTTTCCCATCTATGATGTGGAGCACCATCGTTCTCCTTTTGCAAGTTTTCCTCGTTGAGAGCATCATTTTCTAAGATGTCATCCACAACGGGTGCTGTTGACTCAACAGCTACTTCTTGTGCTGCTTCTGTTCCAGTGGGTGTGTCATTTTGAACGGGTGGAAGCAGCTCAAACTCATCCTCCAAGTCCAATTGCTCTACACTTAATTGCTTATCTTTCACACTAGAGCACATGTTAATCAAGGAAAAATACTCATGAAATGAAATGTGTATGGACTCGAGAATGCGACAAGAAACTGGATCGTAGCATCTATAAGCCCGTGAGGTCTCTGAATAACCAAAGAATATGCATGTTAAGGGTGATTTTATACGTTTTATAAGGATATGTTTTATATCAATTTTCCCCCATATGTGGATTATTTTCATAGATATCGAGCTCTATATTGAAATATTGAGTAAATGGTGTTTTTATTAGTTAATTTGCAAAACGTAACGAATTATGTGCTTAAATGATGATTTTATATTATTTTGGAATTGTGTTACGTTTTGGTATGTTTTCCCTTAATTGTAGATACTCATTGATGATGGAAAAAAGGATTTGAGAGAGCCAAATTCGAAGTTGGAAAGGAATCAATCACATTTATGGAGGAATAGAAGGAAAAATCAAGTTGATTGATCCAAATTTAACGGCATCCGGAAAGATTGGACGAAAGGCGTCCATGGTGGACGAGCGTTTGAAAAGCTGGACGGGCGTCCAGAAGAGGAAAAGTGATTCAGAGAGTTTGGACGTTGTTTGGGCGGCGTCGCCGCTTGAGTCCAAAGGTTTGGACGGGCGTCCACCCAAAACGGACGGGCGTCCACGGCCGACTGAAGCGCAACCGACCTAGTTTTTGACCTAGCCGACTTATTTTCCTATTTAAGCAGCAGCGCCCCAAACCCTAAATCATACATAATTTCTCATACACTAAAACCTAGAGGAGCAGCCGCACTTTGGGAGTCTCAAGGCCGGTCACCCGAGCCTTGTGCTCGGGTGATCCGAAGTTATTAGGATCGTTTTTGTTTCGTTTTCAATTCATGGATCATCCATTGTATAAACTATGTGAGTTCATCTTTTTGATTTATTCAATCTTCGTTTATTTTCATGATCTTTGATTCGTTTTGTATTTTTCTATGCGCTTTATGATGCCATGTGAATTAGATCGAGCGATCAGTTTGCTATTGATATGTTTACAACATACGGAAGTTGCGTAAACTAGATCACCATAGAAAGATAGGATCTTTAATCGTTAATTCGTGACAAATTAATGGATTAATTATCTAGGTTGTTAGATTCTAAAATACGAGAGTTAACCTGAATCTACACCTTCGTTTTGTATGGAAATTGGTCTCAACATTCGGGAGAGGAGAGATCGATAATTGAATTCACTAAGGAATTAGGAATTCATAGCTTGAGAAACGGATTCACTAAGGAATTAGGAGTTTGTATCTCGTGTAAAGGTGAAACCACAATTTGAATTGAAATCATGAGATGACCTAGGATTGAAATCACTTGGTTTGTATTTTGTTTGATCCCATGTATCTTTAGTTTAGGTCGTTTTTATTGTTTGTTAGAGGTTAGATTTATTTTAGTTGTTCTATCTTCGTTTATATGTTTTTCTTTCGTTTATTTGTTTTCATGAGTAGCAATTGAGAGAGTTAATAAGATTAGATTCAACATCCCAATTCCCTGTGGATCGACCCATTACTTATCTCGCTCTACTATCAACAACCCGGTATTCGGCCGGTTAGGAGTTAGTTTTGCATATAGGTTAGGGTTTATAAATTTTCTTTTTGTTTAGTGATGCAAAATCCTCCCAACAATGCATTCGATGGACTTAGATGCAAACTTATCCAAATTTCCCTTATCATTCAACACGAAACACTTGCATCCGAAAACGTGAAAGTAGTTAATTTTCGGAGGCCGATTTCTTAGGACTTCGTTGGGTGTCTTGTGCAATCTGTGTCTAATAGACACTCAATTGACAACATAACATGCACAAGCAACAGCCTCAGCCCACAGAAATCGAGGCACCTTGAACTCATTTAGCTTTGTTCGAGAAGATTCTTGCAGTGTTCGGTTCTTACGCTCAACAACGACGTTTTGTTAGGGAGTTTGAGGAGCAGAGAATTCGTGACAGATACCAAGGTACTCATAGAATTCTATCAGACTAGTATCCACGAACTCACCACCTCTGTCACTCCTGACAGCTACAACAGATATATCAAAGGAATTCTATAGTTGCTTCACGAGAGTAGTGAATGCCTGAGCACTATCACTCTTGTGAGTCAAAAATAGAGTCCATGTATATCTGGAATAGTCATCAACGACGATGAGCACGTAGGACTTTCCACTGAGACTTACTACTCTACTAGGACCAAACAAGTCAATGTGCAACAATTCTAGGATGCGAGTGGAAGATACTTCGTGTTTGGATCTGAATGAAGTTCTAGCTTGCTTGCCATGTATACATGGCTCATAAGTGTCAAACTCATCTAGATCTAATGTTGGTATACCTCGTATGAGATTCTGTTTGCACAGCTTCTCAATAGTGGTGATACCACATGACCTAAGCGACGGTGCCATAGATTTGTGTCATCATGTTTAGATATGAGGCACATTATCAGGCAATTAGTGAGGTTCTCCAGTTCGATCGTGTAGAGATTATGCTCACGAAGACCAGTTAGGACAACACTCCCTAATTTATCCGATATCGTGCAACTATCCACATCAAACACAATTTTAAGGCCCGAGTCACTTAACTATGATATGCTTAGTAAATTATACTCTAAATGCTTGACTAAAAAGACATTATGAATAATAAAACAAGTTGGCTTACCAATTGATCCTTTGCCAATGATCTTGCCTTTTGAAGTGTCTCCAAATGTGACTGACCCTCCATTAGATATAGCTTTGTAATCCCAGATGATTGCGCAGTTGCCAGTCATATGTCGAGAACATCCACTGTCCAAGCACCACATCCTATTGCGTCTGTAGAGTTTAGCTTTAAGACATGCCTGCAATACAAAGAGTTTGTATAGGTACCCTTAGTTCTTGGGTCCTTTGGGGTTAGAGTAAGGCTTGATCGAGTCCTTTCAAACCCATACTATCTTAACCCTTGGTTTGCTAGCAGCCTTCTTTCTCCGGGAGGACTCGGGCTGTTCACAGTGACGTGGGTTGGGTTGGTATGTGGTCGATTGCATTCGATTGACCTGATCTTGCCAGAATAGCATCTGGGCTAAATGAGGGTCAAACTGGGGGAATCTATGTGTATAGGTGTGTGTCTGGTGTATGCGTGGATCATAGTGTGTAGTCGGGTAAAACTAGGTGGAGCATAGCTGTTATGAGTGAAGTGATTCTGTTGAACAAAGCTTCTTGAACCTCTTCGATCATAGGCGTATGCATGAGTATGGGGGGAAGAACGCTGTGAAGTGTGTGCGGATGTTGATGAAGCATTCTTAGGTGAGGTGTGTGCCTTTTTCTTTCCATTTCTTCTTTTTATTTTTGATGGGTTGTGCGGTCGTGGTGTGTGCTAAGCCAATTGGCCTAGGCTCCAAGACTTTGGTTGAGGCGGTGAGTTTTGTGTATTGGATGAATCTTCTACACAAATGTCATACCCTTGGAAGTCTGAGAAGTTGAGGGCTGCATTTTGAGGTGAGTGACTTGCACTTCAGGTCTTGATATGACTTGCTTAAATGCCGCAACCTTTCTCTACAAAGATTCATTCTCAATCTCGGTCGTTTGGTGATGAGAGTCAACTTTACGTGATTCCGGTGCATTTCCCACCCCCGTTTACCATATGTTTAGCACGTTTTTGGGCTATTTAGACTGTTTTCCGGGTGATATCGCGAGTTTATGGCACGGGGAGTGAATCCGATACTTTGACGGATTATTACCCCTTTTTGATGATATTAACCCTATTCCCGAGCACTTTTACCCTCCGGAATTGTTTGGATGTTTTGGTCGTTCATGATGATGTAGGGTATTAGTGTCTTGAGGACCCGGAAGGTGATGATTCATGGTGAAAAGCATGATTGAGGCATGAGGAGAGATCAAAAGGGAAGAAAAGTTGAAGTTTTGGAGCAAATGGGGTTCAAACGCGCGTTTGAACCCCCAAACGGGCGTTTCAGAAGCCACCATCTTGATCAGAGTTCAACCTCTCTAAATGCGCATTTCAAATTGCCCTAAACACACGTTCCAAGTCCTCCAAACGCGAGTTTCAACTTCCTAAACGCGCGTTCCAGTTGAAGATCAGACAAGAGCCTACCCAGAAATGAAGCGAAACGCGCGTGTTGCCTATCTAAACGCGTTTGAAGATGTGAAACGCCAGGTTCAACCTCCCAAACGTGCGTTTGAGGCCAGAATTTTGCAGATTTTCCCCCACCTATAAACACCCCCCTTAGACTATGTTGGACTTATTTTTAAGTTTTAGTGATGAGTGCCAGACTAGCTGTTATAGAGCAAAGGCAAAAAGATGTCTAGATCAAATGTATAGGTTTATTAGAGTTTGATCTTGTATAGGTTTGATCAAACAAGCACTGTATAAGGTCAGCCGACTTACATCAGCAGACTAGTCTAGATCAGTAGGGTAGCTAAGTCAGTAGACTTGTCAAGAACCTGCTGAAGACTGAAGGCTGAGGGCTCAAACTCAGTAATTGAAGGCTAAGGGATCAAATTTAATAATTAAAGTAAAGGATATGGAATCAGAATTTAGGGAAGTCTGTGATGACCTAAACTGATTATATATACCTTATGTACAATGTCTAAGTTCCACAAGTTAAGTGGTGATTGGTACTTAGTTATATGCAAAAAGGTGTAATCTAACTTCATAAATAAAAGTTAGATAAAAGACAGTAAGCTGAAGTGTTTTTAAACACAGTATTATAAGGACAAGCTTACTAATGTGTATATCAGCAGGGTTATGTTCTCAGGAACCTGCTGGACACATATTTCGATTTAATCAAAAGCTACATTGGAAGATTACAAAGAAAGGGACAGCTAACAACCTCTGATTTTATCAAACAAATCAATGGTTAAGATCAAATGGACGTTGGAAAGATTCAAAACTTTATCCAATGGTTACATGTCAAAGGTGGATGAGATCAGAAAAGCATCAAAAGGAATCGACGATGTCGAGTCTAGGAACGATCGAGAAAAAAAAGTCAAGATGGAGACAAATCTGAAACGGCTATGTTTGAATTTCAAACATAAGTCACAATGACTCCTACCTATAAATAGAGGACTCTTAATTCAGATACAAGTGATGAATATTAAGAGAGAAAAATACAGATAATCCTAAGCTTCAATTTCTAATCAAGAAAAACTCCCTGCTGACCCTACTGAGCATAAAGCTGCTGATCCAGAGAATATCTTCAAGTGTAATCTGCATTCAAGCTACATCAAGTTTACACACTTGAAGACATCAAGCTGCTGATCATATCATCATGATCAAGCTGCTGAAAGCTGAATCACTTACTTGATTCAATCTTTCTTTTACAAGAAATCTACTGAAGACAGCATCCTTGAGTGTGAAAGACTGTTGTTTGTGGTGGAGCTGGTGAAGAGGCAATCCTACCCTTCAAGGACCAGTGGAAGACTTTGGAACAGCAATCCTACCTATTCCAAGTGTTCAGTTTGTGAAGCCATAGTTATTGGTGAAGGACAAGAAACTTAGGGATTTTTGTAACAGCTACATCAAAGATCTCTAGTGAATTACCTCCAACATCACAGGAGAAGAGTGGACTGACAGGATTACACCACCTGGAACCACTATAAAATCTGCCTACTTACTTTCTGCATTTATATTCTGCACTTAGTTTATCTAACACATCTATCTACTGAATCTAGCAACTGATCCACACACATACACTACTGAGTATCTAATACTTGGTATCATATTCACCAAGAGGATTAGTCTTTTCTATGTTGGGTGAGCTCACTTAGCAGATTATTCATTGGTATCAACAATTCCATGTACTTATGGTTGGACAATTGAGCAAATGAAGTTGCCAAGGGGATTGGTCTTTGTCATGTTGGGTGAGCTCACTTGACAGATCAGTCATTGGTATTAAACATCATCTTGTATTATCAGTTGTTCAATACAAAAGGAATTAAATATCAGCAGAGTAACCTTATCATCAGAGCTCTTCGAGACATGTTGTCGGCGAGTCGAGCAAGTCTCATCGATGACAAAATCAAAGAAAAAACGTTACACAGTCAAACTTACTAAAGTCAAAAAGCAATTGGCAGGATATTTATTCTATCCTTATGACTGTAGTTACACGATCTGACGGTTACAAAATGTTATGGAAAAGTAATGGGTCACATGTCAAGACGGGATTCACTCAAATTTAATCGTGGTTAATACCACTATACACGATCTGACAGTTACAACTGCATCTGTCTTTATATACAGACCCTTACACAGAAGTTACTTTCAAAAATCTCAGATTGATTTTCTCTGCGTATACACTGTGTGAACACAGATTTGAGAGCTATCTTCTTCATCTTTTTCCTTACAACAATGTCGAAGAAGGATGAGGTTCATATTGGAACCAGTCAGAGTGTAAGAGGATATGTTACTGACTGTAACTCCACTGAGTTGGCTATTAATATTGGACAAAGAATCAGACGGTTTGCTGGGCTAGAAGGTGTTATAAACAGAAGATTGGAACGAATCTCTTATGTCAATGTGTTGGAATTCTGGAAAAACACTGTCATACATGAAGGTAGAGAGGCCTTCACTACAACTGTTAAGGGAAGAGAGATTGAAATATCTTCAGACCTACTGAGAGAGGTATTTAGATTTGCACCTGGAAACAATGCACCCACCAATCCAGAAGCAATGAATCTACCAAGAATGAAGTTTGTGGATTCAATAAAGACAGATGATTCAATTGCTTCAAATCTAGGTATTAATGTGAAGTATATTGGTTATGAGTACAACCTGCCGAGCAAATTGATTGCCAAAACCATTTTGGGATTTTTTTTGGAAGCCTAGATACACTGTCTGGACCAAAAATAGACCTGCTGATCATCATCTGCAGAAGTATGAAGTTTGATTGGGCTGGATTCTTTATACACTACATGAAGAAAGTGTGTATTGAAGATAGAGATGGTACAAGGAAATCCAAGGTCAATCCTTTAGGTCTAATGATTCAAACCCTGTTGAATCACTTTTAGATACCTGATGTTTTATCTGAAAAGATTAACAAATCCAGATTCAAGCCAGAAGTTGCTACTCATATCCCTGGTCTGGATGATGATGAAGAAGTAGGAGAGGCTATTGAGGCTGAGCGCTTAACAATTATTAAGCCTGCTGATGAAGTAGAGGTTGTAATTGAGCAACCTACTGGAGAATCATAACAGACTACTGACCCTGAGCCTGCTGTTGAAGTTGTTGAATCCTCCCCTGCAAAGGCTGTTGAGCCTACTGGAACTGCACAAGTTGTTGTTGAGCAACTTGTAGAAGAACCATAACAAACTACTGAGTCTACACCTGCTGTGGAAGTGGAAAAGTTGGTACAAGACCCTGCAAGTCCTGCAATAGTTCAGAGGGAAGAGCAATCATTTGCTAACCTGGCCGATGAGCATATAAGTCGTGGGACCAAGTGTAGTAAATGAGATGGAGGTAGTAGGGACTAACATACAACTTTGAGCAACCTCTTGACCTAGAAGCATCACATGGAAGAAACACTAAATTTACTTGTTGAGACCTTTGGAGGTCAGCAAGGTCCTGAAATAGCTCCCAGAAAACCAACTATGCCTTTTGAGAGACATGAGAAGAAGAAAAAGGAAGGATTTGTTGATCCTAAACTTCTACTGGTTGCAAACTATTTTCAGTGGAAGTTTGGATTCTATAAAAGATAGAAGCCAGCTGCAGAACCAATGACAGATTTTGAAGAATGGGCTTTTGAGAAGTTGGGAGTGGAAAATTTGCTAGATCTGGTTGATACCTCTTTATTGCAATCAAGATCGATGGATCTGTTTGATGAACAACGAAGGAAGAGGGTATCAAGTTCGAGACCCCAGAGATGAATCAGACAGTGATGATTCATCATCTGATTCTGGTGATGACTTCCCCTCTGGTCCAGGAGGAAGCAGTGGGACTGTTTTATTGAATGAACAAAGTATGCAATAGTCCACTGATGTTCGTAGGTCTACTGAGGGCCAACAGACTGAACAAATGGATGAGGATCTAGAGAATCTCACCATGGATGATCTAGAGGCACAAATCAATGAGGGAATATCTATTGGTGCAAACAGGATGGTTGGTGAGATAGACCCTTTATTTGTTGTAGAACCTGCTGAGCATGTTGATGATCAGCAGACTGTGGATTCAGATGAAGAAAACACTGATATTAGTGAGCCTGATGTCAGTTCTGAGGATTCAATTCAATATCAAGACTAGATTGACACTGAGGACACTCTAACCAAGGCTGGAAACTTTCTAAGAAGGATTTCTGATTTAAGGGAATTTCAAAAAGAAAATATGGATGTATTCCCTGAACAAGTTGTTGTAGCACAGGTGGTACAGATTGTTGAGGTACAAACAACACCTGGACAAAGGTTGGAACATGAGGTACAGGTTGCTGAGTCTCAAACAGCACCTGGACAAAGGTTGGAACTATCTTTGGGTTTGGAGGAAACCTCTGCTGTTGTTGTTGAACAGGCTACTATAGTGGAGCCTACTGGAGACAAGACCACTGTAGGGAAAGATGGTCAGCAGACTGCTGTTATTGATGAGAATGAGCAGCTGTTGGACTATGACTACAGTGATGAGGAGTTTCAAGTGCCTGAAGAAGAAGCTATTGATTATGAACCTCAATAGGCATTTGTACCAGTTTTTGAAGAGCCCGCTCTTGATCCTATTCTAGAAGAATTCCAAGTTCCTAACCCTGCTGGAAGGGAAATGAGCTATGCTTTGGTCATCAGCAGAGAAAGGCAACAATACAATGTGGAAGAGCCTGCTGATGGAGCTGATGGAGGAATGGCTGGTGGGGTACCAACACATGTTTTGGATGAGTTGAGGACTGTCAGAAATGACATTGCAAATTTAAGAACTCAACTTGACAGGCAAGAGCAGAGATTTGAAGATTTAATGAACTTAGTGGAGAATAGAGGAAGAACCACTGAAACTGTTGCTTCCGATATAACCTCCACTCAGTATGCTCTTGTTGACCTTTCTCAAGATGTGAAGGGAATTAAGCAAGGAAATACACTGAAGGACAAGTTTCTGACAAGCTTGCTGAGACACCTAAGCCTGCTGTGGCTGAATCTGCTGGAACACTTTGCAACTCTTTGTCTTTGGATCCTAAATTCACTGAGAGGATAACTCTATTGGAGCAAACATTGCAAGGAAGGATCACAGCTGTTGACACTGGGACTAAAATTATGGAGGGTCAACTGATCAACCTAGTGCTCACACAGGAGAGTGTACATGGTCTGCTGTCCCGGTTTGTTGATGATGTCAATAAGGGGGAAGAGAGCCAAATAGTAGTAGCAAAAGAGGTTGCCAGAATCTTTGCCAAGAAAAGATGGGAAGATGACACTAATGCTTTTAGGGAGCCTACACCTGGCAGACTTCCACTTACTGATGATCTTCTCAAAGAATACAAGAAGGTCTACAACAGCAAAAGAAGACCTTATCATGATAAAGGTTTTCATGAGGGACTCAATTCTTTTCTTGGACTCAAATTTTGGGAAGCAAGAGTTAAATCCTTGAGGGCTGCACACAGAGGTGGTAGAGGTGGAAGGAGTCTACCTACCACTAATGCAAAGGAGTCACTTAATGAGTTTAAAGAAGTATACATGCGTTTAGGCTTTAGAGTACATCAGATTAATCTTACTCTACCTGAAGCATGGCATTGGTTGAAACAAGTGAATCCTCATGTTGACTTCTCTCTGATTGAAAATGAATGGATGAGAGAAATGATCAGAGAGATAAGAGCTTACCAAGAACAATTGGAGAAAGCAAGAGAAGAAAGAGAAAGAAGACAATAGATCAGCACACTTTATCTGTTTTATCATTTGCTGATTCTAGGCTGTAATACTTTTGAACAACTGTTTATAATGAGATATCACTACATTTGTTCTGTTTTTGTTCTTAATCTTTTTTCTTTGCTGTTAGGAGGGTATTGGCATCATCACCAAATAGGGGGCAAATTGTTGGACTTATTTTTAAGTTTTAGTGATGAGTGCCAGACTAGCTGTTATAGAGCAAAGGCAAAAAGATGTCTAGATCAAATGTATAGGTTTATTAGAGTTTGATCTTGATAGGTTTGATCAAACAAGCACTGTATAAGGTCAGCTGACTTACATCAGCAGACTAGTCTAAATCAGTAGGGTAGCTAAGTCAGTAGACTTGTCAGGAACCTGCTGAAGACTGAAGGCTATGGGCTCAAACTCAGTAATTGAAGGCTAAGGGATCAAACTTAGTAATTAAGTAAAGGATATGGAATCAGAATTTAGGGAAGTCTGTGATGACCTAAACTGATTACATATACCTTATGTACAAGGTCTAAGTTCCACAAGTTAAGTGGTGATTGGAACTTAGTTATATGCAAAAAGGTGTAATCTAACTTCATAAATAAAAGTTAGATAAAAACAAGATGGTCAAGTGTTTTTAAACACAGCATTATAAAGGCAAGCTTACTGATGTGTATACAGCAGGGTTATGTTCTCAGGAACCTGCTAGACACATATTTCGATTTAATCAAAAGCTACATTGGAAGACTACAAAGAAAGGGACAGCTAACAACCTCTGATTTTATCAAACAAATCAATGGTTAAGATCAAATGGACGTTGGAAAGATTCAGAACTTTATCCAATGGTTACAAGTCAAAGGGTGGACAGATCAGAAAAGCACAAAAAGGAATCGATAATTGTCGAGTCCTAGAAACATCGAAAAAAGCAAGTCAAGATGGAGACAAATCTGAAACGGCTATATTTGAATTTCAAACATAAGTCACAAGGACTCCTACCTAAAAATAGAGGACTCCTAATTCAGATACAAGTGATGAATCTTAAGAGAGAAAAATACAGATAATCATGAGCTTCAATTTCTAATCAAGAAAAACTCCCTGCTGATCCTACTGAGCATAAAGCTGCTGAT
Organism: Gentiana macrophylla; assembly: GCA_026214975.1. NCBI lineage: Eukaryota > Viridiplantae > Streptophyta > Magnoliopsida > Gentianales > Gentianaceae > Gentiana > Gentiana macrophylla. The sequence goes on along the minus strand of CM047805.1, from coordinate 39,964,362 downwards.
CTAGAGAATATCTTCAAGTGTAATCTGCATTCAAGCTACATCAAGTTTACACACTTGAAGACATCAAGCTACTGATCATATCATCCTGATCAAGCTGCTGAAAGCTGAATCACTTACTTGATTCAATCTTTCTTTTACAAGAAATCTACTGAAGACAGTGAAGGATCCTTGAGTGTGAAAGACTGTTGTTTATGGTGGAGCTGGTGAAAAGGCAATCCTACCCTTCAAGGACCAGTGGAAGACTTTGGAACATCAATCCTACCTATTCCAAGTGTTCAGTTTGTGAAGCCATAGTTATTGGTGAAAGACAAGCAACTTAGGGATTTTTGTAACAGCTACATCAAAGATCTCTAGTGAATTACCTCCAACATCACAGGAGAAGAGTGGACTGACAGGATTACACCACCTGGAACCACTATAAAATCTGCCTACTTACTTTCTGCATTTATATTCTGCACTTAGTTTATCTAACACATCTATCTACTGAATCTAGCAACTGATCCACACACATACACTACTGAGTATCTAATACTTGGTATCATATTTAACAACAAGTAATAAGGCTTAATTTTTGATATAATTCCGCTGCACAAATTCAATGAAACTCACGGTCAATGCAGACTCTTATCAAGTATCGAAGAGTCTTTGAAGTTCTTGAGTTTGTTAACTCCAAAAGTTTTAAGTGTTAAGTTTATTCACACACACCCCCCCCCCCTCTAAACTTAACCAAAGCCTTTTCAAGGGACCAACAGACTATTTCTTGGGGAAGAACCATTCTCTTAGAAAAACCCTACCCATTTCTTAGCTTGAATTTTGTAATAGCTTAGAATACATTCTCTTAGCTTAAATCAGTATAATCTTAGCTTAATCTTTCCATTTTCTAGCTCAGATTTCTACTTCAAACACAAAGACACCATCTTTTAATTAGTTCTTCATATTGTACTTTTTGGATCTCAATTTCGAATTTCTCACTTCTATGGTAAATTTCTTCCTTCTTTCACTTATCATGTCTTTAATTTACTGTTTCTTTTATGTTTTAACTAGTATAATGAGTAGCTAATCCCTTTTCATAGTCGAATCATGTGAAATTTGGTGAAATCACCCTTTGGGTGATGAAATTGGGAGTGGGTAGTGTTTTTTATTGTTTAATCTTGCTTGTTTCACGTCTTAGAACTTATTATAACATCGCTAGATTAGATTGATCACCTAATTTAGTAGTCTCACATACATAAATTATATATGTATTTTGCAGGGAGGTATGGAAAAAGGGGTTCTAAGATCGCGGTGTAGACTCGGCTTAGTTGTTAAGCCCGAGCCCAATGCGAGGTAACTTGTTTTAACGTTTAAGCGGCTCTAGTGCATAACATGTCTTGTTAGTGAATCTTCTTTAGGGAAGGGTAGTTAACATGGCATAAGGTGTTAGGAGAGAGTTGTTCAGACCTTAGCACCAAAATTAGAGATGCGCACCGTGAAATTGAATCGAGAGTTCGTTTGTTATAATGCACACTCCGGTTTGTCTACCCTTAGGGTTGAAACTAGCTACTTTCATCATGGTTCGGCTATGTTCCTTAGTATAACGTTAAAAACCGAGTAGTTAATCTTCTTTCTTCCATTTCTTTGTTTAGACTCGTTAGTAAGAATCACCTTAGTGTCGTTGTAATAAACAAGCACTTTAAAAAGATTGATCACCTAGACTAAGTAACACGTTCGCTTTGGTACTTACAAACACTTTTCCTTTGGGTTCGACCTTGTACTCCTATAGCTATTCTAGCAATCGACCCGGTACACTGCCGGTTAGATAGTTAGTTTGCCCATGGTTTCGAGTCTTTTTAAATTGTTTTTGGAGGGTGAATTTTAGCTCAATCATTTGGTGCTTAAGTTTCAATTTGCTTAGTTCATTGGTTAATGTGACAAAATCGTCGTCTTGTTGCACCTTAAGCTTATTTAGTGTGTCGTTTTTACCTTTAAGTGTGAGTTTATCCCTAGTTAATTGTTCATTAAGTGTATGCAGTTCTTCCTTAGTTAGGGAAGATTCGGATACCTCATTGTCACTTGAGTTCGCGGGTTGTGAGAAACCCATAAAGCACAAGTTTGCCTTTTCAGATGTTTTAGACTTATTGTCATTGTCTGATTTGCCGCTTGCATCCCAAGTAGCCGCCATTGCCTTGCTATTTTTCTTGCCTTTGCCTTTTTGAGAGTTTTTGTTCTTTTGACCAGATGTAGGCTTGGGCTTTCCACCTTTCTTATTAGGGCACTCGTTTGCAATGTGACCCTTCTGATTGCATTCGAAACAAGTCATATCTTGCTTCTAGCCACTTTTGTTTTGGGACTTAGCATTCCCGGATGATTTCCTCTTCGTTCATTTTTCAAGAATCTTCTGAACTTACGAACCATCATAGCGGTTTCTTCGTCATCTTCACTTTCATCATCCGTTTGTTCATTTTCAGATTCAGATTCTTCACGAGCTTTCAGTGCCGGAACAGACGTCTCACGATGTTTGTGCTTGGGAGTGTTGAGATGTTGTTCGTAAACTAAAAGCGTACTGATAAGTTCATCTTTAGTGAAGACCGAGAGATCCTTCGCTTCCTCTATGGCCGTAGCCTTAGGTCACAGGGAGGGAGCGAAGTATCTTATAGTTCTGGTCCTCCATAGAGATGTCTTTACCAAGAGTGCTAAATGCATTGATGATGTATGACAAAAATATGATTATATTATAAGACTTTTTATTATTATTTTTATGATATTTTAGTATAATTTCATATAAATGCATTGAAAACTTATAAAAATCATAGTTAGTTATAATTAAATGCATAAGTTATAAATACGATATAAATGATGGTTTTTAGTGTCAGATTTACGTTCGGTGCTTTGTTGCTTTTATTGTAGGATTATCGTTTACCGAGATCCCAAAAGATGACATGTTTTGGAGCCTAAATCATATCTTTTGTGGGATAAAAGATTATGCCAAAATCTAACAACTTTGAAACAGATCAAGCGTCCCTAGTGTTTCTACCGTAATTCATCTTCAACGGACATTTGACCTAACTTAGAGGCATTTTCAGAGAAAAGTCCTTGATGAAAGTTGTAGATCTTCAAGAGAGCTTTCCAACGAGTATTAAATCATATCAATCGAGAGGTCTACAGCTCGAGATAGGTTTTTACGAACATCGATATGTTGTATGGCGGCCGCACGCCGCGAGAAGGCGGATCTTGCGAAAATATCTCGACAGCGCACGTGGAGTCCGACAACAAGAGAATATATACTATTTAGCCGGCACGTGCCGGTGGTGCTCCGGCACGTGCCGGCCATGTTATACTCCTATAAATAGGAGATCATCCTGAACACAAAGGAGGTGGAAAAAATGCAAAATCTCTCTTAGATAATCTTCTATCTCGTATTTTGTTGTTTTTAGTTAAATAAACGCTATAAACGGCACTCTGCCGGAATAATGCGATGTAATGTTTTACTATAAGTATTGTATGATGCTTGGAAAGATGAGCGGCTAAGGTCTCTGTCACGGATTTTATTAATACAAAATAAACAAGTAATAAAACCGGTTAACCTCAAGTGCAAGGATCGTAGTACAGAGGCTATGCCGGGTCGATCTTACGGGGAACTAGACGAATGTTAACCCTAGCTTTTGTTTTTAACTAATTATTGTCACGATTACTAACCTAACGAATAACTAACTAAACAAATATGCAGAAAATAACTAGACAGAGGAGATTAATCCAATGCTAGGAGAGATTTGAAAGCGATAAAATAAACTAAAAGTGCAGGAAAATAGATTAACTAATCTAAACTAAGCTATGAGGATTGTAAATCAAGTTTATAAAAGACAAACGAGGATTGATCCACCTATCAACATGCATTGATCTCTATCTCGATTTTACGTGGTATTTACTTAGGTTGTGATTCACCTTCTCAAACATGAAATCCTAATTCCTTAGGTATTTCGTCTATTAACCTAGTATCTTCCAATGCTAGTTTAACGCGTTCAAAAGACCAAAGATGTCAACTTTTATGTTTAACCTAGTGATCGAACCTATTAACTTCCGTTACTATAGATTCAAAGACTATTCCTATTCATGGTGATCTAAAGGTTTAACGTGACTCCCGTCAAGCATAAACACAATCAAAAACATGCAATCTTCCGATATAATGCACTAAAAACATGAGTAAAGCATGAATAAGAAACAACCATACATAAATACTCACAGTAATAATCGAGATAAACAGATCAAGTCACGTTGATGGCTTCACAACTCTCGTTTGATGGAGGTTCTAGCCTCTGAACATCCTCAGCAACTCAGCAATGTATAAAAACAGCATAAAACTAGCCTACTTTGATTGAATTTAAAGTTGCATAAAACTGGAAATAAAAAGTGTAAAATCGCAGCCAAAGCCGCCCCTAGGGTTTAGGGTTTTAAGATTGTAAAAACTCGTGTGTCAATGTGTGAAAATAGGCAGGTATTTATAGAGATTTGAGGCGGTTTCACTAAGTCGGCATTCGGACGCTCGTTCAATTAGTGGGCGCTTTCGTTCGATATTTCAACTCCCTCGGCCCGCTCGTTCAAACTCCGTTCGAGACTCTCAGTATCAAGATTGTTTCCATGGGCGCCCGTTCGGTATTTCAGGCGTTAGATTCGATATGGACGCCGCATGAATGACGTTCATAATGACTTGAATGCGATTTTGCATCTTTATCTCTTTTCTTCTCTCCACTCGATCATTATCTCTTCCTTAAACCTTTGTAGCTCGAAATTTATCTCTTTTGATCATCATTTGAGCACAATAATCATACCTATAACACATGGTAAACATCGCAAACTGTAATAAAGTCCAATTAATTATAATTCATGATGAAAACACATAATTTATTCAATATTGCGAATAAGTCCTTAAAAACCTAGTATGCTCAATATTTCCATATGAGGGCCATTTATTATGCAATCAATCCAATTAAAAGGGAAAATACCGTAAAATATATCATAATAAAACATAGATTTTCACCCTTAACAACTCCCCCACACTTATCTTTTGCTCGTCCCGAGCAAAACAAAACGAAAATTAGGCTCGAGAAAGGAAAGCATGCATCTAAACAAATTTAACATACATCCAATAACTTAGATGTCCACCGGTGTGTGAGTGCATAGCCATAGGAACTTCCACTAGATCCAAACTTGAACAACTCAAGCAAAACTAGCTATTACCCCTCATGAGAATAGTAATAAATGACACTCATAAGGTGCACCCTACAAACGCGTGACATATCCCGAAAAGGATGATCGAATATATCTAGGGCCTTTCACGAAATACTTAGAGGATAATCCCTACATCATATCCATCGGTTTATACTGGGGATAAGATTAACGAGAACTAAGCCTTATTCATTTCGTAACCATTTCTTAGTTGATTTAACTATTTCACTTTAAACACACATTAGAAGAAGCTATTGCCCTCATAGCAGAATAGGACATTTCGAGATAATCCCCTACCTTACTCCAATCATAAGGCAGCTTTTTCTAACTGTCGTGAGCTTTTAGTCATCATAGTGGTATAGGACATACGTGGTATACCCTACCTCACTCAAATCATCGACTAGCTTCCGACACACCCATATTAACCAACTATTAACTTGTCTTTTTAATTGACATTAGTCCCGTGTTACTTATCACATTCAAGCGTCTAGATATTCACGATTATAACGTACTCACGGAACTAAATACAAACTATCATAAATCTCACGATATGCACGTAGCACTAAGCACATGACTTAAAAGATAATCAAAATTACCGATCCACAACGGGTATAACTTAATAAAAATAGCTCATCATTCACTATGGCTCGTGAAATGTAAATCTTGGTGAAACAACTAACTTATCAAACATATGAAATATCGCATAGATGATTGCAAAAACAACGAACTTCACGTTGAATTGCCTACTCGGGACAAAACAAAAACACAAGTATAGGAAATTTTTTGAAAATTGAGCATATTTTTGCATAATAAACAAACTAACGTAGTAATTAAGCGATACGCATTCGAACTATCCCCTCCCCCACACTTAAAAACTCAACATGTCCTCATGTTGTGCAGAAAGGAAAATGAGAAGAAACTTAGCTGTATTTGCGTAGAAAAATCGAGATGATGGTCAGGCTGGAGCATGAAAAGGCCAACGCTTCAAAAAAAGCGTGGAAAAAGCGTCCAAACGTAACTCAACGAGTACTCGACAAAAACCACCTCGCAACACGCGAGAAAGCAGAAAACTCGGGAAACGGGGTATAATATGGCGATGAGAGATAATAATTCAAGCGGATGAAAAAGATAGGACCATCAAATAAATATGTCAACACAAGTCAAAGAACGAAACCGAAAGTACAAGAACCATGAAAAGTAACCAAAAGGAAAGTAACAAAATGTATAGGTACAGCCAAATCGAATGAAATGTATCAAAAAGTGCAACAACCAGAAAGATGTAAAGCAAATAAAAACTCAAGGTAGCCCCGGAGTCGTCTCGAAGAATGGGAACATCAACATGAGGAGGATCCGGGTAGTAGGTGCAACAACAAAGTGGGCGGCGTCGGTGTAGGCTCGAGTGCGTAGTAGACGCGATGCTTGAGCTCTACCGGGGGCTCATCCTCTCATCCGACTCGGGCTTCTCCTCCATCTTGACCACCTCAGCTATCACCCTCTCTATCTGCTCTGAGAAGACATAATCCATATTACTCGCATTGAATACCCTCCGATCTCTCGGTTGCCTTCCATCAACTAGACACTCCAAAACCGATAAGATATTATCCTGGCCATCCCGGATATCACTCAACATCGCCCTCAAACTATGAGCCATACTATGCCGAGTAATCTCGGAAGAAGATAATCCAGAAAGAACTGAGGCTTGAGGCGGTGCCGATGTGGAACCAGGCTCAGAAGCGGGAACGACCTTCTCTACGAATAGGGGGGTAACTCTTAGTCCTGTGGTCTGATGTATACTCAGCAACCCCAGCATCTAAACATAACTGATGTATCAAATGGGGCACTATCAAACTCCGGGTAGATACCTTCTGGTTTGCCAAAACATCATCAAACAAAGCTTGCCCAACATCAACATTCAACCCGAAAACCAACGCATACAACATCCCAAGATCACTGATATAGAAATGTGTGAGATTATTCTTAGGAATCAACCGACTCTGGATAAACCGACAGTAGACTCGCCAATCCTCAGTCCAAGTCGTGGTGATTAACTCCTTCCTATCACCATTCGGTCTCAACACCCATGCCACATCCGGACAAACTTTCAATCGCAGCTCCTCCATCGGATCCTTACCCTCCTCATTTTGCCGTCTAGCGATCTCCTCCTTGTAATCCAAGCCGCGAAACGCCGGCAACTTATATTTCTGGTTGATCACCTTGGCGGAAAAAGGCACTTTGACACCTCGAACCATCACAAAACCGCCATCCAAATCCGTCTCGAAACAATTTGCATAGAACTCTCTCACTATAGAATCATTGACCGGGTTAGGAGGAATTTTCAAGATAACTCATCCCATTTCCGAGCCTTTAGCATCTTCACGGCGGGATCCACTTGTTGTGTCTTGACCTCTCTGTCAAAAATCATCACTGCGAGTCACATAATCCTTAGTGTAGGCACTATGAGCTCGTGGACCGACGAATCGACGGGGCATAGCAAGAGGGCAACATTCTTAGCTTTCTTCTTGGGGGTGCATGTGTAGCTTCGGTTTCAGACCTGCTCCCAACGACATCCTCGGTTACCAACCTCGGCTCTAGAAGATTCACCACCCCGAGTGCCTCGAGACATCCTAACGAGAGGACCTCATCATCTTCCTCGCCTTGAATCGGAAGGGAATCATCTCTTAAATTGGTTCTTGTTTGTTGAGATGTTCTAGGCGGTTGATCTCAAAAGACTACTCCTCTGTTAGGGTCCAATTACGATGGATCAAACTCGGGGGCGTTGCCGTTTACCTCTCTCCTGGCCAAACCTTTACCATAACGCTTCACAATATCCTTCTTACGCACCATTGTCCACTTATAACTAAACTAAACCATTCACACAAATGGTTACCCGTTTATCGTCCAAATCGGGATTTCAATTCAACAATACCAACCCATCCACCACAACCAACATCACCACACCATCACAACACCAAAACAAGAAGAAAACAGCAACAAAATGAGAGAAATTTCAAGAAAATGAGCCGACCGAAGATCGAACCCACAAAAGCGTGAAAGGAATCAAGAAAAGTTGCTATAGACTTACCAAATGCTATGTAAGGATGATGATCGAATGGATTTGAAGCCCGAAACACCAAGATCGGCACCCAAAATTGGAAATTTTGTCCAAATGGCGCCTTGAAAAAATCTCGATTCTCCAAATTCCGTTGATTGTTGGAGGAAATGGACTAGAAAAATGAAAAGAAGGTGCAAGGACCGTTCTTTTGCAACAAGAATCGTTGAATTTGGTTCAGAAACGAAGAGTTGAGGTTTGGAGGAGGGGAAAAGTCGGGTTCTCTTTTGAAAATCGTAGGAAATGAGGGTTCACGCCTGAAACGGTATATATAGGCCCATAGTGGACGCTCATCCATCCTGACGGACGGGCGTTCACTAGTAATCTGCATGAATCGGACGGGCGTCCATAAATTCGAGCACTTCGTCCATGGGGCATTTTACATACAGGATAGGAGGGATTTTTGCAGGCGGGCGTCCACCATGTTGAATGACGTCCATAAAAACAAGCAATCTGGACGGGCGCCCATTTTTATGAACGGGCGTCCACGAGAGAGAGTGATAAAATCAAACTTATTCACACATAAGCTAATTAAAATTGAAGTGCAATTCTTATTAACGTCAAATAAAATTCAAAAGTACAATGATGAAATATTAAAGACCTAAAATAGCTTAGAAGTAACTAAAAACATAACTAAAACAAAGGGGTTGCCTCACACAAGCGCTTGCTTTTACGTCGGGGCTCGACGAAAACCAAACTAACTAAGAACTCACTAGTCTGCGTGAGATTTCGTCCCAATCCACTACGCGAATGAGGCGTCGAAGCATGTCGACAATTTGGAGGAAAGTCGTACTCATCTTGCAAACACCAATCCTCACCGGCTACCTCAACACCTCTGAAATGCTCAGCCTGCAGCACTAGTGCCAAATCCGTCAGCATAGGATCATTAAGGATCGTGTAGGGACGTCCTATGGCCTCCTGCAACTCCTCAGTCGTGAAATCGCTGCCTCCCGAACAAGGTGGAACTATGATAACGTACGTGATGGTCTTAACCTGAGTGCTAATGTCAAAATCTACATGAAGGACTATAGTGCCTCCCGGTCCATCATCTACTGTGATCAGCGGGATCCGACTAATGAGGGGGAACTCCTCAGGAAGAACTCCGTAATCCATACCTAAAAGCACACTAACTGACAGATAACAATAGAACAACTTAGTTAGCTAAAACTTAATCAAACTAAAACTTAAATAAATAAAACACTAATAGCGTGAACAGAACCTAGCTAATATAATAAGGGATATCTAGGATGCCTCCTAGTAGCGCTTTTGGTTAATGTCGTTAGCTCGACACGCCTAAGCTAAGCTCAGCCTGGATCAGGCCATTTGACTTTTCTGCCAGCCATTACCTCGTGTACGCTTTGATCAGCAGTGTGGCTGCAGAAACAACATCGCACACATGGGGGAAAAGTTTTAATAGCCCTCCACATACGCTTGAACCTCCCCATGGGTGACCTCTTCATACTCTGAGTCCTCGATGACGCTTGGTGTCGCTCCCTTTCAAACTCTTCCATATCAAAGACTACCACTAGAACTTCTTGAAGGATCACTACCGTCATCCTCGGAGAACAAGTCGGGTGATAACTCGTTAAATTCTTCGACTCGAGTAACACCACATCCGAGAATATCGAGAAATTTAACAATCAAATATGTCTCTTTAGGTTCACCGATATAGTGTTTGCACCTTTGACCGTTGACTCAAACGGGTCACCACTATAACCACGAAGTTCTAGAACGCCTCCAGAATGATTTGGAGAATCTCGAAAGGGCCGGACCAACGAGTCCTCAACTTCCCAGAAACAAATGTAACCTAGAATTGTAGAGGAGAACTTGTTCGCCGACTCAATTCTCGCTTAATTTTTCGCATCATGGAGTAGTTTCATCTTATCTTTCTTTGATCCTGGCACTTTCATAGGCCTGGAGTCCGATCTCGGCCCACCATAGCTAGCTTTGTAGTCGATGTTTCCCACAAGCTTGGGAATCAAAGTTCGAAACTTTGTAGCCCAATACGCTCTATGCTCTAACTCGACAGCAGATGACATGGTTTCCGTAGACCATTTGATATGGAGATGTACCCATAGGAGTTTTATAAGCGGTCCTATAAGCCCATAAGACATCATCCAACTTGGACTCAGTCCTTTGCGATGACTGCTCACGATTTTCTCCAGATCTTTTAATGCTTTGGTTGCTTCGCTCAACGACCGCTAGTCATCGGATGGTATGGGGTGCCGGTCTTATGGCGTACACCATACTTTTCGAGAACTTTTTCTAGAGGTCGGTTGCAAAAATGCGTTCCTTCATCACTGATCAAGGCTCGAGGACACCCAAATCTCACAAAGATATTCTTTTTTAGGAACTTCATGACCGTTTTATGATCATTGTGAGGAGTGGCTACCGCCTCCACCCATTTCGAAACATAGTCGACGCAGACTAAGATGTATTTGTTACCGCAGGATGATGGGAAAGGTCCCATAAAATCGATACCCCATACATCAAAGACTTCGCACTCTAGGATGGGTTTCAACGGCATGTCAAAACGCCTTGTCAGAGTTCCGGTTCTTTGACACCTATCGCAAAGCTTTACGTGAAGGCTTCGTGTCCTTAAAGATCGTAGGCCAATAGAAACCGGATGGAAGATCTTCGCAACCGTTTCCAAGGACCAAAGTGACCACCAGTGGGTCCACTATGGCATTGCTCGATAATCTCTCGTTGCTTTCGATTCAGAGCGCATCTCCTAAGCAAACCATCTTTGCAGATCTTGAACAAATAAGGTTCATCCCAAACGAAATATTTCATATCAGAGAAGAACTTCTTCTTCTCCTGATACGACATCTCGGGGTCAAGGTAGCGGGCATGAAGGTAATTCACAATGGACGAATACCATGGAACATCGGAGAGAGCGGCCATCGATCAACATGATGTTTTCCGGAGGAAAGTAAAGATCTATATCTTCGGGATCACCCTTTTCCTCACTTATCATCCTAGAGACATGATCCGCCACTACGTTCTCACCGCCTCTTCTTATCTTTGATTTGAGCGTCAAATTCTTGGAGGTCGATCCAACGCAGATAGCGCGGTTTAGCTTCCTTTTTGGTCATGAGATAACGCAAGCGCGCGTGATCACCCACACGATCACTTGAGCACCTAACAAGTAACTACGGAACTTGTCCATAGCAAACACTACGCCAATAATTCCTTTTCGGTAGTCGTATAGTTAACTTGCGAAGGATTCAACGTGTGGTCGGCGTAGTAGATAGGTGAACTTTCCTTCGATCTTGTTTGTCCTAAGATCGCACCAACAAAGATAGTTGGATGCATCGCACATAAGCTCAAAGGGCAAGTTCCAGTCTGGCGATATAAGAATTGGAGCAGAGATCAGCCTACTCTTAAGCTCTTCAAACGCGCGCTTGCAATTCTCATCAAAATCAAAGGTAACGTCTTCTTTGAGTAAAGTAGACAGGGGCTTGGCAATCTTTGAAAAGTCCTGGATGAACCTCCTATAGAAGCCGACATGTCCGAGAAAACCTCGGACTTCCCGAACATTCTTAGGATAACTCATCTTCTCAATAGCTTCAACCTTAGCCCTATCTACTTCTATACCTTTGGCTGACACCTTGTGGCCAAGAACTATGCCTTCATCTACCATGAAATGGCATTTTTCCCCATTTAAGCACTAAGTCCTTTTCCACACATCTAGACAACACATGATCAAGATTATCGAGGCAATCATCGAAGGATTGACCAAAGACCGAGAAATCATCCATAAAAATCTCCATGCACTTTTCAACTAGCCCGTCAAAGATTGCCATCATACACCTTTGAAAGGTGGCTGGGGCATTACAGAGACCAAATGGCATCCGCCTGTAGGCGAATGTACCATAGGGGCAAGTGAAAGTGGTCTTCTCTTGGTCAACAGGATCGATGGGTATCTGGAAATATCCTGAATATCCATCCAGGAAGCAGTAGAATGCGTGCCCCGCCAGACGCTCAAGCATCTGGTCAATGAATGGAAGGGGAAAATGATCTTTCAAAGTGACCTCATTGAGTTTTCTATAGTCAATACTGAGACCCGATAGCCTGTGACGAGCCCTCAATGCTATCTCCTCTCCCTTCTCATTTTTCTCAATCGTAATTCCACCTTTTTGGGAACCACTTGAGTTGGGGACACCCACTCACTGTCTGCAATGGCGTATATGATACCCATATCTAGAAGCTTGATAATTTCCTTCTTGACTACCTCTTGCATGTGAGGGTTGAGTCTTCTCTGAGGCTGTCTAACCCGTTTTGCACCCTCCTCAGTCTTGATCTTGTGCATACAGATGTTGGGAGATATCCCACGGATATCTCCCACCTGCCATCCAAAGGCTTTTTCATTTTTGCGCAAGACGTTTAACAGTTTTAGCTCTTCTATACGAGATAGCTTGGCAGAGATGATCAAGGGAAGCTTGTCACCCTCTCTTAAAAACACATACTTAAGATGTTTAGGTAACGGCTTGATGCCAATCTATGGGAGGATCCTCTAGACTTGATTTAAGATCGCCACTCTTCAACTCAACATCGCTGAGCTTACTCAGTGGCCCTACTGCCAAAGCTTCTTCTCTTAGCTCATCCTCGAAATCAGCTGCTAATTGGTCTAGATTGACCACACCATGACTATTCAGCTTATCAATTAGTCGCTCATATTCTGATTCTACAGCCATGACTTGCTTATCCATGAAGTCGTCGAAATCATCAGAAGTCTCCTCAACGGAAAAGCCGGTTGGAGCTCCAGAAGGTACATTGATAGATTTTGATACACTATAGCTCACCTCCTGGTCACCAACCCGAATGGTCACATGCCCACCATCACAATCGATGAGGGCTCTAGCTGTAGATAGAAAAGGCCTTCCAAGAATTAACGGGACATTTTCACTTTTCTCAATATCTAAGACGTACCACCAACCGGAAAGGTAAACCTATCTATTTGAACTAATACGTCCTTTAAGATCCTGAGGCTTTTTAGAAGATCGATCAGTGAACGCAAGTTCATGGTCGTGGGTTCTAGAAGACTTTGTAAACCCAAATTGCTTGCACCTGACGACAATGGCATCAAGGCGATAGATGCGCCCAGTCACATAAGGAATTTGGGAAGACTAGGCCTCCCATCCGCAATGTGAGCACAAATTTCCTGGGTCGCTTCTCTTGATTGGTAAGCTTTCATTATTGACCGAGAGAACATTCCTTACCAACCGCTTGGTCCATTCCTCGCTAACTTCTTCTTGGAAGATACAACATCCTTGATGAACTTTGTATACTTAGGCATCTCGACCAAGACCTCGGATAATGGCAGTTTACGAGTATTTTTCGAAGGTTTAGCACCTTCGTCGTACTTTTTGTCTTCAACCAATGGAATGTTGCTCTTCCTCGGTGGAAACGGAAGCTTCTTGAGATCACTCGGAAAAGACTCTCTTTGAGGATGCGCTGATAGCTTTGTCTTCCAAATCCTTCCACCGAACCGTCTTTTCAGAAGCTTTCGTAGTCAGGGGATCAGCCACCTGACTTTCTTTCCCTTTTTCAGTCCTCAAGGGGTCAGCCACTTGAGGATTTCCAACTTGTTCGGTCCTCGAAACAACACCGAGGATTTGCAACCTTTTCACCTATCAGGGGATCAGCCACTGAGTACTTGCTTGCAGCCAAGGGGATGATGGGTGCTCAACTTCCCCTCCTGCCTTATCAATGGCAGGAGGGGCTAGTGGTTTCCCTGGAAGCCAGGGGGACCACTCAGCTGTGTACCACTTCTTAAACTCATTGTACTGGCCTCCTCTTGTCCATAATGCGTTGTTGGTGCGAGGTCGATTACATTGGTTTCTTTGCTCAAATCGGCCTGAGCAACATGACCACCCTTAGGATTTTTCTCGGTAAAACTGGGCAGATGCCCAGGGGGTCTTGATGCTAATTGCTCAGCCAGCTGCCCGATCTGTCTCTCAAGATTCTTATTGGTACTCATTAGGAGCTGAATATTCTTGTTTTGCTCTTCTTTGAATGAGTTCCATTCACCCTTAAGATCATTTGAATTCGAGGACTTTGAGAGTCTTTGGAAGTTTGAAGAGTATGGTGGCGGGCGATTTTGAAAATTGAATTGGAATTAGAAGGCCAATTCGATTGAACCTTTGTGTTTGACTGGAAAAATTAGAGTTTTGGTTTTGAGCGGAACCAGGGTTCTTATTGAAACTTGAATTCAAATTAAAACTCGAATTCGGATTGAAATTGGAAGCTTGATTGAACCCTTGGTTCTGGAATTGATCGCCGGATGGTTGATTAAATCTTTGGGTGTTACGGCCATAACGCATTTACTTCACGATTCGCCCATTCATGGGACGAAATGCGGAAGTATGCCCCATATTATCGCATTTTGGCATTGGACTGAGTGTACTGTCCCATCGGCATGGGCGATGATTGACTTGGTATGAAGAATTGGGGTTTAATTGACATTGGCCATTTACGTGACGGTCGGCGACAAGATTCGCAATCTGAACCTGAGGGTTCTGCGAAACGAAGAGTCCGATTCATAGGATTCGGAGTTTGAGGATTGGCCATCCGCCTCCTGCAAAGCATGGCAATCAGACTTTGAACATTTACTTCCTCCACCTTAGGAGGAGGAGGAGCTTGAATTGCCTGATAGGATGGAGCATAGTTATATTTGGCAATGTCTTCGAACAATGCCCATCCTTCGTCTGGAGTCTTCTTCAAAAACGCCCCGCCAGATGAACTATTGACCATGCCCTTGGTGAGCTCGGTCAATCCGCTAAAGAAAGTAATGACTAACCTCTCCAAAGGCAAGCCATGATGGGGGCACCTTCTAAGAAGAGATTTATACCTTTTCCAGGCCTCGAAAAACGATTCATTTTCCTTCTGAGAAAATGTGAAAATTTCATTTAAGCAATGGGCCGTCTTAGAGGGTGGAAAATATTGACTCAAAAACTCCCTCTCGAGTCCAAATTCATGTAGTGATGGATTCAGGAGGAAGAGAGTGATACCATTCCTTCGCCTCCCCTTTTAAGGAAAAAGGAAAAAGTTTGAGCTTGATAGCATCCTCACTTACACCTTGGATGCGGGTAGTACCGCATATCTCTAAGAACGTGTGTAAGTGGGTATATGCGGATTTTCCGATTGGTAGCCGTAAAAATTGATGCATCTTTGCATCATCCGGATAAGCCCGGCTTGAGCTCGAAGGTTTGAGCAATAATGGCGGGCAAGACTATAGCCGGGTTGATAAAGGATCGCACTGTGGCATGGCGTAATCTGCCAACGTCGTCGATCCTCTCTCGCGCCATTATTACTATTTCTTCGATTTCTTCTATCAACTTTTGTTCAATTTCTTGGTTGGCTGAGCTTCTTTCGTCCGAAGGATCGGTGAAACGGTTTCCGCCTATTAGGTCGACTATGGTCCGCTCGAGGTCAGTGTAAAGAGTAATGGCCCTTTCGACTTCCGAGTTTGCATAAACCGAAACCCAACTCTATTGAACAAAACACAAAACTACGAAATTAAAAACTTAAACTACGAAAAGGAACCCTAAGAATCTATCTAAAAGGTTTGAAATCTAGAACTATTATCAAGACCTAGGAAAAAGAAAGAAAGAGAAGGAGAGCAGACGGACGGGCGTCCAAAAATATGGACGGCGTCGTCGCCTGGTTTTTCGAAGCGGACGGGCGTTCAACGTATGAACGCATGCGTCGATTTTTCAGAATTTTGGACGGGCGTCCAAATGTATGAACGCCGCTCTGCAGGGTCAAGAATTGATATGAGATTGAAATTTTACGAGTGGACGGGCGTTCATAGTATGGACGCTGTTCATATGCAAAATTTCCCAGAAATGTAAACGATTTCGAGCAGAGACAAGTAAAGAAAACAGAGCAGGGAAAAGCAGGGGAAAAGAACTAATCACAAAACAAAAACTTTAACCCTAATCCAAAACACTAAATTCCTAACTACTTAAAGGTTAAACCCCTAGAAATCGACCTAAAAACAAGGATTAAAATGCGAGAAAATAGAAAGAAAAGCCGAACAAAAGCAGAAAAACAAAAACACACAAAAAAAAAACTAGGCAAACCGTCCGGTTCCCGGCAACGGCGCCAAAAACTTGTCACGGATTTTATTAATACAAAATAAACAAGTAATAAAACCGGTTAACCTCAAGTGCAAGGATCGTAGTACGAGGCTATGCCGGGTCGATCTTACGGGAACTAGACGAATGTTAACCCTAGCTTTTGTTTTTAACTAATTATTGTCACGATTACTAACCTAACGAATAACTAACTAAACAAATATGCGAAAATAACTAGACAGAGGAGATTAATCCAATGCTAGGAGAGATTTGAAAGCGATAAAATAAACTAAAAGTGCAGAAAATAGATTAACTAATCTAAACTAAGCTATGAGGATTGTAAATCAAGTTTATAAAAGACAAACGAGGATTGATCCACCTATCAACATGCATTGATCTCCTATCTCGATTTTACGTGGTATTTACTTAGGTTGTGATTCACCTTCTCTAAACATGAAATCCTAATTCCTTAGGTATTTCGTCTATTAACCTAGTATCTTCCAATGCTAGTTTAACGCGTTTAAAAGACCAAAGATGTCAACTTTTATGTTTAACCTAGTGATCGAACCTATTAACTTCCGTTACTATAGATTCAAAGACTATTCCTATTCATGGTGATCTAAAGGTTTAACGTGACTCCGTCAAGCATAAACACAATCAAAAACATGCAATCTTCCGATATAATGCACTAAAAACATGAGTAAAGCATGAATAAGAAACAACCATACATAAATACTCACAAGAATAATCGAGATAAACAGATCAAGTCACGTTGATGGCTTCACAACTCTCGCTTGATGGAGGTTCTAGCCTCTGAACATCCTCAAGAACTCAAAGAATGTATAAAAACAACATAAAACTAGCCTACTTTGATTGAATTTAAAGTTGCATAAAACTCGAAATAAAAGTGTAAAATCGCAGCCAAAGCCGCCCCTAGGGTTTAGGGTTTTAAGATTGTAAAACTCGTGTGTCAATGTGTGAAAATAGGCGGTATTTATAGAGATTTGAGGCGGTTTCACTAAGTCGGCATTCGGACGCTGTTCAATTGAGTGGGCGCTTTCGTCGATATTTCTGAACTCTCCTCGGCCGCTCGTTCAAACTCCGTTCGAGACTCTCAGATCAAGATTGTTTCCATGGACGCCCGCTTCGGTATTTCAGACGTTCGCTTCGATATGGACGCCGCATGGACGAACGTCATAATGACTTGAATGCGATTTTTGCATCTTTATCTCTTTTCTTCTCTCACTCGATCATTATCTCTTCCTTAAACCTTTGTAGCTCGAAATTTATCTCTTTTGATCATCATTTGAGCACAATAATCATACCTATAACACATGGTAAACATCGCAAATCGTAATAAAGTCCAATTAATTATAATTCATGATGAAAACACATAATTTATTCAATATTGCGAATAAGTCCTTAAAAACCTAGTATGCTCAATATTTCCATATGAGGGCCATTTATTATGCAATCAATCCAATTAAAAGGGAAAATACCGTAAAATATATCATAATAAAACATAGATTTTCACCCTTAACAGTCTCGAGGCTAGAACCACCGTTGTGAAGCCACCATCACCGGAATAAACAAGGATTTCGTTTTCATTTGTTCTAGTGAGTTTCTTGTTCTTCCTTCATGTTTGAATTGTTTATGTGCAATTTGTATGATCTATACTTATGTTGCATGCTAATCGAATTTAGATACGATAGTTGATAAATTCGTAGATTACCGTGAAGGAGAATGATAATATTCTTCCAACATACGTAAGTTGAGGGTGAATGTTATTAGATTAGGATTTATATCCATATCTTTGATCCGTAAATGCTTTAGTTATACCGAGAGTGGTGAACTAATTAAAAGGCGATGAACCGAAAGGGAAAATGCCTCTTTAGCAGATAATAATCCAAGAACTTACGAATGAATATCGCTTTTCTTGTTATTTTCGGTGGGGTGGTGGATCAATGGTGTGTTCTAGTTGTTTTAATCTTTCTTTAAACAAATTTTCACGTATCGTCTTTCTTTTCACGCTTGCTACCTTAGTTTGTTAATTGAAAATCCGAGATCATAATCATCAATTTTAAGAAAGAAATCGAAGGCAAAAACTCTTTTTCGTACAAGTCCCTGCGGATACGATCCGGTTTCACCACTATAGCTGTGAGCCTTCGCACTTGGGGCTGACATCGGTTTTATTTTATTACTTGTTATCTTTTGCTTTGCATAAAACCGCGAACAATTGACTATGTCCGTGAATCTATTATCCATGTCAATAATAGATTCATGCGGTTTTTCTTGGAAAGACTCATATGCATGATTTAGCTGACTTATTTTAGACTTCTTAACCTTACTGGTGCCCTCATGACGTTTAATGAGAGCCTACCAAATTTCTTTGGCAGTCTCGTATATGGCAATAGCTCGGTTCTCGGAGGGACTTAAAGAGTTGATAAGAATGGCGACGCCTTTAGCGTTTAAGGACATTTTTCTACATTCCTGTTCGTTAAATTCGTCCCCATTCTTATTAACCTTTGTAGCGACTCCGGCTTCGGGGATGTCTTTTGTGGGAACAAACGGACCTTTGTTTATGATAATCCACAGTTGATAGTCCGTTTGTTGCACATGAGTCATCATCGAGCGTTTCCACTGAATAAATCCGGAACCGTCAAGGTACGGAGGCCTTACCAAATATAAGCCCTCCCTTGGGTTCATGGAGTTATTTAGGGAAGCCATTACAATGCTATTATATGAAACAAATATGTAATGCAAAAATATGAATGAACTACAATGCAATTTTTTTATTTTCAAAATATGATGTGAGTGTGTGATGAACAACACTTAAGCACACAGTTGAGATGATTTACTTGGTAACTAAAAACTGCAAAAACAAAGTGAGCAAAAGACCAAGGTAAATCAAAGAAATAGAAAGG
This sequence comes from Gentiana macrophylla, assembly GCA_026214975.1. NCBI lineage: Eukaryota > Viridiplantae > Streptophyta > Magnoliopsida > Gentianales > Gentianaceae > Gentiana > Gentiana macrophylla. Next base: position 39,945,046 of record CM047805.1, on the reverse strand, counting down.
CACTATAAATCACACCAAGAGATATCGTGTTATGATCACAAGGTGACCAAGCTCCGATACCAATTGTTGGATCGATAATGCACAGATACACTCTAGAGGGGGGGGGGGTTGAATAGAGTGTAGGGAGTTTATACCACTTTTTCGATTTATGTAAAATAATCAAATTCGAGCAACTATGATACACAATTACTAATCTGTTAAATCGGAAGCTATTTAACAAAATTATTTGATTGTGTATTTACCTAAGTGATCAATATGTTGTAAGAATATTTATGCACAAATTCGAATGTAGGCAAGTTAAGTTGATTTCAATAGTCAAGCATATTATTTCTAAACTAACACAACTCAACAAACTCAGATGGAAAGATGACACAAGTAGTCAAATAAAATCTCAAATATATATATAAATTATCAACCTGAGTTATCAAACAGGTTTAAGGATTTACAAAACTGAATTAAAACTGAATGTAGAATAAAATACAGTTTAGGACTGATTAAGCAGGTTCAAGTAGGACTGATCAAAAATGATCTTTAGATTAGTCAAGGGAACTGCTGAGACAGAAAATTATCAGATGAATTTTAGTGATGATAAACACACTTAACCTAGAGGTTTATCAGCACTTGAATGAAGTCTGATTACACAAATTTTAGTCAGCACAACAAGTAGAGACCGACTCATCGATCAATCGGTTTGATCTTGATCAAGGTCGATCGAGTTATAACTCGATCGACTATCAAGGTCAAGATATTATGGCGATCACAAATGATCAGAAGGTCCAAACTGTGGCCAAAACAAAAACAGGAAAAAGAAACCTATTACATGGTATTCAATAGAAAGCTGATATCTTCAACAGGTTTTTCAGGCAGCACAGAGATAGAAATTTTGCAGCAGGTTGTTGCAACAAATGCAGCAGGTTGGCACATCAAAGGGGCAGAATTTCAGGATGTAATCACAAGGATATACACACTGAAAATTCCCATCAGTTTTGAAGTGGATGCCAAAACACAAAACAAGGTCAAACATGTACTCAAAGGCACAGCTTTGCAAAGGTGTCAGAAATTCAGTTTGTATTGCCTTATGCTCAATGCAGTGTGCTGGTATATAAAGCCAGGCACACCAAGAGAACAGATCCAGAATTTTGACACAGAGGCAAGCTGATAATTGAATAAAGATTTACCACAAACAGCTTCTCACTTCAGTGATCAAATACAGTCAAATATGAGGTCAATATCTATTAAGGCCTTATTCACAAGGCTGTGAATTGGTATTTCAAGCCAATTCACCAAAAGGACAGATATTTCAACAAACCTTCTCTGATTTCAACACTTGAATGACAAGCACACTAGACTGACTACGCAAGTATGCAGACACAAAGAAAACAAATACTGCAAGACTTAAACCAAGATCCTGATTGACTCAAGATCAGAGATGAAATGAAGCTGAAATCTGAATTGCCAGATCCTCACTTAGGCATTTCCAGATTAGAGTCATTCAACACCAATGATCTTAGAAATAGGGGTGCCTTAGCTTAATCAAGCAGACAACACAGAACATTTAAACAACATCAATTTTAAAAGGGTTTTCTGTATTGATTACCTTCACAAAAAGAACACAATTCAGACAAACAATGAGGTTGATCCTGAGTCCGGTGTATAGCTTTGCCAGTACTCAAGCTATACACACTCCAGCAAGATTCCAACCGATTCACTATCACTTCAGGCAAGTGATAGGGAATTCAGACCACAGACTTCTTCTTACAAAAGAGACTTATAAAACTTTTTGAAAAGGAGAAAGTGTGGTATTTCTTAAGTTGTAAAACTGATGATAAAATAGTTGGGTTAGGAGGGCTATTTATAGGATGCAGAAGGAGGTGTAAAAACAAAAAAGAATGGTCAGGTTTAAAAAATGATTATTGACAGACCAAAAAGACTTGGTTTAAACTAGACTAGGTTGGGTATGACTTGTTTTGGAAATCACTAGACCGAGGCCCTCAGTAGGACTCGAACCAGACCATCATTGGGTTAAGAAACCCTAGGTCAACTACTAGCCCACAGAGAGGTTCAAGCCAAATTACCTATGCAGTTTGGGTTGAGATTCACCAAACTGTGGCTATTTCACTGAAGAGGAGTACCACCAGTGTTATGGCACAACACCACTTCAACTCTCAGTGAATCGAGACTGCCTTTGGAACAAGGTTCGATCTTTAACGGCTAAAAGAACAGCCATCACGTGTAAAACATGTTTCTGAATCGTATTTTTATGACTTCAAAGACTTCACAGTGAAATCTCTGCGTTTATTTGAGTGAATCTGTGATTAATTGCTTTTAATCCTCACGATTTTGCAGTAAAGGTGTGAGCTTTTAATTCCAAGACTTCCCAAACAGAGTTTCGTAACGTGGTTACTTGAAAAGGCCGATTTTCTGGAAACGACCTTCCTATATCGGTTTTTTGCACATGGTGGCTCGAATCAATAGAGAATCGACGAGATATGATTTGGATATGGAAGGTGAAAGATTAAGGTAGCAGATAATCCGGGATTCAAGAAATGAGAAGGCAATGAATAGAGGATATGAAAATCGGTTTTTCATTGAATGTGGAGAGGATTCTGGAAATGTGAGGAGGACGACTGACAATGAGAGAAATTAGGTTAAGAGTTGGTTCAGGTTTTTAGTATAAGGGGAATAAGAGGGTGAACTGGGCGGACAGAGGGAAAAAGAATTTTGGGCCATAAAAAGAAACTGGTCCGGTATATAATTATATACATAGGTTATTTGATTTAATAATTAATTAATTTATAAAACTAACTTAATTAATTTTATAAAATTAATTAATAATCAAATACTCTATTTAAAAAAGTAATTTGGTCCTGCAAAAAAAAAACATTTAAACACAAGATTTGCCATATAATGTAAGCTTTAACTTCATGGCAGTTAGTGACAAAGGCATAATAGTAAAAACACATGTTGAGAGTATTTTGGTAAATTAATCAAACATAAATGCAACTGGGGCTCATAACTCAACAAAATATGGTAGAAGAGTAGCAATCAGCAGAAGAAGATCAGGCACCAAGCAGGTCTGCTAGACCAGGGTTTTTCAATCTTACTGCACAACAACTTGACAAGTTGATGGCTCTGCTTAATGACCCTCCTAGACATGCATGATTTGTTGTTGGCCAACCTGCTAATATTGTTACACACTACTCACCTGCCACAGGAACATGTGACCTAAATTTAGTAAGATCAGTACAATGGATCTTGGACTCTGGTGCAACAGATCACATTGTAGGTTCATTAGATCTGTTAAGCAATCCCAAACCTTCATCTGGTATAAAAATAGTACTGCCTAACGGAAATAATGTCTCTGTCACACATATAGGACAACTGAGGATTAACACTCAATTGGTCCTACATGATGTGTTTTGCATTCCTGATTTTAAATATAACCTTTTGTCTTTACCTTCTTTTATTAATCATACAAAAGGTGCAGCCATTTTTTCTGCTAACAAGTGTGTTTCGCAGGACAAGAAAAAAAAATGATTGGTTCAACTGAGTTTTAGAGAGGACTTTATGTCATGGATCAACCAATAAAACTTGCTGTTTCCAATGATGTATCAAATCACACTTTATCTGATAGATTGATAATGCACTTTTGTGGCATTACAGACTAGGACACTTGCCAGATAAAAGATTGCAAGTCATCAGTTCACAGTCTGCTGATGTCAAATTTTGTAATCATGATCTTTGTTATGTCTGCACTATGGCTAAACTAAAGAAAAATCATTTTCTTTTAAGTACAATTGCTGTAAAGGCTACTTTTGATCATGTTCATATGAATATTTAGGGTCCTTTGAGACAACATACTGTAAATGGACAACAATATTTTCTTACTGTTGTAGATGAATTTTCTAGATTTACTTGGGTTTTTCTTATGAGGCTTAAATTTGAAGCCTCTGGCCTTGTTAAATATTTTGTTAAATTTATTTCTACTCAGTTTCATAAAGTCATTTAAGTAATTAGATCTCAATTGTGCAGAATTCCAACTTACTGACTTTTATGTTCAGCAGGGTATCATACATCAGATATCATGTGTCAGTACACCTGAGCAAAATGGTATTTTTGAAAGAAAACATCAGCATCTGCTGAATGTTGCAAGATGTTTGAGGTTCCAGAGTAATCTCCCAATTGAATATTGGGGTTTTGGCCTTGTACATTCTGTAAATGATTAATGCCATGCCTACACCACTGCTAAAAGAAAGCACTCCACATGAAATTCTTTATGGCACCAAACCAGATTATTCTGTGTTTAAATTTTTTGGTTGCTTAGTTTTCTCATGCACACTTCAGCGGTATAGAACCAAATTTGAATCAAGATGTAGGACTTGTGTCTATATTGGGAATTCAACCACCTCCAAGGGTGCTATTCTCTTAGATATTACCAACAAAGATATCTTTGTTGCTAGAAATACTCAATTCCATGAAACTTATTTTCCTCTTTTTAGCAGGTGTTGGGAAAGCCTAGACATCTTGCTGACATGCCTGTTTCATTGCCAGTAATGGACAGCTTTGATGACCTACTGAATAAGTCAGCAGACCAACCAGCAATGGGATCAACAGCAGCTGATACATCCAATACAAGGCATGAACCAGTAAATCATGCACATCAACCCACACAACTAAGAAGGTCCACAAGAACAAGGAAATAACCAACCTTCTATCAAGGGGGTGATCATAATGTTCAGCAGACTCCATATCTATTGAGTGAAGTGATGACTCTGGACAACCTCTCAGCAGACTATGCCAGATTCATTAATGCTATTGATGCAATTAAAGATCCTAAGACCTACAATCAAGCAATAAAGCATGATGAATGGAAGGAGGCCATGAACAAAGAACTTGAAGCTTTACAAAAGACTCACACATGGGAGATAGTTGATCTGCCCCCAGGCAAGAAACCTATTGGATGCAAATGGGTGTTCAGAATCAAATACAACCCTGATGGTTCAGTAGAGAGATATAAAGCTAAACTAGTAGCAAAAGGCTACACTCAAACATATAGGATTGATTCTCAAGAAACTTTCTCACCTGTTGTCAAGATCACTACAGTTAGAGCCTTACTTGCAGCAGCTGCAGCCAAAAATTGGCACCTACATCAGATGGATGTCAATACTGCCTTTTTACATGGAGATTTGCATGAAGAAATCTACATGCAGTTACCTCTAGGCTATGCAGCAACCAAACCAAATCAATTTTGCAGGCTTACTAAGTCATTGTATGGTCTCAAGCAAGCTAGCAGACAATGGAATTGTAAGTTGACTGAATCTTTGGAGACTCAAGGGCTCACTCAATCCAAAAATGATCACAGTTTGTTCACGAAAGGGTCAGGACAATCCTTTATTGCCTTACTGGTGTAAGTTGACGACATCATAGCAGCAAGCCCCAATGAAGGGCTGATTCAGCAAATAAAAGACGCTCTACATCAGCAGTTCACCATCAAAGATCTTCAAAAATTAAGATATTTCCCAGGCATTGAAACTGCTAGATGTCCAAAAGGTATAACCATTTCACAAAGAAAATACACACTTAACCTTCTAGAAGAATATGAATTTTTGGGAGCCAAACCTGCTAAGACTCCTATGGAGTCCAAGCAGACCTTACAACATGGTGATTCACCACTTTTAGAAGACAACACGGCATACATATCCCTAGTTTGCGGTCCAACAACTAAGTCAATTTCTGGATACCCCAACTGAAAACCATATGAAGGCAGCTTACAGACTGCTGAGATATTTGAAGACCAATCCTGGCCAAGGAATATTCTTCTTAGCAGCCAATAATCTTGTACTTAAGGGTTTTACAGATAGTGATTGGGTTGGTTGTCCTGAAACAAGAAGATCAGTATCAGGTTACATGATGTATCTAGGAGATGCTCCAATCTCCTGGAAAGCAAATAAACAAACAACAATTGCTAGAAGCTCATCAGAGACTGAGTACAGGGAAATGGCAAATGAAGTTTGTGAAATCCAGTGGCTAATCTATATACTACAGGATTTACAGGTTCCAGTTCAATTGCCTGCTGTGTTATTTTGTGACAATGCCAGTGCCATGCACATTGCTCGTAATCTTGTCTTTCATGAAAGAAAAAAACACATTGAAATTGACTGCCATGTTGTGAGAGACAAAATCAAAGCAGGACTCATCAATCTTCTTCCAGTCAATACAAAAGAACAAATAGCTGACATCCTCACCAAAGCCATGGATGCACCTATTTTCTCCTATCTACAAGACAAATTGGGAATTTCAAAGATCTTTCAGACTTCAAATAGCTGATGAGAATGCCGAGTACAAGCTGTTCGTGCACCACTCACAGCATGGGGGGTGTTACTGTATAAAAGCTGATGAGAATACTGAGTGCACTCTGCTAATCGTATGAAGAGATCAAGACTGGCCGACAAAGATGAACACCAAAGACTCTTTGAGTAGTTAGTTCAGCATAGAAAACGGTTATTTTGTTGTAATATGTTATAACCATTTGTAACTTACTCGCAACTGATTCATAAGGTGTATGATGTTGTAAATACCCCATGATCAGCCACATTTTAATCAACTTGTAACTTTTACTTGATTAATAATAATTCCTCATTTTATTTCGTTTGTTTGTAATTCTACAAACTTCATCAGATACCATGTTGAAATTGAAGAACACAAGAGATAATAAAATGCGTAATTCTTATTGATAAAAAATAATGAACAAGTTAATTACAATATTTCTGATCATGAAGTATTTATAGTGTATACATCATTACAATAGTTACATTCAATTATAACATAGTGGAAGCTGCAACAGAATATAGTATGTTGAATACTAAGATAGCTGAGCTGAGTCTGTGTCAGATGAATCTCTAGTCAACTGAGATGAGTGTTAAGATGAGTTGAGTATGTGACACATCCTCTTGCATCCAACATTCCCATATATTATAAAAAAAACCCAATTACTTTCCAAGAAGATTTGAAGATGGATTATAGTTGAGGCAAATGTGTTTGACTGCCTACATACATATCAAGAGATTTTGAGATCAAGATATTAACGTAGTTCTGATTTGTGAGAATGATGATCATCTTATAGGTCTCCTTCATGGGCGAGTTAACTGTGTAAGCATGCATTGAAGTTGTGGTCAGTGACTTAGGACCGTTCTGCGGGCAATAGACACGTTCATGTCACATTACTTATAATTTTCATGTTATGCTTCCATACTGTATCCATGTTATTCAATGAGGTTGATATATGTGACAATTGTTGGTTTAGTTTCACATATTGCGGTGAAAACTGCTTTGATCTTGTGTTGACTTCCCTGATGGATATGGATGAGTTTGTTGAAAACACTTGTAATAATAACGGTTTTGGTTGAGTTCATATGGTAATAATGTACTTTGCTAAATATATGTGACCCAATGGGAGATTGTTGGTTATTTCATATACTCCCTCCGTCCCAATTTGTTTGAGACATTTTGAAACTCAAAATCTTAATGGATACATCATTTAATAGGTTGTCTGGTCATTTAAAACATGGCTAATTTACCTTTTTATTCTTTTAATGTGTAGCACAATTTTCATTTTATATGTACATTGAGGAAATTTAGGCAATTAAAGCAAAAACTTTAAAATCTAATTAGAATTATGAGACTTGTTTTAGGACAACCATAAATGGAATAAGTCATAAACAAATCGGGACAGAGGGAGTAACTAATATTCTAATTGTGGTCTTCATATATTTATTTACGATATTCGCTATTATGAAATCCTAATAAAAGTGGTCATTCAGTTGGGCTAGATTCTGAGTAATTTATTTTGGTATGGACTTAAACTGCAGACACTTAAAGTGTAATTTTTGATTATTTTGATATGCAATATTAGAAATTACAGATATACTCCCTCCGTTCCAAAAAATACGCTTATTAAGAATGTGATTTAATACTATGACTTTAAGGATAAAATGACTAAAAAATCCCTATATATGATACAATTAATACATTTTTTTAAACTTATTACCTAGTATTAAATAAGGGTAATGTAGGAAAATTAGCAATAAATGTTGCTTTGGAAAATGTTGTGCCTTAGTTATTTTGGAACAAAACTTTTTGATAACTGTCTCAGTTATTTTGGAACGGAGGGAGTAATAAGAATGTTATTGTGATATCCCACATCGGTAAAATAAGTGAATGCTCACCCTCGTATAAGTGTGAGACATAACGTTCTTGTTAACTCGGGTTAGCAGTTTTAGCCCATGCGAGGACAACGGTCTAAGTAGTTGACCAGATTATTTTTAACTCATTTAGTGCTAACAGTCCCGAGGTCTGGGGGAGTTACAGAATGGTATTCAGAGCCGACTATCAGACGGATCTAAGTGACACACTATGATGTGTGTCGGTGGGGGCTAGTAGGGACGAAACTGAGACAAGTCCACTGGGACAAGGCTTGGCCATCCTGGCGATGACGCCAATCCCTTATAAGGGGGAAGAATGTTATATCCCACATCTGTAAAGTAAGTGAATGCTCACCCCATAAAAGTGTAAGACATAAAATGTCTTCTCAACTCGGGTTAGCTCTTTTAAACGAGGACGACGGTCTAAGCAGTTGATCGAATCATTTATAACTCATTTAACGCTACCAGGGCCAGAGTCTGAGGGCGTTACAGTTATGGCCCCCAGACATATACTACTGTTCCCCTTATGTGTTCCCATATGTAGAAAAATCTTGGATTTGGTGTGCTCTTTTGGTAGATCAATACTAGTGCTATTCGATACATGATATTCCTAGCAGACCCATGTATGCTTTCGGATTAATTTATGCATTTATTTTCATTGGTTTAACATGAACGAGATACGGACATACTGATTTAATAACGGAAAGTTCAAACAGTTGATGTGGCTCAATACTCAATTACATTTATTAGAAACTTTTGTAAAGCTTTCTCGGATTTCCCCGAAGGGACTTTGTAAAGCTTTCTATACATATTCCTCCCTAGAACGAAAGGATGAGCCGGAGAAAAAAATTAATGCTTTGCAAAAAAACTTCACTTTCATGCTCTTAGAATTGTTAAATTTTAGGGAATATTTGATTAAACAATTTTTTCGAAAATATTCACGCCTTCTTAATCCGAAATGAAATGGTTGGGAGTGGAAAGGGTCCTTATTTTTTAGGGTACTCCCGGGAACAGATCCACTAGAGACGAGGTGGGGCATGTAGCTCAGAGGATTAGAGCACGTGGCTACGAAACACGGTGTTTTGATCCTTTTTTTTTCCAATGATTTTTGCACTTATATCTGTAATGTACGTTTCAATTTGACCCTTCTACATTATATCTATACAGTCACACGTCCAACATCAAGTAATGAACGCACAACAATCTCCCCCCAGCTATATTAACTTGACACTGTGACGCCCCTGTCCTGGATACCGAGTCTCTGTTCAAAAAATAACGCCCGGCACGCATATAATTAAATTTTAATCAAATTATACATGCAAGCCTTACGTAAGCAGAAATCAGAGAACAAGAGAAAGATAAAACGACTGACTCGTGTACTTAAACAGCTACTAAAACGATCGAAAGTAACACAGGCTGCATCTATTATATCATCAAAGACTTATTGTAATCCTCAAATACAAATGTATCCGTTACAAAAACATTACCCATAAACTCAAACCATTGATTTCCATCGTTACAAGGGACAAGAGAATATACAAAAAAAGTAAACTGAAAGTAAAGACAGTAGACGTCATCTGCATCATCTCCGGATCACTCCTCAATGGCCTCGAAAATGACTTACAAAAACACCACCTTCTCGGGGTGGGGACAAGAGATAAGAGGGGGTAAGTACATACGTACTTAGTAAGGGGTAGTAGAAACGGTACAATAAATAGCAATAAAGGCAGATACATATAACATGACATCATCTACAATCACTACCACATAGGTTGCATTGAGATCACTCTCACCCTCTACTAGATCACATAGTATAACCTCACGCACATAAGTTTGTTACACCAATATCAAATGACACTATGCATGGTGAGAATGCACCAATACATATTAAGCACCTATCAAGGGGGCATGGACTTAGGTCTCCATGTGGAAATTACACGTTGTCCCTGACACATAACTCAAAAGTATCGTAAGAATCTCATGCTTGATTTAAACGCGCTTCATAAATGATATCGACGTTTTAGCTTTTTAGACTTCACATATGTATTTACGAAGTTATGTTTAGCGATGTTGTAAAGCGATCAATGACTACTGCTCAATGCTCACAACGCCTAAACAAGCGCCTTCCGTGCTTCCCACTTTCTCCTAAATTCTGGCTTTAAAAACAAAAATTATCAGAAACAGAAGATTCAAACCAAGCCTCATGCCTAATATACTTAAGTCACAACCATTAAGATAATACATTCCTTGCTTAAATAAATACAAGAGATATATAATATTACGTCAAAATTTCATGGTAACCTTAAATTCATTGATTTTTATAGCCCCTGACCACGTGGCTCATTACTTCTTCAGGGGCGCCCCTGGATGTACCTGTCGATTTCCTGATCACCTTTATTTATTTATTTTTATTTCCACGGCGTCAATCAACATCTTTTCTTGTTTGCAAATGGGTTACACGTACTATTCATGTGATAGATAGTAGATACCTTTGAAATAATTGAGGTCTGCAAATTTTGTCTTTAAATTTCCTTTCTCCAAAACGCGTTCCAGTCTGGACTCTGGAGAAACACAATCCAACTGTTTAATTAATTTGTTTCCGGAAAAACTCGGAGTTTGGTGTGTAACTGACTGTATACTAACTAAGATATGGCTGCCATTCAAGCGAAATCGACGTGTTGTGTTTCTGAAACTTTTATCAAGATCAAACGTCCAGAAAGAAATGGGCAATCCTCCAGATTCAATGGCTTCGACTTAAAATGGGGTGAGTTCTTTCTATAACATCTTCTTGTGTTCTTATGGGTTTCCTTCTTGTGTGTGTTGTTATGGTTTTCTTGAGTTCATTTTTTTTTTTTAATTTTTTTTTTTGGTCTTGTACTTGAAGTCGAAGAAACCCGGTTGCTGTTTCATAAAATCATTAAAATAATAAATAAAAAATATTAACAAAAGATTCTGAAAACGATTGCTTTTGAAACAAATAGGTAATGGGGAGTGATAGAAATTTACTCCTTGCTTCACACCATTTTTACACCATCATCATCTCACCACGCTTTTCACTGCAGACAGAAATTTAAAAAATTGAAAAAATCACAACCACAAGATCATGTTGGGAGTAAAAATGGTGTAGACTTGAGGGAGTAGATCTATCATTACCCATAGGTAATACCTCCTTTTAATAAGATTAAATCTACACTTATTTATTAAAGAATAGAAATTGCATTTATATTAATAGGGTGTTATTGTCATTTTGATATTAATGTAACAATATTAATTTTTTTTCTTAATATGTGTGTTTTTGCTAGATGAAACAATTAAAAAGGAATTGAGGGAGTATTAAATTAATGATAGTTAATGGGTATTTTAGACGTTTAACGTTCAAATTTGTGATATATCATTATAACTTTCTTAATCTGTGTAAAAACTTCAAATATGACTCATTATATTTAATCAATTTCTTAATCTCTGTGAAAACTTCTCGTAACCATTGACTCTCACGAATCTAGTTTAAACAAACAACCAAAGGTGGTCAACAAAAAAACGTTCCCCAAACAATCCCCGAAATTAAATCAAGTGGCTGTAATGCTTATTTTTATATTCTTTTTTAAACATAATTGCACGATTTGGATAAGTACTCCTTGTAATTTGTGTGGATATTTTCAGTGTATGTATACTTTTCGAACGAAAAGCTAAAGCTAAACTAGATTACAACTTGGAGTTCATGTTATACACTATATGCTGAACTAATAACCACCTAAACCTGACATGACCTATCGATTCCTATTTCGTTTCAATTATAAGGGTAGAAGTTACTAATAAAGATATTCTTATTTATGTGAACATGCTAACCCACCATAACGAAACCAAATCTGATATAGTCGTTTACGATATTAAAAGAAAAATAATACGGGAAAAGGAATACATTTTTTTCCCAACGAAACGAAAGAAATATATTGTATAAAACAAACCAATACAAACAACTACAACCGGACTAACGCCAGAAACCACCAGACTACCACCAGCGTACTGCTGGAAACTGCCACCGAAACAAAAATGGAAAAACTATTTGGGCGAATTCTGAATTCACCAAATTCTGTTTCATCACAGAGAACTTGATTTGGAAACATACAGAAAGGATGGCACCTGCCATTATATAGAAAACAAGAAAACCTTCTTGAACAAAATATGACTCCAAAACAAACTATAAGCAGTTTCTAGCAGCCGGACTCCGACAGCAGTAGCAAGCACTGACGACCACTGACCAGCCCTGCCCTTAAGCATCCCAACAGATACCAAAACATAAGAACATAATGAAAAACCGTTACAACCATAAGCCGCCATCCACCTCCACCTTCTGCCGGAATCCATCAAAGATGTTTCATACAAAGCACCAAGGACCCCCATAAGAGCTAGACCAGAGCAACCATCTTCCAAAATGACCATCCCAACTAAACATATATCCCAGCGCATAAGAAAGTGAAGAAGAGGTACCGGCCGAGAAGCTAACTCCGGCCATCCAAAAAATACAAAAATAACACGCAAATGATAGATCTATCCATCCAAGAGGTAGAATAGGGCGATCTGTGGACAAATCTCTTAGAAAGGAACATAAAAACACCAAAGTAGCCTAAAATAACATACGGCACCGGCACAAGCACCAATTGGTGACCGGCGCGGCCTCGTGGGCAGACCTAGAAAAATATGCATGTATATTCCAGTGAGGAGTGCGAGAGTAAAATTTGTGAAATGGTACAAATATCAATATAGCGAAGAAATACAAAGCTGTTATGACAGATCGATCAAGAAAAGATGGTGATTGTGAGTAAGAATAAGCAATTTACAAGTAAACAAACACAGAAACAAGATAAACACTGATTTAACATGGTTTCCGGCAATGTGCTGACTACTCCACGGACAAACAAGAATATTTTATATTAGATGATAGTTATTATTATTATTATTATTTTTACATTTACGTTTATAACCTTAGTGGTTCCCTATATAAGACCTTTGTACACAACATTATACCCTAATGACAATTGTTTTGTTGTTCAATCTATCTATCATGGTATCAGAGCTTTGATCCCAAAAAAAAAAAAAAAAAAAAAAAAAAAAATTTTTCGTTGTCGCCTCCGCACCATGGCCGCTTCAAATACCGCTTTACCCGATCCGCCACCTTCGCGCCAAATGGCGCCGCCACCTCATCGCCGCGGGTTGCGACCCATGCGGCCCACCACTGCTATCTCTCTTAATCCTGCCATGCCAATGCTCCTACGAAACTTGATGGCAAAACTTCACGGCTTGGAAGCTTCAATTGACCACTTTACTCACCGGTCATGGTCTCATCGGTTACGCCACCGTGCCACACCCCTCGCCGCCACCAACAATGCCCTCGGCGGCCGGTGAAATCACAATCAATGCGCGCTCATCTCGCATTGGCTCCAACAAGATGCCCTCATTCACAATTTACTTTTGGGTTCGGTTGATAAAGAGTTTATGGCTACGATTCAAAGACACTACAAACTCAAACAAGCTTGGGACACGCCATTGACACGTATGGGAAACAGAGGTGGGTCGATTCGCATCTCAAATTGCGCTCAACTCCATTACCAAAGGTACCATGTCCATTTCTCAATTCTTCACCGCCGTTAAAAATGTTGCCGATGATCTCGCTGCTCGATGCTAAGGTACCGATGATGATTTGGTTGAATTAATTTTAAAAATCTTGGTAGTGATTATCGAGCCTTGTCGCTGCCATTCGTGCTCGTGATGATACTATCTCTATGCCGTTGTTACATGAAAATTACTTATGCATGAAGCGTCACTTTTACACCGTCCGTCTGTTGCACCCTCATGATATATCGCTTTCCCGCTCGCACCCTTCCTCGTCCCCATGCATGTTTCACCCAATACCTCTTATTCCCTTACCCGCAGCTCCTCGCCACCACCTCCTCTCCCTACCCGAGGCCACCCAACCCCTCCTCCCACCAACCACTCATCCAAAATTCCAATCCCAGCACTCCTAAAGCCTATCAAGGCTTCGCTAACTATGTGGTCTCCAAGGACACGCTGCTACTGGCCGCACATCCTATCCGCTTACAACAGCCTTCCTCGCCCAACCCGCAACCCCGCACACCTACTCGGCCCCCCAAATTCCTCTCATGCACATGTTGCTCAAAGACGCATTCTCCAGCCTTCCTGCAGGCAAAGACTCGACCCTTCCGCTCCTTGATGCTTGATAGTGGTGCCTCTCACCACATGACTCAGAACTCACCTTGCTTTCTCTTCACTCTCCTTACCAAGGTGCACGGATCGTATTGTCATTGGTGATGGCGCCTCCTTGGCCATCACACACATTGGCTCTACCTCTCTTTCCTCTTTTAAATTAAATCACGCTCTTTGTGTCCTTCGCTATCTCAGTAATTTACTTTCATCCAAAAATTTTGCCAGACAATTTCAGATCTATTGATTTCTTACTCGATTCGCTTTTGGTGAAGGATTTGAAGACGGGCAAATGCCTCCACCAAGGACAGTGTCGTTGATGGTGCTTATCCGTGGTCTTCCAAAGCTCTCTTTGCCTTCTCCGCTCTGCAGCCTCTCGCAGCCACTTGGCATCTTCGCCAAGGCCATCCTCGCTTCCAATTATCCATAATTTAGCAACGAATAAATTTTTAGAATTATCTACTAGTTCGCATTCTCCTTGTGATTCTTGTTCAGGTAATAAGAGCCATAGGCTCCCTTTTCTCGATTCCACATTATGTACTTCTCAACCCTTGAGGTTATTTATTCTCGACGCTTGGTCATCCCCTGCTTATTCCGTTGATGGTTTTAAATATTATGTTCTCTTTGTTGATCATTTTACTCGATATATGTGGCTATACCCGCTTGCATGTAAATCGATGTGCATAATGTGTTCATTAAATTCAAACAATATGTCGAAAAGCTTTTAGATGCCTCTATAAAACCTCTACTCGACAATGGTACCGAGTACATAAAATTACGCCTTTCTCGTCCGGGCATGGCATCTCTCATTTCACTTCTCCTACTTACACGCCACAAAGACAATGGCATCTCCGAACGCAGACACTTGCATATAGCCGAGATCGCCTCACCCTTCTTGCCCATGCAAAAATCCCGGTTACCTATTGGTCGTATGCCGTTAGTATCGCGTTTACCTCATTAATCGTGATGCCCACAAAAAATCTTGACATGTTGTCCCCACATTTCAAGCTATTCTCCAGCCCCTAACTACTCTAAGCTTCGAGTCTTTGGTTGTCTCTCATCCGTGGCTTAAGCCGTATAATCCACACAAGCTAGCGCTACCTCCACACCTTGTATCTTCCTTGGGTACGCCTCACCCAAAGTGCTTATCTCTCATATGACCTCTCCGAGTCTCGCTTTGCATATTTCGCGTGATGTTCGGTTTGTTGAGGATATTTTTCCTTTTGCCAAGATCTCTCTCTCGATTCTTCCTTACCTCCTTTAACTACTTTTCTTCCCCGGCTTCATATGAACCCGCCCATGTCCCTATTTCCCCCTCCTCTCGGCCAATACCCCTCCCGTGGGAATTTATTCCCTCCCGCCCTCTCCTTCCTTCACCTTCTTCTCGATTTGTCAAACTCTCCTCTAGCAATGCTTCGATCATCCCGCCTCGCCATATCGTCTTCCTCTCACTCGTCCCCCTCACCCGCCTCCTCTCCTTACCTCCTCCTCCACATCACATGACCACTCGCTCTCGAAACCAAATATTCAAGCCTCGTCAACTCTTTAACCTTCAAGCTCAACTGCACACTCGCTACCTTGACACGGAACCCTCTACCCTTAAGCAGGCTTTGCAGTGCCCGCAGTGGTGTGTTGCAATGTCGGATGAGTATAGTGCACTTCTTCGCAATGACACATGGTCTCTAGTTCCTCCCGCAGACGGTTTAAATATTGTTGGTTGTAAGTGGGTGTTCACCAAGAGGAAACTAGACGGCTCTGTTGATAAATATAAAGCTCGGTTGGTTGCAAAAGGGTTTACTCAACGTCCTGGTTTGGATTATTTTGAAACATTTAGTCCTGTTGTTAAGCCTGCTACTATCCGACTTGTTCTCGGTATTGCGGTTTCCTTTGGTTGGTCTCTACGCCAACTCGATGTCAATAATGCTTTTCTGCAGGGTACACTAGCTGAAGACGCTTATATGTCTCAACCACCCGGGTTTGAGGATGCAACAAAACCCACTTTTGTCTCAAACTTCGCAAGGCAATCTATGGTCTTAAACAGCTCCTCGAGCCTGGTACCATGAGCTTAAGTCCTGTGTTCTCACTATGGGTTTTGTCAACTCGTGGTCGATCCTTCTATTTTGTGTCTCGCACATCCGACAAAGATTACTATTCTTCTCGTATATGTCGATGATATTATTGTTACAGTAGCTCCAAAGGCAGTGTTCGGCCAGATTATTGATCGGGCTGGGTGCTCGGTTCTCTATTAAGGACCTTGGTCCACCGTCGTATTTTTTTGGGGTTGAGGTCGCCCATTCTCCCACGGGTCTATCGCTTCACGCACTGTGTATACACGTGAGCTTCTTTCTCGAGTTCACACGGAGGACTCTAAGGCGGTCTCCACGCCTATGCCCGCCGATGCTTTTTCAGGTGATACCGCTTATTCTCCTCGCTGATCCGACTCAAGATCGGCTGCACTTTGGGTGCTCTGCAGATACTTATGTTTTACGAGTTGATATTCGGCTTGCGCTTAATAAGCTCTCGCAGCTTATGCATGCTCCGACGGAGTACCACCTGATGCTTGTCAAACGCCTTTTGCGTTATTTATCCGTACTCTCACTCGGGATTACGCTTGTATCGGATTCTCCTCCGGCCTTGCATGCGATTCGATTCTCGATTGGGCGGGTAACAAGAAGATGGCCACCGTGATCCAAAGTCCTCCGAGTATGTGCCTGGCTACACTTCTACCTCTCGCTTACATTGTTTACTTGGGCAGAATGCTATTTCTTGAGTTCCAAGAAGCGGACTCGGTTTCTCGGTCTTCCACCGGTCGAATACAGAGCGCTGCGTATATCTGCACCGGTTGCCTGGTTGACCTATCTTCTTGCATCTTGGTTTTTCGGTT
Organism: Gentiana macrophylla; assembly: GCA_026214975.1. NCBI lineage: Eukaryota > Viridiplantae > Streptophyta > Magnoliopsida > Gentianales > Gentianaceae > Gentiana > Gentiana macrophylla. The sequence goes on along the minus strand of CM047805.1, from coordinate 39,927,742 downwards.
CAATCCACACCGTGATTTTCTCGTGACAATTTGGGGCGCTTCGCCTCGTGCCAATCCGGTTTTCCACTCACGAACGAAGCACGTGGCTATAGACTATCACTTTATTCGTGAGCATGTTGAGCGCGGTCTTGTTTGTGTTGCTCGTGTTGTCGCCCGCACCAACTCACGATGTGTTAACCAAGCCCTTGCCGCGGTTATCTTTCTCTTCCCTTATTTCCAAGCTTGGCCTTCGCTCGCCTCCGTCCGCTTGAGGGAGCGTATTAGATGATAGTTATTATTATTATTATTATTTTTACATTTACGTTTATAACCTTAGTGGTTCCCTATATAAGACCTTTGTACACAACATTATACCCTAATGACAATTGTTTTGTTGTTCAATCTATCTATCATTTTATTATCACGAGAAAGTTACGATTTACATGTATTACAAATGATATTTATAGCCTTGGGAATCCAACCCTAACCGACTAAACAGCCAAACCAGATACTGGCTGAAATACCCCATAAGTAACTTTATCCAAACCAGAAAACCATGCAGATGTGTTCCCCAAGTAATGCTGAGAACCAACTCAGTAGGCTTCAGCAGATGATCAGTCTGCTGACCTCCTTCGGTAGAACACCAGATTCAGCAGACACCTTCATGCCCTGCTGAACACCACAGTTTCCACACAGACTCTGCTGAGTATCACACTCATCATACCAAACTCAGCAGCATAGTTTAAGTCATCATTACAAATCTCCACTTTGACTTCAACTATATGCAAATTGACCAGATGCACATCCAAGTGCCAGATTTCCTCTTTTTCTTCAGATTTGAATACTTTAGCAGACCCCCATCTTCAGCTGAGTATTCCCAGATTCAGATTAACAACTTTGGGTATTTAGCAAGTCCAGACACAAGTGAAACTTGCCTCTTGGAACTGGTCTAGTGAACATGTCAGCAGGATTAACTTCAGTGCTGATTTTCTCCACTTTGACCCTCCTCTCATTCCTCAGAAAATGGTACCTAACATCAATGTGTTTGGTTCTCTCACGATGAACCTGGTCCTTATCCAAACAGATTGCACTGAGACTGTCACAATACACCCTGCCTTGATCTTGATACAGACTCAAATCATTGACTAGCCCTTTTAACCAGATTGCCTCCTTTGATGCTTCTGTCAGTGCTATGTATTCTGCTTCAGTAGTAGATAATGTCATTGTACCCTGTAAAGTTTCCTTCCAACTTACCACAGAACCACCCAAAGTAAACACATACCTAGTCATAGATATCATGATGTCCACATCAGCAGCATAATCAGAATCACTGTACCATGTGACAAAACATTGAGTACCATCTTCACAAATGAGTCCAATATTAGATGTACCCCTAAAGTACCTAAATATCCTCTTCACTACCTTCCAGTGTTCCTCTTTAGGTTGATCCATAAACCTGTTGACAAAACTAGCTGCCTGAGCCAAATCAGGCCTAGTACAGACCATAGCATACATTAAATTGCCCACTGCACTATCATATAGAACTCTTTACATGTATTCTTCCTCTTCAACTGACTATGGAGCAAACACAGCAGACAGATGTAGATTTGGTGCCATAGGAGTATCTATAGGTTTGGCTGCTGACAAGCCAAACTTGGATAATATCTTTTCATAATTGTCAAACTTCTTATACCACTGTCTTGGGGCTTAAGTCCATACAAGGACTTCTTCAATTGCAAACATATCCTTCCTTGCCAGGAACTTGGATACCCTCAGGCTGAGTCATATAAATTAATTTCCTTATTTACATCTCCATGTAGAAAAATTGTCTTCACATCTAATTGCTCAAGTTCAAGATTCTGATGTGCCACTATTGCTGAAAGCACCCTGATGGAAGTATGTCTGATCACTAGAGGAAATGTCTCTTCATAGTCTACCACATCTTTCTGACTGAACCCTCTGGAAACCAAACGTGCCTTATAACTGATGTCCTTCGCAGATGTCATTCCTTCATTCTTCTTGAAGATCCATTTGCAGCTGACCACCCTTCTATCCTGTGGTTGTTTGACTAGATCCCAAGTCTCATTTTTCTGAAGTGACTACATTTCTTCTCCCATGGCAAAAAGCCAATGAGATGCCTCGGAACATGTCACAGCTTCCCTGTAAGTGCTAGGCTCAAAACCATCCACTTCTTCAGCTACTTGTAGTGCATATCCCAAGTAGATCAGACTTAGACATAATTTGCATCCCTTTTTCAACCATATGACCCAATCTCATATGCCACAACTTAGGCAAAATGGTGGATCATTAACTTCATGATGCCACAAAGAAAAAACTCGATACAAGATAGACCCTTGTAGGATGTACAATGTCCCATGTCTGATACCCTTAAGAATCACAGTTGAACTCTTATAGACATTCACCACTCCACATTCACCCATGAACTTGAACCCTTTGCTGTCTAGAAGACTCAGTGATATCAAATTCTTGGTCATTTATGGAACATGCCTAACCTTATTCAGTGTGCAGAATTTACCATCATGTGTCCTTAACTGAACATATACAATCCTAACTATTTTGCAGACCTTGCTGTTATCCATTGCAATATGGCCTCCATCCACCTGCTGATAAGTTGAAAACCAGTCCCTGTTTGGACACACATGATAAAATGCCCCAGTGTCTAGAATCTCTGTGCCCTGCTGACTCTGAAACTGCTAAGGCCAGATCTTCTTCAGAGTTGGTGTCTTGTTCTGCCAAAGCAACAGTGCCCTGCTGCTTCTTTCTCTTTGGACATTCATTTTTTTCAATGTCCCTGCTCCTTGTAGTAATTACATGCATCCTTAGCTTTAACCCTTGAAAGTTCTCTTGGATTTCTTCTTCCCAGAATTTCCCGATCCTCTGCTGACTCCACTGGCCACCAATCCAGCAGACTGACTGTCTGTCCCAGATGCAGATGCCTTATGGCGTAGCTCTCAAGCATGGAGTGATGACCTCACATCCTCCAATGACACTGATTCCTTCCCAACAATAAAGGACTAGACAAAGTTCTCATATGATGCAGGCAATAATACAAGTAGGATCAATGTTGCATCCTCATCTTTAATCTTCACATCTATATTCCTTATGTCAAGCAATATTGTGTTCAGTTGATCTAGATGATCCCTCAACTGAGTGCCCTCATGCATCCTTAGGCTGAACAAACATTGTTTCAATAACAACATGTTGGTTAGAGACTTTGTCATGTACAGTCTCTCAGGCTTGGACCACAACTTCTCTGTCGTGTCCTCTTCAGCAACCTCTGTGATAATATCATCTGACAAGCATAACATAATTGTTGAATGTGCTCTCTCCTCCAGGCTGGCTCTCTCAGCAGCACGTCCTTCTGTTGCTTCAACAAAGTATGCATCTTGTTCTGCCACAGACTAAAACTGTTTCTTCCTATAAACTTGTCAATCTTGACATTTAAAGCAGACATCTTTCTTTCCAGAAAAACTAGCGTAGATCCCAAATCCTAGCATCAGTTATGACCTTGGTGCCAATCTACCTTGCTTAAAACAGATAAACAAATTTCTTGATGAACCTGGATGCTTCGATACCAGTTTGTTATGACGGATCGATCAAGAAGTGATGGTGATTGTGAGTAAAGATAAGCAATTAATAAGTAAACAAACACAGAAACAAGAAGAACACAGATTTAATGTGGTATCCAGCAATGTTCCGACTACTCCACGGACAAACGAGGATATTTTACTATCACGAGAAAGTTACGATTTGCATGGTACATATGGCATTTATAGCCTTGGGAATCCAACCCTAATCGACTAAACAGCCAAATAAGATAATGACCAAATACCTTGTAAGTAACTTTATCCAAACCGAAAACCATGCACGCTGCTCCCCAAGTAATACTGAGAACCAACTCAAGAAGCTTCAAAGAGATGATCGATCTCTTGATCTCCTTCAATGAGAACACTGCATTCGCAGACACTTTCATTCCCTGCTAACCACCACAGTTTCCACACAGACTCTGTTAAGTATCACACTCAGCAACATAGTTTAAGTCGCAATTATAAAAACTCTTCTAAATCCTATATAGATTGGAATAAAGACAACATAGTTTATATTGAGGGACACATCTAACTAATGAATCCAATATAAAAAGCTTAAGGCCTTGATTTTTTTAGTTACAACCAAAGACCAACATAAATGTAAATTAGTAATATGAAGTGAATCCCACGTACTAAACAAATTTCCGTATTGTGTGAAAACTCACATTCAAAAATAGTAACACCGGCCGATTCACTTTCTCTACAAGCTTCCAAATCTTCGAAGCCAAACGAGACTGTTTTTGGTAATGATCTTTGTACCGAAACTTTGCACTAGATATTCGTCTCTTTAAATTCTTCTCATTCCCAAGCAAAACAACATCGAAGCCTCAATCATTAGCCATTGCGTCTAAATTGACTCTCCGGTCGAACTTCTCAAAACAATACTTAGTTTTTGTCAAGATGGCTAAACTTCGACAACTAGGCTATGATACCATTTTGTGAGAGATCAAAACCAAAGTTATAGTCTTAACGTCAATAACATAAAGTAAAGAAAAAGGAGAGAAAAATAAAACAAAGAGACGAGGCCCCAAATGTTTGTTACGGATCGAAATCCAAACTATAACCCTTTACGATAATAACAGAATATAAATGAAGATGAGAGAAAAATACAACAAAGGTATGTCAAATTTACGTGATTCAGTCAAAATGATCAACATTTACGGTAGAAAAAAAAAATTAAATATCACTATAATGAAGAAATACAAAACCTCTTCATCAAAAGCTTAAAACTAAAGGCAATAGAGCTTAAGCTTAGGGCCATATTTATATGAGAATTGAAACCCAACACAAACGTAAATTAGCAATAGTCCCACCTACTAAACATGAACTATATCCATTAACAGCTAATGACTATACGACGTTGTTTGCTAGAAATTTCCTCATAAAACTTTGACAAAAATCGATTTCTGTTTTTTTTAACAGCAACAAAAAAAAAAGACAAAAATTGATTATATTGACCCTATATGTTTACGGCAGTGATATATCCGCTACGTATATACATACACATTTCAAGACATACTTTTATCACTAACTGTAGGACCCATGTCAATATATTGGTCCAACACGATAATAAGAGAAAAATTATAATACATAAGTGGTTTTATGAGTGATATTAAGTGAATGGATAAGATGTGTTTTCACACACCCTATGTCACATAACAGGAATGTGTAGAGGCGAATTGGGCAAATCACACTCTTCTATTTGGTATGATAACCCATCAATCATTGTTGCATAATAATTGTTCTCTGAATATAAATTATATGGAAAATTAGGGATAAGGACACAATCTGAAATATTTTTAAGAATGAGACAAATTTACATATTTTTATAGAGAAGGACAACCGCATAATTTTTATAATGGTAAGACAAACAAATGAATCCCTTAAAATCAAATGAATCTCCTCAGGTGAATCCCGAAATCAAATAATTTCGATAGTGAATTTCGACAAAATGAATCCCGAAAATTAGTGAATTTAACGATGAATTTTGAAAAGTAGTGAATTTCTGATGAATTTCGTCAATGAATTTGAACAAATGAATTTCGAACACGTGAATTTCGACAGTGAATAAATAGTTTTGTCGCTACGCAAAAGCTTTCAAAAATCGCCCTTCTACTCAATTGATGAAATATTTATGTCCTTCTCCCTCATTCCCCCTAAATTATATAGCTAAAAATGTCGTGAGCGCACAAATTATATTCCATCACAAATTTTATATTGTTCTAAGACAAAATCTGACTTGGTACGTAATCCCTAAAAAATAAAAAAAAATAAAAAATGGAATTTAGTAAAAAAAAACTACCCCTCTAAAATCCTAATGGAAGTGGTGGTCGTGTTGTGTGATCTTAGACCACCCTAAAATCAGTGATATTCCATATAATTTCATGGATCATGGCTTTGGTTTTTTCTTTTTCTTTTTCCTCAGCTCCGAAATTCAGAAGCATTCGAACAAAGGCTGAAGCAGCTTCGGCTCCAAGGCGTGAAACAGATCCGAAAAAGAGAGTTGTCATAACAGGGATGGGTCTTGTTTCTGTTTTCGGAAATGATATTGATGTATTCTACAACAAGCTTCTTGAAGGACAGAGTGGGATCAACATGATAGACACCTTTGACACATCCGAGTTTCCCATAAAGATTGCGGGACAGATTCGTGATTTCACTTCCACGGGCTACATCGATGAGAACATCGATCAACGACTTGATGATTGTTGGAGGTATTATCTAGTTGCTGGCAAGAAAGCACTTGAGGATGCTAACCTTAGCCAACAAGTTCTTGAAAGCGTAAGTAGGTTTAACTGGAAAAATTACAAAATTCATCATATATGTGGTCTACTTTACGGGCCGGTCATTCTGCTGTCGTGACTCTCTATAAATACGCGCCATCGGATGACTGCCACATGTAGAAGTGGAGACAAAACAGTTTTGTCTCTTTATACATGTGGCAGACCGGCAGTCATCCTGACGACCAGTTCTAATATTTTCCCTGCTTTGCATTTTGATATTCATGTGAACATTGGTAGTTAACAAACAGTAAATTAAACTAGAGAGAGTGAGAATAAATGATAGATAAGAGGGAAAAAAAAAAAAAAAAAAAAGAACCAGGACAGTGAAAATACAAATTAGGTGATACGGACAATTCAACCATTCGTACCCCAAATCCACTGTTCTGTACGGTGAATTGACCTCAAATCCACTATTTCACTGTTTGGATGTTTTTGACAAAAATGAGCTCGAATTGACTTCGAAAAAAATATCAAATGAGATGTCTGAATAAAGAGAACACAAAAAAGGAAAAATATGATGAAAGAATTATGATTTTTAATTTGACGTTCAGATCAAAAGTTATATTCATTTTTATAGTTAAATATGAAAGAAATTAAATTGTAGTGGAATAAACACTTGTTCTTTTTATCCAATAAAAAATTTCAATGTCTTATTTACATATTTCTAGTTTCAATTTATCATTTTTAACAATAGAGCCATTAAACTAATAACATATGGATTTTGCAATGGTAATGCTCAAAGTAAGAGTTTTATGTTTTTAACACAGATGGACAAAACAAGAATAGGAGTATTGACAGGGAGTGGCCTAGGTGCCATAAAATCATTCAGCAATGAAGTGGAGACCTTAATCCTAAAGGGAAATGAGAAAATAACTCCCTTTTTCTTCCCTTACTCAATCGCCAACATGGGGTCAGCATTATTAGCTATGGATATTGGATTAATGGGCCCTAATTATGCGATTTCAACGGGATGTGCAGGTGCAACCACCTGCATGTATGCTGCAGCAAATCATATCAAAAACGGTGATGCGGATATTATGGTTGCAGGTGGTACAGAAGGTGGTATCACACATGTGGGAATCAGTGGATTCCTAGCATGTGGGATTTTATCTCGTAGGAACAATGATCCTCGAAAGGCGTTCAGACCGTGGGATATAGACCGTGATGGTACCGTCTTAGGAGAAGGTTCCGGTGTACTGGTATGAAAATTGTATTTAATACTGTTATTTTAACGAGGTTGAAAGTCGTAATTTAAGAAAGTGATTAATGTAAGCAGGTTATGGAGAGTTTGGAACATGCAATGAAAAGAGGAACAAAAATATATGCCGAATACTTAGGTGGTGCAAGTAATTGCGACGCGTTTCATGTCACAGATGCTTCGCCCGACGGCCTTGCATTGTGTATTACAAAATGTTTGGAAGATGGAGGGATTTCTCCAGAAGAGGTAATTAGTAATCTCTTTGATACCAAAAAAAAATTTCAAGTATTTCTTTTATTACTGCGCGATTTATAACCTACAAAATTTATTTAATATTGCGTATTGAGCAGGTGAATTATGTGAGTCCTCATGGAACAGCGACACGTAAACGGGATATCGTTGAAGTTAATGCAATCAAGAAGGTCTTCAAAGACACATCAGAGATGAAAATGAATGCAACCAAGGTAAAGATTTCAAAATAAAATAATATCAATTTAAATTATCATCTCTAAATCGAATAATTTTTCTAAATTATATTCTGCATTTCAGTCGTTAATCGGGCATTCTCTCGGTGCTAGTGGCGCAATAGAAGCAATCACAACCATTCAAGCAATCAACACCGGCTGGTTGCATCCAACGGCTAATCAATATGTACTGCTACCGGTCATTACTTTTTTCTTTTGCGACGCTATAATATATAAACGTAAATGGCGCGACTATCGGATTATTAAATTTTATTTTTTTTAACTCCTTGTAGAACTTAGACCCGGTTGTTACCATTGATACCGTTCCAAACGTGAAGACACGACACGAAGTGAATGTTGGTATGTAATATAACTTTCAATATTTATAGATTTTTCTTATGCTTAATATTGAGTTTATATTTGGTCATGAATAATGCTAATTAATATCCATTTATTTGCAGCTGTCTCCTTCAATTGCGGATTTGGTGGGCACAATGCTGCTATTGCTTTGGCTCCTTTCAACCCTTAAAATTGAAAAGATGATGAAGGTTCTGTTGGGTTTGGAAATTAGCTTGTTTATATTTTATGTAAAAAAATAAAAAAAATAAAAAAAAAACCCTTTAATTCAAATCCTGTAAAAATTGAAGTCAAATATAGCTTATGGTCTTGAAAGATGTATATATCCTCCACTTGCAGTCTGCTGGATACCTCTGTTAATTAATTAAGGATATCTTGTGATTCTTTATGTGAGATATTTTGTACAAATTAAAATAATCTTAATTTGTATAAAGCTGTGGGTAAAGGTCGTTATATCATCGATCCCACTTAGCATTCAATTTCGTCAAATATTCACTTACAGGCCTACGGTCATAGCCAGGGGCGGCTCCAGGAATTTAATGATACGGATCGAAAAGTTATCATATTTTATAATTATTAAACTTAATGTTATACATTATAATTCAATACGGATCAATAGAGATCAATATATAAAAATAAATTGGTCAGTACACATATAAAATGTGTACCTAAAAAATAATTTCCATTGTAATATTTTTTAGCAGGTCGGGTGACCCATTGGTCAATACATGTAGCCGCCCTGGTCATAGCCCCGGCCCCTATTTGATCCTATTAACTTCCTTTACAAGATCTGGAACTCTGAAACATTCTACCTTTGGAAATATATCTCGTAAGTTCAACCCGATTTCCCTGGTTGCATGTCTTGAACCAAAGAACACTTTGAGATGTACATATCTGGGACAACAGATTTCAAGATCCAGGACATGAAAATGGCAAATGTGTTGGACCAAATGCCAATGAGAGAGATTATGTTGTTCAACAGTCCAATTTTTTCTGATTTGATCATCGGTTCAATAGTTTAGTTTAGTTCAGTAGCTCAATTTTGGCTAAATTACAATTTCCGTCCTGTAACTGGACACGTGTCAGCAAAGTGACTTAAACTCTACATCTGGTGGAAGTAATCTGATTATCAGCAGAGTGATGGCCTGCTGAGAAGTGTATCCAAGTCTGTGAAAGTCAACTGGGAAGTCTGTTGAGTTTCTTCTGTATCAGCAGTCTGCAAAAGGTTAGTCTGCTGGGGATCAGCAGAGTGTTTTGGATACAACTAAGTTCTACATCAGGGCAATGATCAGCTGAGTTGTGTCAGGAGAGTGACACAACATCTGGGGCATTTATGGCAATACGACAAAGATTTTTGGCGGTTAGGGTTTAGGGATCTGTGCCAATAAATACCAACTGTATAGGTCATTGTAAAGTGTGTAATCCGTCTGAAATTCAGTGCATAATAAAATATCTCTTTTAAGTCCGTGGAGTAGTCGGCACAACGCCAGAAACCACGTTAAATCCTTGTGTTCTTCTTGTTTTCTATTCTCTGTGTGATTGTTTATGTTAGATTGCATCTGTTAAGTATCTATCTTGCATCTGGATTCCCTATCATGTTATAACAAATTGGTATTGGAGCCAGGTTCTGGGAATCATCTATGTGAATTGTTAAGGGTGAATTTATACGATTTATAACACTATATTCTATGATAATTTCCCTCGTATTTGTGTGAATTTGCATAAGAAACGAGTGTTTAATGGATATATTGAGCAAATGAGATTTTAAATGAGTTAATCGCAAACTTGGTTAATTTTGGTGTTTTAATTGTGATTTTATGATTATTTGAGCATTATTACATTTTGCGATGTTTTTATGTGTTATAGATACATGTTTGAGGCTCAAAAGATGATCAAAAGTTGATTTAGTTCGAGCTAATTGATGATAAAAGAGATAATGAAGAAGTGGGATAGAGATAGAAGAGATAAAGATCAATAAATCAAAATTCAATCATATCAAATCAAGCGTCGTGTCCCGTCCGGTGGGCGGGCGTTTCTTCGAACGAGCAGCGTCCGTGATGACATCTTTGATTCGTGGAAGTTTGACGCCATTTGAGTGGACGCTGATGGATGGACGGCGTCGATCGTGACTCGCCCGATTCAAAGTTTTATTGAAGAGTGGACGGGCGCTCAAGATTCCAGACGGGCGTCCGTAGCCGACTTTGCTTGAACCGACTTTAAAATCTATATATAGCGGCTGTTTTCTCCACTAAACATACTATACACTCATTATTCAAAACCCTAAACCTAGGGGCGGCTTTAGGCTGCGTTTTTCTTCCTTTTATTCCAGTTTTTATGCACTTTAGTTTAGATTAAACTAGTTACTTTTTATGCAATCGTTTTACGCAAATTCGAGTTCTTTGAGGATGTTTAAAGCTAAAAGCTTCATCAAACGAGTATTGTGAAGCCATCCAACAATTGTTGATTTCGTTTTCATCGATTATACTGTGAGTTTTTATTAAAGGTTGTTTCTTATTCATGTTTATTATGTTTTAATTGCTTTTACATCGGAAGATATGCATGTGTTGATTGTTTATTGTTGATGGAAATCTTAATAAACCTTAGATCACCATGAATAAGAATAGTAATTTGAATCTATCATAACGGAAGTTAATAGGTTTAATTGCTAGATCATAATCATAAAGTTACACCTTTGGTTAGAAAACGCGTTAATCTTGCATTGGAAGATAATAGATTAATAGATGAACTTTCTAAGGAATTAGGGTTCATGTTTAGATAAGGTGAATCACAACCTAGATAAAAACCACAATATAATCGAGATAGAAATCAATGCTTGTTGGATAGGTGGATCAATCCTCGCTTGCTCGTTAAACACTTGATTTAAATCCTTAAAACTTGAATTTGTTTAGTTAGTTTGCTTTTATTTGCATCTTAGATTAGTTTAGTTTAAATAGGTTCGCAACCCGTATTCTTCCTAGCTTTGGAGCATATCCTCCGCCTAGTTTTATTTTCTCTTACTCGCTTGGTTTTTATTCATTGCTTAGATTAGTTTCGTGACATAGTTTAGTTAGACAAAACTAGAAATCACAATCGCTTAGTTCCCGTAAGATCGACCCGGCATTAACCACTATTACTACGATCCTTATACTTGAGGTTAACCGGATTATTACTTGTTTGTTTTGTGTTAATAAAATCCGTGACAAGTTTTTGGCGCCATTGCCGGGAACCGGACGGTTGTCTAGTTTTTGTTTTTGTTTTTCTGCTTTGTTCTTGTTTTTCCTGCTTTTATTTCGCTTTAAATTCTGCTTTTAGTTGATAACGCTTAGGTAATTAGTTAATTAGGGTTTTAGTTTAGGGTTTAAGGTTCTCTTGTGATTAGTTCCCCCATCTATCTCTTCTCTCTTTTTCTGTTTCTATTCTTTCTATTCTTTCATTCCCCTTCTTTTCTGTTATTTTCTGCAAATTTCCTGCTTCTGTTCTAATTTTTCCGCTACCAAACGGGCGTCTGGGATATTGGACACCCGTCCGCTGGAAAATTATCAATTCTGTTATGTTTTCTTTCACTTAGACGAGCGTCCATAAAATTTGGACGCCCGTTCAAGTTTTCTGAAGACCAGACGAGCGTTTGGGCAACCGAACGCCCGTCCAGTCCAAAAAGTTGAGCAGACGCCCGTCCAAGACTTTGGACGCCCGTCTGTTTTATCTTTTCCTTACTAATCTTATTTCCCTTCTTTTCTTTTCTTTTCTTTTCTTTTCTTTAGGTTTTTAATTTTCTAGTTTAGGCTTTTAATTTCTTAGTTTTTAGGCTTCTTTTCACTTGTTTTTGGTCCGTTTATGCAAACTCGGAGTCAAAAGGGACCGTTATTCTACACCCTCGACCAGAGAGAACCGTAGTCCGGCCAAACAGGCGGATTTTCCGCTCTGCGGTTCTGGCAGACAGAGCCGAGCAAGATCTTGAAGATCAACTAGCCAAGGAAATCACTGATTTTGTGATAATGGCCGCTAACAATAGACGTACGTTGGCAGACTACGCCATTCCAGGCGAAGTCAAAGTCAACCCGGCTATTGTTATTCCAGCCATTACCACACAAACCTTTGAGCTAAAGCCAGGACTTATCCAGATGATGCAGCATGCATCAATTTTTCATGGCTATCAATCAGAGAATCTGCATACCCACTTACATACGTTCTTAGAGATATGCGGTACTACACGCATCCAAGGAGTAAGTGAGGATGCGATCAAGCTTAAACTGTTTCCTTTTTCTTTGAAAGGAGAGGCTAAAGAGTGGTACACCTCTCTCCCTTCTGAATCTATCACCACCTGGGCAGAACTCGAAAAGGAGTTCTTGAGTCAATATTTTCCACCTTCAAAGACGGCCCAGTGCTTAAATGAAATATTCACTTTCTATTAGAAAGAGAATGAATCTTTCTTCGAATGTTGGAAGAGATTCAAGTCTCTTCTTAGAAAGTGTCCCCACCATGGCTTGCCACTGGAAAGGCAAGTCAATACATTCTTCAGTGGATTGACCTCACCAAAGGCATGGTCAATAGTTCTTCTGGTGGGGCATTTCTGAAGAAAACACACCAAGAGGATGGGCATTGTTTGAGGACATTGCAAAGTACAACTCACGCCCTCTTATCAAGCAATCCAAGCACCTCCTCCTCCCAAGGTTGAGGAAGTCAATTTGCAAAGTTTGATCGCCATGCCGCGAAGCGAGATGGCAACACCTCAAGTTTCAAATCCAATAAATCAAACTTTTCTTTTCCACGTAACCCTCGTGTTCATCTTCGTGAAAATCGTCGGGATCGCCATATGAATGTCCAAAGTCAATTTAATCCCCTGCACCTTATCAATTGAATGTCGCTCATGATTATGGATGAGTATAATCAAGTCACATGTCGAATTGTGACGAGGTGGGGCACACTTCTAAATTCGTCCTATGAACGGACGAGAATCGTTGAAGTGAATGCATTCTATGGCCGAGAACAATCAAAGGTTCAATCACTTTACGCCGAATAATTTTCAAAACCAAGGGTTTAGTCAACCTTCAAGTTTTAATCCTAATTCAATTTTAATTCAATCGAATTTCAATAGAAACCCTGGTTTTAATCGAACCAAAATTCAAAATTTTCCAATCCTACTCAAGAAATTCAATCGAATTGGCCCGCCAATTCTAATTCTACATCCAAGGTCGGCCCACCACTTCTATTCTCCAAATTTCCAAAACTCTAAAGGCCCTCCCAATCTACCAATCTTGAAGCTAAATTGCAGGAGCAAAGTAGATCAATGAAGAATCTTGAGAACAAATTGGGCAACCGGTCGAACAGCTTAGCTTTAGACCCCAGAAGGCACCGCCAGGGCCACCGAGAAGAATCCAAAGGGTGGTCAAGTTGCTCAGGCTGACTTGAACAAAGGCCCATGTACTGACCTCGTGCCATCAATTCAATACGGTAAAGAGGAGGCCAGTGCAATGAATCTGAGAAGCGGTACTCAAGTTAGTGGTCTTTCCCAACAGGGAAACCACTAGCCCCTCCTGCCATTGATAAGGCAGGAGGGGAAGCTGAGCACCTACACTCCCTCAATCGCATCACGAAAACTCGTGGTGGTACCACCGAGAGGTGAAGAAGTTGGTGATCCTCAAGTGGCTGATCCCTTGAGGACTGAAAAAGCAAGCGAAAGTCAGGAGGCTGATCCCCTGACTATAAGAAAATCTGAAAAAGATGTTCGATGGAAGGATCTGGAAGACAAAGCTGTAAGTGCATCCTCAAAGAAAGTCTTTTCTGAGAGTGACCTTAAGAAGCTTCCATTTCCACCAAGAAAGAGCAACATTCCCTTGAGTGAGGACAAAAAGTACGAGAAGGTGCTGAACCTTTTGAAAAATACTCAGGTAAATCTTCCACTATCAGATGTCTTGGTCGAGATGCCTAAGTATACAAAATTCATCAAGGATGTTGTGTCTTCGAAAAAGAAGTTAGCAGGCATGGAAAGGCAAATTGGTGAGGATTGCTCCATGATTAATTATGAAGACTTACCAATTAAAAGAGGTGACCCTGGTAAGTTCATACTTACAGTATTAATGGGAGGTCTAGTCTTCCCTAATTCTTTGTGTGATCTAGGTGCCTCTATAAGTCCGATGCCAATGTCTCAGTATGCAAGCACTTTCGGTTTACAAAGCCTTCTAGAACCCACTACTATGAGTCTACAATTGATGATAGATCTTCTAAGAAAGCTTCAGGATCCCGAAAGACGCTTTGGTTCAGATTGATAGATTTACCTTTCCAAATGATTGGTATGTTTTAGATATGGAGAAAGATGAAAACGTCCCCCGATTCTTGGAAGACCTTTCTTATCTACAATTTAGAGCCCTCATTGATTGCGATGGTGGGCAAGTGACTATCCGAGTTGGTGATCAAGAGGTGAGTTACAATGTCTTAAAATCCATTCAAGTACCCTCGCCCTCCAACCGGCTTTTCCATTGATTATATGACGGACGATTTCACCGACTATATGGATAAGCAAGTCATGGTGTAGAAGCGGAATATGAGCGATCGTTGATAATCTAAATACTCATGGTGTGGTCAATCTAGATCAATTAGCAAATGATTTTGAGGAAGAATTGTTGGAAGGAGAAGCTTTGGCGGTGGGGACCACGAGTAAACTCGGTGATGTTGAGTTGAAAAGTGGAGATCTCAAGTCGAGTTTAGAAGACCCCCCTGCAGATCTGGTGTTGAAGCCGTTGCCTAAACATCTTAAGTATGTGTTTTTAAGAGAAGGTGACAAGCTTCCATTGATTATAGCTGCCAAGCTTTCTCGTATAGAGGAGATGAAATTGATCAACGTCTTGAAACGTAATGAAAAAGCATTTGGTCGGCAAGTAGGAGATATCCGAGGAATATCTCCGGACATCTGCATGCATAAGATCAAGACGAATGAGGGTGCAAAATGTGTACGACAAACCCCAGAGGAGGCTCAACCTCACATGCAAGAGGTGGTTAAGAAAGAAATCATCAAACTTACGGACATGGGAATTATTTATGCCATCGATATAGCGAATGGGTTTCCCGACTCGTAGGTAGTCCCCAAGAAAGGTGGAATTACGATTGAGAATAATGAGAAGGGAGAGGAAATAGCATTGAGACTTGTCACTGGTTACAGAGTCTGCATCGATTATCGAAAGCTCAATGAGGTAACCATGAAAGATCACTTTCCCCTTCCATTCATTGATCATATGCTTGAGCGTCTGGCGGGACACGCATTCTACTGCTTCCTAGATGGCTATTCAGGATACTTCCAGATACCCATTGATCCAGCTGACCAAGAAAAGACCACTTTTACCTGCCCCTATGGTACATTCGCTTACAGGCGAATGCCATTTGGTCTCTGCAATGCCCCAGCTACATTTCAGCGATGTATGCTAGCTATCTTTGACGGGCTTGTAGAGAAGTGTATAGAGATTTTTATGGATGATTTTTCGGTTTTTGGTCAGTCTTTTGATGATTGCCTTGACAATCTTGATCAAGTGTTATCCAGATGTGTGGAAAAGAACTTAGTACTCAATTGGGAAAAATTCCATTTCATGGTAGATGAGGGAATAGTTCTTGGCCACAAAATATCCGCCAAAGGTATAGAAGTTGACAGGCCAAAGTAGAAGCTATCGAAAAGATGAGTTATCCCAAGAATGTGCGAGAAGTGAGAGGCTTTCTTGGACATGTCGGATTCTACAGAAGGTTCATTCAAGACTTCTCCAAGATAGCCAAACCCTGTCCCACTTTACTAAAGGAAGACGTTGAGTTCAATTTTGATGAGAGTTGCAAGCAAGCGTTTGAGGAGCTCAAAAATCGCTTAATATCTCGCTCCAATTCTTATATCGCCCGATCGAACCTACCTTTTGAGCTTATGTGCGCACGCATCAAACTATCTTTGTTGGTCGTTGTTCTAGGACAAAAGATCAAGGGGAAGTTCCATCCTATCTATTACGCCAGTCAACACATTGAACCTTCTCAAGTTAACTATTACTACTACTGAAAAGGAACTATTGGCCGTAGTTTTTGCTATGGACAAGTTCCGTAGTTACTTGTTAGGAGCTCAAGTGATTGTGTGGACTGATCACGCTGCTTTGCGGTATCTGATGACTAAGAAAGAAGCCAAACCGCGCCTACTACGTTGGATATTGACCCTACAAGAGTTTGACGTTCAAATTAAGGACAAAAAGGGCAGTGAAAACGTAGTGGCTGATCACGTTTCAAGGATGCTTAGTGAGGAAAAGGATGAACCAGATGATATAGACCTTTACTTTCCTCTAGAGAACATCATGTTGATAGACGGATGTCCTCCTGATGTTCCATGGTATTCTTCCATTGTAAACTACCTTCATGCCCGTTATCTCGATCCAGAATTGTCTTATCAGGAGAAGAAAAAGTTCTTCTCTGATTTGAAATCTTTCGTTTGGGATGAACATTATCTTTTAAGATCTCAGAAAGATGGTTTGCTTAGGAGATGTGTTCCTGAATCGAAAGCGGCGGGATATTATTGAGCAATGCCATAAGCGGACCCACCGGAGGTCACTTTGGTCCGTGGAAAACCGTTGCTAAGATCTTCCAATCCGGTTTCTATTGGCCTACGATCTTTAAGGACACGTAAGCTTTCAGTAAAGCTTATGATAGATGCCAAAGAACCGGTACTCGACAAGGCGCTTTGACATGCCTTTGAAACCCATCCTAGAATGCGAGGTCTTTGATGTATGGGGTATCGATTTTATGGGACCATTCCCCTCATCTTGCAAAGAATAAATTCATCTTAGTCTGCGTGAGACTACGTGTCTAAATGGGTGGAGGCTCAAGCCACTCCTCACAACGATCATAAGACGGTCATGAAATTTCTAAAGAAAAATATCTTCGTGAGGTTTGGATGTCCACGTGCCTTGATCGATGATGAAGGGACGCGTTTACGCAACCGACCCCTAGAAAGTTCTTGAAAAGTATGGTGTCCGTCATAAGACAGGCACACCATATCATCCGATGACTAGTGGTCAGGTTGAGAGGAGCAACCAAAGCATCAAGAAAATCCTGGAAAAGACAATGCTGATCATAGAAAAGACTGGAGTTTGAAATTGGATGATGTACTTTGGGCATACAGAATCGCTTATAAAACCCCTATGGGTACATCTCCATATCAAATGGTCTATGGAAAGCCATGTCATCTGCACACGAGTTAGAGCATAGAGCTTATTGGGCTACAAAGTTTCGAACTTTGATTCCCAATCTTGTGGAAAACATCGATCGCAAAGCGGCTATACATGAGTTAGACAATTCGGACTCCAGGCCTATGAAAGTGCCAGGATTAGTAAAGATAAGATGAAGCTACTCCACGATGCTAAGATTAAGAAGAGAGAATTTCAAGTCGGCGAACAAGTTCTTCTATACAATTCTAGGCTACATTTGTTTCCTGGAAAGTTGAGGACACGTTGGTCCGGTCCCTTCGAGATTCTCCAAATCATTCATGGAGGCGTTCTAGAGCTTCACGGTTATAGCGGTAAACCGTTTCGAGTGAACGGTCAGAGGTTCAAGCACTACATTGGTGAACCTAAAGAAAAGCCTTTGACGGTTCGTTGCCTCGATATCCTCGGGTGTGGTGCTACGCAAGTCGATGAATTGGACGTGTTTTCACCTGACCTATTTTCAGAGGATGACGGTAATGATCAATCTAAAGAAGTTCTAGCTGGTAGTTGGGATATGGAAGAGTATTGGAAGGAGCGTCAACTGAAAAGTCATCAGAAGAATCGGAAGAGGAAGAAGTCAACCATGGGGAAGTTTAAGCGTGTTTGGAAAGCTATTAAAGATTTCACCCCTGTGTGAGATGTTTGTTTCTGCAGCCACACTAATGATCAGAGCTTACACGAGGTAGTGGCTGGCAGAAAAGTCAAATGGCCTGATCCAGGCTGAGCTTTAAACGGTGTCGAGCTAACGACATTAACCAAAAGCGCCACTAGGGGGCAACCTAGATATCGTTCTTTTAGTTATTCTTGTTTTTATGCTTTGGTAGTTTTAGTATTTAAGTTTAGTTTATTAAGTTTTAGCCTTACTAAGTTTTTCTGTTGTTTACATCTGTCAGTTAGTGTGCCTTCTAGATATGGATTTCGGTGTTCAGCCAGAGGAGTTACCTTTCCTTAGGAAGATCCCACTGATCACTGTAGATGACGGACCGGGAGGAACCATCGTTTTGCACGTAGACTTTGACATTAGTACCCGCGTCAAGACTGTCACCTATGTTCTTATCGTTCGCCGCTGTTCGGGAGGTGGAGACTTTACTACTGAGGAGTTACAGGCAGCTCTAGGACGTCCACACACGATCCTCAATGATCCGATGCTGACAGATTTAGCGCTAGTGCTGCAAGCTGAACATTTTCGAGGTGTTGATGTAGCTGGTGAGGATTGGGGTTTGCAGGATGAATATGACTTCCCTCCGGCGATTGACATGCTCCGCCATCTTATTCGAGTGATAGATTGGTCGGCCGTTTACGATGACTAGCGTTCTTAAGTTGTTTCGTCGAGCAAACGACGTAAAACAAAAGCGCTTGGTGTGAGGCAACCCACTGTTTTCTATTTGTTTTTATTTATTTTCTAGTAATTTTATGTACTCTGTTTGATTTTTATTTGTATTTTTGAAGTTTTATTTAAGTTTAATAAGAAAGTGCAATTTTGAATTTGATTTGTATGGAAATTTTATAAATTTTGCACTTTTCCTGCTTGGACGCCCGTCCAGAACTCTGGACGCCCGTCCGCCTTGACCAATTCTTGGACGAGCGTCCACTAAGCCTGGACGCCCGTCTGATTTATTCCCTCCAATCCTGTATGTGATTTAAACTCTTGGACGCGCGTCTAATAAACTGGACGCCCGTCCAGTTCATCTGATTTCCCTTTGGACGCCCGTCCGCTGAGTTGGACGAGTGATAACGGAAAAATTCACAGTTATTTTTATAACTTTTCACCCCGTTTCTGATATCATTTTGAGCACTTTTGTATCATTTCGAGTCGTTAATTCCTAAGTTTCATAAGAATATATAAGTAGTAGTTATTATATAAATTATCGTAGTTTTATAAGTTTTTGTTAGTTTTGTACCGGTTTTAGTGACCGGAGTGTCGTGTCTCTGTTTATGTGGGTATTTTACGCTTATTTCTTTGCGTAATCCTAAGATGAACTGAAATCCCGAGTATAGACACTTTTTGAAGTCAATTCGAGTCGTTGGAAGGAAGTTATAAAGCGTCACTAAGTCAAATGATCAAAGGGTTAATCGTTTCTTAAGAATGAAAATCCCGAGTATCGATGGGAATTGTCTATCAAAACGGCATTTTCTGAAGAAGTGGCCTTAATGAAAGTCGTAGATCTTCATATAAACGTTTCGACGCACTTTGAATCACGTCAATTGGACTTCTAGAACTCAAGATATGAAACGTCACTAGATCAAGTGGTCAATCCCGAAAACGACACGTATTGGGAATGGCTCGTCAAAATGACGTTTTCAGAGAAAGTGTTCTTCGTAAAAGTTGAAGATCTTTGTACAAGCTTTCCGATGCAATTTGAATCATGAAAATTGGAGGTCTACAACCCAAACGGTGGTCAAGTGGCTACTTGATTCGCATCTTATTGGAAAATCTTTGAAAAAGACTGGTAATACAAATGGCTCATCAAAATGACGTTTTCTGAAGAAGAGTCCTTGATGAAAGTTGTAGAGTTTTCCGAGAGCTTTCTAATGACGTTTGAATCATGATTTTTGGAGGTCTACAACTCGAGATATGAATTTTAGAAGTTTAATATATAATTATAAATAATTATATTCTCCTGCATGTGCTGCATGTTACTCGAAATGATTAGTAATGATGAGTTCGGATCGATCCGGCACCAATCCGATCGATCCGCCCCAAATCTTTGCTTATATATACTGAATCATTTGCAAAGCAGAAGAAGACTTCCCTTTATATATATATATATGTTCGGTGTATATATATATATCTATCTTTCGCTTTTTTTTTTAGTTTTAATAACGGCATTATGCCGGAAATAATTTAGCAGAGTAGTATCGTTGTAATGCTCGAAATTATCGGTAGCTCGGTGATCTTTGTAGTCGTTGTAATATCCGGAAGACTACGATCTCTAATCAACAAATTGTAATCGGGTAATTTTATATATATATAGATCTATTTCCGTTTTCTTCCCTCTTCTTTTTATCTTATTCGGGCCGTATATATGTATATATATATATATATATATATATATATATGTTAAAATACCGTTGTAATAGTATAATTATCAATAGTTCGTTGTTTTGATTTTTTTATTTACTTTTACGCATTTTACTTACGCATTTTATTTACGCACTTATATATATATATATATACTTTTACGCATTTACTTACGTATTTACTTTTACGCACTTATATATATATATAGTATATTTACTTTTATGCACTTATATATATTATTAGCTATATAACTATATATCTATATATATAAATATATATATGTACTTATAAAAAAATGAATTCGCTTTTACTTTTAAATCGTTAATATAATTTCCGTTAATCATTCCGTTATTATCGCCAAAATGAATAGCTAAACGTGCACGTATAGTCGAATTATGTAAAAACGAGTAAAACGCATACAAAGGGGATTAAACGGGAGTTGTGTAGCACGTAATATAATGTTTTAATGATTAATCCACGTCCTAAAACTTATTTTAAACGTCTTTGAATTAGACTGATCATCTAGTCCACTGTCACACACGTCGAACTTATAAATGCATTTTGCGGTGAGATGTGGGAAAAGGGGTTTTGGGATCGTTGCGTAGATTCGGCCTAGTTGTTAGGACCGTTTCCAATACAGAGGTTTGTCATCGTTGTTCGAGCGACTCTAAGAGCGTAATCATGTTAGGTTAATCGGTTTTCTAAAGGAAAATTAATTAACTTCACATAGGGTGTTGAGTGAGAGTTGTTCGATCTTAACACCGCAATTAGGAGTTGGCACCCGTGGATGTCGTTAAAATTACTGTGGAAATGTAGGTTGGTTAAAACACGCTCCCTGTCAAGTCTTCCCTTAGGGGTAAAAGTAACTCGTTGGATCATAATTCGGCTATACCTTTTAATAACTAGAACTACAACCGTTAGCTAATTTTTACTTTCGCACTAGTGTAATATCTCTCCACCGCAATCTTGACCTAAACTAAGTTCTACGTCGACTTTGGTACTTAAACGTTGTTCCCTGTGGATTCGACCTTGCTATCACTATACTACTGTTGATTCGATACTCTGTCGGTTAAAGTTAGCAGTTAGTTATTTTGCTATCAACGAGCGTCCAACATCTGTCTATATATACCCCCTCCGACAATGAACCTTCATTTTTCTGAATTTCAAACGCGAAAAAACGGTTCTTCTCCCTCCTTTTGCCCTAAAATCTTCAATTCTAAACCATTTTGAGCGATTCCAAGTGCTATAGACCGCTCTTGATACCCTCTCTTCGATTTTCATAACCAAAATCCCCAACACGCTATATTTTTGGAGAATCAGGAGCCTTTTCAGTCCGACTTTTTGATAGAAAAATCCGATTTTTGGAGCCTATTTGGTGTTGTTTGGACTGATTTTCACCTCGATCAACATCTACTCACCTTGCTTGGTAAGTTAGTAACAACTTTTCTAGATTTTATTCATGTTTTTGTGAGTTCGATCTTTGGGTCGGCTCGTTCACTTGGATAACACCTTAATTCGTTTTTTTTTTTTTTTTTTTTTTTTTTCTGGTTTTGTGTTTCTTTCTGCTCTGTTTTGGTGATACGGTGTTGTGATGGGTGATGAATGGGGTTGTTTGGTGATGATTATGGTTGTGGTTGTGGTTTGGTTGCCTTGAAATCCCGCTTTGGATGTTAAACGGGTAAATTGTGGTGAATTGGGATTGTTTTCGTGTAGTTTAGGCTAAAATATGGTTCATAAGAAGGGAGTTGTGAAGAGACACGGTAAGGAAGTGGCTAGGGAGGCCGGGAAGAAGCGCAAGGAGTTTGATCCCACCTTAGTTGATCCTAACCGGGGTGTGAGTATCCGAGAACAACCCCCTAGAGCCACCCAAACTAGGACTACTTTAAGGGATGAACCAACCTCGGAATCTGAAACGGATGATGATATTCCCTTGGTGAGGATGCCTAGAGCTCAAAAAGGAGGAGCATCATCTAGGGTTGAGGAGGTTGTAGATGCTCCTCGGGAAGAGGAACCGGTTGAAACTAGGGCTGCTCCACCTAGGAAGAAAGCCAAAACCGTACCCCCTATGCCTATGCCTCGTAGATTCGTGAACCCTAAGGCCCACGATGCTTACACCAAGCACTATTTCTCAAGGACTATGTTGATAGAAAGGGCTATATTGGAAGCTAAGGTCGATCCGGGGTTCGTTAAGTTGCTTAAGGATAGGAAATGGGATGCCTTGATGACAATCCCGACTACCCCGGTCAATGGTTCCTTGGTTCGGGAATTTTACGCCAATTGTTCAGAAACCGACTTGGAGACGAAGGTAGTTGTGGTTCGAGGGGTACAAGTTCCGTTTACACCAGATGTGATCAATAAGAAGTATGGGTTGGTAGCTTTTGAGGGTCGAGACTACAAGGAGGAGATTGTACATAGACAGAGTTTGGGACAGGATCCTTTGGAGGAGTTGAGATTGAGAGTTTGCCCGGATGTGGCCTGGACATTGAGACCGGGAGGAGACCGGAAGGAGTTGGTTACCACGACCTGGACGGAGGACTGGAAGGTCCAGTGTCGATTTATTCAGAGTCGGTTGTTGCCTAAGAACAACTTGACGCATTTTCATATTGGTGACCTAGGCATGTTGTATGCGTTGACGTTTGGCCTGAATGTGGATGTGGGACAAGCTTTATATGATGAGATCTCTATTAACCAGAAGGTTTACATGCGGAGTTTGATCGTCCCTCACCTGATCCACAGTTTGTGTCTCGATGCCGGTGTGCCTGAGTTTGGGGCCGATCATAAGCCGAAGAACCCTAGGCCTTTACAGCGAGAAAAGAGTAAGTCCTCGGGACATTCTGAGACGGAGGCACCTCAGGAGCCTGGTTCTTCGGCACCGCCTCGTGCATCCTCCCTTCCTACTTTATGGCCAATAGTTTCCGGGAATGGTCTGGTGATATTCGGGATACGCAGAACAACATTTTGTCGATTCTTCAATGTATCTCGTGAGGGCCGGCAAATGCCGGGGCGACGTAACCTTCAATCCGAGCTCCGTTGATTATCTCTTTGCTGATGAGATTGAGCAGGTCATTGCGGATGTTCCACACGACTCTGAGTCATCTTCAGATGAGGAGCAGCCTGACTCGGCAGATAAGACTACGGCACCACCTTCTGGACCCTCCTCTGATCCTCCAGCTGATGATTCTGCGGCGCCGAGCCAACCTTGATCTTATTTGTCTATTTTTTCCGATGGTTGTTTTGTATTGACATTTTTACTTATATGATTCGTTGTAATTTTGCTGTTGCTACTGTCACTTTTTCCGATGGATCATGTCAGCCATAAGGCTCCCGTACTTTCATTTCTATTTTGTTTATACCTTTGGATGTATTGAATGCTTTATCTTTTGATTTATCTTGATTTTGCTATCTCTTTTCATTTTGGTATAATTCCCCGTTTTCCCCGAGATGTTTCCGTGTTTGTCAAGTTGTGCAGGTATATTTTTTCGCGATTTT
This sequence comes from Gentiana macrophylla, assembly GCA_026214975.1. Classification (NCBI taxonomy): domain Eukaryota; kingdom Viridiplantae; phylum Streptophyta; class Magnoliopsida; order Gentianales; family Gentianaceae; genus Gentiana; species Gentiana macrophylla. The sequence continues at coordinate 39,903,624 of CM047805.1, read as the reverse complement.
GTCGAGCTACATTGTCTAGTTACGAGTTCTAAGTGTAACTATATAGGCTCCGGCCTGACCGACACTCGAGTAACGCTTGAAATCAGCTAAGTCTTTTCCCTTTTCTTTCCTTCTGCACAACATGAGGACATGTTGATCTTTAAGTGTGGGGGAGGGGAATGTCCGATATGTATCTACACATTTGGTTAATTCGATATGTTTCTATGCAACATGAGCGAAATGAGCTAGTTTTTTCAAAATTTCTCGACATTTTTGTTTTTGTTTTGTCCCGAGTAGGCAATTCAAGTTAAAGTTCGTTATTTTTGTAGTCATCGATGCTATATATCATATGTTTGATAAGTTAGTTGTTTAACCCGTTATCTATTCTACACGAGCCATAGTGAATGATGAGCTAAAATATAAAGTTATACCCCTTTTGGATTAGTGATTTTTGGTTTTCTTATAAGTCATGTGCTTAGTGCTACGTATATATCTTGAGATTTATGATAGTTTGTATTTAGCTCCGAAGTATGTTTGAATGTAGCTTATTGTCAAATGAAAAAGTTGGAAAGTAAATTAATTGGGTGTGTCGAAAGCTAGTCGATGATTTGAGTGCGATAGGGTATACCACGTATGTCCTATACCACTATGATGACTAAAAGCTCACGACAGTCAGGAGAAGCTTCCTTATGATTGGAGTAAGGTAGGGTATATCTCGAATATCCTATTCTGCTATGACAGGGCAAGAGCTCATTCTGATGTGTGTTTAAATGTGAAATAGTTAAATCCACTTATAAAAGAAGTGTTATGAAATGAATGAAAGACTAAGTTATCGTCTATCTTATCCCCAGTATAAACTGATAGATATGCTGTAGGGATTATCCTCTGAGTATTTCAGAAAGGTCCTAGATGCCTTCTATCATTCTTTTCGGGGTATTTTACGTTTGTAGGGTGCATCTTATGAGTGTCACTTATTGCTAGTCTACGAGGGGGTATTAGCTAGTTTTGCTTTGAGTTTTTCAAGTGTGGATTTGGTGGAAGTTTATTTTGGCTATGCACACACACACTTGGGTGATCTTCTAAACTATTGAATATGTCTTATATTTGCTAAGATGTTTATTTGTCTCGAGCTATGATTATGTTTTGTTTTGCTCGGGACGAGCAAAAGCTAAGTGTGGGGGAGTTGTTAAGGGTGAATTTATACAATTTATAACGCTATATTCTATGATAATTTCCCTCGTATTTGTGTGAATTTGCATAAGAAACGAGTGTTTAATGGATATATTGAGCAAATGAGATTTTAAATGAGTTAATCGCAAACTTGGTTAATTTTGGTGTTTTAATTGTGATTTTATGATTATTTGAGCATTATTACATTTTGCGATGTTTTTATGTGTTATAGATACATGTTTGAGGCTCAAAAGATGATCAAAAGTTGATTTAGTTCGAGCTAATTGATGATAAAAGAGATAATGAAGAAGTGGGATAGAGATAGAAGAGATAAAGATCAATAAATCAAAATTCAATCATATCAAATCAAGCGTCGTGTCCCGTCCCAAAGGACGGGCGTTTCTTTAAACCCAACGAAGTCCCGTGATGATATCTTTGATTCGTGAAGTTTGGACGCTGGAGTGGACGCTGGATGGACGAGCGTCTGATCATGACTCGGCCCGATTCAAGTTTTATTGAAGAGTGGACGGGCGTTCAAGATTCCAGACGGGCGTCCGGTAGCCGACTTTGCTGAACCGACTTTAAAATCTATATATAGCGGCTGTTTTCTCCACCTAAACATACTATACACTCATTATTCAAAACCCTAAACCTAGGGGCGGCTTTAGGCTGCGTTTTTCTTCCTTTTATTCCAGTTTTTATGCACTTTAGTTTAGATTAAACTAGTTACTTTTTATGCACTGTTTCTGCAAATTCGAGTTGCTGAGGATGTTTAGAAGCTAAAAGCTTCATCAAACGAGTATTGTGAAGCAATCCAACAATTGTTGATTTCGTTTTCATCGATTATACTGTGAGTTTTTATTAAAGGTTGTTTCTTATTCATTTTTATTATGTTTTAATTGCTTTTACTTCGGAAGATATGCATGTGTTGATTGTTTATTGTTGATGGAAATCTTAATAAACCTTAGATCACCATGAATAAGAATAGTAATTTGAATCTATCATAACGGAAGTTAATAGGTTTAATTGCTAGATCATAATCATAAAGTTACACCTTTGGTTAGAAAACGCGTTAATCTTGCATTGGAAGATAATAGATTAATAGATGAACTTTCTAAGGAATTAGGGTTCATGTTTAGATAAGGTGAATCACAACCTAGATAAAAACCACAATATAATCGAGATAGGAAATCAATGCTTGTTGGATAGGTGGATCAATCCTCGTTTGCTCGTTATACACTTGATTTAAATCCTTAAAACTTGAATTTGTTTAGTTAGTTTGCTTTTATTTGCATCTTAGATTAGTTTAGTTTAAATAGGTTCGCAACCCGTATTCTTCCTAGCTTTGGAGCATATCCTCTGTCTAGTTTTATTTTCTGTTCTGTTTGGTTTTTATTCGCTGTTTAGATTAGTTTCGTGACATAGTTTAGTTAGACAAAAACTAGAAATCACAATCGTTTAGTTCCCCGTAAGATCGACCCGGCATTAACCACTATTACTACGATCCTTATACTTGAGGTTAACCGGATTATTACTTGTTTGTTTTGTGTTAATAAAATCCGTGACATGAATGAATTTTATCTTCACCAAGACCCTCACCGATGCTAGGCCTCTGTGATAAAAGTTCTGTTCTTTGGCAAGAAGGATGTCTGCAGTAAACATAAAAATCTACAAATTTACAGGAAGAAACAGTTTTAGTTTATGGAAAATCAAGATGCGGGCCTTGTTGAAACAACAAGGATTATGGACTCCTTTTCCGGTAAAGGAGATGTCAGTTCAGCAGATTCTGCCAGTCTGGAAGAGAAAGCACATTCAACCATCATGTTGTGCTTATCTGATGATCTTATCACTGTAGTTGCTGAGGAAGACACAGCTACCAAGTTGTGGGCAAAGCTTGAAAGCCTGTATATGACTAAGTCATTAACCAACATGTTGCTGCTGAAGTAGAGACTGTTAAGTCTGAGGATGCATGAAGGAGGCATGCTGAGGGAACATCCGGATCAGCTGAACACAATATTACTTGATCTCAGGAATATTGATGTTAAAATTGAAGATGAAGATGCATCCCTAATCCTGTTGGTGTCATTACCAAGTTCATATGAAAACTTTGTGCAGTCCTTCATAGTTGGGAAAGCTACAGTGGCTTTAGAGGATGTAAGGGCATCCTTACATGCCAGGGAGCTAAGACACAAGGCAGCAAGGACAGACAATCAGGCTGCTGGACTAGTAGTTAGCAGCAGTGGGAAAGGATATGAACAACAGTCTGGGAGAAAGAAATCCAAGAAGGGTAGCTCCAAAGGTCCTAAAGCCACAGATGTCTGTAATTACTGAAAAAAGCAGGGGCATTGGAAGTCCAATTGTCCAAAGAAGAAAATGCATGCAGCAGGAGAGCAATTCTGGCACAATAGCTGTAGTTGCTGAGCAATCTGATGAGGATCTGGTTCTTGTGGTTGGACATTCAACACATCATGATGATGTTTGGATCTTAAATTCTGGAGCATTCTATCATATTTGTCCCCACATGGAGTGGTTTTCTACTTATGAGCAGATAGATGGTGGTCATATTTCTATGGCAAACAGCAAGGTCTGCAAGATAGTGGGAATTGGCTCAGTGAAGTTGAGGACAGAGGATGGTGGATTTTTCACACTGAAAGATGTTAGACATGTTCCACAGATGACCAAGAATTTGGTATCTCTTAGTCTACTGGACAGCAAAGGGTTCAATTTCAAGGGAGAAGGTGGAGAGCTGAATGTCTACAAAGATTCAGTTGTGGTCCTCATAGGTATCAAGAAGGGAACCTTGTATATACTACAAGGCTCTCATCAGATCTCTGCTTTGTTCTTTGTGGCATCCTCAAAGCAGCTTCATCGATCGCAGCAGATTCAATTTTGTGGCATACGGGACTTGGTCATATGGGTAAAAGAGGAATACAAGTCCTTTCTTCTGCAGGATTTCTTGGGGGATATAAGGTCAAGAATCTAGACTTTTGTGAGCACTGTGTGTTTGGGAAGCTACATAGAAGCAAGTTCTCAACAGGCATACACAGTATAAAAGCATCACATGATTATATCCACTCTGATTGTCCATCAAAGGTGGAATCATTGGGTGGTCACAGATATTTTGTGTCATTCAGACATGACTATTCAAGAATGACTTGGGTGGTTATGATGAAACATAATATTGAGGCATTCATAGTTTCAAGCAGTGGAAGACTCTAGTGGAAAATCAGTCAGGAAAGAAAATAAAAAGGCTCAGAACAGATAATGGTCTGGAATTCTTCTGGTCAGATTTTGATACATTATGCAAGGATGAGGGTATTTCCAGACATCGTATAGTTAGGAATACACCTCAGCAGAATAGTGTAGCTGAAAGGATGAATCAAACTCTTCTGGAGAGGGCAAGATGTATGCTCTCTAATGCTGGTTTATCAAGGAGATTTTGGGTAGAGGCTATAACCACAACATGCTACTTAATCAAAATGAGCCCTCACACAGGGATCAATCTCAAGACACCATTTGAGATGCGTTCAGGCAAGCCTGCTGACTACTCAGTTCTAATGGTTTTTGAAAGCACGTTTTACTATCATGTGAATCAAAAGAAGCTGGAACCAAGGGCCAATAATAGAGTGTTTGTGGGGTATGGTGATGGAGTTAAGGGTTATAGAATTTGGTCATCAGCAGAGTCCAGGGTCATACTCCGTAGAGATGTGGTCTTCGATGAAAATTCTATGATAAACTTATCAGTAGGGAGGTCTACTAAATCTGAAACCAGTGCTGAATCTGAGTTGGCTAAGAAACAGGTGGAGCATCAAGTGGAGCTTCAAGTGGAGTCAGCTGATATGGAACAATCAGCTGATCCAAGTTAGCACTCATCTGATCTGGTTGTTGAACCATAGTCTAATCCAAGCCAGTCTGCTGAACAAGGTTCAGCAGAGCATCAAACATGGAACATTGGTCAGTAGAGTATAGACGTCACCAGGTCTAGAAGATCAAATGTTGGGATACCACCCAAGAGGTATGGTTTTGATGATATGGTTGGATATGCACTTCAAGTTTCAGAAGAAGTGGATGGTTTTGAACCTTCTACTTACAAGGAAGCAGTGACATGTTCTGAAGCATCTCAATGGCTTGCTTCTATGGGAGGTGAAATGGAGTCATTATTGAAGAATCAGACTTGGTATCTAGTTAAACATCCAGCTGATAAGAGAGTGGTTACTTGCAAGTGGATCTTCAAAAAGAAGGAAGGAATGACTGAGGCAGAAGGGGTCAAGTATAAGGAACGTTTGGTTGCAAGAGGGTTCAGTCAGAAAAAAGGGGTAGACTTTGATGAGATATTCTCACTAGTGGTTAGACATACTTCTTTCAGAGTGTTACTAGCAATGGTGGCATAGCAGGATTTTGAACTTGAGCAGTTAGATGTGAAGACAGCCTTTCTACATGGTGAGGTAGATAAGGAGATATAAATGACTCAGCCAGAGGGATTTCAAGTTCCTAGCAAGGAAGATTTTGTGTGCAAGTTGAAGAAGTCCATGTATGGACTGAAGCAAGCTCCTAGGCAATGGTATAAAAGGTGTGACAGTTACATGATCCAGCTGGGTTATAACAGATGTCTATATGACTATTATGTGTATCACAGTTAGCTGAAAGATGGATCACATATCTATCTTGTCCTGTATATGGATGATATGTTGATAGCTGCTGAAAAGAAGTCTGATATTCAAAATCTGAAGAACCTTCTCAGTGCTGAATTTGAAATGAAAGATTTGGGTGCAGCCAAAATGATTTTGGGGATGGAGATCTAGAGAGATAGGAGTCAGAAGAAGCTATTCTTGTCTCAGCAGGGTTATATATAGAAGAAATTGGCCAGATTTGGCATGTCTGCTACAAAACCAATAGATACTCCTATGACATCTAATGTTTATTTGTCTGTTTATGCTTCACAATCAGCAGAGTAGAAGGAGTATATGTCAAAAGTTCCTTATGCTAGTACAGTTGGTAGTCTGATGTATGTCATGGTGTGCACTAGGCCTGATCTGGCTCAGGCAGTCAGTGTTGTCTGCAGGTTCATGGCTCAACCTGGAAAGGAAAATTGGAAAGCTGTGAAAAAAATGTTCAGGTACCTTAGAGGTAAAGTTGATATTGGACTCATTTATGGAGGTGATACTCAGGTCCGATCACAAAGCTCTCGTGATCTTGATTAGGCGGTGATGTAGGCGATAGAAATCAATTCATCGGTTATGTTTTCACATTGAGGAATTCAGTTGTCAGCTGGAAAGCAACTCTTCAAGCAACAGTGGCTTTATCAACCACTTTGGCAGAATTTATGGCTCTTACTGAAGCAGCCAATGAGGGTATCTGGTTGAAAGGACTAATCAGTGATTTGGGGTTACATCAGGATCAAGCAGAGATTTATTGTGACAGTTTGAGTGCAATTTGTCTAGATAAGGATCATGCTCATCATGAGAGAACCAAGCATATTGATGTGATGTATCATTTTCTAAGGAATGAGAAGAGGGTGGTAGTGAAAATGATCAGCACCAAGGAGAACCCTGCTGATATGTTCACTAAACCAGTTCAACAGAGCAAGTTTTAGTTGTGTCTGGACTTGCTGAATATTCAAAGATTATAATCTGGAAATCTGGAAGCTCAGCTGAGGGCAGGTCAACTGAGTGAATTCTGTGGAGTAATATGGTACAGTACATCTGGCATTGACAAATGCATCTGGTACAAGTACATCTGTTTATGCAATATGGTTGACTGTGAATGAGAGTTCAAGTCAAAGTGGAGATTTGTCAGCAAAGTGACTTAAACTCTAAATCGGGTGGAACTAATCTGATTATCAGCAGAGTGATGGCCTACTGAGAAGTGTATCCAAGTCTGTGAAAGTCACCGGGAATTTTGGCTTGAGTTTCTTCAGACGCTAGCCATCATTTGAGGTTAGCTCTTTGGGTCAAGAGAGTGTTTTTGATACAGCTGAGTTCTACATCGGGGCTATGATCAGCTGAGTTGTGTCAGCAGAGTGACACAACATCTGGGGCATTTATGGCAATCCGACAAAGATTCTTGGTGGTTAGGGTTTAGGGATATGTGCCTATAAATACCAACTGTATAGGTCATTGTAAATTTTGTAATCCGTCTAAAATTCAGTGCATGATAAAATATCTCTTTTCTGTCCGTGGAGTAGTCGGCACAACGCCGGAAACCACGTTAAATCCTTGTGTTCTTCTTGTTTTTTGTTCTCTGTGTGATTGTTTATGTTAGATTGCATCTGTTAAATACCTATCTTGCATCTAGATTCCATATCCTGTTATAACAACACGTTTTGCAATTTTGGTCTTGGTTTTCTCCGACGACAATTTATGTCCTGTAAATGGTCTTTTTTTTAACAAAAATGGTCCTGAAGACCGGAAAATGCTGACTGTACACATTTTTCGGCCAAAAAATGTCATGTCATCCCAAATTGACACGTCGGCACAAATTGCCACATCCACATCATCCCTCCACGTCAGCACAAAATGGAAGGATGACGTGTCAATTTGGGATGGCATGACATTTTTTTTGCCGGAAAATGTGTACGGTCAGCATTTTCCGGCCTTCAGGACTAGTTTTGCAAAAAACAGACCACTTACAGGACTGAAATTGTTGCCAGAAAAAAACCAAGACCAAAATTGCAAAACGTGTCCAGTTACAGGACGGAAATTGTAATTTAGCCACTCAATTTTAGTTCAATAGCTCAGCACAGTTCACTAATATAGTCGTAACGACAATAACAATAACAACCTTTGTTGCACAGACACGGACACGGACACATCGCACGACACGACACGGACACGACGATACGGCTAATTCCAAAATTTAAGGACACGACACGCCGCCATCACGTTATATATATAACTAAAATTTAATTTATCAAAAAAAATATTCGTAAACATCTGAAAAAACTCGAAAATATAAGATAGGTATTGCATAAACTCTATGAATATCTTGAATAAAAGAAATTGTGATTGGTTTTCAAAATATTATAAATTGTAAAAATGATTGTTTATCAACAAAAAACATATAAACATGATACGGCGTATTATTTATTTAATTATTATACAAATGAAAATCGTGTATTTTAGTGTTTTCATTGAAGAAAACTTAAATAAAGAAAAAAAATTAAAAAATTGGGTTCAGGAGTGTCGGGCAGTGTCGGTGCCGTGTCGGGGAATGTCGACAGTGTGTCGGAAGCGAGTCGGATATTTAAATTTTAAATAATATTAATTTAATCAGTAACACGCATCGCGTGTACGCATGTCGGAGCGTGTCGTGTCGTGTGTCTCTGTGTCACATGCGCGACACGCAAGACCGCGATTGAAGTGTCGGTGGATCATAGATAACAACAAATGAGGCCAATTGCAGCCATAGTCCATGGCGCCTAAGCTGCAACATGGAATACAATAAGGATAGAGAGCTAAAAGGGAGAGCATAAGAGAGAGAACCTGAAATAATTGATTAAATTAATTACAAGGAATTCAATTTGAAAAAGATAAAAACAGCATTACTACATCCCATTGTTGAGTTGACAGAAGCTCAACAAATTTAATTGCACAAAAAATTTAAGGAAATAATCGAATCCCATTGGATAGAGAAACGATTTAGCATGGAGAGAATGAATCATATATATATTTTAGCATTTGGGAAAATCTACTGGAGGAGGGGGTAGCGTAGTTGACGGTGTTCCCCCGTTTTGAACTGCGAAAGCCATTGCCAGACCATACGGCAAATGGACATCTATGTGACAATGTATAACCCAAACTCCTGGATTGTCTGCTCGGAATCGGATAACTGCCCATCCTCCAACGGGCACTGCAATTGTGTTTCTAAGTTGTGGATTAATAAAATTGAACTTTTCGGTGTCAGTGGATGAGTTGAAATTACCGAAGCCTTGTGCTAAGACATAGAAATTGAAGCCATGCAAGTGCATAGGTGATTTTCCAAGGTAATTAAAGCCGTGTTTTGCAACACTACCTCGACCGTTGAATTAAACCTGAGAGGCTTCACTTCGTTGACTTGGTGGTCATCAAGAGCCCCAAGTTGAAAGAGTTGTTGACATTCGTATAGTCGAATTCCACGGGAGGCTGGTTTGGAAAATCGGTGGTATATATTCCATTTACGGCTGTAGTAGATGTGTTTTGAGAAAATGCCTCCAACATTGAAATTGTAGAAGGCAACTGGAAGGATGCATTGTTCATACTTGCAGCCAATCTCAGCCCAAATGGACCCGCACAACTAGCAGTTCCTTGTGCGTTACAAGCTACTAAGCCCAACCCAAATGTGATAAACATCCTCTCATCCACCTCTCTTATTACTTGGCCATAGAATGGTGTGGTTACAAGTCCGGTTATATTGGTGTAAAACTTGTGGGCTGTTGGTGTATCATTAAATGCAGGCATGATAGGCATTAGTGGAGGGGCGGACGAGTTGGCTTTTTGATAGGCAACAATACCGGTTGTAGTAGTATTGTCAAACGGGATAGCTGAAACAGTATTATACGGTTGTGCTGCCATATAATATAAACCCGGTGATTGATCAGCCTTAAATAAGACATCTGTAGTTTGTCCCGGAGCGACCACCACCACATCCGTAACATAAGGATTTGTGTAAGAAGCATCAATCGCAACAACCGTCATATTGTGGTTTGATATCTTGAAGAAAAGTTGGTTATTGAGTGCAGCATTGATAATGCGTAAGAGATATATTTTCCCTTGGATCACCTTTATCTTGTGTATATCTATGAATGGGTGTACGTAAGAGAAGAAGCATTTAATTTTTAAAAAATATTGTACACAAAATTCACAACAAAAAAAAAGTTAGAATGATTGTAAAGGACTCGATGAATTTTATAATGTGATGGAATGTGCACATGCATGGTACTTACGTTTGTTAGAGCAAGGGTATAAAGCGCCTGGTTGTCCATTAATAGTATAAGCGTTAGAGATATTCGGGTTACCTCCGGTAGCTGATGCTTGGTTCACAACATCTATAACATTTGCGTCCCAGTATTCTCCTACAAAAACAAAAACAATTTATAATCAAGCTCACGATATGTTACATGTGACATGTTCCCTGAAAAATTATCTCGAATGAATTGCTAATATTAGCATCGTCTCATGAACAAAAGTAAGAGAACTAGTTCTGATACCTAGAACAATGGGAAACTCTTTATGAGGCTTGGAAAATGGGTAGGCTTGACCATGTCGAGGAAGAATTATTAGTGCCCCGTAAACAGTAGCTCTTAACCATGAGACATGAGCGTGCCACCATAAAGTTCCTTCTTGATTAGTTATGTTGAATATGTAGGTATAACTTTTTTCCGGAAGTATGGGACATTGAGTCACGTACTCTGGTCCATCAGCCCATGCGCTCAAATTTTGAAATATTCCATGCCTACATATACTCGTAATTCAAAACTTACAAAATAGGAATATTGTTTAATAAGTGTACCTTAGAAATGTACCATATTAATAATATTTAATATTGCGCTTATATATATGGAACACCCGTATTGAATTACGACGTATACTACAATACATTGTTACATCATATTAGTCATGACACTCATATCAATCAATGTGTTACCGCATCATAACTAATTTATACAAGTGTGTCGATATTGTGACTCAATTGTTATGGTCAATGCATTTTTCAAAATTGTAAGGTATTTTACATAGTATAGCATTTGTTAGAAACAAGAATGGCAACGGGTATGTGTTGGTACGGGTTTGATATTACCATACCCATAAAAATTCTTTACATATGCCCTACCCATTACCAATGCATAAATAAAATTTTAAGTATATACCCTCCCGTGCGAATCCACGCCTCTGTGAATCTCAATGGATAACAATTTCATTTAATAGTAAGCATCTCAATTTCATACGATAGAGTGATGTGAGGTCTATTGGCAACACAAAAAGGTTTCACAAACCACACATTATGATTAAATGTTTTTCTATACTGCACCACGAATTTTACTTTTAGCACACTTTAGTTTACAGATTTATCTTGTAGAAACGTGACCGAGATTGACGTTTGTTATACAAATGAAAGTCATTGGTGCTACATTTACTCACCAACTACTGCATAATAAACTCTTCTCAATTAACAATGAAAAACACCGTAAATGCTTCACGTGCACTAGCGTAAAAGATTTGTGAAAATTAATAGCATTTTCCAATGACTAACCCTTTCTATAATTTAAACACTTAATTATAGAAACGATAAGTATGTATACCAGTGAATTGTGAGATTGTATGGTGACTTATTGAGGACATGAACAATGAGGGTATCGCCTTCTCGTACACGAAGAGTTGGCCCAGGCAAACTTTTATTCACAACAGTGATCACATTTTTATTACATAACCGCTGAAATGAACGATTTGCCACCTGCAAATTAATACATTCCCAAAAAACACATTTATTAGAATGAAAAATTAAAAATACACAATCTGAAGAAGCAAAGTGAAATGTAAGCTTAATTAAAAGAGACGAGGAAGTACTTGAAATGTACGCTCCACAACTTTGGCAGAAGCATAAGACGAAAGGAGGACAACAACAACAAAAGAGCAAATCAGCAGCCATGTTGGACGTGCCATTAATCTCATTTTTTTTGGAGCTTAATTAATTGTTAATTATTAATTAAGAATAAGACAATGGTGTTTTTGCACTGTGATACACTTCGTTTACAATTGGCCTGTATTTATATAGACCGGAGAGCCTGCATGTTTATATGGATCGTGAATGTAAATGCTTGAAATAAACAACATATTTAGGTATTATAAAATAAAATTTCATTATACAATAAAGTCAAATGCTAACAGTATTGAGTTGGCCACATGCAAATTAATATCCAAATGTACTAAGGAATCACATCTGTATATTATAAATCATAATCTAGCGCTAGTTGTAGTATCAAAGACATCTAACGCTGTAAAATATCATTTTAAGAACATATGTATATCTGTCTCATTTTGGTAAACGTTGACCGAATGCTAAAGATGCTTATTGTGAAATTTGATATTACATTCATCCCAGAATTTGACATGTTACCCTCACTTAATGTAGGTGTAGTTTTTATTTTTTAAATTTTTTTTGAATAACTTCTTTTTTTTTGAAGCGCATGCATGCCAAACGGCAAATTTGCATCATACCCGCGGGAAGACCACTCTAGAAATCATCTATACCTAGAGGTGGCCAAATGCACAAGCCAGATTGAACCGCAACCGGAACCGCCGGTTTTGTTTTGGGCTGGTTCGTGCCGGTTCAAGAACCGACGGTTTACTGTTCAAAAACCGGCGGTTCGACGGTTCATACGGTTCACGGTTTCCTTCCGATTCAGATCACGGTCCAAGGTGAACATTCTTTATTGGAGGGCTACAAGATGTAGGCTTCCTACACTTTTGAACCTCTCGTTGAGAGGCATAAGTCTCAGCAGTCTACTTTGTCCAACATGCTCATCGGATACAGAAGATGAAAATCACATTTTTCTACGTTGCTTCTTTTTCTCTTAACATTTGGGATAAATTTTCATGTTGGTGGCGGGTTCAACACTCTCCAACTTCGGATTGGAGATCATTTCACCACTACAACACTCCTCGGCATATAAAGGAAAAGAACATGTCCAAGATATGGGACGCCACAAGGAAAATAACATGTTGGAGCCTTTGGAAAAGAAGGAACAATCTTATCTTCAATTCAAAAACCGTGTCGGTGGAGGATTTATTCGTTGAGATTCAAGCACTTAGCTTTTCGTGGATTAATACTAGATGCGAAAAGTTGACGCTGGATTGGAATTCATGGAAGGTGTGCCCTTGGATGCTCACAATTAGCCGACACGTTTTGTCTTTTTTTTTTTGTTGCTCCTGGTTGTTGTTTGGTTATTGTTCAGGCTTGAGACTTCCTAATAGTTTGGCGTCCTATTTTGTGCCTTTATTTTTTTAGGCCATGTAACCTTGTTTTTCGTAGCATCTTGCTACCTTCAATAAAAATTATTATTGCTGTTCAAAAAAAAATACTTATTCTATGGGATAGCAGCAACAGTAGCATACGGTTGTGCTGTCATATAATATAAAGCCGGTGATTGATCGACCAATAATAAGACATCTGTAGTTTGTCCCGGAGCGACCACCACCACATCCGTAACATATGGATTTGTGTAAGAAGCATCAATTTCTACAACTGTCATTTTGTGGCTTGCATCTTGAAGAAAAGTTGGTTATTGAGTGCAGCATTGATAATGCTTAGCAGATACAATTTTCCACTTACCACCTTTATCTTGTGTATATCTACGCATGGGTTTAAGAAAATAAGCATTTAATTTTTTAAAATAGTTTACAAGAAAATAACAAAAATCTAGTTCATTGATTCTAAAGGACTCGATGAATTTTATAATATGATGGAATGTACGCATGCATGGTACTTACGTTTATCAGTGCAAGGGTATAAAGCGCCTGGTTGTCCATTAATAGTATACGCGTCAGAGGTATTTGGTTGACCTCCCGTAGCTAACGATTGGTCCTCAACGTCTAAAACATTTGCGTTTCAGTATTCTCCTACAAATATAAAAATATTTTTGAATCAAACTTACGTCATGTAACGTGTGACATCTGCTTCTAAGTGTTGCCTGAAAAATTGTATCGAATGAAATGCTAGTATCATCTTATAAACTAAAGTTAGAGAACTAGTTCTAATAACTAAGACAATGTGAAACTCTTTATGAGGCTTGTAAAAAGGGTAAGAATGACCATGCTGAGGACGAATTATCAGTGCTCCGTAAACAGTAGCTCTTAACCAAGAGACATGAGCGTGCCACCATAGAGTTCCTTCTTGTTGAGTTACGTTGAATTTGTAGGTATAGCTTTTCTCCGGAAGTATAGGACATTAAGTCACGTAAGCTGGTCCATCAGCCCATCCGCTCAACTTTTGAAATATTCCATGCCTACAAATACTCATAATTGAATACATACAAAATAGGAAACTTGTTGAATAAGTGAAACTTACAATATGAATATTGAGTACGATATTAATAAAATTTATTATTAATAGTATGGAGCTGATATGAACACCAATACTGAAATACAACCACTACTAGAAAAACAGGTTTTAATGACGGAAATTCTCGCCATTATATGCCATTTTCTTGTCATTAAAGATTTTTAATGACGAGAAATACCCCTCATGCCCCTCTCATTGTCGCCTTTCTAGTTAAAGCATTCAATGACGACAAATCGTCTCGTCATAAAAGATATCAAAGATTTAATGACGCGATTAGACTCTCATTAAAAATATTTCTAGTGACGAGTAATTTACTCATTATTATACTATTTTCCTCTCATTAGAACTAAAGCTGAATGTTGGTTTCTACCCGTTAATGACGGATATTACCGTCATTAATAAGTGGAAACCCCTCATTAATAAGCTATGGCCATTATCAACAAAAGACATGTAATGACCGGGTATACCGTCACAAAAAATGCTTTAATGACGATAAAATTTGTTGTTATATTACAATCTCACCCTCATTAAATCCTTGTTTCTATAAATATCCATTTGGTCATTATGAACAAATATTAAAATATTAATTAATACATTTAATTATACCACTCTGCTGTATGTTGAACCATTTGGATAATTAGTCTATGCAAAATATACATAGTTGCTACGTTATGGACAACATGAACAACTATAACATATAAGGTAAAAACCTTTCAATTGTTGAATGCATCAATCTGATAAGATCCAACTAGCTAGCAGTGACATGGTTGTCTTCACCTCATAAGATCCAACTAGCAATGACATGGTTGTCACCCCTTTGAAGAAAGTAGGTTTCTGCAGAAATTAAAGAAGAATATTTAGAACTTCAATGAAGACAGACTAAGCTAAATAAACCGAGAAATGTAAAAGTGTAGTAACTTGTGTTCTCACTCATGATTTGTATCATGGTCATTTCCTATACTGAAAAAACCATGAATAAAATATATTTTTGTTAGGATCTATGCACAGGGTGATCCAGAGAGGGGTGAATAGATCACGGTCTATTTTAAAACTTAATTCGATTTATGCAAGACCGGAGTGTGTGTTACTACCAATTTTAGTCCTAATTAACTAAGTCCCGGAAGCACATACAAAATTAATTATTAGACTAAGTTGGTTATACCTATGTGATCAAAAGCAATGAGCACTCAACAACCAATGTTATAAACAGATTTAGTGATAACAAAGAGCTCAAATCGAATTAACAAGTCAACTAAGATTAAAGCACAAATGCAGATTGCTCAAAATAGTATCTCAAACAAAGTTGCAAGATTCTCATGCTTCGATTTAGAAATGTGCCTTACCAATGATATTGACGTTTTAGCTTTTAGACAACCACGTATGTATTTACGAGTTAAGTTCAAACCACCTGGTTCATTCATGTATAAGGCTCCTTAGGGACTTCTAGTCCTATACATCTAGTTACACTACCTAGCACGTTGTAAAAAAATCATTGACTACTAAGTCAATGTCCCGCAAGGCCTAAACAAAGCGTTCTGGTGCTCCCACCTTCTCCCCACAGAGGGTCTCAGTTGTGGTGCGATTTGATACCAAGACTACCAGAAGTCGATGTTAGACATTGTAAAATAACATGGAATGCCCTCAAAGGCATGCAAACCAATCAAACATTCAAATATATCATCAAAAGGGAAAACTGGGTTAATGTGCACACATTACCCCTCCAATGTGTGCACATCAACCTGCCTAGAACTCCAATTTCACATTCAGCCTCTAAAGTGTACGCACATCGCACTTCAGTGTGCGCACATTGGTCGAGCAGAGCCAAATTCCAAGTTTCTGGGCTGTCAATGTGCGCACATTACACAACATGTGTGCACATTGACGGTTGAACCTTGAAATCAGCCCCTTTTTTACCCCGATTCGATCCGTAACTTACTCCAAATGTTTCCAACCTTATACCAACCCCAAACCTGCAATTTTTTCAGCATAAAACGCACACAAACACTGTTTAAGAACACCCCCCTTACCTATGATCTTTTGCAGCAAAAACGAAATCAAAAGATTGTAAAAAGCTTGAAATCTTCAACACCAAACTCCTCTACGATTCTCCTACGATAATCAAATACGAGCTACGATTAGACAACTCTAAAATTACCAAAAGCGCAGAATCACACCTCAAGAACGTAGGAGATCTAAACAAGGGCTAAAAGGAATTCTTACCGTTTATCGAATCGTTTGTATAAAAACGACCCTCTCCTCACGGTGATCAAAATCTTCTACTATCGTCTACACAAAAAATCAATTGATCAGCCCCGGATTGGAAGATTGCGCTCTTCTCTTTTTCTTTTCCTCTGATGCCTCGCCCCCTTCTTTCTCTGAAATCAGAATAATGAATGTATCGACTAATGGATTAATTTTGGTATTATTTCCTTTAATTACCTTAATTAATATCCCTTTAATGTAATTAATTAAAAATCCTTTTTAATTAAATCTTCTAGGTCTTAGTAACAAATAGGAAAATAAATATATTTTTCTTTTGACAAATATACCCTTATTGGATTATCGGGGTTTTACAGGTACGGATTTATTAGTACCCTACCCATCAAAAAATGTCTTTACATATGCTCTACCTATTACCAATTGGGATAGAAAATTTCAAATTCATACAATCCCCATGCGAATATCCACAGCTCCATGAATATTCATGGATATCTGATTTCATTTAAAACCAAGCAACTCAATTTCATATAATAGAGAAATGGGAGGCGGGTTCGCACCACAAAAATGTTTCTTATATAACCTACATATTTTTTATTAATGTTTTTACTGTATAACATCACAAATTACTTTTAGCACACTTCATTTTAGAAACTTGTTTGGCAAAAACATCACCTAAATTGACAATTGTTATACAAATGAAAGTCATTGATGCTAAATTTACTCCTCATCACCGTGGCTGCAGACGTTCGTGTATTTTTTTAAGCGTCAATATGAGAGACGTTTTTCTCTTGAAAATCATATAAAAATAGGGTGACGTGTGGTAATTTATGTGGTGCTTTGAGTAATTATGGAGCTCGAAACATTTTTTTCATGTCAATAAATCATTCTAAAAAAAACATAGTCATATATCTAAGCAATTGACATAAATAGACAGTGTCAAATCTTAGAATTTTTTACGTAAAAATAATATTCCTTTATTAATAAATAATCTTCGTCTATGAAACGTGTCAAATATACATAATTTATTTCTATAATTAAAAACACTTCATTATAGAAACAATCAGATCAAAGAAAAAGAAAATTTTATAGAAACGAAACGATAAGTATGTTTACCAGTGAATAGTGAGATTATATGGCGACTTATTAACGACATGTACGATAAGGGTATCGCCTTCTCGTACACGAATAGTTGGTCCAGGCAAACTTCCATTCACAACGGTTGTTAATCACATTGGTATTACATAAGCGTCGAACTGAACGGTTTTTCACCTGCAAATACATTCACAAACAACAAAATCAGGGGCAGCTACACATTGAATGAAATGGGTCACTCGACTAGTTAAAAAAATATAGATTTTTGTCCAGAAGGACAAAATTATCAAAAAATCGGGATAGAAGACAATCAGTAATTTAATCGTGACAAAAGTAATAATTATGAAGAATAAATATGAAGTATAAAATGTGGAATAAAGTAAATATGAAGTAATAATTGTAAAACACAAAAGAACATTAACACGCCAAGAATAATTTTAAAATAACAATTGTGATTTTGTCCCTTATAATCATAAAATGTTACTTTTGTCCTTCCGCACCTATTTATTAATTTTTTTGTCATCAGAAATTTCTTCCCCAAAAAATATTACATTGGAAAATCTTTTTTATGTACACATTTTATATCCTCAGATCGATCCCCTATTTTTATATATTGATCCCTATCAATGTTTATTGAACTATAATATATAAGATTAAGCTTAGTAATCGTAAAATATGAATAAATTTACTGATTCGTATCAAGTAAAATCCTGTAGCCGCCACTTTTTGAACACAATTATTAGAATGCACAGTAAAATACAAAATCAGAAGATGCAAACTTGCAAAGTGAAATGTAGGTTAAAAGATAAGAGGAAGCTAGCTAGTACATGAAATGTATGTTCCACAACTTTGGCCTGTATTTATATACACTGCAGAGCCTGCATGTTAAGACTTACTTATCCTAGCATTTGCGTTATAATATAGATCTTGAATGTAAATGCTAGAAATAAACAACAAATTCAGGTATTTTTTAAAATAAAATTCATTAAACAATAAAATCAATAGAAAAAAAAATTCGTTAGGTAACGATTTTCAGTTGGCTACTTGAAAATTAATGACCAAATGTACGATGGAATATTGGAATCTAGCGATGGTTTGTAGTTGCAACATCTATTGCTGCAAAATAACGTTGACCGTTTGCTTAAGATGCTTATTGTGAAGTTTAATATTACATCCATCCGAGAATAGGTTTTATTTACTTATTTATCTTTTTCTAGCATCTTCTACACAGATAAATTTTTTTAAAAAAAAGACAAGTTTACCCTCATTTTTATGTAGTAGTAGTTTTCTCTTTCTTTTTAAAGACATTTTTTAATTTCTTTCCTGTTAACATCTCGCTTTTCCCTTTCATCTTAATAAGAAAGTACTCCATCTGTTCCAAAATAACTAATGCAGTTGCTAAAATTGTTTATTCCATTTTATATGAGATAGTTACATTTTCAATGCAATATTTATTGTATTTTTCGTTGTTTTACCCGTATTTATTACATGTGAGATAAAAAACAAGGCTACATTAATTATACTCAAGGGCTTTTTAGCCATTTCATTCTTAAAGTCAATGCATTAATTTACTTTCTTAGTATGTATGTTTTTGGCAACTGCATCAGATAAATTGGAACGGAGGGAGTAGTAAATAAGAGTAATTTTTCTTTTTTGCTTACAACCCCCGGTATTCGAAACCCACTGATCCGACTAATTCGAAGTTCGGTTCGGGTTGTGCCTGCAGAGCATGGCTCTTACTCAGGGATAAAAGAGTATTTTGGGTATAACATAATAGGCAAATGTTTCTTGAAATCATACTATTAAACTTATTTACTCAGGGATAAAAGAGTAGTTTGGGTATAACATAATAGGCAAATGTTTCTTGAAATCATACTATTAAACTTATTTAGGGAAAAAACTCCTTAAAATGACACTTATTTTGAGACGAATTAAGTATCTTTTATTAGGCGGTGGGATCAAAGTTACTTTTAGACTATTAGATCACAATATAATTAAAGTCTTAAACATTTTGTTTTAGATGAATCAGTGAGATGTGTCACTTCTTATAAACTCGACAACACATTGCCCAATGTTTGAACTATTATTTTCTATGCTTCAGAAGATTTTTTTATATTTATTTTTCAGTATAGTGATATTTGTTCTTTTTTGGTTATGAATAGGTCTGTTGATCGAACCATGTAAAATCTCGTCTCTATTTTATCTTTCTTCTTTTTCCATCATTTTTTATTATTATCATTAAAAGCTATCACTCAGGTTTTGATGCTTGTAGAAAAAAATGGAGTAATATTATTATTTTTGAACGTGGGCTTTTGTCGCAACGTATAAATTTGTTAGGTGGTGGGATAAAAATTCCAACCATTTGTATCAGATGCATTGTGTGACGTAATACATCAGATAAACTCAATTGTCTATAGCCCAATTTTTGAGCTATTGTCATTTGTGATTTAGAAGAGTTTTTGTATTCTCTATTATAATGATATTTGTTTCCTTTGTCCGTTGATGATGTCTGAAATCATCCGGATTAAAATCTGATTGCAATGCGGGTAATTGGGCCTCATGAGGATGATCCAAGTATCTTTTTGAGTGGTTTTGTGAATGGGCATGCAAAACACACATAGCGTTAGAGGTCCTAGAGCTTGCCTCTAGATGGACACTCGGCGCTCAAGTCACTATTTGATAGAGAAATTTCTATGTAAGACGATAAGCTGGAGTATTATTAGACAATATGGACTGTGCCGTCATTTTATATTAGGGTTTTATATTTATTTTTGTATTTCCGTTTATAGCCCTTGTGGCTCTCTATATAAACATCTTGTAATAGCTATTCTCAAATCAATATCAATAAACAATGCATTATGATGTTATAATTCTGACATGGTATCAGAGCCATCGGTCCTAAACCCTAAATTTTTTTTTTCCGTCTTTTTTTTTTTCAGCCTTGCCGCCGCTGCCACCTTCACGCCGCCTTGATGCCTACTCCCTCCTCCCCTTCTGATTCTTCTCCTTCCCTCACTGCCGCCCTTCCTCCTAAACCCTAAATCCTTTTTTTTTCCGTCTTCTTTTCTCCTCTCTTCTAGCAGCCGGCATCCATGGCTCCATCGCCGTCCCTTGCTCCATGGCTACCGCAAATCTCTCTCTCCCTAACACGGGTTGATTTTGTTTTCTGACGGTCACTCCCAAAATATTTTATTTTCTCAGATGGTATATCCCAAAATATTTTATTTTCTGCGGGAAAAATCCCAAAATATTTTATTTTCTGCATGGGTATATCCCAAAATATTTTCTTTTCTGCATGGGTATATCCCAAAATATTTTATTTTCTGCAATTTTATTTTCTGCAGGGTCTATCCCAAAATATTTTACTTTCTGCAGCAGGTATATCCCAAAATATTTTCTTTCTCTGCATGGGTATATAAAAAAAAAAAAAAAAAAAAAAAATTTTTTTTAAGGGTATATCCTCCCCTCCTATTCCCACAAAGTTGATCATCGGTTCTCTTTCGGGTATATCCTCTCCTTCGACAAATGACCATCAACGCTAATGAGGTTTCAAGCTTTCATGTATCACGCTGCGCTCCCATGTGTGAGGAGGGCCTATTGGAGATATAATTAGATTTGCTCGTGTAGTCTGCTGCTTTATTTCCAAGCTTGGTCTTCAGACAAACACGTCCGCTGAGGGAGCGTATTAGACAATATGGATCAGGCCGTCATTTTATATTAGGGTTTTATATTTATTTTTGTATTTCCGTTTATAGCCCTTGTGGCTCTCTATATAAACATCTTGTAATAGCTATTCTCAAATCAATATCAATAAACAATGCATTATGATGTTATAATTCTGACAAGTATTGCAAGCGTACGTAACGGGTACCTTGATAATGAGGATGATGATCTTTTATATAGTGCGTCATCATGGATGTCAGATATTGAGCCTTGAAGTCGTGGTCAATGATATGGAGTCGTTATGAGGCTATCATGAAGCAATCATGGCTCTTGGGTGATTATCATGGAACAAATTCAGAACACAGGATTATACCCATTTAATGGAGTGTAACCGTCATCTGAGATTGAAGACGACTTTCATCGTATTTGAGTATAGATGACCAAGGTGGCCTATACGCGCGATGTCGGAAAAATAGACCGTAGATATCTTGTGTCATGCCGGCTACAAAAAAGACCGATGAACAACCTACACCATGTCAAAGAGAGGACGACAAGCAATGTCAGTTGATTGATCATAAGAACGCCATGCGTTGTGCTGAGACAAGCCTTGTTGATGTCGTCTTGATATCAAGCCCATTGAGCTGAGCCCGTCAGCCTATTTGTTGTGATGGACCTATATGCTGGATGAGTGTTACGATGATGACCGATCATACCCATGTCAAAAGCCCTTAGACCTATTAGGATGTATATCATAAGTTAGGTGTTACATCATGTGCTGGTTTATACAATTTGAATAATCGGTTAACATGGAATGATTTGAACAGAATAGTAATTAGAAGGAAATATTACAGAACAAAGCAAACACGTGCAGGCAGAACTGACTTTTATTCATATTCACTGAACATACAACGTGTATATAGAATTGAATGACAAATAATAACAGTAAATGCGAAAATTTATTGGTTGATTCGGGCATGTAGAACGTTGTCCTTAAGACTTAATTGCCCCGATTACATGCCCACGGTTAATGGCAAAAAGTCTCCCAAGATACAACAATCAATAATTCCCGGATTTTGGCAACTGAATGAGGAAAGTAATCGAACTGGTCCGGCCATGTTATCGCAGAATGATGCAGAAAATTTGCAGTATTTCGTAATGCAGTGAATTTTTCGTGTGCTTTTCATTCAGTTTTGCAAGGAACTAATAGGAAAATATGACAGAGATCAGTTCTTGTTTGGAGAAGAGAAACATGTTTGAATTGGGGGGAAATGAACATAAGCTTTTAAAATTTGTTCGCATTTGTTCAGTAGCCATGATGCATGTATGAATTCCGAACCGAAGCATTGATTTGATTAAATGTTGGGTTGGCCCAAATATATTAATACTAGGCCGGACCGAGCCCGAGCCCGAGCCCGAGCCCGAGCCACCAGAGCTTACGGCGGTGGCGCGCGCCTGGATTTTGAACCAACAAGCATCTACGTCTTCCCTCTATCACAAAATCCTATTGCCCCTTGCTGCGTGCCTTTAAGTGCTACTACTTCTTAAGTAGTGATTCCACTTGATTCAATTCACCAATGTGGGACAAACGAATTACACTAAATTCGTTTAACACTCCACATATTTTACTTTACCTTTAAGAATTAACTTCTCTTTCAACCGATATCCGAATCAAGTGATTCAAAAACCTAAAATCAACTACTCTCTTAGTAATTTTCAAAACTATTTATAACTACTTGAAATTCATTCCGTAAGTCAATCAAAATCGATTCTGAAGTGAATTGTTCGCCTCGTTCACTTAGACCCGCTTTGAGCTTAAAAACATACTAAAGTTCCAACAATCCCTCACATGAATGAAAATTAATGCATATGCTATGCAGACTATGTAGATATAACAAACGAAGCTATATTGCATCGGGCAATGTGGTTTGCTGCCTTGAACGTTCCTTAGTATAGTACCATCGGACATACTCGGATAAGCAGTGAACTAGGTCTTTAACTGCTCAGGCTTTGGTGCATGCCTAAACAATGATACCTACAAAATAGACCCCCTGGCCTTCTCGAAGTTCTCATGGTTGTGTCCATTTTGTCCTTGGAATACATTGGTTTCAGAAAGTGTTTTACTGAATTCAACCCACAAATTCTCACAGAAGCCGCCTCACTTCCACTTTCATTGGTAATCTCCTATAGAGAGTACTATGCAATACCCACTTGGCTTAACCAAGATAAATGAATCATAAAAAGCTAATGCTTAACCCAATCCTTCATCAGACATCACTTTTGTTGTAACAGAATGGTTAAGTGCTAATTGTATATCATAACTTATTTGTCCATTTTAAACCATGATCTTTGGTTTTTTACTTTTCTTTTGCTAGTTTTCTCTCTTTTCTTTCTTTTCTATGCCCCACGGGATGTCCATCGGAACATACCGTACATCCGACAGTTAAACAGATACTCACAAATCCGTAAGTACCATCATTCTCAAATGAATACAAGACTCAATAATGTACTTTAACTTACATTTAGCAAGAAACTAAAACAAGCTCTATGACAAGTATTTTGACGATCAACTCGCATAATTAATCGTATTTAAACGAGAAAAACAATCAAAGTTATACTTTCTCAAAAGGTCGATTCTACAACAAGATAGATGATTAATTTGACACAAATTTAAATGGTTAATGCACCTCTTATCCATCTTCCTTGAAAAAAGCACATGAATAAAGAGTTTAAAGGTTTATTGAACTCAATCATGCATCGGGTAAACAAAAAACTAAGCTAAACTTTTACAGGTATCATATTTTTAAAGTCTAAGTGCCTACACCCCAAGTAAAACGTTACATTTTCGCCGGTACACAAAATAACGAACAAATTAAGAAAAGGAAAACACTTAACTTTGAAAATGACGAATCTCACTGAACAAAGCATCGAACCAATCGAACTCACATTGGCAGATTGAATTGAACTCTCACGATAATGAGTTGCACGAAAAGAAACCAGGAGGAAATTCACAAAAAGGCGTCAATTACAGCATGTAATACAAAATATGAAGTATCTGTATGGTTTCCTTCCATTACAAGATGCACATTCCATCATGATAGACTGATCGTGCTCTATGCACTTAAACTAGAAGAAAGACTAAGCCAATCGCAGTATAGAACGACGACCAAAGGCCGTATGTCAAAAAGGCTGAACGACATCAATAAACAAACCTAATATCTAGAACTAGAAAACATATAAGGTGTTCTTGGACCGAATTGATACGGAAAAGTAAACCTAAACATAACGAACAAGGAAACAAAATCATGTAATTCGAACTAGCATTTCAAAGAAGAGTTGACCAAACCATGTATCAGTATCCTCCAGTCTACTACGCATGCAATCCGCCTGACTAAATTTTAACAACCTAAGTCTAATCTACTAATGATTACGAACCCCTAATGTCATTCTAATTTGTGAACCGGAAGAAGAACATCTTTGTTGCATTAATATTTGTCTATTATATATGAACACAATAGGTCTAATTAACCAACATGCACTAAACTGATTTATCAATTGCGCACATGAAGCTTGAAACCCTCACTAAGGAAACTACCGTGAACAAGCTAGTTTTACCTTGCGATCTAATTATTAATGTCCTAACTACTCCTTTCCACTTGCGGCACTTTCAAAATAGTTTACGACGGCATATAGATAACTGACCAGATTACAAGCATGCATCTTATAGTTGGAAATCAGACTAAAAGACCAGAACGACTAAAATAGTTCTGATCTGCTGTCTAGCCGGTGGCACGACTTACCGTTGAGAAGGCGATTACAGAACGTGTATCTTGTTTTCTAAGCTTACACACACACGTATTACTATACTACATAGACTGTGTTCGAATTATTTCTACATGATTGATTAACTAGCAGTTTAGCCTCATGGTAACAAGGGTAGACATAAGCATAATTAAATCAAGAATGAAATACCTTGCTATCGAATTCCTCAACGCACAATCAAACACTCTTCTGAATCAAAGAACAAATCTCAAGACACTGCTCCACGTATTAAACAATATGTAAAAATAGACTTAAGGTATCATAACATATCATCTCACTAAAAGCTGTAAAACCTGTTGGAGAATTTGAATTAAAATTAATTATAAAATTAATGGAGGGTTCTGACTGTTCGGTGAAAGATTCTGACCGTAAGAGGTTGATCCTTTCGGTAAAAGTTATAACTTTTCGGTTAAAGGTTCAGAACCTTTAAATGATCGAACACTTTTCTCCTATATAATCCTAACATTACAATGAAAAAATGTGCAGATTTTAAATGATTTTCCTTAGACAAATTCTGCCACATCTTTAAAAATACTCATCCAAATACTTTGCATATTTTTGAGTCGAAGAATTCTTAGCATGATCGATTCGGCGTCTTCTTCTCATTGAAGTCAAACAACCCGAAGAAGGAATGATCATTGTATATTGGGAGGCGATTGCCGTTCACGCAAGCACATAATCGGGGCAAAAACGTCTTGGGACAGAGCTTCTGTTCGCTCGCCTCACCATAAGTTTTCATCCTATTTTTTGCTTTCGTTTTTGCTTGAATTACGTATTAGACAGCATGCTAGATGATAGTTTTACCCAACAATCTTAAGACGTTTTTGCCTCGATTATGCATGACACACCAGAATGGCAATCGCTTTAGAAGATACAACAATCATTCCTTCTTCTAGTCTTGCACTTAGATGTGAAGAAGGCAGTGAACCGATCATGCTTCAGTAAATCTCTTCGACTCAAAATATATGCAAAGTGTTTGTATAGATAGTTTAACATTACTGGCTAGAATTTTATCTTAGGAAAAACTTACAAAAAATCTACACTTTTTTCATTAAAATGAAGGGAATTTATAAGAGAAAGATGTCTGCTTCATTTAAGCGATTCTGAATCTTTAATCAAGAAATCATAACCCTTATTAGGTTGAATTTTCACCGGTGATCTGGCTCTTAGTATTAATATTCATTACATGTGATTATTTGCATCAACATAAAATATTTAGTGATAAAGTGATGGTGACCGATGGGAAAAGAAGTGAACAAAGACTTGCAAAATGATGAAACGATACAATTTTGTCGCATTATAAATATGGTCCATAATGAACCCTGTATGTTGGATAATGCACTTGTTATTAGGTTCACACAATTCAATATTTTGGCCAGCGTCATAAGGTGGATGCTTAGTAGTATTTTATTCAAATAATATTTGCAAACAAGTTGTGTGAAATTTGAAAAAAAAAAAAAAAAAAAAAAGATTGTGTGAACGATACAATGTATTTGTGAATGCATTTGGATGGAATACATGTGGTTATAATAAAGCCATTAGAATAAATTTTATACTTATATCTATATTGGTACAGCGTGCTATAGTAGATTTGCGCAAGATTCATTGTGTTAAAAGTGATATAAGGAAATATAAGAATACTTTCTGCTAACACCAATTTGTTTTAAGACAACTGAGTAAAGACTTGATCCTAATACAGTATCGAGCCAGTTATGGGATCAATCCTTGCTTCCAACATTGTTTCCCCAATTATATTGTCAAGTGTTTGAAGCGCCTTTGTTGCGCTTGTGTCTACGCTTTATATGCGCTTTGTGTGCCATGTCACCGAGGCCATTATAGAGCGTAACTGAGGGGCGGACGTTAAAAGTGATATAAGGAAATATAAGAATACTTTTACTAACACCAATTGGTTTTAGTCTGACCAGAAGACTTGATCCTAATACATTGGCATGCAATGGTACATGATACTGCAACGTAGAAAAATCATGTGAGCAGTTTGTAGACACATGTGCTATCTGTCTAAAATCAGAAGGCTAAATTTCCGGTTTCAATAGTAAAAGAGTCACAGTTATGTATGTGATTCAAAAATTGTGTAAACTAGAGGTGGTTAAACGTATTTTGTTATTTTTAACAATAGCATTAATACGGTTATGCTTATTTGCCGAGGAGCAAAAATGAGGCCCATGATTTTGAGAATCAATTTAACCAACGAATTTAGACAATTCGTAGTGATAGAGGTGTACAGTATAATGCAAGGTTTAACGAGTCTTGTTCTGATACCAACAACATTCATTAAACCATTGTACGATACACATCTCAATCGAGTGGTGGTGTTGCTTAAACGGAAGAACACTGAGAAGAAAAAAAAGAAAAGAAAATGACGAGTGTCATGTGGGTTTGTTTGGGTTTAACCCAGAACTGTGGGGGGAGACAATTCCCTAATGATAACGTCGAAATTATCTCGGGTTGCCAGCGGTGGTGTTGTGATGGATATCTGGCTATATAAAAGTGTATAAAAGTGGTGTTAGCTGGTGGTGCTCGGTGGCGGCAATGGATTCCGGCGGTTGTGCTAATATAAAAGAGAGAGAGTGGGGGAATTTGGCTTTGCCATGCTTTTTATTGATTAAATTGTGGTCCCTTGAATGGGTTACAGGTGGCCCTATTTATAGGGAAATTACCGACTAAAGTTCGGTTTATTTACAAGTAAGGACATAGTACAAACAGATATTTATCTATACTAATGAGCTCGTAGCGGAGCTAAATATTGCATGTGAGGTCGCTGGCGGACCCGATAACCGAAGGGATTCGCGTGCCGGCTCCCTAGTCTTTCTTGGCGCCTCATGGGGCTAAGGGCTTGGAGCGGATACAAAGGCTCGCGACCCTATCTGGCCTATGAGTTCACGGGCAATAACAGCCGGTGGCCTCCTCCACTATTCTGGTGGCCCGATGAACCAAAATAAGGATTCACGGACCGGATTACGATTTAGCCCTATCAATGGTCCCCTACTCCGTGTCTTAAGCATTTTCTAAAAATGTTAGGCGGGGAGTAAAGACTGCTCGCGGATCTGTTTCCTTGAGGTACTGTGACGGCTCGCTATTGTGATGGATCGCCTGTTAGCTTTGCCTAAATGCCATACTCAGAGTAGGTCTTTTCGTTGCTTGCGTGAAGTTGATGAAATTCCCCTCTTGTGGCTTGAGAGCTTCTAGTCTTATAGAAGGCTCGCTCGAAGGCGAGTTCCACAGACGTTGCCGACCTGAAGGTCGGTCTTATAAAACATTCGCTCGAAGGCGAATTCCAAATATGTTGCCGAGCTGAAGGTCGGTCTTATAAAATGCTCGCTCGAGGGCGAGTTCCAAATATGATGCCGAACTGAAGGTCGGTCTTATAAAATGCTCGCTCGAGGGCGAGTTCCAAATATGTTGCGGAGCTGAAGGTCGGTCTTATAAAATGCTCACACGAGGGCGAGTTCCAAATATGTTGCCGAGCTGAAGGTCGGTCTTATAAAATGCTCGCTCGAGGGCGAGTTCCAAATATGTTGCCGAGCTGAAGGTCGGTCTTATAAAATGCTCGCTCGAGGGCAAGTTCCAAACATGATGCCGAACTGAAGGTCGGTCTTATAAAACATTCGCTCGAAGGTGACTTCCAAATATGTTGCCGAGTTGAAGGTCGGTCTTATAAAATGCTCGCTCGAGGGCGAGTTCCAAATATGATGCCGAACTGAAGGTCGGTCTTATAAAATGCCTTATAAAATGCTCGCTCGTGGGCGAGTTCCAAATATGTTGCCGAGCTGAAGGTCGGTCTTATAAAATGCTCGCTCGAGGGTGAGTTCCAAACATGATGCCGAACTGAAGGTCGGTCTTATAAAACATTCGCTCGAAGGCGAATTCCAAATATGTTTCCGAGCTGAAGGTCGGTCTTATAAAATGCTCGCTCGAGGACGAGTTCCAAATATGATGCCGAACTGAAGGTCGGTCTTATATGGGCGTACAGCCTTAGGCAATTCAAGTCGTTTTGGGTGAATAGCCTTGACTTCACAAGATTTGGCTTCTTGGGCCTTTGGCCTCGAGCCGATTGCGAAGCTGTAATTGGGCGAGTAGCATGAGCTTCTGAAGATTTGGCCTTTTGGGCTTTTAGCCTCAGGCCGATTCGAAGTCGTATTTGGGCGGATAGCCTTGACTTCATTTGATTTGGCATCTTGGGCTAAAAAAAAGCCTAACCGGTTGCGAAGCTGTAATTGGGCGAGTAGCCTGAGCTTCTAAAGATTTGGCCTCTTGGGCTTTTAGCCTCGGGCCGATTCGCAGTCGTACTTGGGCGGATAGCCTTGACTTCATTTGATTTGGCATCTTGGGCTAAAAAAAGCCTAGCCGGTTGCGAAGCTGTAATTGGGCGAGTAGCCTGAGCTTCTAAAGATTTGGCCTTTTGGGCTTTTAGCCTCGCGCCGATTCGAAGTCGTACTTGGGGCGGATAGCCTTGACTTCATTTGATTTGGCATCTTGGGCTAAAAAAAAGCCTAGCCGGTGGGTCGGACTTAGAGCTTGCCGACCGAGGTCGGACTTAGAGCTGGCCGATGAGGTCGGACTTAGAGCTTGCCGACCGAGGTCGGACTTAGAGCTTGCCGACCGAGGTCGGACTTAGAGCTGGCCGATGAGGTCGGACTTAGAGCTTGAGCTTGCCGACCGAGGTCGGACTTAGAGCTTGCCGACCGAGGTCGGACTTAGAGCTGACCGATGAGGTCGGACTTAGTGCTTGCCGACCGAGGTCGGACTTAGAGCTGGCCGGTGAGGTCGGACTTAGAGCTTGCCGACCGAGGTCGGACTTTGAGCTTGCCGATGCTTCGGACTTAGAGCTTGTCGACCGAGGTCGGACTTAGAGCTGGCCGATGAGGTCGGACTTAGAGCTTGCCGACCGATGTCGGACTTAGAGCTGGCCGATGCTTCGGACTTAGAGCTTGCCGACCGAGGTCGGACTTAGAGCTGGCCGACTGGTGATTATCCGGTACAATTAATTTTGGAGAGCTCGTATAAATCATCACGGTGTTCGGCAACCATATTAATTGCACCGTCATTAATCATCACGGTGTTCGGCAAGCTTTCTTTTTTTTTTTTTTAGCAATTCTAGCCACACCGCAGGTGGGTTCGCCGGAATTCAGTAAGTCCGAAATTCCATTTTGGCTGCCACTTGGTAATCTCAAAAACCAACATATACTTCTATTGCTGACTTTTTGTTTTAAACTTGTAAGGAAATATGCAGAAAACAAAGCAAAGAAAGAGGGTGTCTGATGTAGTTCGAATATACAATCGGGTAATTGGGTAATTCTAATTAGGAAAACAATATAAGAACAAAGAGATTTGTGTATAATTTTGGACTGAACTCTTCGAGAGAGCTGCCTACGTATCCAATTTAGAGAATAAACTGGAATCAAGTCCCCCTCGTAGTTCAGGGTGTTCCTTTTATATCAACAGATCGTGGTTCTCTTCCTTGCATGATGGGAGGTTATCACCGGTTATTTTCTGAAAGTGGGGTCTACCCACGTCTGTAAGCAATTGAGATGTTGTTGACTCGGTCTTCACCACGTTCAGCCTATTATTCTGTCCAGAAACCCTTCTGGTCAGAACACGGTGGAGTCCTCGCCTCTCGACTATTCTCGCCCAAAGATCTTGATCTGCAGTCGGTGCTTGGTGGTCCAAATTTTGACTGCTCATTTATCTTTATTATCTAACTTTCATACAGGGCCCGGCCCAATTACGAATAATCCGACCGAGTGGGCCTACATATCATCAGTGTCCTTTACTAACCGGTCAGGTGGGGATGTCTTGGGTACCTTCCCTTCTTCTTCTGTGCTCATTAATGGCGAGCATGTGAGCTCAAATCCATGGCGAGGGGTAGCCGTGGCTCGGTGGCTGCTGATCTTTAAGCAAGAAAGGAAAGCGAATCTCCGGGCCGGAGTCGTTGCATCTCACCGGTGAGCATCCAGCTTGAGCTATTTGCAAATTTCAGATAGATTTTTCTGTGATTTCTCGCATTTTCTTCATGAAGGAAAGATTTTCTCGCTGGACGGGTAATTCGCCAATGATGTTCTTTCCGGCTCCGATCATCTCTCGATTTTTTCCTCGCATTCGTAGCTCCGATGGACTAGGGATAAAAGCAGCAGCCATATTGATAAAGCTTCAAGCTAAAGGATAAAGAAACTGTTGAAGCTACAGGCTTTCTCTTGAGCAGAGTTGCGTCTCCCCTCACGGAGGAGTCAACAACAGCTAGAAGAGCATTGATCCGAATCATAGAGTGGAGATATTGCAGATCTTGATGAAGATCTTTAAGATCTGGATGTTGATCTTGATGAAGGCTCACCCGGAAGACCAAATATGGGAGGTTTTAGGCCGCCGGAAAATTTCAGATCTGACCGGAAAAGTGACGAAAATGTCGATTTCCCGGTAATGGAGCCAACTGATAACGTCGAAATTATCTCGGGTTGTCAGCGGTGGTGTTGTGATAGATATCTGGCTATATAAAAGTGTATAAAAGTGGTGTTAGCCGGTGGTGCTCGGTGGCGGCAATGGATTCCGGCGGTTGTGCTAATATAAAAGAGAGAGTGGGGGAATTCGGCTTTGCCATGCTTTTTATTGATTAAATTGTGGTCCCTTGAATGGGTTACAAGTGGCCCTATTTATAGGGAAATTACCGACTAAAGTTTGGTTTATTTACAAGTAAGGACATAGTACAAACAGATATTTATCTATACTAATGAGCTCGTAGCGGAGCTAAATATTGCATGTGAGGTCGCTGGCGGACCCGATAACCGAAGGGATTCGCGTGCCGGCTCTCTAGTCTTTCTTGGCGTCTCATGGGGCTAAGGGCTTGGAGCGGATACAAAGGCTCGCGACCCTATCTGGCCTGTGAGTTCACAGACAATAACAGCCGGTGGCCTCCTCCACTATTCTGGTGGCCCGACGAACCCGAATAAGGATTCGCGGACCGGATTACGATTTAGCCCTATCACCTAAGAAATTGCAATTCTCAACAGAATAGTGGGAATGCTACAAGTCTACCTTCAAATTCCTGGAAGTGTGGGGGTGCTTGGAAAAAGGTTGAAATACCTAATGATGATATATAGGCCCACCAGGCCGGGCTATTCATAACTGGGCCAGGCCCATTATGAAGAGGACGCGATAAAGATAAATGGATTGGTAGAGCAGGACTCCACCGGACTCTGTACAGAAGATCCTCTGGACAGAATAATAGGATGAGCAGGACTCCGCTATGTTCTGGCCAGAAAGGATTCTGGACAGGATAATCAGATGAGCAGGACAAAGATAGAGTCAATAACAGATAACCGTTTATAAGCGTGGGTAGATCCCATGCCTTGTAGTTGATAGAATAACTGATGATAACTCCCCACTATAGCAGAGGGAGTTATTCCCATGATCTGGAGATATAAAAGGCAGTCTGAACTATGAGGGGGACTTGATTGCAATGATATACTTGAATTGGATACGTAGGCAGCTCTCTCAAAAGATTCAGTCCAAATTCATACAAAATATACTTGTTTTGATATTATTTTCCTAACTCGAATCATTTAATCACCCGATTGCGATTTTAAGCATCATCATTTGGCGCTAGAAGGAGGACCGATTCTAGTTAGTGAGTTATTTTTACAGTAAGAATGACAAAAAAATCAGAACAAAAAGCACCAGAATCATCCGGAAGTTGAGAATCAGACCAGGGAAGAGAACCAAGAAGACAACAATCAACAGACAGGGAAGAAAATTCAATTGGAAGAGGAACAAACTGATGAGAGTCAACTTTGCTATAATTTTGCGTGCATTTTACCCTCTATTTGTAGCTTATTCGATGTGATTTTTGGGGTAGTTAAGTGTTTTATAGCACATTTCACCACTAGTTGAATCACGAGACGATATGGCGTTTACGTCCGAAATCTCCATATTATTGGTGAATTGTGTGCGTTTTATTGGCATTTTTCACGCTTGGGTTTTCTTGTTTTTGTTTGTTATATGTGCGGCGTGATGGACAGCGTGACGAGTATTACAACGGTACGAAAATCGTCCCAAAACGGTTGGTATAAAGAAATAGCGTGAGATTCAATTTCGACGTTCGGGAAAAAGAAAGAATAAGAAAAATCGAGAAAAAACGACAAGTATCACACCTAGGCGTGATGAAAACTGCTTTTCACTCTTTAAAAACATGCCCGGTTAAAGAGTTGAAACGGATCAAGCATCATTGATGTTTTCATGCTTCGCCACTTAATCCGAATTTTGAGCTCCTTGAGGCGCTTTAAAAAGTAATCTTCATCAAAGTTGTAGGGTTGAATAATCTTTCCAACGCAACTTGAATTGCGCAAATCGGAGATCCACACAAAGATATCACCGAATTCATCGGAGATGTGTTTGGTGGTCATGGATGACGTCATCAATGCGCTGGATGACGTCATCAGTCGCGAATTTCCGAGTTTTCCACTATTTTGGGTCGAATTTTGGCCTATATAAAAGCGAAATTAGGTCAAATTTTAACCACAACTTCATACAATAATTTTCTTTTCAGTTTTTTAGATTTTTCTCCCACAAAAACTCTAGATTTAGGTTAAATTTCTTGCATCAAATTGCTACGATTATTAGTCTCTTTTCGCGATTTCTTCACTTTGGATTGACAAACCATTTGGAGGTTCGCTTCTACGTTATTGGTAATTTTGTTCTTATCTTTTATCATGTTTTCTTCCCAATTAATTATGATTTTTTGTTTCGTTCTTGTTATTATGCGTAGCTAGATTTTATTATAGTTAAATTATGTGATGGAACTACGAAATTAATACCTAAACGATGATCTAGGGATGAGTAGTGCTTAAAAATTAAATCTTTTGAGTTGTTGTGTCCTAAAATTTGATCTTAATGCTTGAATTAAACCGATCACTTGATTCATGATTTTACACACGAACTTTACAAGTGTATTTTGCGAGGGAGTGTGCGAACTAGAATTTTAGGATTGCCATGCACGAACTAGTCGAATTTTTCGCAGCCTGTTCCTTGGTAAGGTTTTTCTAGCTAAGCCGTGAACTCGGTGGATGCGGAGCGTCTCATAGTTCTTAATCATATTAGGTCAATTAAATCCCATTGAGGGGACTGTTGAACCGAATATAGGGTAACTAGGTAGTGGTATTAGCGCCTAGGGACCAGTTTAGGATATTGCACCCACAACACATTCATTAGAAACCATTGGTTGGTTGGTAGGTTAAGGCCCATCCTTAGTGATTCGGTAAAGGTGTTAAGAGAAGTGTTCTTGATCATAATTTAGCTATTCAGTTTATAATATATTTTAAAGTTATAATTTTTATTTCTTTTTCTAGTTATAATTATTAATTTCACCCTGATTGTGAGCCTAAACTAGATACGAAATTGATTGTGATACTTGATTGATTCCTCGTGGGATACGATCTTGCTCGCCGTTGTAGTACAGCCGACCCGGTACTCTGCCGGTTAAAGTTGGTTGACTATAATTTGGCCATCAAGTTTTCTAAGTTGATGGGAGTCAACTTCACTGCACTTTTGTATGTGATCTAGACCCCGTTTATCACTTTATTGGCATGTTTTGGGTTGATTTAGGCCTTTTCAAGAGTAATATCGTGAGTTATGTGTACGGGGGGTAAAACTGTCACAACGATAGGGAACTCCGCCTTTTTGATGATATTTCACTCTTTTCCGAGCACTTTTGTCTTGCGGAATTATACGTGGTGTTTTGTTAGTGTTTTCATTGCAGGACTTAGGTGACTCGAGAGCCCGGAAGTCGGTGTTTTGGGATAAGAGACGTGTTCATGGCACGAAAGTTAAACGAAAGTGAAGAAAAGTCAAGTTTGGAGTGAAATCAAGGCAAACTACGTTTGCCCTACACCAAACTGGCGTTTGCAGCAAGCCTAGGCCAAATTGGCGTTTGGACCATTCAAACGGGCGTCCACAGAGTCGATACATGATTCAGAAAGTTAGAGTTTTGGACAGCCGAGCGTCCAAATGACCCTTAAATGCACGTTTGGGCAGGTTCAGCCCGATTCAAGAAGCTCATATAACACAAACGGGTGTTCAAGGCAGGGCAAACGCACGTTCATCGAACATGAAACCCTAATATCATCATATTTTCCTGGCAAACGAGCGTTTGGAGGGACTCAAACGGGCGTTTGGCGCCGACACCAGTATTTCACCATGCCTGTTC
This sequence comes from Gentiana macrophylla, assembly GCA_026214975.1. Classification (NCBI taxonomy): domain Eukaryota; kingdom Viridiplantae; phylum Streptophyta; class Magnoliopsida; order Gentianales; family Gentianaceae; genus Gentiana; species Gentiana macrophylla. Next base: position 39,868,433 of record CM047805.1, on the reverse strand, counting down.
ATTAATCTATATTTTGATCCATCTTGGAGGCATTTTCTGGTCAAGTCGTCTTCATTAAAGTTGTAGGGAATTGAACGAGCTTTCCAACGCATCATGAATCGTTCAAATCGGAGCTTTACACAGAAAGTTATCACCAATTTACTGAAGACGAGTTAAATGGGCCAAGTTGGTCGGCCAAACTAGGTCAAGGTCGCGATTTTTGCCTATTTAAGAGCAGCTAAACCTAGGAGAACGAATATTCTGACTTTTATTGGCCTAGAATGAGTTTGAGGCCGGCTTAGGTGCTCAACCCAGCCGCCTCTGCGGTTCTTATGACAGGTTGACATCTAAATAGTCGGATTAGAGCTCTGGACTAGGCCCCGTATTTCAATTTCTTAGTTTAGATTTTTAAATATGGAGTAGAATACGACATTCGATCGATAGCTTGGTGGAGTTCGTGCCTGGGATCATTGTATGAATTAAAGGTTGATATATTTTGCTGATTTAGGATTCAAAAGTCTTGATCTGCAATATTTAGATCTTCATTATTGTGAGTTTTCTGATTTCGATTTGTTTTCTCTCAATATTGTTTTGATTGTGTAGATCATTAGTTTGATGAAATTTACTCTGGATAAAAGTCTTGATTCAGATCCTTGTTTATGCCGTGTAATAGTAAAAGCTTCGATCTTTTGTCTTGTTCATATACTCTTTGCCCTCTAATTTTAACACAAGTTTTGTATTCGATTCAATCTCCTCGTGGGATCGACCTCGGACTCTGAATGCACTATCTACGATCGACCCGGTTCACTGCCGGTTAGAAAGTGAGTTTTGCCTAAGGTTTCGAGTTTTATAAATTGTATTTGATCGAGCCGGATTGCGAAATCCTTACTTATCACAAACCAGCACCCCAAATGCAATCAGTCAGATGTTAGTGGAAACTTAGCAAATCTGAAAGGAGAAGAGATAAAAGGCATTTTTTAAGAAGTGTTGAAAGCCAGGAATCAGGATGGTGATGTTTCAGAAACAACTACTCCTCATCATACGACTAAGAAAGAGAAACATGAAGCAGAATCTAGTATAAGGGTAGTTGTTACTCACCCAGGTGGTGATAATGCCAGAGCAGAGTTGGATGATATCCTTAAACCTAAATAAGATGAATTCCGAATGGTATCTCCTTTTTATCGAGATTGATGCGTTTCCTTGTCCTCCAGGATTTAAGATCCCCAAGATCCAATCATATGATGGCACTAAGGATCCATTTGATCATATGCATCAATACATCCAGCATATGAGTTTGTACAATGCCCTAGAGGAGATGAAATGCAAGGCATTCGCAACTCTTCTAACAAGAAAGGCAAGGGATTGGTTTAACAAGTTGAGCCCCAGATACATACCAGACTTCCCCACTCTGACCAGAAAATTCATGCATGCGTTTATCGCTACAAGGCCTTTTCAGAGAAACCGAACATATTTGCTAACTATCAAACAGAAAAGTGATGAGACAGTATTGCAGTTCATCAAAAGATTCAATGGAAAATCATCCCAAATAGCGGATTTGGATGATAAATTCCTAGTGGCATCCTTCGTGGCAGGTCTGAAAGAAGGGCGGTTACATGCTAAGCTAAGCAGTAAGAATCCAAGCACGATGGAAGAATGTCTGTAAATTGCATACAGACATTGTCAAGGCGAAGAAGCCAACGGGGCTAAGAGAGAGGAATCCCACAGGGATTCTAAAAAAGGAAAGAGTGATGATAAATCTGATAAGAAAAGAAAATCAATCTGGGACAGGGTAACCGCTCCCATAACTGATATATTAGGAAAAAGAGGTGCTTTGCAGGACAAAGACCGTATCCCTCTAAACCGATCTCATGATCAGGTTCTGGCAATCACGGGGAAAAAAGGAATTGCCAAGACTCCTCCTCCATTGAGGGGTCCGAGAGAGAAGAGAGACCATACAAGATGTTGCAAATATCATAAGGACATTGGACATGACTCTGAGCAATGCAGGGACCTGATCAGAGATATAGATGCAGCAGCTATGGAAGGAAAAATCGATGAATGCATCGATCGAACGCAAGGAGATAACCCAGAGGAAGGAGGGAATTTAAAATATTCCACAACAGTCAAGATAGATATAATCAAAGGAAACATAGATATCCGTCTCCTGATGCGGATGGGCATAGAGAGATTGCCCTAGTCAACACAGTAAATACGATTGTTGGAGGACCATCAGGCGTTAATAAGGATGTCCAGCAAGGAAAAAGTGGCAGTGCAGGAAAAGACGGAGAAGCAAAAAAACAAAAGGTGATGGGAGCCGTTCAGTACGGCCCAATAGATGCATTACCAGCCATCGTGAGCAACGAAGGTCTGGTAATAGAAGTGGTTATACAAAAAATCTGGTCAGAAGAATCTGTGTGGATACTGGCAGTGTAGTAAATGTGCTATATTATAGTGCATTTCAAGCAATAAATTTAGCAGACTCAGAGTTGACTCCTGTGTCAACTCCACTCTTTGGATTCACAGGACCCCCTATTCATCCTGTGGGTATGCTAAAGTTATTAACAACTTTCGGTCAAGGATCACGGAGCAGGACTCTGATGGTCAATTATGTGGTAGTAAATGCTTCATCGGCGTACAATGTGATTTTGGGCAGACCAGCATTGATCGATCTCAGAGCAGTGGTATCACCAGCACATAACAGTATGAAATTTCCGACATACGACAGAGAAGCAACTATTAAAGGAGATGTGGACGCTGCAAAAAACTGCTACACAGCCACCATCAGTGGAAAGATGAAAGTGCAACAGGTGACAATGGAAGATCTCGTTCCAGAGGAAGAAAAAGTTGGCAATCTAATGATCCAGTAGGGTCAGTAATGTTAGATGAAATTGACCCCGGGTCCACAGTCAGTATAGGATCATGGATACCCTCTGAGCAGAAGCAGGTCCTGGTCGGGATTTTGAAAGACTACAAAGATGTGTTCGCATGGAAAGCAAGTGATATGCCTGGACTGTTGATGTATTATTTTTATATGATTGAATTTACGTGATTTTATTATGTTTTGTTGACAAATTCTATGTAAAATATCTAAAATTATGATATAATTAGTATAAAATATTAATCTTTGTAGTTTAGTATAGTTAGTAGTAAAAGTTAGTATTTATAATAAAAAGTTGTAGTTTTTGTACCGGTTTTAGTAACCGGAATATTGTGTCTATTTTACACGGGTATTTTGTGTTTATTTCATTGCAGAATCCTAAGATGAATCAAATCCCGAGTATCGACACTTTTTGAAGTCAATACAAGTCGGTGAAAGGAAGTTATAAAGCGTCACCGATATACATGATCAAGGAATAATTGTTTCTAAATCTCGAAAAGGACGTATAATACAAATGGCTCATCGAGAATACGTTTTACGAGAAGTGGTCTTGATGAAAGTTGTAGAGAATTCAACGAGCTTTTCAACGGAAGTTCGATTATGTCATTCGATATCAAGAATTCAAATTTACGATTTTTAGAAGATTAATCTGTGTAATTATATATAATCATATATATAATTACACAAAGACAAGTAATGATTATGGGTAACATGGGGAACATGTCGATGACAAGTCGTAATGATTATCATCATTACACCGGACCGATCCGGCAAATTTTCAGGACCGGTCCGGGAAGGAAAAATTCTATAAAAGGGAGCATCGTAGAGAGTTCATTTGGGAGTGTACCAATATATATATACAATATTCTATATATATTCTCTCCTCTTCTTTCTTTTTCTTCTCCTTTCTTAGTTTGTAAATAGGCTTTATGCCAAAATAAATTAGTAGTAGTATCGTAGTAATACTCGGAAATTCTCGAAGGTTCGGTGTTCTTTGAAATCGTTGTAATACAGGAAAAGACGATTTCGAATCAACAGATTGTAATCGGGTAATTTCTATAATAATTATGTTTATGTTTGTTATTTTCTTCTTTTAGTTTTTATAATGTTATTAGGCTAGATCTAATAACTAGCCAAAGTTATGTAATCGTATTATTTCGATCTTTTCGTTAAAAGAATGATGTTAAAATAAAATTGACTAAAATTGAGTAAAATGAATCTTTTTCTATTTCGCTACGTAATGATAACATATTCGGAAAGAAGTAATCAATCATGATGAATACCACATATAACCTGGCGCGATGAACTCCACCGGAGAAGTCGAGGATATGAGTAAAAATAGAAAAACCGGAGGGTAAAATGGCCGTCGATTAACGGAATCCTATTTCCTACCCGGGCGATTGTCCTAGTAAAACAAATCTTATTAAAATTTGTATTCGAGATCTTAATAATGTTAAAATCACGCTTTAATTGAAACTACACCGTTTGTATTAAATCAATCCGCTTGACAACCGGAGCCTCTTGAATAACATCGGCCATCTGACAAATGGAATCACCTCTTTTATCCGGGGTAGATTTGTACTCGGTACCTGTTTTGACTAACTAAGTTTAGCATGGGGCAGTTGTGGACCTTGGACTGATGATTTTTGACATATGACAATTTCATACGCTCGTGTGAGGAGGAATTGTTGACATTAGGAGTACACCGTTTCATTCACTCAATTGGACCTAAAAAAAGGAAGATCGAACACATTCTATTAATTGAAAAGATCGAATAACTTAATTACATATACTTTGGCTAGTCTAGTCTATAAATTATATATTGGTATCTATATATTTATATATCTATATATATTATATTAACTTTTAAATTACGCATTTATTTTATGTTAGTTAGAGTAGTAGTAATATGTGTTATAAAATTGCGGTTTAGATCGAGTTAATAGCGACTCTTTGGTGTTTAACCACACTTAAAAGAATTACCACTTTTTCCTCGAGGATTCGACACCGACTCACCACTTTATCACTACAATTTGACCCGGTACATCGCCGGTTAGGATCCGTCTAACCTAGAAAAGGTCTGGCCCTTTCTTGACGCCGCTTTCTAAGGTCCAGTTTGGTGACGTCGACTTTAGGCGCCGTTGCCGGGAACAAAGTCGCTATTTTTTTTTTTGTGTCTATGGTTACTACTTGTATTAGCTTAAAATTCTCGAGGATAAACCAACACTCTTCTTATCACATTTCTTTTTTTTTTTTTTCGTTGGTATCTACTTTCTTTTAGTACCAATTTTCTTCTTCTTTAAAACTCGAGCATTTTTCTATTTTAATTAGTTGATGACCAGAAGCGGTAAAGCCTCACTTACTCCTTATAAGCCTGATATAAACGCTTACGAAAGGCAGTTGCGGATAGAGAGTAAACGTGGTCAAACCACTTAGGACTCCTGGAAAATCTCCAACGGAATCATCTTCTAATAAAAATAAAGAAATGGTCAAGGTAGTGATGAAACAAACGAACAGAGGCTAGATCATGCTTTAGGGCATGGACAAAACCCTGTGTAATATTAATAATAATCGAATAATAATAATAATAGGAACAATCAAGATCGGAACCGAGAATAATCGTAACAATCCGCCAAACCCGAGACCTATCTGGTGATCAAACTGTAAGGAGAAACCGGACTAATAATCCCATACTTTTACCGAATGAAGGAGCGAATAATTTGAAATTAAGTCTCATCTTTTTGGTTTAATTGACGCAAGAGCCCAATTTCTAGGAGAAGATGATGAAGATCCACATCATCATCTCTATCTGCTTGAAGAATCGTGCAATACTGACCAAAAGTCAAGGTGCTCATAAGGAATTAACGAGGATGACTATGTTTCCTTTTTCTTTAAAAGGAAGAGCCGAGATTGGTTTATGTCTCTTCCACACCACTCGTTAACTAGTTGGGAGGATATTCAAACCGAATTTACAAACAATATTTCACTCAGGGACGGAATTTGGAATTAAAAGTCGAGGTTGCTAATTTTAGACAAGGATCTCAAGAAACACTTGGGAATGCATGGAAAGGTTTAAAAATTGTTAAGAGCTTGTCCCGATCATGGTTATTCCTTGGATATGCAAATCCAACTTTTCTCGTCGTAAACTAAGAAAAGATTCACGTCTGTGATGTAGATCATGCATGTGGTGGTTCGTTAATGATGAGTGAAGCTCAAACAGCTTTACGATGCTATAGAAAAGATTTCCAAAAACAATAGAATGTGGAAACCGGCTCTAGCACTAGAAAAGTAGCTTTTGCGTAGGATGTACTTCAAATACGGAAGTTCTAGCACATTTGGAGAATTTAAGTAGAAAGTTTGATGGATTACAACAAGGTAAGAATCAAAATTCGAAAATAGTACTCCAACCGAATACTCAAATTATGATAATGTGTCATTAGGGAAAGAAGAACCAACAGGATATTCAAAAGAGGAAGTGAGTTTTCTTCAAGAAGATAGGAATTTGAATAATGCATATTCAAACTCATTTAATGCTATTAGAAGAGACCACCCAACTTTTAGATGGTCCGAAAACCCTAGTAAGCCAGACAACCGCCGTATCGATTCGAAGATAAGAATATGAATAATAATCAAGTTTATCAAGGAAATATATCTAATCGAATTTACAATCATTACCAAGATCCTATCCTCAACATACCACTCAAAGTATACCAAGAACTCAAAGTTCAACTCAACTGCAGAAGGGGTTGAAAAATGGGAAAAAAGCGATGGAAAATATGATGGGTGTAGTATCTACTCAAGCTAAGAATATGGAAACAATGATGACTTCTAGGTTCATCAAGAAGGACATGAGTACAATGAAAACATCTATGAGTGGACATGATACCGTAATGAGAACGATAGAAGCTTCATTAAGGAATATGGAAGATCATTTGAGTAGGAAGGTGAACGTAACAACAAGTAGACCTCACGGAGGATTACCAAGTAATCTTGAAAGAAACCCAAGAGAGGTAAATGTTGTAGTTACGAGAAGTAGGAAACTCTATGGTAGTAATGGAGTAGAAAACTTCGGGAATAATGAAGTAGAAAATGATTTAGATAAGAATGAAGAGACTAAAGATGAACTTGAATTTCTCATGAGGAAGAAGAAATCATAGAGAAATTCTTGAAAAGGAATAGAAGTTTGGAACCCGAGAAGGAAGGTGAAAAATGGGTAAAAATCCTAGAATTTTGAAAGACCCCATGGATAAAGATTTGAGGAATCTATTTAAGGAACATGTTAGAGTAGAAGATAAAGAAAACAAGGGTGAGAAACAGGAAGAATCAAGGAATATGAAGTAGAGATTGATTCAGGGAACAAATTAAAAGAAAAAAGTCAAGAACCTGAAACATGGCGATTAAGTAATACTCCAAAGGATAAAGGAAAAGAGAGAATGACTTGAAACCAAAGGTTATAGATTTAGAGTCTTTACCTTTTCCACCTAAAGATCAAATTAAAAGATTAAGACCGATCGTATATGCTCGCTTTCCTTGATACTTTTCGTCATATTAATGTTAATATCCCCATTATCGAAGCTCGATAAATATGCCTACCTATGGAAAGTTTTTGAAGGATATACTATCAAATAAGAAAAATTAGAGGAATATGAGAATATATGCCTAAATGAAGAATGTTCTGCAATCTGCAAAGATAAGTTACCACCTAAACTAAAAGATCCTGGAAGTTTTACGATTCCGTGTGAAATTGGAGGATTTTTGTTTAAGAAGGTCTTATGTGATCTCGGAGCTAGTATAAATCTCATGTCTTATGAGGATTATAGAAAGCTAGGCATAGGAAAGCTTACTAAGATCGAAATGACTCTGCAAATGGCGAGATAGATCGATTAAGTACCCTAGAGGAATTATTGAGGACGTATTGGTTAAAGTAGACAAGTTCTATTTTCCAAGAGACTTTGTAGTTATGGAAATGGAAGAAGGATTTTCAGCGCCGCTTATCTTAGGACGTCCATTTCTAGCTACAGGAGAACTTTAATCGATGTTCGTAAAGGAGAATTAATTTTGAGAGTCAATGAAGATGAAGTTGCTTTCAATATTTTCAAAGCTATGAACCATCAATACACATCACGAGAATCATGTTCTTTTATAGAAGATATTCATTACATCTATGATAATCGATTACCAACTTTTGAAGATAGATTAGAAGAATGTTTAACTTTATCTATCTATAAAGAAGATGAGGAAGACATTGAAATGAAAGAGATAATCCTTTCTCTAGATAAAGGAAGTTTTACTTTTAAACCACCATGGCATAAGTATTTAGAATTAGAACTAGAAGGACCAGTTCTTAAATCATCAATAGAAGATCCACCTAAGAATGGAATTGAAACCGTTACCTTTAAATCAAATATGCTTTTCTTGAAAATGATAACCTTTTACCAGTTATTATTTCATCAACTTTAACGGAGCAACAAGAAGATCAATTACTAGGAATGTTGAAAAAGCATAAGAAAGCTTTTGGATGGACAAATTCTTTGATCTTCGAGGTATTAGTCCTGAGATATGTGTTCATAAGATAATTACGAAAGAAGATGCTAAACCTTGTATTCAACCGCAACGCCGCCTCAACCCGAATTTACAGTTAATTGTTAAGAAAGAGGTTATTAAGCTATTAGAAATGGGAATAATTTTTCCTATATCGGATAGTGAATGGGTAAGTCCAACTCAAGTTGTACCAAAGAAAGGAGATTTCACAGTGAAAGAGAATGATAAGAATGAATGGATTCCAACAAGGGAAATTACAGGATATCGAATGTGCATTGATTTTAGAAAACTAAATGATCATACTAAGAAAGATCATCATCCACTTCCATTCATAGTACAAATGTTGGAACGTTTAAGTGGTCATAAGTATTACTGTTTCTTAGATGGTTATTCAGGATATTTACAGATTTTCATTGCAGAAGGAGATAGGGAAAAGACTACTTTCACTTGTCCTTATGGAACTTTATGTATATAAAAGAATGCCGTTTGGTTTATGTAATGCTCCACTACTTTTTTCAAAGATGTATGATGTCTATATTTTACGATATGGTTGAGAAATTCTTAGAAATTTTATGGACGACTTTAGTGTTTACGGAGACTCTTTTAATGGCTGTTTGTTACACTTAGAACGAGTGTTACAACGCTGTGAGGATACCAATTTAGTGCTTAACTGGGAAAAATGTCATTTAATGGTATCAGAAGGAATTGTACTAGGACATAGAATCTCTGAAGTAGGAATTGAAGTTGATAAAGCTAAAGTCGAGGTAATCGAAAAATTGCCTCCACCGCTTAATCTAAGAACGTTAAGAGGATTTCTTGGACATGCAGGATTTTATAGGAGATTTATTGCAGATTTTTCAAAAATAGCAAAGCCTCTAAGTCATTTGCTTGAAAAAGAAGTATCTTTTAATTTTGATAATAAATGTATGGAAGCATTTAAGACCCTGAAAGCGAAGTTGATTACTGCACCAGTATTGGTGGCACCAGACTGGGATTTACCTTTTGAGATTATGTGTGATGCAAGCGATTTAGTTTGTAGGAGTGTTTTTAGGTCAAAGGTATAATAGAATTCTCAAAGCTATTTACTATGCATCTCATACGTTAAATGCAGCTCAACTAAACTATGCAACTACAGAAAAAGAACTGTTGGCTGTAATTTTTGCCTTAGATAAGTTTAGATCGTATATTGTTGGCTCTAAGGTAATAGTTTATACAGACCATTCAGCATTGAAATATTTACTGAGTAAGAAAGATGCGAAACCACGTCTTCTTAGATGGATTCTTCTACTTCAAGAATTTGATATTGAGATTAAAGATAAAAAAGAAGTGAGAATGTAGTAGCCAGATCATCTAAGTAGAATGGAAACTGAGGAAGAAATAGGAAATGAAATTAAGGATTCGTTTCTGATGAACAACCTGTTTAGAATCGATATGCCTTCAACCATGCAGTTATTAAAGAAAAGAATTCCTTCTAAGGAAAATTCACCTTGGTTTGGAGATATCATTAACTACTTAACTTTGTGATTACATTCCGTCTCATTGGACTTGGCAAATGTAAAAAAGTTCTTTTATGACTTAAAATTTTATTACTTGGGAGGAACCAGATCTTTTCCGTAAATGTTCGGATGGAATAATCGGAAAATGTGTGCTGATAATGAAATCTTAAGTGTTTTATCGTTTTGTCATGATCGTGAGGCGAGGAGGTCATCATGGAGGTTGGAAAAGCGCTTTTAAAGTTTTGCAATGTGGTTTTATTGGCCTACACTTTATAAAGATACGTATACATATGTTAAATCTTGTGAGTCTTGTCAAAAATGGGAAATGTATCTAAAAACATGAAATGCCTATGCAACCTATTTTAGAATGTGAGTTATTTGATGTTTGGGGTATAGATTTCATGGGACCTTTCCCTATATCTTTTGGAAAAAGATTTATTCTTGTAATGGTAGATTATGTTTCGAAATGGGTAGAAGCTGAAGCTCTTCCCACTAATGATACTAAGGTTGTCATACGATTCCTTAAAAAGAACATATTCATAAGATATGGCATTCCAAGGCGATCATTAGTGATAGAGGTTCAGACTTTTGCAATCGACCATTTACTAAGTTAATGGAAAAGTATGGTGTAACGATAAGTTAGGAACGCCTTATCATCCATAAACCAAAGGGTCGGGTAGAGGTGTCAAAGAGAGATTAAAAGAATCATAGAAAAAGCAAGTGGATTCAAACCGTAAAAGCTGGGCGAGTTAGACTAGATGATGCGTTATGGGCATACATAATGACTTTTAAAACTCCAATTGGTCGTTCTCCTACAAATTAGTCTTTGGTAAATCTTGTCATCTCCCAGGTAGAGTTAGAACACCGAGCATTACGGGCTATTAGATTTTTAAATTTCGATCCTAAGGTTTGTCGGTGATCATAGATTACTTGATTAATGTAATTAGAAGAATTTACGCCTTGATTCATATGAAAATGCTCGAATCTACAAGGAACGTCTTAAATCGCTCCATGATAAGAGAATATATAGTCGTGAGTTCCATGTAGGTGATCGAGTGTTATTGTACAATTCACGTTTAAAGTTGTTTCCGAAAGCTTAAATCAAGATGGACAGTCCATTTAAAGTAACACGAGTTTATAAATCTGAGTCATTGAACTAACTGATGGGAATACAACTTTTATAGCCAATGGTCACAGGGTGAAGCTATTTCTGGAAGGTGAAGAAATCTCTCTGATAAATGAAGTAATGTTGCTGATCGACCCTCCGAAAGACTAAAAAGCAGTACTCTTAAAAGCTGAAAGTATCAAATTACCAGGTTTTATCTTTACTTTTATATGTCTAAACTAATTTCGTCTTTTACCGGATAGACGTAAAAGAACTGGATGTCTTTTTTAGATAGATTAGGAGTTTTTGTTTTGCTTTTAAAGTTTGGTTTTAATAGAGATATCGCCTTTACTATAGAAGCCTTAGTTTTTGAACAGAACAAGCAATTGTTGAGAGAGAAAAAATTGAAAGAAGTTTGTAATGGTACGTCGAAAGTTCGATAAAGAGAAGGGCTAAGTTTTTAAGGAAGTGCAGAATCTGTGGAAAAATTGAACACAATTAGGCGATGTGGGAAAAATATAACTCAATCTCAGAGTGAGTGTTTGAATATAATTAAGAAGAAGCGATTAGGTGGTTAACCGAAAATCCCGATGGACTTCAAGACTTAATTCAAACGCTACATTTCTAGGATTTAGTTTGCTTGAAAGGTATGTTAGAAATCTGGAGTTTGTAGAAATTGAAGAATTAGAAACCCCGTAGGTTCAAGTCTTTTATTGTTTTTAGTTTTATAAAATTTTTGCATAACTTTGAAAATCTTATAAAATTGGATCTTTATAAAATTAAGGAGTTTTATAAAAGTTTTATAAAAAGTTTTTAAGTTTTTAGATATTTTATAAGAATTAATATAAATTTATTGAATTTTTATAAACTTTTAAATAAGTTTTATAAAGATTTTATAAATTTTAAGAAATTGTTATAAAATTTATAAATTTTATTTTCTATTTTATTAAGTTTTTATCGAGTTTTATAGGTTTTATATCAAAAATTCAAAAAAATAATAATAAATAAAAATTGCACATGGACCGATCCGGCCATTAATCCGGACTCGTCCGGGACAAGGTTGACCTAAAAGCGAAACAAATTCTTCTTCTTCTTCATTTCTCCTATTTTTTTTTTAAAACAGCAGCCCTTTCCCCAAACCCCACCAAATCAAATTTTTCAAACTTTACCACAAATTCACCCCACACTACACTACCACTCAATTTCTTTCTATTTTTATCTCCTCTCTTCAACACAAGTGAAGAATTTGAAAAAGATCGAACACAAGCTCCATTTCATCCCGGAGGCTTATACGACTTTTCCGGCCACTTTTAACGGTTTTTGTTCATTATAAGGTATAATTTGTTTACTCTAGTTATCAATTTCATAATTTTTATAAATTTTAGATTTATTTTCAACTGCTTTTGAATTTTTCGTGTGTTGTGACATTTTATTTTGTGTTGTTTTTCTCATTGATTTTATTGTTGTTTTGCCAATTCAATATCGTAGAATGGCCTCATCCAAATCGAAAAATCTCTAAGAAAAGAAAGCCTAATATTCCAATAGAAGTACCGGTCGTAGAATTAAAAGATTTAACACCGGAAGAAGAATCTGTTAGTTTTGCTGCTACAGCTTCACCTCAAGCTAAGAATGCTTATAGGAATATCTATAGTAAATGTGGAGTTGTGTTGGAAAGAGGCTTAGATTTTGATGACTTAGGAGAGGAGGTTAGGCGTATTTTTGCGAGACGCCAATGGTTGGATTTTGCAAATCGGAGGGACGGGAGAGATCAATACTACCTTAGTGGCGAGTTTTATGCGCTTTGTCTACCTTGACACCCACCGAGGGTAGTATGATGAGTCTATTCCCCTTAGGTCTAGACATGTTTCTTTTAGTCCGGAGCCCGATTAATCTTTGTTTTAGGGTAGAAGTTTTTCCGATGAAGAAGATTATAGAGTCATTTATGGATTAGATGATCCCGCTATGTATGAGCGGTGATTGCCTCAGAGCTCGAGAGGAGTTTGATGCTACAAAGCAGAGTGGGTGGACAATGATTTAATTATGGGAAGTGTTTTAGAGATCTCGAGGGCAATCAAAAGATTTTTGAGCCATACTCTCTATCCCACTACCAAGCACACCGCCTTTGGTAAAGATTTATGCATTACTTGGGCGATGATTCATGATGTTAAGGTGGATGTGGGGAAGATTATGTATAGAAGGGTTTTCGAGTTTATTGTTACTGCCAAGGCAGGGAGTCACATGTACTTTCCTGGCTTTATTTCAGACTTATGTCGTAGATCAGGAGTTCCTTTCCTGTCTAACGACAAGTTGATGATGGCAGATGAGTCCCTGATAGGCCCTAGTCTGAGGAGGTCTCCAGAGGGTTCGATAGACTCGATAGTTAGACGTAGTACCCCTCCACCAGCTCCACCAGTTCCACCAGTTTCAGCATTTTCATCTTTTTCTGAGCAACAGCAAACTTCTCTCCCAAACACCATTACATACGATATGTTTCAATCCTTAGTATCAGATGTAGCCCGAGGACAGGCTAATATGGCTTTGTTTGCTGAGCAGAGTAGGCAGTGGAGTGATGATTTACGTAGAGGATCTTTGAGACACGAGCGGATGCATCTTGATCCTTCTTTCGATAGAACGCCTATCCGCCTGTCAATCTAACCCGTATCGTTACGAGAATGGATAGCACCTATTCCACCATCTCGAGCTTTCATCATATGCCAAATCCTTTTGGAGCCGATCCTAGTGGTCAGGGTGTCTTTTATACAGGTTCTCAGGGTGCAGTTACATCTAGCTGGGGAGGATTTTCGGATTTTGCAAGGATGACGTCAAGTATGAGTTCGATGGATATCGACAGTTCAGTTCGGATCACGACTACGTTTCCACAGCCAGTTACGTCATCGGTTCCAAGTATGAATGATCCAGTTTACACTGCTGACGATGATGATGTTGACATTGTTTGATTTTAAACAACTTTTATTATTTCTAAACATTTTATGACTGTTTATTTTATTTTCTGTATTTTAACTTTAGTTGATAAGTTTGCTAGTTTAACAAGTTTTCGATTTCATTAATCATATTTTGTCGTAGTCGTAAATTTATTTTTAATAGTATTTAAATATTTCATAAAAAAAAAAAAAAAAAATAATAATAATAAAAAATCAAAAATCTAAAAAAATATATTTATCATTCGCGTGTGTATTCGTAGGTGTCGTCGTTTTATCCGTATCGGTGAGATAATATTTACACTACCTTTATAGCCTCTCAAATAGCTTGAAGTCTATTAAAGTGAACAAAGAAAACATGAATTTTACAACCTTCATACGGTAAAAATATTTTAAGGCGGACCAGTCCGCCATTTTCGAATCGGTCCGGGAATAAAAACTGCTGAGTCATGTTGAGAGTTCTAATGTGCAGCCACGTACACTCTCAATTTTGTCCATTTAAGGAAACAAGCTGAGAGTAAACAATTTACAAATTCACTCTTTTACTTTTACCTTTCTATCTCATTGATTTCTTTTCATCTGTTTCAACTAAAATGTCAAACCGATCATCACCATCACCAATTCATACGATCCGAGAGGAAGTTGATGTTTTTGTCCCGAATCTAGAGCTTCAAATGTTCATTTGTTGGTGAATGCGAGGTTTGCAAATTCTCCTATATTGATGGAAAGGGTATCAATTTTGAAAAATTGATCGATTCGAAGGGATTTAATTGAGACTCAAGGATGGAAAAAATTTGTTAAGCAACCTCGAGGAAGAATTAATGTTTCTATTGTTAGGAATTTTATTCAAATTCTTTCTCTTCATTACTACGGTAGATCCGTCACGACTTATATCCGTTAGTGGTACACTTATTCACCACACCTCATATTATCAATCATATCTACGAGATACCGATTTTCAATCAAATCCATAATCTTCATTATGAATATCAATGGGGATTAGGGAACTCTTGTCATGTTGTTAACTATGTCACGGAAGCTTTTCCGTATTTGTTTCCAGAGTTCGATCAAAATTACGATTCTACCACTTCAGCTCTGCCTGCTCATCTGAGAGCATGGAAACACTTCATTAACTCACGAGTCTATCCGACTAGTGACTTTGCATGGGTTAGTGATAGTGAGATACTTCTGTTGTTTGCATTGATAACTGGAGCTTATGTGGGTGAGGATTTTGATTTTTAGGACGGCGGTAAACTTTTTGCAGTGGAACGGTATAATAATGGAAGGCCGATGCCTTTTGCTTGGTTAATTTCAAGGTTATGTATTCATTTGAATGAAGTCCCTGAAATTGCTTCTGATGAGATATATCCGTCTCGTGATTGTCGTAGAGGATTGCTACCAGTAGAGAATCCGGGTTGTTCGTCAACTATCTGAGATAGTTGTTAGTGGTTTTATTTAATTTAGTTTGAGTTTGGTTTGCTTTAATAAGTTAAAGTTGCTTAAGGTTAGTAAGTTAATAGTAAGTTTGTTTTATTTTTAGTCTGTAATAGTTTCTTTTTGTTTCATATATATGTTGTTTGATTTTAATATATGTGTGTTATCGATGTTTATAACGATCATCTATAATTTTAATTTAATTTTCGAACCTACTTTTTCATACTTATTGAACATCGGGACGATGTCACTTAGTAAGTGGGGAGTAGAGTTAGGTTTGAAAATTCATTAAAATTTTCGAAAAAATAAAAAATAATTATAAAATATAACCTTTTTCATATAAATTAGTACTTTAATTACTTATTTCTTAGTTTTAATTTTTCTTGAATAATTTAAGTTGGTTAATATATGAATAAAAATGATATAATTCGAGAGGATTAATTTTTGATTTAGTAAAATATATTAGATATATAATGAATATGTTTTATATCTTTTATAAGATTTTTAAGATTTTGAGTATGTATAACTAAATAATTTTTATCAAATATTTCTTTTATGGAATTATTCAAGTAATTTTATATTTATAAATAAATTTTAGATAATTTTCTTTTAAGATTAATTATGAATTTGGAATCAAAATTAGGAATGATGATTTTTGGCACCACAAAAATATAACTATAATAAAATAACCTACCTGAATAAAATTTCCAATTTTGAACCCACCTCACCTTTTTAAAGAGTGATCAAGACCTCACTCGAATTTTAGCCATTTTGATTAAATAGAAATTTCCGATCTTTAGCTTATTTTGGTCTACATTTCTTTAACATCCTTCGAGTTTATGCGTCTTTATGAGAGGAGATGATGACGAAAAAAAGTTAAGAGTTGAGAAAAATGGTATATCTTTGAGATTGGAATGAGTTCGAGATATGTTAGATTTTTAAGAATTAAAGCACCATTTTTACACAGAATAAATCGAATATCAAGTATCTTCCCTATCTTTGATCGACCAAATATATGTCTGATGATAGTAGTCCAGCTAGGGGATTATCTCGAAATGTCCTATTGCTGAGGATGAAGGCATAAGTCGAATCAAAAGATCTCAAGAATGATTACGTGTTTAAGGAAACCGGACTCGAAATTTTAGATCGAAAGAGTAGTACTCCGATCAATCTTGATGAAGCAATGCTTGTGAATTTGATTATTTACACACACTCACGCTTTAGTTCTTAATGTTTGTTAAAAAAAAAAAAAAAAAAAAAAAAAGAGAGAAAATCTGAAAAATAGTTGGAATAAAAGGATGTTACTAATCGAATCTGTTTTTGATCAAGAATGTGAAGACGTGAAATGCGTTACGATTTACATTTTTCTCTTTTGATTTCCTTTTCTATCTTTCCGATTAACCAATGTCCTATCCTAATATATTAAGCCACTATGTCTTCTATCGACTTAGTTAAATGATTCCGTAAATTGTATAATCGAGATAGAAAGTATTTCTAATATTTTATTTATATTTCTCAATTATTGCATGCATGTTTCCATCTAATTCATATTTGATACTTAATTCATTTAAGTTATATAATCTCCTTTCTTAAATTTCTATAAAATTTATAAATTATATGTTTGTAATATTGATGATATATATTACTTTTGAAATTTTAATCGATCAATTATATTATCTCATTATTTATATATTATCGCTTATTTTTGCTCGAGGGACGATCAAAAGCTAAGTGGGGAGTAATTTGATGTATTATTTTATATATGATTGAATTTACGTGATTTTATTATGTTTTGTTGACAAATTCTATGTAAAATATCTAAAATTATGATATAATTAGTATAAAATATTAATCTTTGTAGTTTAGTATAGTTAGTAGTAAAAGTTAGTATTTATAATAAAAAGTTGTAGTTTTGTACGGTTTTAGTAACCGAATATTGTGTCTATTTTACACGGTATTTTGTGTTTATTTCATTGCGAAATCCTAAGATGAATCGAAATCCAGTATCGACACTTTTGAAGTCAATACAAGTCGGTGAAAGGAAGTTATAAAGCGTCACCGATATACATGATCAAGGAATAATTGTTTCTAAATCTCGAAAAGGACGTATAATACAAATGGCTCATCGAGAATACGTTTTACGAAGAAGTGGTCTTGATGAAAGTTGTAGAGAATTCAACGAGCTTTTCAACGGAAGTTCGATTATGTCATTCGATATCAAGAATTCAAGTTACGATTTTTAGAAGATTAATCGTGTAATTATATATAATCATATATATAATTACACAAAGACAAGTAATGATTATGGGTAACATGGGGAACATGTTGATGACAAGTCAGTAATGATTATCATCATTACACCGGACCGATCCGGCAAATTTTCAGACCGGTCCGGGAGGGAAAAATTTATAAAAGGGAGCATCGAGAGAGTTCATTTGGGAGTGTACCAATATATATATACAATATTCTATATATATTCTCTCCTCTTCTTTCTCTTTTCTTCTCCTTTCTTAGTTTGTAAATAGGCTTTATGCCAAAATAAATTAGTAGTAGTATCGTAGTAATACTCGGAAATTCTCGAAGGTTCGGTGTTCTTTGAAATCGTTGTAATACACAGGAAAAAGACGATTTACGAATCAACAGCTTGTAATCGGGTAATTTCTATAATAATTATGTTTATGTTTGTTATTTTCTTCTTTTAGTTTTTATAATGTTATTAGGCTAGATCTAATAACTAGCCAAAGTTATGTAATCGTATTATTTCGATCTTTTAGTTAAAAGAATGATGTTAAAATAAAATTGACTAAAATTGAGTAAAATGAATCTTTTTCTATTTCGCTACGTAATGATAACATATTCGGAAAGAAGTAATCAATCATGATGAATACCACATATAACTGGCGATGAACCGACCGGAGAAGTCGGGATATGAGTAAAAATAGAAAAACCGAGGGTAAAAATGGCATCGATTAACGGAATCCTATTTCCTACCGAGGCGATTTGTCCTAGTAAAACAAATCTTATTAAAATTTGTATTCGAGATCTTAATAATGTTAAAATCACGTTTAATTGAAACTACACCGTTTGTATTAAATCAATCCGCTTGACAACCGGAGCCTCTTGAATAACATCGGCCATCGACAAATGGAATCACCTCTTTTATCCGGGGTAGATTTGTACTCAATTTTTGTTTTGACTAACTAAGTTTAGCATGGGGCGGTTGTGGACCTTGGGTGATGATTTTGACATATGACAATTTCATACGCTCGTGTGAGGAGGAATTGTTGACATTAGGAGTACACCGTTTCATTCACTCAATTGGACCTAAAAAAAGGAAGATCGAACACATTCTATTAATTGAAAAGATCGAATAACTTAATTACATATACTTTGGCTAGTCTAGTCTATAAATTATATATTGGTATCTATATATTTATATATCTATATATATTATATTAACTTTTAAATTACGCATTTATTTTATGTTAGTTAGAGTAGTAGTAATATGTGTTATAAAATTGCGGTTTAGATCGAGTTAATAGCGACTCTTTGGTGTTTAACCACACTTAAAAGAATTACCACTTTTTCCTCGAGGATTCGACACCGACTCACCACTTTATCACTACAATTTGACCCGGTACACCGCCGGTTAGGATCCGTCTAACCTAGAAAAGGTCTCCACCCTTTCTTGACGCCGTTTAAGGTCAGTTTGGTGACGTCACCGTCAACGAGTTGGCCGTCCACAAGCTCAACATTGACCCAACCAGAAAAACCAAAGAAGCGAGAAAAAAGATCTTTCGCCTGAAAATGATACAGCAGTCATCCAAAGAAGAGGTAGAGAAGTCATTGCGAGGCCAACATGATTAAAGAGGTTATATATCCCGAATGGCTAGCAAATCCAAAGACTAGTCAAGAAGCCAGGCAAAGGTGAAGAATGTGTATGGACTTCACAGATCTAAACAAGGCATGTCCTAAAGATAGTTACACTTCCCTAGAATTGACAAAGCAGTAGATTCCACAGATTGGATATGAGATTTTTGCTTTCTTAGATGCATATAAGGGGTATCATCAGATTATGATGGATCCTGTTGACGCTGTAAAAACTGCTTTTATTATTGAATTTGGTTCCTACTACTATGTGTCTATGCCTTTTGGTTTAAAGAATGCAGGGGCTACATAGCAGTCAATACCATTTTTAACCAACAGATTGGTAAATCCATGGAAGTGTATGTGGATGATTTATTGATCAAAAGCAGGACTCTTGACCAATATTTGAAAGACGTGACAGAAGTTTGTCAGGTATTAAGGCAAACAAGAATGAAGTTGAATCCAAAAAAATATACTTTTGGAGTGAGGTCAGGCAAATTTCTTGGTTATATGATATCCAAAGAAGGATTTAGGGCCAACCCTGATAAATTGGAAGCTTTAAAAACTATGCCCGAACTGAAGAATATTAAAGAAGTCCAACGATTAACAGGAAGATTGGCAGCACTAAATCGTTTCTTGTCGAAATCTGCGCATAAGTCACTGCCTTTCTTTAAAATCCTCAGGAAGGCCAGTCCATTCGAGTGGAATGCAGAATGTCAACAAGCTTTTCAGGATTTAAAGGATCATATCAGTCATCTACCAACCCTAACCCCTCCTCAGGAAGGTGAGGTATTATTTTTATACCTATCCTTTTGCAACGTAGCAGTCAGTCCTGTGTTGGTAAAACAACATGGTATGTTACAAAGGCCTGTATATTTCGTGAGTAAAGCCCTACAAGGGCCTGAGATCAGGTATTCTGAGGTGGAAAAATTGGTTCTTACCCTGGTGCATGCCACAAGGAAATTAAGACCATATTTCCAGAGTCATCCGGTGATAGTGTTGACAAATCAACCCCTAAAGCAAATTTTAGATAAACCAGATAAGTCTGGGAGATTGGCGAAGTGGGTAGTTGAATTAACAGATTTTGACATCGAATACAAACCGAGAACATCAATTAAAGCTCAAGCATTAGCCGATTTCCTGGCAGAAGAACAAGCATTGGTTGTAGAGCAAAAGGCAGAGCAGAAAAAGGCTGAACAGTGGAAACTCTATGTGGATGGAGATTCAAACAAAGAAGGAGCAGGAGCAGGTCTCCTACAGATTAGTCCAAAAGGTGAAGAATTCCCATATGCTCTTCACCCTTGAATTTCAAGCCACTAACAATGAAGCGGAATATGAAGCTTTGATAACTGGATTGAACCTAGCACAGAAACTAGGTGTGCAGAACCTGAAAGTGTACACTGATTCGCAGCTTGTAACCAATCATATCAAAGGAGAATACGAAGCTAAGGAAGGCCCCATGAATAAATATCTTGCGGTTGCACAAAGAAAATTGCAAAACTTCTTAATGGTGGAAGTGGAACAGATAACAAGGGCCCAAAATACCAGAGCAGATGCTTTATCTAAGCTAGGGTCAAATTTTCTGTCCAACAAGAAAGTGTTGGTTGAACAGATAAAACAGAAGAGCTGTGATGAAGTTGAAGTACAACCTATAACACATGTAGAAACTTCGATGGATCCAATCATAATGTACTTGAGAAATAGGGTACTCCCTGAAGATAGTTTACGTGCCAAAAAACTGATAAGACTCTCAGCGAGGTATGCTCTATTCAACGATGTGCTGTATAGAAAGTCCTATGCAGCTCCCTGGTTAAGATGTGTCACCTCAGAAGATGGGGATTATGTGCTGAGAGAAATTCACTTTGGAATTTGTGGAAATCATTTAGGAGCACGAGCTTTAGCATGGAAATGTAGACTCTTTGGATATTACTGCCCAGAAATGCAAGAAAATGCACAAGAGCTGGTCAGAACTTGCAAAGCATGGCAGGTGCATGGCAATTTATCACATAAACCTGTACAAGAGATTACACCAATTGTATCACCGTGGCCCTTTGATAAGTGAGGAGTAGACCTCTTGGGTCCGTTACCCAGAGCACCAGGAAATTTCAAGTTTCTGGTAGTGGCAGTAGATTACTACACCAAATGGGTGGCAGCAGAACCTTTGACAACCTTCACAGCCAACCAAATACAGAAATTCCTGTGGAAAAATATTCTGTGCAGATATGGTATTCCTAAAGTCCTCATCTCTGATAATGGCACGCAGTTTGAAGATCAAGGAGTGCAAACTTGGTGCACAAACCTTGGAATCTCTCAGCACTTTTCCTCAGTAGCCCATCCTCAAGCCAATGGGCAAGTTGAACAAACCAATAGGCAAATAAAGCAAGGGTTGAAGAAAAGTTTGGAGCAGGAAGGATCTCATTGGGTGGATCATCTTCCAAACATCTTATGGGCATCTGAGAACTACCCGAATCTTTGCTACACAGAAAACTCCATATTCCTTAGCATATGGATGTGAAGCAGTGATACCAGCAGAGATTGGGCACAAATCTCCCAGGACGGAATTGTACTGTCCAGAAACACAGGAGGTAGATATGCTACACATCAAGGACGAGCTGGAACACAAAAGGGACATAGCATTGATACAGATGGCCAAGTACAAGCAAAGGATTGCTCAATACTACAACTCCAGAGTTAGAGGTACGTATTTTAAAGAAGGTGATTTAGTTCTGAGGCGAAATGATGCCAGCAAGCAAGGTCCAACTGGAAAGCTAGACGCGAATTGGGAAGGTCCTTATAAAATTATCAAAGTACATGGAAAAGGATCTTATCAACTGGCTAATGCGTCTGTAAAACCATTCCTAGAAGCTGGAATGCTGTTCATTTAAGGAAATATTATTTTTTTTATTTTCTGGAGTGGTGGTACATTGAATATATATCTTTTTTAACTTTGTTATTATATATTTGAATATTTTAACTTGTGGTGAAACATGAAAACTAAAGGCAAAAGGCCTAAAAATCGAGCATTAAACTTGCAGCGCAAGAGAAATCTGGGTAGAAGACCCAACTTAAAATGTAAATGTCAAACTTGCAGCGCTAGGACATTCTGGGCAGAAAACCCAACATAAAGTCAAAAAATCAAACTTGCAGCGCAAGGACCCTCTGGGCAGAAGACCCACCGAAAAATCAAATGTCGAAACTTGCAGCGCAAGCACATTCTGGGCAGAGGACCCAATATAACGTCAAAATGTCAAAACTTGCAGCGCAAGGACGTCCTGGGAAGAAAACCCCAATATAAAGTCAAAAAATCAAACTTGCAGTTCAAAGACCCTCTGGGCAGAAGACCCACCGAAAATCAAATGTCGAAACTTGCAGCGCAAGGACATTCTGGGCAGAGGACCCAATATAACGTCAAAATGTCAAAACTTGCAGCGTAAGGACATTCTGGGCAGAGGACCCAATATAACGTCAAAATGTCAAAACTTGCAGCGCAAGGACGTTCTGGGCAGAAAACCCAATATAAAGTCAACAAATCAAACTTGCAGTGCAAGGACCCTCTGGGCAGAATAAACAGTATACATAAAGAAGCTAAGGATAAATAGTCCTAACTTCTTTGCAGCGCAATAAGGGAATAAAGTTGTAAGCTGAAAAATATCAAAATAAAAAGCCGATTCAAATGGCTAACGATCAAAGTATCATACATCAAAGACAAAGATCAGATAGAGTTGTTAACAAAATTACATAAATAGCTGCTCAAAAGTTGCAACAAAATCTGAAGTTATTTATCAAAGTTTCAAGAACGAAATATATGAAATCAAGATGAAGGAGGAGCAGAAGACTGTGCAGATTTTTTCTTCGCATACTTGCGAATGATATCTTCCCCACTCTTGTATTCATCATACCGCCAAGCGAAGATCTCGCCGGATTTCCTATCATATAATTTGTGATTAGGCAGAGTGCTAATCACTAGGTTAGCTGGTTTGGCTTCATCAACACCAAGGGTATATCCTCTGCACAGAGCGGGAGCTAAGATGATTTGAATTTCCTCATAGGTTTGGGGAGAAGCTTTATATCCTGCAACGGCCTTCTGAATGATAATCTGAGCATGAGTTTCTTCCATCTGCCTCACAGTATCATCAAAGTCGGCTTTCAGCTTGTTTACTGTGGCAAGGTGCTGTTGATTCTCCTCATTCATTTTCTTCAGTTGTTGATCTCTAATTTTCAATTGCTCATCTTGAGTGAATAATAAACCTTCAGCTTTGGCTAGTTCGGTTTTCAATTGCTCAATTTCCTGACGAGCAGCTGTCTCTAAAGACATCAATGAACGGTTGGCCTCCTCCAGACTTGTCACCTTGGCATTGGCCTCCTCTAAACTGGCCACTTTCTGTTGCAGGGCAGAAATTTCCCTAGCCATTCCAGAAGTCTTCTTGTATAAAGACTTGCCCAGGCGGTAGCACTACAAAAGATTGAATTTTAGAAAATAAAAATCAAAGAAGAAAATAGTAGACCTTACAAGAAACTACTTACAGAATCAGCAAAATCCTCAGCGGACATGTCCTCAAAATCAAAGGAGGAATCACTGGCAGAAGTCCCAGATGAAGTAGACCTGTACCTTTCTTGCTTTTTTGAGAAACAGATCTCATTGGCACAGCAGTCAGAGCAGAAACTGGATCAGTAGGAGGAACTCCTAAGTCGGTTGATGTTATATTCTCAGCAACGCTCGGTACGATCTGAACAGAAGGCTCCAGTGCAGCATCAGTGTTCTAGGCAGCTACATCAAAAGAAACATCGGCTCCCCCAATCTCTTCCTGTGCAGAAGTGTCACCACCCCTAGGGACAGTCGACACGGTCCTCTCAGAATTTTCTGGTGCCTCCTCAAATTCGTCTTCAACGTCATATCAATTAGATCATCAACGTTGGCCACTGCACAGAAAGAAGACAATTAAGTTATACCCAAAAAAAGAAGAAAATATAAATTCAAACATACATTTTTTGTATTCCTCATTGGAGAATTCCACATATTCATTAGGACCCACAGTAAGAAGCTGAGCAGCATTCACCAACGCAGAGCTCAAAGTGTCTAAGGTCAAAGTAATTTTGTTGCTTGCGAGATATTCAACCAGAGCAAGATCTATATGATCTTTCAGTTTATCCTTCATAGAATACGTATTCCATCGGCCGAGATTCACTTCAGTGTGGTGCCTCGCAAAGAAGAAGTGCTCTTGCCACTTTTTCTTAGTTTTATCTTTACCAGATAAAGGAATAATCTGACTTAATTTACCGGCTCTATGACAGAAATGATACTATCCCCCACTACCATGTGTTAGTTTACATTGATAGAAGTTCCTAAATAATTTTACAGAGAAAGGGGTGGTGTTCAGACGACACCAAATCATGAACCCAACAAGGAATTTGACGCTATTCGGGTGGATTTTCCCGACTCCCAACTTATAGTACCGCATCACCTCCACATAACCAGGGGAAGAGGGAATCTAGAAACCGGCGGGCGGATTATAAGCGTACTCAATAGCCTTCGGAAGAGCGACTTCAAACGGATCGGTACGAATCTTGTAGGTTTTCAATAAACCGGCCAATTCAGTTTTGGTCATCTTGCTAGAAACACCATGGCAAGCCATTATGGCTTTGGTTTTGTCAAATCGATTGATTTCCCTTTTAAGGGTATTCAAAAAAGCAGAGTGATCCTCCGGATATTGGTGTACAATCGAAGTAGGAGTAAAAATCCCAGGAGGAAGAAGATGAGAAGGCAGGAGACACAAAGGGTTATCTCCAAAGGTGGAAGTATTCCCTAAATCAATTAAAGAAGACGGATGATCGGGGTATATAACAGTTTCAAGGCAAGGAATAGGGTTAGAGGAATTCACTTCTTCACCTTCTATTGCAATCGAAGTTTTTTCCGGCGATTGAAATAACTTTTCCACGGAATCACTAGAGGTGGTATTGGCTCTCAAACTCATGAAATAAATAACGGATTAAAAAGAAGAAGAAGAAATAACATATAGAAGAGACTTACTTGTATTTACAGAAGTACAATTCAAATGGTTTCAACTAGAGGAGTTATTTGACAAGAAGCAAAAGCGACGTGATGGTTCAATCCACAGTTATGTAATAAAAGCACAAGTTGGTTTCAATTTGCGGTATACTAATGACGGAATCTCAAACGTTGCAGACTAGGGTCGCTGCAGAGCAGCCCAACCCAGTCTGGGGGGATTTATGATGATATATAGGCCCACCAGGCCGGGCTATTCATAACTGGGCTAGGCCCATTATGAAGAGGACGCGATTAAGATAAATGGATTGGTAGAGCAGGACTCCACCAGACTCTGTACAGAAGATCCTCTGGATAGAATAATAGGATGAGCAGGACTCCGCTATGTTCTGGCTAGAAAGGATTCTGGACAGGATAATAAGATGAGCAGGACAAAGACAGAGTCAATAACGGATAACCGTTTATAAGCGTGGGTAGATCCCACACCTTGTAGTTGATAGAATAACTGCTGATAACTCCCCACTACAGCAGAGGGAGTTATTCCCATGATCTAAAGATATAAAAGGCTGTCTGAACTACGAGGGGGACTTGATTCCAATGATATACTTGAATTGGATACGTAGGCAGCTCTCTCAAAAGAGTTCAGTCCAAATTCATACAAAATATACTTGTTTTGATCTAATTTTCCTAACTCGAATCATTTAATCACCCGATTGCGATTTTAAGCATCATCACCAAAGGTAAAGCATGTCAAGAATTTGAATTAAATTAATTATAAAATTAATGGAGGGTCGCAATGGTTCGGTGAAAAGTTACGACCCCGTAAGAGGTTGTATCCTTTCGGTAAAAGGTTAAAACTTTTCAGTTAAAGGTTGCAACCTTTAAATGATCGGACAATTTTCTCCTATATAATCCTAACATTACAATGAAAAAAAGGTGCAGATTTTAAATGATTTTCCTTAGACAAATTCT
Organism: Gentiana macrophylla; assembly: GCA_026214975.1. Taxonomy (NCBI): domain Eukaryota; kingdom Viridiplantae; phylum Streptophyta; class Magnoliopsida; order Gentianales; family Gentianaceae; genus Gentiana; species Gentiana macrophylla. The sequence goes on along the minus strand of CM047805.1, from coordinate 39,842,218 downwards.
GGCCACATGCTTTAAAAATACTCATCCAAATACTTTGCATATTTTTTGAGTCAAGAAGAGATTTACAAAATAGGATCGGTTCGCCGTCTTCTTCTCATTGAAGTGCACCCGAAGAAGGAATGACAGTTGTATCTTGGGAGACGATTGCCGTTACCGTGTGCACATAATCGGGGCAAAAACGTCTTAAGGACAGAGTGCTGCACTCGCCCCAGTCAATAAGTTTTCTGTCATATTTTTTGCTTTCTTTTTTGCTTGAATTACGTATTAGACAGCATGCTAGATGATAATTTTACCTAACAAAACCTGCCATAAAAACCGACCGAATGTCTTACTAGGATCTCAAAAAAGTGTTTAGCCGACTTAGGGTTTATTTTTGCCATTATGGGTTGCCGTTGAGAAGGCAGACCAACTTTGTTGTTGGGCAGGCAGCTTCTGGGCCCAAGTCTTCAGCTTCTATTTATTCGACGACCAAACAATCCATTAAGAATTCAAATTCAGCTTTTGGTTTGACTATCTTATGATTAAATTAACTCTCAAACTATAATATTCTGAATTTTGATAAAAGGGCAAACTTGTCCTGTTAGCAAAATTGAAAATTACTAAGTCTTTTAAGGGTTTTTCAAACAAAAAAAAGCTGACATGAAAGTTTTATTTGGGAAAAAATAAAACTCCATATATCTTTTGGGAGTTGTCTGAGCTTCAAAAAAATAGAAAAGTGAAAAGTTTCTTTTGAAAACTTCGGTGAACTTGGAAACGAAGAATCTTCATCATAAGTTCTGATTCTATACTAAAACTTTAGATTAAAGTAGAGAAGTAGAATCAGTGTGACGAAAGCATCGTTTTGATATCAAGATGTCAGAGTTTTGAGAAGGTATCAGTTTGCCCTAAATCTAGAATCTTGTAGTTTTGATGATGTTCAAATATTTTAAGTTGATCAATTCATAGTTCGATCTAAACAGTTAGAAATCTTTGATCATAGTTAATTCAATATTAAATTGTATATTTATAGGTTTTGGTTAAAGTTCTAGAAGTTTCTATCTTGTGCTTCAAGTGTCGGATTGTTTCACTTGAAAAACAAGTAAGAGGGTCTTCTTATTGAACCATTGGTGTTTTATAATATTTGGCAAGTAGTATAGTTTAGTTTTGTGCATAATTTGTGTGGAATTAGAAGCGTATACTTTGGTTTTTGCTTGGTGCAAGTGTTGCATAAAATCTGAAGGTTTTAGGGCTATTTCGACCTTTTGGCGTCCTCCAAAAGGGTTTTAGTATGCACCAAAGTTAAACATAGACCGGGCAATGTGTTTAGCAGGTTTGGTGCCCGCCAAATAAATTTACCGCATGCCAAAGTTTTCCAGACCAGAATGTCATGTCTGTTTTTGTGCACGTCAAAAGGGTTTGGTGTGCGCCAACACTGAACATAAATGTTTCCAGACTTTCGGGGTGGTTTTAGCGTGTGCTAAAGGATATTGGCGCTGGCTAAAGACCTATTTGTCTAGTTTGGAGTTTTTAATCCTTAGATTAGGGTTGTGCCTTATTTATGTGATATAATCAAGTAGAATTAACTTGACAAATCCATGAGCATGCTTTTGATACGTTTAGTTCCGGCACCATAAGGCTTCTTTGACAAGATGAAATACGGGACTGTCGGAAGATTTGAATTGGCCTTGTGCTTTGATGAATTAAAATTTATCTATGTCTGTGTATGTGCTAGGTTGGCTATGTTGGGAAAGTAATCAACCTAGCATGCTGTTTAACATAAAATTCAAGCAAAAACAAAAAGATAAAATAGGATAGAAAACTTATTGACAGAGGCGAGTGTAGCACTCTATCCTTAAGACGTTTTTACCCCGATTATGTGCGCACGGTAATGGAAATCGTCTCCCAAGATACAATAGTCATACAAATATGCAAAGTGTTTGTATAGATAGTTTAACACTACTGGCCAGAATTTTGTCTAAGAAAAAACTTACAAAAAATTGCATCTTTTTTCATTGTAATGTTGGGATTATATAGGAGAACGGTGTCCGATCATTTAAAGGTAATGACCTTTAACCGAAAGGACACAACCACATACGAGGTTGTAACTTTTCACCGAACCAATGCGACCCTCCATTAACTTTTTAATTCAAAATTCCAACAATCCCCCACATGAATGAAAATTAATGCAAATGCAATGCAGACTCTGAAGAGATCACAGGCGGAAATCTGTTGCATCGGGCGAGGTGGTTTGTTGTCTTGAACCTTCCGTAGTAGAGTACCATCGGACATACTCGGCTAAGCGGTGAACTAGGTCTTGAACTGCTCAGGCTTTGGTGCATGCCTAGACAATGATACCTACAAAACAGATCTCCTAACATTCTCGAAGTTCTCATGTTTGTGTCCGTTTTGGCCCTGGAACACCTTGGTTTCAGAAAGTGTGTTAGAGAATTCAGCCTTCAAATTCTCATAGAAGTGGCCCCACTTCCACTTACATAGGTGACCTCCTATAAAGAGTACTCTGCAATACCCCACTTGGCTTGACCAAGATATAGGAATCATTAAAAGCTTAATGCTTAACCTAACAAAATCACAGAAAGCACTTTTGTTTTTAACAGAATTGGTAAGTGCTAACTGTCCCTCATAACTTAGTTGTCCCTTTTTGAAACCATGATCTTGGGATCTTCAGTCACTATGGTTGGGTTTCCATTATAAGGGAACATGCTTAATAGGCTTAAGTGCTAGGAGTAGTAGCACCGATCGAGACACTGAATCTTCGCACAGCGGAAGCTTATGCGATTTACGATATGAGACATAACTAATTAATCCTACGAGAAGGTTAGTAGATTTACCCAAACCGGAGAGAGATGATAAAATCGACCAAGGGAGAAGCCGTAGTCTTCCGGATTGTATCTCCTAGCGACGACTGGTGGACGTCGATCCTCGCCGTAGAACCTCCTCGAACATGCACAAGAAAAACCCTAGCTTTTTCTTCTATTAATGACTAAGGCAAGAAACTAATTTTTCTTCCTTTATTTTATGTAAGTGGCGCAATTATTGTTGTGTATTGTGTTAGAATGAACTCTCTTTATATAGGAAAATAACTAGTCAAGAGAGTTATCCTTTTCACACTACAAAAACCTATTCCCATAAGAGATAATTTCCAAAAAATCAATCTCTTAATTTTTCCATTAATTATGCAACAAATATATAATTAATTAATTACACATGTGATATAATCTAGAAAAAATTATTTTCGTAATTTATCACATGATAATGGCGCCACCTTCATCATTTATTTAATAGAAAATGTCTTTTCTATTTTACATATTATTTACCAAATAAATAATATTGCATATTCATTAATTAAATAGACCAACTATTTCATTTAATCTTGAGGTTCCATAAAACGAGAAAACACTCGCGTATTAGGAGCCAACCCGGGGACCATGGACCTATAATCAGTAGCTATAATAAATTAAATAAAATATTCATCGAACAGAATATTTCTACTTAACTTATTAAGTCCGGAATTACGCCACCATAAATCCGAAACTGAACTCTATTGATTATAGATGTAACTTATTCTCAAAACGTCGAGTCGAGTCGATAAGTGTCCATTGATATAATCATTTCATATAAACTAACCCTCCATAGACTATCCGTACTGGAGTAGGATTATTTCCGTAAACCTTGTTCAATACATCTTATCCTTATTTACCATTAACCCACCAGTGACCAATTAGTTCATAACCAATACGAACTCATGGGATCGATCAGTTTCTAGGATTAACAAATAAGGGGATTGTCTTTCTACTTCATGCAGGAAGGAATGGATTCCATATCTGTGAGACACAAACTTCTCACTCATTCCAGAATAGTGCCAACGTGAAAGTGATTCGGACCGCGCCTCTTAGCGATCCTTAACGAACACATCAAACCATATACTGAAACCAGTAGGAGTATGCAATCACTTTAGGATTACGGTTAATCCATATATATGTTAGGTGTAGTGCCCGAAAGACAATTTTGTAATTGTTTTATTTAAATAAATGATAGAATTATATATTCATTTTATTATTTGCATTTATGCTTATACTATACAGTGCTGAAAAACCAAAGTATATCGGTATGTAATCACAGAACTCAGTGTATGGCATACACACAAGGATTGATTTAGTGATGATATGCTTAAAACTAGTTAGTCCGTAGTGAATTTAATCAGAGTATGGGTCTCATTATTAATATACCAATAATGCGCCCAGAACATTTAACGGTGTGACCGTCTTATCCGGACCGTCGGTATAGGGTACCTAGTGGGGCATTTAGATATGATGTCTATCATATAGGACTGGACCGATTTGATTTGAATTCTCGATATAATTCTGTGATCGAGAAATCTTATCGAATCACAAGATGATCATATATGGATTAATCTCAATCTTGATGTGATTACAGTCTACTGCTTGGTTCAAAGTAGGGTTTGATGTGTTAGTTAAGGATCGCTTGGATACATGTGATCTGAACACTTCTCGTTGGCTCTATTCTGGAATGAGTGAGTAGTCTGTGACTTCACAGATATGGAATCCATTCCTTCCTGCGGGAAGTAGACATACATTTCTCTTATTTGTTAATCCTAGAAACTGATCATGGGCCCAGTTCATATTATATTAGTTATGAACTAATTGATTACTAGGGGTTAATGGTAAATAAGGATAAGATGTTTTGAGGAGGGTTTACGGAAATATCCCGAATCAAAACGAACAGTCTATGGAGGATTTATCCGTATGTAATGATTATATCAATAGACGCTTATCGACTCAGTGATTACAGTGTAAATATATATCTATAATCGATAGAGTTCAGTTTCGGGTTTATGGTGGCGTAATCTCTGAATTAATAGATTGAATAAGAATTGTTCAGTTCGATGAATAATTTTATTTAATTTATTGTAGCTACTGGTTATAGGTCCATGGTCCCCGATGTGTCTCCTAACATGTATATGTTTTTTGACGTTGGGCCTCAAATAATAAATAAGTAGTTGGACTATTTAATTGATGTGCGATTTATTATTTATTGGACTAAATAATAAAATACATGGAAAAGACATTTTTCGTAGACTCGGCCCATTATGTGAAATTTCATGTGCTAGCCTTATTTGACTAGGGAATGGCGTGTTGTGACATGTTGTAATTAGAGATAAATTAGTTTTCTTGTTTAATTACATGTCATGTGATTAATTGTTTATTTGTTAAATAATTAATCGGGAGATATTAGATATTATCTGTAGTATATATCTAAATTAGTTTTAGAATATATTAGATTTATCTTATATTTAATAAAGGATTATTATGATTGATTATTTAATTAATTATTAAATCCTTAGAGGACAATGATTTCTCTCATATATAAAGAGAGTTCTCCTAAGCCTTTTATGATGACATATACACGCATACATACACACAAATAAGCTTGGAATTTTCGGCCAAGCTTAGGGTTTTGAGTTGGGAAAGTCTTCGGGATTTTCCGGGTAGCATATCGAGGAGGTCAAGCATCAAAGATCAACATCCACCGGTTGTTGCTTGGAGATACACTTCGGAAGATTGTGGCATCTCAACTATTTGGATCTCGGCTTCTCAATCTTTGGATCTAATCTTTTGATTGGTAAGTAGATCTAAACTTCTTGTAGTTTAGATCTATTTATTTTATATGCTTTAATTTATATTGATCGTGATCCTTGTTATTCCGCTGCGTAATCGGGCGGATCTAGATCCGTCCGGCGATATTACATCCAACAAGTGGTATCAGAGACTCCGATCTATAAATTAAATTATACAATTGATAGATCTAGGAGGGATTTGCATCTTTAGATTGCATTGTTTTTCGTTTTTTTTTTTTTTTATTCGAAAATTTTCATGATGATGAATGCTTTGATATGTTGTGGTTGAAGAGATGGATTGAGGTTGGCACTGTTTACCCGTTAGATCTATTTTAAACTCATATAAATTCGTTATATGAGTATACAAATTTTTTTAATTAGTTTGGTGATGTAATTTTAAATTTCCTAGAAATAGATCTGTTTTGTTGTTGTTCGTCTTTTCTGTTTTTCCCGTTGATTGAGCCGTTGAAATGACAATCCCTCTGGTCAGAATAAAGATCAAAAGTTGATGAAAATGCCCTCAAAATTTAGTGTCGATCGGAGTCCATCTCGATGTCCAAGCGTTGCAATAAAGTTGCTGCTGTGTCATAAAAGCACAGCAACCCCCAGCTGTTAGTTCGTCGAGTTTCTGGAAGAGATTGGACCGTTGAAACGAAGATCCGACCGTTCAGATTGAAGTAGGAGGAGTGACGAACAGGTCCATAAAGTTTTGCAACGATCAAAGTTCGTTTGGATGTCCGATCATCGATAAAACGCTGCAGCAGCAGATTAGAAAATTGTAAACCCTAGTTATGGTTTGTTTATTTGTTTTTTTTAATAGGTTAGATATGGGGGTACCAACGATCCATCTCGGTGTTTATTTTCCGTAATTGCGTGTATGATCGTATTTATGTGTATAACCGGAAAATTTCCATGACATTCATCATATCATTAATTCCACTCCATAAGCATACATGTAACTATTTAATTCTGGATAATTAATTAGGCATGTATTCAACTCGATTAATTAGTGTAATTTTTTAATTAATGTGGAAATTAATTAATTAGAAACTAATTAAAGAACCGAGGAATCGGGTTTTGTCAATCGTTATGTTTTTGGTGATGGATTCTCGGTGAATCACACCTTAAACCAGAATGAGATTGCGGGTTTGTTCCGTAGTGTCAACGGGAAAATTTGACAATTTAAGAAATCGGAAAATCATGATACATGGGTTCGGAAATGGTCTAACCATGCTTGGGTAAGTTCAACTGAGCTACGGCTCGATCGACTCACCCTCCACGTGTGACGTTTGCACGGGGGTTTGGCAAGACATAGCATATCCGAGAAGCCTTTATGGCTAAACGGGGCTTCTCCTAGCCGGATCCGACCGACAGTCACATACGTTCCAACGAATAAGACGGGTAGGCTTGCCTACGTTACCGACACCATTCGGGTACATGATTTGTTGTTTCTTAAAGTATTGTCAAGTCCAAAACCGCGATTAGTAAACCTCCCACTTTTTCAAAATATTGAGTGGGAGCGGGAAAGGCGGCAAATCGACCCCACGACCTACTATATAGATGCAAGCAAGTGACGAGAATGGTGACGCCTCGTGCCGCTTTGATTTCGGCCCCCTTAGGATGGTGTTCACCGCTATCAAAATTCAAGTCTTGGTCTCCGAAAGGATAGGATCTTGAGGACTCGCCAAACATCGACCGCCTACGTAGGCATACTCGGGGCGTACTTAAAGGTCTGATATAGTAGGTCACACTCATCAGGATATTTTAAGAAATATCTTGGCTGAAAAAAGGAAGGTAATTGACGATTAAAGTATGGGATGTATGATTCCCATGAGATGTTTGATTCTCAAAGTTTAATCATCGAGAGAGATTGTCTCAGTTTAACCATCATCGTCTTGATACCGACCCCCTGCGCGCGGATGCGATCGAGAGTTAAATCCTTGGAATGGTAGAATAGACTTTTTTTAAGTTTATAATTCCTAAAATTTATCTAGTAGTGTTTTTGAATTTAATTTACTATTTTATTTTCAAAGAATCATGTCGCCGCAACTTTCCTTATTAATGAATGATAAACTTACGGTAACAACTTTGGAAAGTGGAAAAGTAACTGAGCGTGGTACTCATCTTTGAGAACGCGGAATTTGTTTTGACTGTGGAATGCCATGTACTTCCTGTACAGAACCCGTCTAAATCCATTAAAGACGAACGTCAAAAATGGATTGAAGCGGATAATAAGGCGCGCGGTATAATCTTAGCATCAGTGTTAGAGGTCATTAGGACCAAACTTGAAGGCTTTAAGAATGCACGAGAAATCATGCAGCACTTATCCTCCATGTTTGGCGCCCCTTCTGATCAAGCAAGGCACGAAGCGGTGAGGATGGCCGTTAACGCTAAAATGAGAGAGAGGTCGATCTCAGGATCGGTCATGTCATGAACATGATCAACTACTTTACCGATCACGAAACTCATGGGTCAAAGTTTGATGATGCTACTCAGGTGTCTATGATTCTTGAATCACTTACACCTGATTTCCTACAGTTCAAGACTAACTATGTCATGAACAAACTCAAGTTTGACATGCCACGGTTGATCAACGAACTGCAAGTCTTCGAAGCTCTCCCGTCTAACAACAGAGGCAAAGAAAGGGAAAAGAAGGCGGAAGCCAATATGGTTGAAGCCAAGGTGTCGAACTCTGGCCATAAGGGCAAGACCAAGTCTAAACATATCACCGCGCCTAAACCAAAACCTATGAAGAAGAAGGCCAAATGACTAATCCTTCCAAACCTAAAGAAGTGCTTTTCTCAGAACGAGGTAGGACATTGGCGTCGTCACTGTCCAGAATATCTCAAAGACGTAAAGTATGGAAATGTCAAAGCTGGCAATGGGAAGGATAAGAAAGGTAATTCGGAATTACTAGTCTTGGAATCCTTTAATGTAGCTAAAAATGTATCAACTTGGATACTAGATACTGGAGCTACTAACCATGTATGTTCTTCTTTGCAGATCCTTAGTTTGTGTGAGGAGCTAGAGGAAGGTACTCAAGTGATGAGAGTTGGCACCAGGGCGCTTCTTTCAGCTAAAGCAGTGGGAGCTGTTGATTTAGTTTTTGGCAATAAAGTTCTACGTTTAGACTATGTTTATTTTATTCCAAACTTCCGTAGGAATTTGATTTCCGTTTCAGCATTGAAAGAACAATTTTATTCAGTTTCCTTTGTGAATGACGAATTTATTATTTCCTGAAATGGTTTTAATTTGTGTTCTACAATACTGGAAAACGGATTATACTTTATTAAACCAACGCATGCTCCACTGCTTAACACTGAAATATTTAAAGTAGCACATCAACAATCTGCTAAAAGGCAGAAAGTTTCTCAAAAAGAAGATAAAACATATCTTTGGCACCTTAGGCTTGGTCATATTTCCTTGGAAAGACTCAAATGACTGGATAAGGGTGATTCCTTAAAAGAGTTATATGTTGACTCGTTGCCGATCTGCGAATCTTGCCTAGAAGGAAAAATGACTAAGCGTCCCTTCTCGTCAAAAGGGAATAGGGCTAAAGAACCTTTAAAGTTAGTACATTCAGACCTTTGTGGTCCGATGAATGAGCAAGCTAGAGGCGGATTCGAGTATTTTGTGACTTTCATCGACGACTACTCGAGATTCGGTTATGTTTATCTGCTGCATCGGAAATCCGAAACTTTTGAAAAGTTCAAGGAATTCCAGCAGAAACCGAAAGGCAACTGGGCAAGTCTTTGAAATGCCTTCGCTCTGATCGCAGATGAGAGTACTTAGATACTAAATTCACTGACTATCTGATTGAACATGGGATCTGTTCCCAACGTTCTGCACCCAGGACACCTCTGCAAAACGGAGTTGCTGAAAGGAGAAACAGAACTTTGATAGAAATGGCCAGGTCTATGATGAGCTATGCCTCGCTACCGATTTCCTTCTGGGGATATGCTTTACAAGCAGCGGTATACATACTGAATGTAGTACCGTCAAAGTCTGTCGAAAATACACTTTTCGAAATGTGGAGAGGACGTCGCGAAAGCATAGGTCACTTCCGCATTTGAGGATGTCATGCACATGTGCTGGGAGACAAGACTACAAAACTACAAAAATGTATGAAACTATGTTTGTTTGTAGGGTACCCTAAAGGAACACGTGGAGGTCTGTTTTATGATCCGGAAGATAACAAGGTGATAGTTTCTACTAACGCCACGTTTTTGGAAGATGAATATATGACAGACTTCAAACCTCGAAGTAAAATTGTACTTGAGGAGTTACTTTCTGACGAGGTCAGACCACTAGTGACACCTAGTGTCACTGACAACAACACAACGAATACACCTGTCAACCTAGAAAATCCTGTTCCACCCAGGCGTACTGAGAGAGTGGTTCGGCCACCAATTTAATTTGGTATGGGATGCAATCAGAGGTGAACGTAGTTGTCTCTGATGGAGTGGAAGATGATCCAGTGTCCTTTCGGAGGGCCATGGATGACCGTGACGAAGAAAAATGGGTTGATGCGATGAATCAAGAGATGGAGTCTATGTACTCTAACTTTTTCTGGAAACTTATAGATTGCCCTAAGGGTGTCAAACCCATAGGTAGCAAAAGACTCTACAAGAGAAAGCGAGGAGTTGATGGGAAGGTTCAAACATTCAAAGCACGGCTTGTAGCCAAGGGTTACACACAGAGAGAGAGAGTATAGACTACGAAGAGACCTTCTCCCCTGTGGCCATGGTAAAATCCATCCGGATCCTCCTTTCGATTGCTGCATGCCTAGATTATGAAATCTGGCAGATGGATGTTAAGACAGCCTTTCTAAACGGCTTTCTTGATGAGGAAATATATATGCAGCAACCAGAAGCATTCATCGAGCAAGGCCAAGAGCACAATGTGTACAAGTTTCTAAGATCCATTTATGGGTTGAAGCAAGCTTCTCGGTCTTGGAATCATAGATTTGATGAGACCATTAAGTCGTATGATTTCAAGTAAAACTTTGATGAGCCTTGTGCATACAAGAAAGTCATCAAAGATAAGGTTGCATTCTTAGTGTTGTACGTTGACGATATTCTGCTAATCGGAAAAGATAAGGATATGTTTTCGGACGTAAAAAGTTGGTTAGCCAGCCAATTCCAAATGAAAGATTTGGGAGAGGTGAATTATGTTCTAGGGATCCAACTTATAAGGGATCGTAAGAACAAGATGTTAACTATGTCCCAGGCATCTTATATTGATAAGGTGTTGGCATGATATAGCATGGAGAACGCAAAGAAGGGTTTTCTACCAACCTGTCACGGCGTTCACCTCTCTAAGAAATAGGGTCCGCAGACTCACGAAGAAATAGCGGCTATGGGAAGAGTGCCATATGCTTGGTATTGTTGTAGTCTAATGTATGCAATCTTGTGCACTGCACGGACATCCATTATGGCGTTGGAATCGGTAGCCGTTATCAGTCCAATCCAGAAATGGAACAAAGGGCGGCAAAGAAAGAATCTCCTCAAATATGTGAAGAGAACGAGGAATTATATGCTCGTGTATTCGGGTGCAAACCTGGAAATAAAATGGTACACTGATTCTGACTTCCAGTCGGATAGAGATGATTTTAAATCTACCTCTGGCTCAATGTTTACACTTTGAGGCGGTGCAGTCATTTGGAGAAGCGTAAAGCAATCCAGCACAATTGATTCAACTACGGAAGCCGAATACATAGCGGCCCCTGAGGCAGCTAAGGAAGCAGTTTGGCTGAAGAAGTTCCTAGGTGGTTTAGGAGTAATCCCAAATCACAACGATCCGATATGTCTATATTGTGACAACAATGGGGCTGTGTCGAATTCGAAGGAACCCCGTAGTAATCGCAAGTCAAAGTATATAGAGAGAAAGTACCATTTGATCAGAGAAATTGTTCAACGATGAGACATTTCCGTATAGAAAATCCCCTCTGAAGACAACCTGGCTGATCCTTTCACCAAGACATTGCTATTAGAAGTCTTCAACAGGCATTTGGAGAATATGGGTATTAGGGACATGACTCATTTGCTTTAGAGCAAGTGGGAGATGTAGTTTGCTGTAATATAGATATAGGGTGTGCACTAAAACAATTAATCACTTGCCTTTCGTGCAAGTGGGAGATTGTTAGGTGTAGTGCCCGAAAGACAATTTTGTAATTGTTTTATTTAAATAAATGACAGAATTATATATTCATTTTATTTGCATTTATGCTTATATTATACACTGCTAAAAAACCTAAGTATATCGGTATGTAATCACATAACTCAGTGTATGGCATACACACGAGGATTGAGTTAGTGATGATATGCTTAAAATTAGTTAGTCCGTGGTGAATTTAATCAGAGTATGGGTCTCATGATTAATATATCAATAATGCGCCCAGAACACTTAACGGTGTGACCGTCTTATCCGGACCGTCGGTTTAGGGTACCTAGTGAGGCATTTATATATGATGTCTATCATATAGGACTGGACCGATTTGATTTGAATTCTCGATATAATTCCGTGATCGAGAAATCTTATCGAATCACAAGATGATCATATATGGATTAGTCTCAATCCTGATGTGATCACAGTCTACTGCTTGGTTCAAAGTAGGGTTTGATGTGTTAGTTAAGGATCGCTTTGATACATGTCTGAACACTTCTTGTTGGCTCTATTCTGGAATGAGTGAGTAGTCTGTGACTTCACAGATATGGAATCCATTCCTTCCTGCGGGAAGTAGACAGACAGTTCCCTTATTTGTTAATCCTAGAAACTGATCGATGGGCCCAGTTCATATTATATTAATTATGAACTAATTGATTACTAGGGGTTAATGGTAAATAAGGATAAGTTGTTTTGAGGAGGGTTTACGGAAATATCCTGAATCAAAACGAACAGTCTATGGAGGATTTATCCGTATGTAATGATTATATCAATGGACACTTATCGACTCAGTGATTAGAGTGTAAGTATATATCTATAATCGAAAGAGTTCAGTTTCGGGTTTATGGTTGTGTAATCCCAGAATTAATAGAATGAATACGAATTGTTTTGTTCGATGAATAATTTTATTTAATTTATTGTAGATACTGGTTATAGGTTCATGGTCCCCGATGTGGCTCCTAACATGTATATGTTTCTTGACGTTGGGCCTCAAATAATAATTAAGTAGTTGGACTATTTAATTGATTTACGATTTATTATTTATTGGACTAAATAATAAAATACATTGAAAAGACATATTTCGTGGACTCGGCCCATTATGTGAAATTCGTGTGCTAGCCTTATTTGACTAAGGCATGGCGTGTTGTGACATGTTCTAATTAGAGAGAAATTAGTTTTCTTGGATAATTACATGTCATGTGATTAATTGTTTATTTGTTAAATAATTAATCGGGAGATATTAGATATTATCTGTTATATATATCTAAATTAGTTTTAGAATATATTAGATTTATCTTATATTTAATAAAGGATTATTATGATTGATTATTTAATTAATTATTAAATCTTTGGAGGACAATGATTTCTCTCCTATATAAAGAGAGTTCTCCTAAGCCTTTTATGATGACATATACACGCATACATACACACAAATAAGCTTGGAATTTTCGGCCAAGCTTAGGGTTTTGAGTTGGGAAAATCTTCGGGATTTTCCGGGTAGCATATCGAGGAGGTCAAGCATTAAGGATCAACATCCACCGGTTGTTGCTTGGAGATACATATCGGAAGACTGTGGCATCTCAACTATTTGGATCTCGGCTTCTCAATCTTTGGATATAATCTTTTGAAAGATAAGTAGATATAACCTTCTTGTAGTTTAGATCTATTTATTTTATATGCTTTAATTTATATTGATCGTGATCCTTGTTATTCCGCTGTGTAATCGGGCGGATCTAGATCCGTCCGGCGATATTACATCAAACAATATGATCATCTTGTGATTTAATAAGATTTCTCAATCACGGAATTATATGAGAATATCAGATTAAATCGGTCCAGTCCTATATGACTCTCATCATATATAAATGCCCCACTTAGATAACCAATGTCGATGGTCCGGATAAGACGGTCACACTATAAAGTGTTCTGGGCGCATTAATGGTGGTTTAATCTATAGACCACATACTTTGATTAACTTCACCACGGACTAAAATTTCAAGTGTATCACCATAAACTTAATCCTCATGTGTGACACACACTAAGTTATATGGCTACATATGATACGACTTGGGGTTTTCAGTAGTGTATTACTTATAAGCACGAAGCAAATAATAAGATGAGAATAAATCTGTCATTTATTAATTCTAAAAACAATTACATAAATTGTCTTTCGGGCACTACTTCCAACAATCTCCCACTTGCCCGTAAGGACAAGCAACAATTCTCTTTCGGGCAAACTATATCTAACAATCTCCCACTTGCCCGTAAAGACACGCAATGATTGTTTTTAGAGCACCACACCCTTATTTTTTCTATCCACAACATTCTCCCACTTGCTCTAAAGCATATGAGACATATCTCCCAATCTCATACCCGTCAAGCGCTTATCAGTGACACTAGATGTCACGCAACTTGGTAAACTGATCAGCTAGGTTGTCGGCTCGAGGTGAACTTTAGGACCGAAACATCGCCTCTCTGCACGGTCTGTCTGATCAGGTGGTACTTTCTCTCAATATGCTTTTGACCTCTTGTGACTACGAGAATCATTTGCATGAGCCACCTCTCAACTGTTTTCACAGTATAATGGTATCGGCTCATTGAGACCTAGAATTACTTCCAGATCCAACAAAGTATTTCACAAGCCACACTGCCTGTGTAGCTGCTCCGAAAGCTGCTATGTATTTGACTAACAAAGTCAAATAGGCAGTGCTGGATTACTCCAGACTGTAGCTCAATCACAATGAGTAAACACTGAGCCTGAGATCGATTCACGATCATCTTTAATCCGACAAAAAATCAGAAACAGTGTAGTCAACAATACTCAGGTTTGCACCCGAATACTCAAGCATACAACTCCTCATTCTCTAAAGGTACTTGAGGATGTACTATACTACTACTCAACGTCCGAATCCAAGATTCGACTGTTATTGACTTTTAATAAGCTGACTTTCTCTATCCAAAAGAGAATCTATCCCATTTTCTCTATATCCAAACATTTAGAGAATTATTCTGTGAGGGGTTGGGTAAGAAACCTCTCGTTGAATATTGCATACAAAAATGCATCATCATCTTAAACAGTAAGATGGATGGGAAACTGCCACAACTTGTTCTCATGATTTCGACCGAATCAAATTCTAAGAATATAGTCCACTTCTCTGATTCAGAGAAGCTTTGGCTCGTCAGTTTTTGACTTCAGATAACACACCCATGTTGTTTCCAACTGTTACAGTGTTACCTGTATAAACACTAACGTTTACTACTTTACCAATATTGATTCTCTGGTCTACAAAAGACTCATCAATATTCTGGTCAAGCCCACACATTTCAAAACATGTGAATTTTAATGACCTGAAGGTTTACTTTAATCCACCGATGGATATAAGCATAGGCAGTCAATATGCCATTGGCTTTAAGCTAAAACCCTTCTGTTCCGAATGAATTCAAGCTCATTTGTACGGCAAGAAATTTTCAGGGCATCACCCATGTTTGTCTTTCAGCTTTTCATGGAGTTAAGCAAGGCTGAGTGGTGAGAAAGTTTCAGGACATCACTCCTATTGAACTATCTACTTCTCAGGGAATTAACCCTAGACCACTTGGCTTTGCTTAGAAAGTTAAACTTTCCCAATCATTCGACTCTTTTCCATGTATATCCAATTACTCCCACTGGGCCTGAGATACTCAGGTGGTTCTACAAGAGTATGAACAGAACTAGAGTACCAAAACTCCATATACAGGTTTATGGCTTTAAACCAACCTTCTATTGTCAGAATCCTATACAGTCTTCCCTAAAAGACCATAGGTGATCAATCACCCCCAATAGACTGTAAAGTCTGCATGATCACAGTGGGTCATTGGTTAAACCATACTCCTACTGCATTTGGGTGGATTGATATTCTGATCTAGTTCAGTAGTATTAATCAGCATAATCCCCAAAAACCAATGTTGGATGTGGTCTGATTAAATCAGATAGTAACTCCTTGAGTAACTGTACTTAAAGGTATACGGTTGTTATTTAAACATTCTTTTAGAAAGGATGTAACAGTGTAACCGTCACAATCCGATCTCAAGAATCTTATGACCAATCTTTACTCATTGCATTAAGATATTTCACGAACAGTCACCATCTGAATGTGTATACAAAATTTCCAGTCCTACCTTCAAGCACCAGTGCTAAATGCCTCTATTTGCGGAAGTGGGGTAAAAGTAAATTCACACCTTATCTACAAATTCATAGGCATCTTCTAGGTAGACTTCTCGGTATTACATAATAATGTGAACCGTTATTTTGCAATCAATATCTTAATTGAGTTAAGCAGTGTATTGTGGCATATCAATAACTATATAAGGAAATCCATGGTTCATTCTTTCAGTGAATTCGTTTCACTCGGAGGTAGGCCAAGCATCGGTGACAAAACCATGCCATAGCTTATATCTGAGCATTGAATACTCGTTTCTCTGGTAATATCAAAGATTCCTCCAAATATTTAGACAAACTAATCGGCGTTTCGAGTAGTCATTAGACATAATGTCTATTACTCAAAAGCTCCCACTAGCTTGTATCCTTCATAAGACCCCGAAGGTCAATATGAACAAGCTATGATACTTCTTTAGCTCTATTAACCTTTCCTAATTGAAAGGTAACTTAGTCATTTTTCCTTTGAGATAGTGTTCTTAGCCTGGGAGATGGGAATCACCCTTAGCCAGTCTTCAGATCTTATCTCTAGGATATATGCACTAATTAATAGATGCCGAAGAATCGTTCATCTAAATACGGTAACCATTTGTCTTAATAGTTTATGATGTGTTACATATACCTTTTCAGTATGAGTTAGTGGTTTTGACTTTATCAGACAAAAGTCCGAGTCTCAGAATCGTATACAAACGTCATATTCACTTTCTTTATGGCAACTATATTATCGATGTGAAAGTGAATCCATTTGTTCCAACGAATCTGAAAACAGAAATTATATTTCTTTGATATTCAAGGAATAAAATCTGAAATTTGTTTCCCTATATCACTCCCACTATTTTAGCTGAAATAACTGCCCGTTGTCTACTGCTCATCATGAATGCCCAGCTACCTTGTTCTTACAAAAGAACTTTAGCTTCCGAGTCAAATTACTCGGTTTAGAAAGTCTCTAAGGATTCATAGGTTGGTGATCCAAAATCACTTTCCTTATCCTTTACTTTCTTTTATTAATCTTTCGGTTAAGCCATTAACTTATTTAGTTTAGATGACTTGTACTTGTAGACATTCTTTCCCATTCTTGGATTTCGTTAAGGGAATAGCGCGAACTAGCAGTTCATTTGAGTAGACACTACTCGTGAACTGTGGGATGTCCTATGAGATTGATACCAAATCATTCTCGTCATCTTTGAACTAATTTTAATTTGTCTCTCATTCGACACGAGTGACAACAGTGACATACTCATCCATGTCACTTAAGTTTGAAGGCTCAAGAGGAGAATCCTCTACCGAAAATTAATTTCATTCTCGATTAATGAGTTCAACGTTCTCATTACTTTTCCACTTTTATGAAGTCATCATTAGTCAATTTATCGTGTTTAGCAGTATAGATACCTTGAGATGATAAGTAGTTGCGAAAATAAATTATGACAGAAATATAAATCAAATCATACACTACAACACATAATGATTTTAGGAATTATAAACGTGATGTCATTCATGCAGTTTATCCTACCATTCCAAGGATTTAATCTACTTTCTGATTGCCGCCTCGGGAGTAGGTCAAAGAGGTGACGATTAAATTGATACAGTCTCTCTCAACAATTAACTAAGAATCAGACATCTCCATTTAATTGTTGATTACCTTCATTTTTCAGCCAAGATATTTCCAAAAATATCCTTTAGAGTGTTACCTACTATTTCTGATCTCAAAGTACGCCCCGAGTATGCCGCCTCAGGGTCGGTCAGTGACTCGACGAGTACCCAAAATCCTATCATTTCGGAGAACAAGCCTTGAAATTTGATAGCGGTGAAAGCCACCCTCAGGGGGCCGAAATCAAAGCGGCACGAGGCGTCACCATTCTCTCACGTGCTTGTGTCAACAGTAGAGGCCGAGGGGTCAGTTGTCACCTTCCCCGCTCCCACTCGTTATTTTGAAAATTAGGTAGTCTTTTAGGATTTTCAAAATTTCTTAATCATCCGAAAAACAATAAATCATGAATATTTAAATTAATCCTCCCACTAGTTCATCGGTTCCAAATACAGTCTAACTAGTGTCACTTATTCACGACTTTCCAATTTTTCGGATTTTTAAACTCTTTGTGTAGACACTACACAATTACAATTCGCCAAGAATTTTATAATCCTAATCTATTAGGACTCGTGAATTTCCCACCAAATCGAAAAACAATAAATCACAAATTTAATGGGAAATTAGGGATAAGGACACAATCTGGAATATTTTTAAGTAACAGGACAACTACATATTTTTTATAGGAGAAGGACAATCTGCATAATTTTATAGCGAGAAGGACAAGCAGTGAATCCGGAAAATCGGTGAATCTCCCACAGGTGAATCCCGAAATCGGTGAATTTCGACGGTGAATTTTGATGATGAATCCCGAAAATCGGTGAATTTAGACAATGATTTTTTAAAATTAGTGAATTTAAACGGTGAATTTAATGTTGAATTTAAATAATGAATTTGAACACAAGTGAATTTATTGATGGTGAATAAATAGTTTTGTCCTTTATGCAAAAGTTTCAAAAGATCGTCGCTACTCAATTGATGAAATATTTACGTCCTTCTCCTCATTCCCCCCAAATTTAAAGCTCCCACTAGTTTATCGGTTCCAAATACCGTCTAACCAGTGACACTATAGTCATGATTTTCCAATTTATCGATTATTTAGAAAATCTCTTGTGCAGACACTACACAACAAAAATTCACCAATGTATAGTCCTAATAATGTCATGATAAAAATTTAATTTGGATCTCGGAATTTTTTCAATAATCCGAAAACAATAAATCACGAAAAGCAATCACCAACTTTTCGGTTCCAAATACCGTCTAGTTTGTGTCCTATCTTTTCACGATTTTCCAATTTTCTCGATCATCAAAATCCTTTTACGTAGACACTGCATAAATAAAATTCACAAAGAATTTTATTATCCTATAAGGTTCTGGGATTGTTGAATTTTTTGAATAAGTCGAAAAACAATAAATCAAGAAAAGCAACCACCAACTTATAGGTTTTAAACCCTGGCTGAGCTTTAACCAAGTTCACCGAATGGTGTCGGGATTGGCTAAGCCGACCCGTCCTCTTCGTTGGTTCCTATACGACTGCTGGATGAATCGGGCTAAGGTTGCCCCATTGAGCCTCAGCTCGCCAGATAGCTTGACCTTGCCGGACCCCGGACGTTAACGTCGTACTTGGACGGACAAGTCGAGTCGGGCCGAAGCCCTGTTGACCGCCCGAACCAATTTTCGAACCTTTTGCTCAGTTGGTGTCCAACGTTTCCGGATTTTCCAATTTTTTTATTATCAAAATTCAAAATTTATGTAGACACTACATAACCTAAACCCCGTAGGATTTATTATCCCAAATAAGTTTATCATATGAATTTTATATCCAGATAAAATTCCTTTGGTTTTAATTTAATTTAATTAATTACCTAAATTAATCTAAATTAATTACGTCTCATACATACCTAATTAATATCAAGATTAATTATATGTATGTATGCATATCTTTAGAGAGTGGAATTCATGTGATACATGATCGTATCGTATTGTGGTTATTTCACATAAATTATCAAACATGAAAATAAATGTGTAAAAGTAAACTAATTGAGATGGGCCAGATTTGGTATCCGTGTATCTAACCTATTTAAACTAGGAAAAGGAAAAAAATAAATCAATCCTAATTTGATTCATCTTTGTTGCCTTGGATAATTTTTTTTTATCACATTCAGAACCCATTCAAAAGCCCCCGCCGCCCTTTTCTTTTCTTTTTTTTTCCTTTTCTTTTTTTTTTTTTTTTTTTTTTTTTTCCTTCAGCGTCACAGCATCTTGGATAAAAAAAAATTGATGTCTCTTCCACATACAGCAGCCGCCCTTTTCCATTGTAGATATTTGGCCACGGAAAAAAAATACTACTACAATGAAATTTAAATTGTAAAAATAAATTACATAAACTGTAAAATAAATTACATATTTCCTATACTCGTATAATACTAATTATATGAGTTTCTGATAGATCTAACTGAAATGCAATCAACCCCAATCCATCTCAAGTAACACAACATACAATCATTCAACAAAATAAAAGATGCAACCTAATATGCAATTCCACTCCTAATTTAATTAATTATTCTATTGGTATCGTAAAAAATGAACTTTGTCTCTGATACCACATGCTAGGAGTAGTAACACCGATCGAAACACTAAGTCCCATTCCGTTTGTCGAAAAATTGACACCCGATCTCTAGTTAAACCTTTTTAGAAGCGGATCTGCAAGATTCTCCTTCGACTCTATATATAATCGAGGAATCAAACCATTAGAGATCAATTTTAATGGTATTGTGTCTACGGTGAATATATGTAGACTTACCATTATACATACAACTTTGTGCGTGTCCTATAGCCGACATACTATCACAATGTATGTTGATAAGAGGAATAAACTCATATTCCATTTTGGATCGAGCTATGCATGTTTGCTTTGAGGATTTCCAGGACACCGCACCACCACCAATAGTGAATACATATCCACTGGTGGACTTAGAATCATTACAGTCAGATATCCAGTTTGAATCACAGTATCCTTCCAATACTGCTGTTAACTTGAACACTGTATTCTGAGATTCATTGTAAACTTCAAATACCTTAACATGCGGTCAAGGGCTATATGTTGAACTTGAACCTTCTTTCTCATTGTCTTTATAAGGAAAAATTTCCTCAATAAATACAACATTCATTTATTAATCAACGATCACATTTTAATGTACATCAGGAATGTCTGATTTGTGCACCAGAAACCGATAAGCACTGCTACACACTCAACCGTTTTAGGTCCTATCTTGACATGCTTTGGTTTAGGTACTTCAACCTTAACCATGCACCCCCACACTTCTATGAATTTGTAGCTAGGCTTGGGGCCTTTCCACAGTTCATACAGGGTTTCATCCTTCTTCTTAGAAGGGATCTTACTCAGAATGAAGTTTACTAAGAGGATATCTTCCCCTCACAAGTTATGAGGTAAACCCAAACTTATCAACATAGCGTTCATCATATCATTAAGAGTTCGGTTCTTGCGTTCAGCAGTACTGTTTGACTAAAGTGTGTATGGTGTAGTTTTTTGATGAATGATGCCAGCGCCTCAGCAAGACTCATGAAACAATACAACATATACACCACCACGATCACTTAGGATACACTTGATTCTAAACTTCATTATCATAATCATTAAAGACATCGTTCATTGCACAACCATGTTTCACGTATCTCAGTACTTCTCCAAGCACAGAAGGAGATTAACCAGTCACGGGTGCAACATACAGTGCCACAACCGGCACGTACACATGTGTCACAACCGACACAGTCTTACTTGGATTCACATCGGTGTTTTATTATATTTTTGTTTAATGACAGAAGATCGACAAAATTTCAATAACCGTTTAGTTTACAAACCACAAATAAAAGGTCACTACGAGTATATTCAGTTCAACCAAATCAATTCTGTAATTTTACAATCACAGATCAAATTCAAAATTTAACAAATACAACACTTAACAGCACAATATTCACAAATTCTTGCCCTTTAATTTTAATTAAACAACACCTTGAAATAAAGAATTGTACAATGTTGATATTCACAACCAAACACAACATGAAGCCAGTAAAAAATTGTACTAGATCACACCTGTTAAATTTGGCACAACTGTAATGTCCCACATTGGAAAAGTAGTAGAATGCTCACCCCCATATAAGTGTGAGACATAAAGGTCTTGTCAACTCGGGTTAGCCTTTTAGACTGGCGCGAGGCGGCGGGTCTAAGCGATTGACCGACATTTATGACTCATTTAACGCTACTGCGCCCGGGTGCAGGCGTTACTGAATATAGTATCGAGCCGACTATCGGACGGAACTATGTGATGCACCGCATACAAGAAGGCGGTGTAAGGATGGTCTCTAATTACCTCCTGGTAGGGACGATCCAGAACAATCTTAGCCATCCTGGCGAAGACGCGCCACCCTTATAAGGGGAGAATGTAATGTCCCACATTGGAAAAGTAGTAGAATCTCTGCTTTACCCCATATAAGTGTGAGACATAAATGTCTTGTCAACTCGGGTTAGCCCTTTTTAGACCAAGCGAGGGCGTCTGGCGAGTTGGCTGACCGACATTTATAGACTATTTAACGCTATCGCACCGTGAGTGCAGGGCGTTACAATAACCCAGGCCGATCAAAGACACTGCCAAATTTAAAAAATTAATTCCCACATTGTGTGCTCTTAAATTGCAAACAGACTTTCATCAACAATTATTTATGCAAACCGGGCAAATTCATTGTGTGCACATGTATGGATATGATATAATAATTATTTTAAATATACTATTATATGGATATAGTAGTATTGTTACGTAACCAAACAACACAAAGGTTATATGGAGTTAAAATAACTTCCGAACTAAGAGTTGTGACCCAAAATTAAATTTTTTTTTTCTTTCTCTTTCATGTATAACCGGTACACAACCATAATGTTAAAGCACAAGATAAAGATGATGTTCAAATTAGAGATATGATAGAGTTTATTTCAAATAAATTTTTAAGTGATATTTATCTTTTAGTTTTATTATTAATTATATTTATTTTGAATTAGATTTGTTATCCAATTTATCTCCTATATAAAGGAGGTTCAATGTGTCCTTTTAATCAATCAATAAAACACCAGTATTTTCTTTATCGTTTGCGTGATTCAAAATTCTTTTTGTGACGTCGGAGGCGGGGCGAGGGATCTAACACCTTAACGGGTGCCCTCACCCGTTCCTCTTCCGCTTCTCATATATAAACCATCCAACTCTTCTTATCTCCTAATCAGCACCAGTCCAACGAATCCAAAATCACCCATGCAAATACATATCAACCATGAATTGCTATCTGTCCACTAAACACTTTGGAAATCGCCAACCCTTCACCATGCAACAACTTTAATCCCAACATTTATTTTTTATTTTTTCGTCCAGTTCTTTTTATTTTTGGTGTTTTATGGCAATAAATTACATATGCATCAATCTTTTTTTTGTCATATATTCTTTATCTAAACTTTGTTAGACAGATCCCCTCCATCAACATTGCGAACAAGAGATCACAATTGCAGTCTGAGAGAATATTGAACCGACTTTTCGACAAAAAAAGAAAGAGCCACGGATCAAAAGCCAAGAGCCAGAGCCAAAAGAGCCAAGAGCCAGGAGCTACAACCGTGGGTGTCAATAAGTCGTATCAAACTCTTCATAAACGGCAAACGTTGTCTCCAACCTCGACAACGTTTGAGGGAGGGTGTTAAAGCACAAGATAAAGATGATGTTCAAATTAGAGATATGATAGAGTTTATTTCAAATAAATTTTTAAGTGATATTTATCTTTTAGTTTTATTATTAATTATATTTATTTTGAATTAGGTTTGTTATCCAATTTATCTCCTATATAAAGAAGGTTCAATGTGTCCTTTTAATCAATCAATAAAACACCAGTATTTTCTTTATCGTTTGCGTATTCTGAAATTCTTTACATAAACATATGCATGCACGATTAAGGAAATCACAAATAGGCCCAGAATTTGCTATCGAAAAGGTCTTACTATTAGGATAGCAATTAGATGAGTAATCATACGCAGATTCAAAGAAATCACTTTGCCATGAAGGACAATTGTTTCATCATAATGAAATATTATGGACAATTGTTTCAAATGATTAATCACTTAAAAAGCTAAGGATTTACAACTAGCGAAAGGTTCTTTGAACCAACGTGAGAAACCTTTTGAAATCCGCAACCGAATACGACAGTGGGAATCATGGGCGCCTGAGAAGCGAGAAGCCATGGCCGGTTCCCCCTCCCGAAAATCAATGAATTTAAGGGCCTCATAAAATTTCGACCTAATATTATATATATACTGATTAATTCTATAAACACGAAAATAAATCGATTTTTGTAGAAACACAACACAATGTTTCAATAGATTCAACACACACAAAGATACACTTTGTATTATAGAAAGCTTTGTCTTAAGCTTTTCACTTGGTTGATACAATTACAATCACAAACATCACCTATTTATAAGGTATACTACTCACATATGAACACATGTGAATTACATTGTTAATAGCATGCTAGGAAAGTCTTTGGACGGTGGTGGACGGTGGTGGACGGTGCAGCCATTGATACAGAAGGCTAGCTACTCACATAGTTTTGTTCACATCTCTACATTGCCTCCCTTGAACCAAAATCTTCAAACTTCATCATTCCAAGCATCTTCACCAGTTTAGTAAATGACTCCATCTTCAATGGTTTTGTGAAGATATCTGCAACTTGTTCTTCAGTTGGACAATGATCAATAACAATCTCTTTTTCACGAACCAACTCTCTTATATAATGATATTTGATATCATTGTGCTTGCTACGACCATGCAAAACAGGATTCTTCGATAGTTCAATAGCTGATGTGTTGTTACAATAAATCTTCGTTGGTTCAGATTGTTGATGATGCAAAAAATTAAGAATGTGCCTCAACCACTGCTTGTGTAGCAATACTTGTGGCTGCCATATATTCTACTTCTGCTGTTGACATAGCTATCACCTATTGTTTCTTCGACGACCATGAGAAAACGCCGGATCCCAAGAAAAATGCATAGGTTGACGTACTTTTTCTTTGAACCGTGTCACCGGCCCAATCACTATCCGTGTATCCAACAAGAGAAATATCATTGGCACTCGAATAAAATATTCCATGACTCTGTGTACCTCTGATATATCTCAATATCCGCTTAGCTGCTGCTTGTAAATGAGATTGACGCGGCGACTCCATGAAACGACTTATAAGTCCAACACCATTGGTTATATCCGGCCTAGTTGAAGTCAGGTATCTCAAGTTTCCAACAAGTCTTCGAAAATATGTAGGATCAACAAACTCACCGGTGCCATCTTTTATCAACTTCAGTTTTTCTTCCACCGTAGTGAAGATTGGTTTTGCACAATCCATCTTAAACTTCTTCAAAATATCACATGCATATTTCTTTTGTGAAATGAAGATTCTACTATCCATTTAATGAATCTCCAAGCCAAGAAAGTAAGACATCAAACCAAGATCTGTCATTTCAAAATGACTAGTCATAGCCTCCCCGAATTCTGAAATCATTTGTGCATTATTACCAGTAAAAATAAGATCATCAACATATAAGCACACAACAATGATATCACCTCCATCAGAATATTTGACATATAAGGTATGCTCGTAGGGGCATCATTCAAACCCATGATCAATAAAATAAGAGTCAATACGAGTATACCATGCTCTCGGGGCTTGTTTGAGTCCATACAACGCCTTTTTCAAGCGATAAACTTTACTTTCATGTCCATCAAAAATATATCCTGCAGGTTGATCCACATAAACTTCTTTTTCAAGAACACCGTTGAGAAAACCAGATTTCTCATCCAACTGATAAATTTTCCAAATAACCATACGAACTGTATCAAGTCTTGCAACAGGAGCGAACACCTCAAGATAATCAATACCTGCCTTTTGCTTGTATCCTTTTGCTACAAGTATGGCTTTATAGCAATCCACCTCTCCATATGCTTTATACTTGTTTTGTACACCCATTTGACCCCAATGGGTTTCTTGCCTGGTGGAAGGTTTGTCAGCTCCCAAGTATCATTTTTCTCAATTGAATGAATCTCATCATTCATGGCTTGTGTCCAGTAATCATTTCTTGAAGCTTCATCAAGCCTAACTGGATCACAATCTGCAAACAAAGCAAAATCAACAATTTCTTCATCAGACATGTCATTATCATTTCCGATGACATAATCCTGCAAACGAGCTGGTAACTGTCTTTGTCGTTGTGGATGACTAGACGAAGATTCAGTAACAATTTCCTCTCTTGGTGGTTCTGTTTGTTGTACACTAGAACCAACAACTGGAATAGAAGCACTGCTTGGTTATTCAACTTGCTTAGGTGATCAATCCAGTGACGGACCCAGAAAAAAATCTCAGTGGGGGCACCGGAACAAATTTGAAAGGCGAGTGGGGGCATTGTTGGGGAGATTTTGCATCATTAAAACAAAAGAAAATTTATAAAACCTATACTACCATGCAAAACTACCTCCTAACCGGCCGAATACCGGGTAGTTGCTAGTAAAGTTGGATAAGTACGGTATCGATCCTCGTGGAAAAGGGATGTTGAATCTAATCTAATTAATTCTTCTTTATTAACTAAACCTAAACCTAAACTAAAACGAGAAAAGTAATCGACAGAGGATTGTCAGTCCAAAGCCAGGAAAGATAATTGCGAACAAACAGAAAATAAAACTATATCTATGAAAGCAATAAAACTAACTATCATTGAACAAACATGAACAAACCAAGATCAACCAATTTCCAACAACCATCACCCCACCGAAAGAAATAAGACAGACAAACATTTATTCACAAGTTATCTTGGATTGTTATCTTATCTAAAGGAGCGTTTCCTCTTCCGATTTATCACGCCATTAATTAGTTTACCTTCCGGTCTTAACTAATATCGATATTTAATCAAAGATATGGATTGAATCCTAACCTAACAACATTATCCCTCAACTTCCGCTTGTTGGAACAATAATTGTTAATCTCTCTCACGGCAATCTAACGAATCTATTAACTTTCGTTATCTAAATTCGATTAACATATAACCATATAAATCATGAAAGAAAACAAGAACAACTTAATGAAATAAACACGTGAAAAATCATATCTTTCCGTAACGGTGATATCCTCAATTCAATTCTAAGAAAATATTGCATCGAATTAATCAAATTGTGGTCCTCTCGTAAACCTAGATATTTAACCTACGAACTTCCGTTATGTATAGATTAAAAATCTAATCTTTCCTACGGCTATCTAAACTACTCCGACTTCCGTCATACGGTAGCATCAACAAGCAATAATCTTCCGATATAAATTGCAAGATACAAATAAACAAAGGAAAGAAACAATTTGAATTAAAACTTACAAAATCATCCATGAATTGACATTAAAGTCTTTCTTTGCAAAAGGTTTCACCAAGCTTGTTTCATGGCTGAACCATGGCGGCAACAAGAAGAAACAGAAACGAAAAGAAAAAAATATCTAATCTAACCACCACCGCCGGCCAAGCATGAAGCTCACCGGCCGGCTCGCTTGACTTCTTCTAGGGTTCAAAGAAGAGCCGTTGTTGTGTAAAAATTCGATATGGTATATTATTAGGGTTGAAAAGCTGCTGCTATTTATAGAAAATCCGAGGCGGTTGCTTACAAATAACGGTGCCGGACGCCCGTTCACTATTTTCAGCAACAAAGATCCAAACTTGTAACGCTCATATCTCGGGCCTCGTAAGTCGGAATGGAGTGATTCAAAATCCTGTAGAATCCTCTCTTCAAGCCCTACAACTCTTCTCTTGAGGTCCAGAGTCAAATCGGTTGTTATCATATCAAGAACTTCGTTTCAAGGTCGTCACTACCCGGAATCCTGATTTTCCGACATTTACCTTGCTTGTTTTCTTTTCCACTCGAATTTATCTCTTTAAAATCATCCTTTCCATCAACAATGTGTATCTACAATGTAGGAAAAACATACCAAAGCGTAACACAATCCTAAAATAATATAAAATCATGATTTAAACACATAAATCACTACGTTTTGCAATTTAACCTATTAAAAACACCATTTACTCAATTAATCGATTATAAGCTCGATTTCTATGAAAATCCTAAGAATATGGGGAATATTGACATAAAATATATCCTTATAAAACGTATAAAATCACCCTTAACAGGCATCAATAGTGTTTTTACATTTTCGGATCTCAGTGGGGGCCGTGCACCCCCCCCCCCCTTTAAAGAGCTAGTCCGTCCCTGCTCAATCCCAAGCTTCTTGTTCTTCAAATATAACATCCCTGATGATTACAACTTTTCCTGTTACCGGATTAAACAACCTAAACCCTTTTGTTTGATGAGAATATCCAATAAAAATACACTTTTCGGATTTATCATCCAATTTCTTCCTCAAAACATCGTGAACATGGGGCATAAGCAATACAACCAAACACTTTCAAATGTCCAATATTTGGTTTTCTCCTGTCCCATACCTCATATGGTGTTTTTCCACCTGGTACACTCCTGGTAGGACACATGTTTAAGACATAAAAGGCACAAGCAACGACCTCTGCCTAAAAAGATTTAGGCAATTTCTTAGAATGCATCATAGACCTTACCATGTCCAAGACCGTTCTATTTTTCCTCTCTGCCACTCCATTCTGCTGAGGAGTATATCTGGCCGTCATCTGATGTTTGATTCCATTATTTTCCAGAAAATCATCACAGACAATATACTCAGTTCCTCTGTCTGTTCTAAAAGTTTTAATCTTATAACCACTTTGTTTTTCAATGTACTTCTTAAAACTTTTAAAAATATCACAGGCGTCGGATTTATTTCTCAGAAAACACACCCATGCTTTTCGACTCAAATCATCAATGAAAGATATAAAATACTTACTACCTCCGTTGGAAGGTTCTTCAACATAACACAAATCCGAATGAATCAACTGCAGTGGTGTACTTGCTCTCCATGCCTTATTCCTTGGAAACGGATCTCTGTGATGTTTCCCCAAAGTACATGACTCACAAACTTTATGAGGAAAGTCAATAAATGGCAATCCCAATACTGACTTATTCCTGGCAAGAAACTTTAAACTTCCAAAGTTCAAATGTCCAAATCTTAGATGCCATAACCATGTATCATCAAAACTCACAGAACTAAAACAAGGTAAACTCCCACAATTAATTTTCAGCGGAAACAAACGGTTAGTACTCATATTTACCTTTTCAATGAGTCCTTTCTTTGGATCACTTACTGTGCAGGTTCCTTGATTGAAGACTATGCTATAGCCTTTCTGTGACAACTGTCCAATGCTCAACAAATTATGACGTAAACTAGGCACATAGAACACATCAGAAATAGCATTAAGAGGACCATCTTTTAAAGTGTAAGTGATTCTCCCTTTTCCAAAAACTGGCACCTCAGTATAATCTCCAAATTTAACAGTTGACTGTACAGAAGTATCCAAATCAGAGAAAAATTCTTTGTTCCCACACATGTGATTACTACAACCTGAATCCAGCATCCAATCATTTTTCTGGTTCTCATCAGTTCCAAAATTTGCCAATAATGAAGTTTCCAGACTATTATCATTATTTTCTGCAACCTTAGCATGATTTTCTTGATTATTCTTGTAACGACAATGAAATTGATAATGTCAGTATTTCTTGCAATTATAACACTGAATTTTTGATTTGTCTTTTTTCGAAATAGGAAAAGGTCGTAGAGGACGGGTTTACATCTTATTTGTGTAAAAAGGACAAGAAAGAAACACAATGGTTGTAAAGGACAGAAAATAATGTATGTCCAAAAATACCCTTAATTTTTTATTTCCTAATATTTACTGTATTTATTAGATATGGCGTTTGACAAAAAAAATGGCATCCCTTAGACGATTTCCAGGCGGAAACCTTCCCACACCTCAGCAATGGCGATTTTCGGGATTCAAATCCATAATTTTCTTCTGCGATTGGTGTTTCTTTCTTCTGATCCACGGCTGCTCATGCTTCAAACAAAGCAACAGCAGAATCACTGCATTTTCAATCAATCACGCAGCAATTTAGCGGTAAATTGACACCCCCAATTTTGGTGAATCCACATTCGTTCTATCACAGTACCTTCAAAGGTGAGCCTGCAATTACTATTCCCAGAGAAATTGAAACAGCGCTTGCAGCGCAATTTGATAAATCTCTCATCGGCAAATTCTCTCAAGTCCGTCCCAACAACGTTTCAACTCGGAATACATATATATCCTTAACATACTGAAACGACTGCCATTATTTGTATCAAACCAATAGCGATTCATACAAGCTAAATCCTCTAATCGATAATTAGAGCAAGTCAAAAATTTCACTTTAATTAATTCATTCTTCTCTTTATGCTTCCCAGCATGGAGTCAATTCGAAAAATTTTATCTCAGCAAAACTTCAAAGGTATGGTCACTGAGGGTCTTTTAGATAGCAAACATGTTCTTCCTCGTTTTGCTTTAAATGAGGATTATGTGCGGATCTTCTCTAGACCAAATTGAAGGGTGGATGGTAAATCTATGAGGATCCTTAAATGGATTCCTGAGTTTCATATAGATAAGGAGCCATCAATTATTCCGGTGTGGATATCCTTGCCTAACTTACCTGTTCATTTGATTAATCATGGTTTCATCTTCTCGTTAGTGTCCTCTTTTAGCAAGCCTCTTCGAATTGATACTACCACGGAAAACCTCAAACGGCCTTCGGTTGCATGGGTACAGGTTGAGATAGATCTGATTAATTTGATACCAAGTCGAATATGGGTTCAAAATGAGGAGGGAAAAGGTTTTTGGCAAACAATTACTTTGGAAGAAACTTTACCATCTTATTGAAACTTTACTATGTTTTTTTTGTCGACGGTGTAACTTTATCACACAATTGTGTAACTGCATTCGGCATATTTCTTGTGCCAATGTGTTACTATGTGGTAACGTAAAGGCGTAACTTCGTTCTTGGATTTCGAAATCGAATTTGGTGTATGCTTATAGTTTGTTTCGTGAGTGGCTGAAACTTGTAGAATAGATGTATGACTAAAGTTCCTAGAATAGATGCAATTGAATGTTCTGTCGTGCAATTTAGTTTGGTTGGTTTTTTTTCAATATTTAAGCGTACGATGTGTTACTGCATTACTTTGTAAGGGTATAGTGGTGTTACTACGGTGTAGCATACTGTTGTTAATACAGAATATTGTTATGTATCTGTGCTGGACTGTATGGAATTCGATTGCGTGTGCTGTTGTTGTCACTACATTTGTGGACTTTTGGGTAGTCACTACATGTTTTGTAGTTACTATATCTTTTGGAGTTACTACAGTATGAGTTACTACATCTTTGCGGGTTCCGTAGTGGTGTTACTAATTGATTAGTCGCACCTGGGGTGGTATAACAATGTGTTAGTACGTGTATAAGTGTGTAGCTAGCAGCATTGTGAATGTATATGTTACTAATTTGGTGTCGTTTGTTTGTTTTTTTTTTCTCTTCTGATTTCGGCTTTGATAGAATCAAATGCAGTTAGAGTCTGTTCCAATCATCCTCCCTTGATTTCAACGCATTTATTTGGCAGAATTTAATGTTAAAAAAATAAATAAATATTTTATTCTCATTTAGGGTTTTTTTGTACATGTCTATTATTTTTGTCCTTTTCAACCACTTTTTTTTTGTCTTATTTTATCATTTAGCATCTTATATTGTCCTTTAGTCCCACCACCCGTTTTCGAAAAAATCATTATTTTGTTCATTATGACCAGAATCATTATTATTTCTTTGGTAATTAAAATTACCTCTGCCTCGGCCTCGTCCTCGACCACGGCATCTACCACGAAAATTTTGACCATGTTGACTGAATTCAACATGATTCGATGATCCTGCCTTTTGATTTGACACATTTAGTTGTGCTTGCAAAGCTTCATCAACAATAGCAATAGATTGTTGATCAAGAGTAATTTCATATGATAATAACTCACCTTCCAATTGATCAATAGTCATCTAGTATAGCTTATATTTGTTACACCAAGGTTTTAAGGGCACTACGCTTAGTCATACACTAGGAACAGTGTTGCAATCCACTAGAGTAAAGTCCTAGCTATCCGGGAGTTGTACCCGTTAGTGTGTGATCGGTGGATGTAATCCACTTTTCCTGATCATCTATGTGATCGGTGGAGGTCGTCCACTATTTTTGACCAACATCACATTGTGATATTGTATCGATACGTTACCAAGAAACTTGAGATGGTTATTCTTTTATCTAAACAAGTATGTATGTTATTTACCATTAACTAGCCACCTAAGTTCATTAAAGGAAAGACCTTACCTAATAACTCTACTCCCTCAGCTGAGGCACTAGACTCTAGCCTGTTGGAAAATTTGAATTAAAAAGTTAATGGAGGGTCGCATTGGTTCGGTGAAAAGTTATAACCTCGTAAGTGGTTGTGTCCTTTCGGTTAAAGGTCATAACCTTTAAATGACGGACACCGTTCTCTTATATAATCCCAACATTACAATGAAAAAAGATGCAGATTTTTTGTAAGCTTTTTCTTGGACGCAATTTTGGCTAGTAGTGTTAAACTATCTATACAAACACTTTGCATATTTTTCGAGTCAAGAAGAGATTTACAGAACAGGATCGGTTCACCGTCTTTTTCAAATTAAAGGGCAACAATCCGGCAGAAGGTATGATATTGATCTTGGAGACGATTGCATTCTTGTCTTGCGATATAATCGGGCAAAACGTCTTGGGACAGAATGACTACACTCGCTACCAATAAGTTTTCAGTCCTATTTTATCTTTTTGTTTGCTTGTATTTTGTGTTAAACGGCATGCTAGGTTGATTACTTTCCCAACAGTCTTAAGACGTTTTTTGGTTTTATGATATCTGTAAGATTACAAGCCTGTAGAAAATTTTGTGAAGACTCGAAGGTGTAATATATTGAACAGTACCTTTGAGTTGGGAGTTTCGAATTCCCCTGGTCCTAGTATGCATATAGATAAAAGGCAAATATTTAACCTATGGTGTTTTGTGATAATTGTGGCTTCTAAGTATCGTTGTCATCAGTTTACTAATCTATTTCGCTTTCCTACGCAGACCCATAACCGTCTAAAGACTTTCCAAGCATTCTATTAACAATGTAATTCACATGTGTTCATATGTGAGTAGTATACCTTATAAATAGATGATGTTTGTGATTGTAATTGTATCAACCAAGTGAAAAGCTTAAGAACAAAGTTTTCTATAATACAAAGTGTATCTTTGTGTGTGTTGAATCTATTGAAATATTGTGTTGTGTTTCTACAATTGGTATTAGAGATAGGTTGAGCCATTACCTCCAACCGAGATCGTTTTTCCGGTGAGGTTTCTCAAAAACATTGCAGATAATTTTTTTTTGCAGCTTGCATTCCATTCAAGCTTGCTTCGTGTTTTCCGCCCGCCGGTTTTGTTTAAACTTGGCGGTTCTCTTCTTCAGATTGTGAGTCGTTTAAGCTAGTAATAGCTTCAACGTTGCTGTTTCACCATTGAAAAGTTGCGGTCTTCTTCCTGCATTTTTTTCCACTTGTGAGGAAGAAAGCTCCTACTTGATGTAGAGGAGGTGGAGCCGTGGAGTAGGAAAATTTATCACTGGGACTCCTCTTGAGTGAATATCTACGTGGCAAGATCCTGACCATACAATTTCCATACACGACCTGCAGTGTTCACCTCGTGAACTCACATGGTCCAAATCCTCGCCACATGTATAGCTTCACAACTGAGAAATTTCTACAAGAGAACCACCCGTGGAGTAGATAAAGGAGTTGGAGGACTTGGAGCAACTTGAGTGGAAGAAATTTAGCCCAGTATAGTTGATGCTAAAAAAGGCTTTGACTATTTGCTGCAAGTTGATGCTGGTAAAGGGAAATAATAAGCATTTAAGTTGAATACTATTTGGGTGAGACCCACTGCATTGAGTAATTCAACTGCCACTTTTTTTTTTCACGGCACACAATTCAAAATATATATTATTATTTTATATGGAGCAGAAAGAATTATATAATCTTGTCTCGTTTTTATCTTCGACGATAAAAATAATTTTGATCAATAGAGTATAAAAATGAGAGATATTTCGAGGTCATTGGTATATGAGATGTCATTGAAAACGGTTTCGACATTTCCGATGCCACTGCAAATTTAAATGAGGAACATGATAGCAAAATACTTAACCGCTAATTTTCACCGACAGAGTATCGGGTCAACGGGTGTATAGTGGTCATAAGGTCGAATCCACATGGAGTAATGTCTAAGTATCAAAGCTGACGTATAACTTAGTTCAGATCAATCAAAGGTTGAAAGGTCTTATACTAGTGCAGAAATAAAAATTACACTACCGGTGTTTACTTCTAGTTATTAAAAGGTATATAGTCGAACTGTGATCCAACGAGCTACTTTTATCCCCTAAGGAAGGACTTGACAGGGAGCATGTCTTAACCGACCTACCTATCCTAAGTAGTTTAACGACATCCATGGGTGCCAACTCCTAATTCTAGTTATTAGACTGAACAACTCGATATAACCACCCTATGTGAAGCTAACTGACTCTCCCTTTAGAAAACCGAATATCCTAACATGATTAAGTTCTCTGAGTTTCTCGACAACGATGACAAACCTCAGATTGAAACGGACCTAACAACTAGGCCGAATCTACACAACGATCCTAAAACCCTTTATCCCACATCTCACCGCAAAATGCATCTATAAGTTCGATGTGTGACGAAACAACTGTGGTGATCAAACTAATTCAAAGATGTTAAAATAAGTTTTAGGACGTGTATTTATCGTTAAAACATTCAATTACGCACTATACAATTCCCAATCTCATCCCCTTGTGGTTTTATTTCATTTCATAATTCTGCTACACATGTAATTAATACTCACTGTAATAATAAAAGTGCAGAAATTTATGAAGAAATTAATAATAAACATGATAAAAAGATTGAAAAAAATTTACCAAAAGAAACTGTAGCAATCCATCACTCGAATCGTCACTTCGTTGTGTTGAAATCACGGAATAAAATAAATAAATTGATGTTCTTGTTCTTGGGAAATTTGCAGCAAAAGGAATAAAATAAATATGTTCTAATCAATAGGGAAGATCGGCGGGAGGGAAGAAAAATAACAAAAATAAACTTCTGGTGTAAAAACTGTGTGTTGAAATTTGACCCAAGCGACTTTTATATATAACCAATTGCCGACCCCGTCTTCTGACTTCCGAAATTGTTCCCCCAAAATAAAATAAATTTGCGTCCCTACTAGCTGTTTTCACATGGGTGTGGTCCCCTCTAATATTATGATTATCGCCTTTTTCCTTCAATTCCAATTGATGAATGTTGCTGCATTAAATGCCCAGCCAATAGGGAGTGGCCACCTGTTTACTTTTCCATCTCCATTTGACTTCTTTCTTTTATTTTATTTTGGCCAAAAGGGACGACATACTGGGGCTTCACTGCCCATTGAACATCAAAGTTGGGATCCCATAAAAACAAAATAATAATTTATTTATTTTTCTCTCGATCGCCAAACTTGAATCTCGCGTCATTCCATCATATGAACTCCGTTTTGGACGATTTTCATATCGTTCTGACCCTCGTCACGCACTGTTTCACGCCACACCTATAACAAACAAAAACAAGAAAACCCAAGCGTGAAAAATGCCAATAAAACGCACACAAATCATCAAAAAATATGGAGATTTCGGACGTAAACGTCTTATCGTCTCGTGATTCAACTAGTGGTGAAATGTGCCTATAAAAACACTCAACTATCCCAAAATTACATCGAATAGGCCACAAACATAGGGTAAAATGCACACGAAATTATAGCAAAGTTGACTCTCATCAACTACCCCACACTTAGCGTTTGCTCGCCCTCGAGTAAATCAAGCGATTCAAAAATAAGTCATGAGATCAACGTTGCTATCATATGGGAAACCACAATATCTAATGAGTAAAAACTAGTCAATAAGCGAATAAAAACACGAGCCAAAAAGTATCTTATCATGGAAACAGAATGTGTGTGTGTGTGTGCATAGCTTCTCAATTATTTATTATAGTCGACCGGCTCAGATTATAAATGCATGACTAATGGCGTTACACCATAGGCTTATACTTCATAATCAATATCCACTAATCAAGGTCAAATCAAGGCTGACTAAGGTCAAGCAGGACTTGCACGGTTGTAACGTTAGGCTAGGGACGGGGCTAAACGAAAGGATAAAAGGAATATCAAAAGAGAAAAACGAGTGAGTCTAATCTAAACATCTTGAATTTTCCTCATAACTCACCTCCTTAACTTGATTCGAGCAATCTTTATCCTTCTTTACTCTCACTTCCAACCATAATTCAATGAAAACATGTCCACCAACGCCACTTTGGAAGAATTAACACAGCCCTTTTTTCCGGCAAACTTTGACTTAATTTTATTCATTTTTTTCTTTTTCTTTATTTTTTTAAACCAACACTTTTTGCCACCCCTTCTCATTCGTAGTAAAAAAAAAATCCACCAATACCATAATTTGATACACATCTTCGCCACCCCACACTTGTGCTAGCAAGTGTGCCCAAAATAAGATTAAAACTCACTCGTAGGGTGCCAAAGAAACTTAGACCACAAATAAAGGCTAAGGGTTTGTAATTATGGGCTAATCAAAGAATGGCTAAGTTCGGGTGGGCGTCTAACCACCCTTTTTTTTGGTTAAAGGTAAAAATTTTATAACCAAGGTATGCAAAATACTAGAAATTACATCCTAATCAGAATTAGAACTAAACTAACACCTACACAGTGTTGAAAAGAGGTTAGATTTGTTGATTCCAAGATGCATAAGACCCCTGAGGTTATATGCAACAAGAAACAACAGCCACTTAACACATAACAACATCCAAAAACTGTCAAAAGGGGTCATGTGAGAGCATAACTCACAGAGCCTATCCCAAGGTGTGTACAGAAACAAAATTATCTCATACAACCACCAACAAAACCTACTAGAAATCACAAAAGATATACAAAACCCTAACATCATGGGGTAAAGATATACAGAGGAAAAGCAGCCTGCATTATATAAAAGATGTGAGTTTTAATACAATGCAGTACATCTGTGATCTTCATGTTAATACCATCAAAAAATTTCTTGTTTCTCATATGCCAAAGCCAATACACCACAATGTAAAAGCAGTAGCGGATCTTGCTACATTCCCATGGGAAGTACCCTTACACTTCCTACTAATCCATCTAACTGCACCAGTAACAATTTCTAGACTTCTATTGATGCCTAACCACAGCCTGACCTTGCCTCAAACCATACAAGATATGGGACACTGAAAAAAAAGATGAGAGGTTGATTCATTGACCAAACCACACAGTGAGCAGGCGTTATCATCAAAGTGCAGTTTATCAGTGGTCAGAAGACAGTTCTTCATAGCAGGGGTCTAACCACCCTACAAAGGCTTAGAGGGGTTTCTGTGGAAATTATGTACATGATTGACTATTTGGCTCTGGTCGGGTCAAAGAAATGCCAGGACCGTCATCCCTTAATCTACCAAGATTGACCTTTCTATTTCGCCTCGAAGTTAATGGTATAAGTTCTAGGTAACAGATTAATGTCTATGGCATCTATAAGCATTCACTAATCAACCACAACTCATGAAAGCAAAGCTATTACGTGCATAAGAATTCTATTTCCACAACAAGATAAAGGTTTTACTCGAATACATTCAACTCTTGACTAATAATTAACCAAAGAATACTATGACTCACATAGGATTCACAACATCAAAGTCATGATTTTTTTTTAAAAAGCTCAATTTTCACTCGAATGGACCAAACACTAAGCATATAGCTCATTCGATGCATAAAATTAAAGTACATGGTAGTAAAGTGAAGCTAAGTCTACCACCCCCCACTTAAAACGGAACACCGTCCTCGGTGTGTGAGTGACTAAAGTAAAGAAAGAAAGACTTAGTTGAACTGGCAATAGGGCGGAACCCTGCAAAGTGACAACCTCCAATGTATCTCCCAAGGTACCTGTGCAATCATAACATCGAAACCAAGAATCCACTGCGACGTGAGGCCGAAACCTCGAGCGTAGGTAAGCACAAGTATGGATATGTATATAACAAATAAAATATGGGTTATCACAAAGCATGCAACGGACTTCGAGATGCGTGGTCAGATTTTCATCACTTCTCAAAAAAACAAACCTAAAAACCTAAGAAAAAGTGGGTTGCCTCCAACCGAGCACCTTTGTTTTACGTCATTGGCTCGACAGATGACTTAAACTGTACCGGTTTTTTCAAAGTTATACTACCGGCACGGACGAGGAAACAAGGATAGAAAGATAGGATGGTGGATTGATAGGATCAGAACATGTCAAGATTTTAAGTCCATGACGAGACTCATAAAAGATCGATTAAGTTTCGGGGTCAGTTAAATGCACAACTTCGAGAGCCTCATCGA
Organism: Gentiana macrophylla; assembly: GCA_026214975.1. Classification (NCBI taxonomy): domain Eukaryota; kingdom Viridiplantae; phylum Streptophyta; class Magnoliopsida; order Gentianales; family Gentianaceae; genus Gentiana; species Gentiana macrophylla. Next base: position 39,804,057 of record CM047805.1, on the reverse strand, counting down.
AATGCAACTTCTCATACTTCTTCAGACGAAGACCGTTCATGATGAACGTCCCGTGCTTTGGATGAGTTACCTCGATTGCTCCCGAATCAAAAACTCTCAAAACCTTATATGGTCCCTACCACCTTGACTTAAGCTTGCCTTGAAATAAGTGAAGACGAGTATTATAGAGAAGAACCTCATCACCAATGTTGAAAACGTGAGGTTTAATCAACTTGTCGTGAAGCATCTTGGTCTTCTCCTTATACTTCGCCGAACAATCATAAGCTTGAAGGCGAAACTCATCTAGCTTGTTCAACTGGGCCATCCGTCTCTCACCGATTAATGCGTCATCCAAATTTAGACTCTTAATTGCCCAATAGGCCTTATGTTCTACCTCTACCGGGAGATGGCAAGCCTTGCCAAAGACAAGCATGTAGGGTGACATGCCTATGGGTGTCTTGAACGCAGTGCGGTGTGCCCAAAGCTCATCGTCTAATTTCTTGGACCAGTCATTAAGGTTTGAGTTGACAGTCTTCTCTAGGATTCTCTTGATCCCTCGATTGGTTACCTCTACCTGGCCACTAGTCTGGGGGTGATAGGCAGTGCCTAACTAGTGAGTTACCCCATACTTTATTAGCAGCTTATCGAACTCTCTATTTGCAAAATGACTGCCATTGTCACTGATTATTGCTCGAGGTACACCAAACCGAGATAGAATATGTTTCTTAAGAAACCTTATGACTACATGTTTGTCATTAGTAGGCGAAGAATGTATTTATTCCCGAAAGAAGACGGATATGGCCCCATGAAGTCTAATCCCCATATATCAAAAACTTCACACACTATTATCGGTTTCTGAGGAATCTCATTCCTCTTGGAGATCCTCCCTGAGCGTTGATAGGCATCACACGTCTCGCATGTGCATCCTTGAAGATAGTGGGCCAGTAGAACCCACTTTGTAACACCTTCAACGCTGTTCTCTCGCCCGAGAAGTGGCCACCGGCCTCTTTGTCATGGCAGAACAAGAGAATACTCACTACCTCACTGTCATCAATACATCTCCTCAGAATCCCATCCGCACATAACCTAAAAATTAAGGGATCTTCCCACACGTACCGGTTCACCTCACTATAGAACTTCTTTTTCTGATTCTCATCAAACTCAGGATCTACGAACCCACACTCATGATAGTTGACAAATGGTGCATACCATGGGTTCCCTTTCTTCCCTCTTTGCATAAAATTCCCTCGCTTAACCTGGAGCATCGTATCCACTACGAACAACTGCTCATCCCAAAAACGGTCATCTATCTCCACCTTTGTAAAGCATCTTTTCTCACCCGGCTCCATCTTACTCAGGTGGTCAGCTACCACGTTCTCACACCCCTTCCTATTCTTAATCTCCACGTCGAATTCTTGACGGAGCAAGATCCACCTCAACAAGCTTGGTTTTACGTCTTTCTTGGAAAACAAATATTGCAACGCAGCATGGTCTGTATGGATCATAACTTTCGACCCAACCAAGTACGACTGGATGATGACGGTCAAATTATACCCGTAAAAGTCATCAACGTTGACCTTAAATCGAGATTAATAATGTATATTTCATATTGAATCACTCGTTTATATTTATTATTTAATGTTAAGTGATTATTAATATGATATTGGGTATTTAACTATTTTTATTATTAAAAGGCCGATTTATTGTGCTATAAATGTTTATTTTGCAGATCACAACAAATCGGGAGGATTAATGTTAATTAATCAATGGTCTCAAGATAATAGAGAAAGAAAATCGGAGCATTAAACGAAAGGTTAATCAGATCAACACGAAGCATGCAAATGGGAGCAAGATGATTTAATAAAATATTTAAAATGTGCCGAAAATATGTTTCGGTCGACCGAGCCTATAGCTTTTTGCTCGATCGAGTGTGTCATCTCGGTCACTTATCGGATTTTTTCGTATTTACCTTCTAGATCCTTCATAAGTCGGCGAAACTCCTATATAAGCAAAGAAATACGAGAAATTGTAAATCATCCTTCATTCTTTCTTCAATCTTACAATTCATAATATAACTTTGATACAATGTAGAATAATTTGAGGGTTTCCAAGAATTTAAGGGCTGCAATATGTAAGCCTTTATTTTCTGCTTTCTTTCTTTTAGTAATTAATCCCTCCCAATTATGCTTTATCGCTTGAATTAGTTAATCATAGCTAGATGATGTAGATCTAGGCTATGACGTTAGGGATGTGGCGACTCTTTGTCTATGGGGATCCCATAACCTACGCCATACACTTAGTATTTATTCATGAATCTACTCGATTTAATTAATGCGTATCTATGTTAGTTTATATGAATACCGTGCGAATTCATCGCTTAATCTGCTCGTATGATGAAACGCCGAGAGATATATTCTAAGATGTATTCAGGTTGAAATCGCTCGGGTGACCGAAAGGTGTCATTCGGTCGACCGAGGCCTTACACTCGGTCGACCGAGAGCCCTGCTTTCATCGCTTATTTCTGCCACGTCTTTATGGTAGGTTTAGCCTAGTTGAATTTATTATCTCAGTAGGTATGGCTATGGCTACGTTACTCGCTTAGTTTAATTAAAACGTGTAAAAAGGAAATACCAATATAAAACTCTTAGGTAGGCTTATGAATTGCTCTTCACGGACGTTCAGCGTTATCTAGGTAGGTTTATATTCGGGAATTGCATGCACCTGCTTATACATACGTCGTAGATTAGCATGAGACTATAACTTGGTAATTGCTAGTTGGACGAGAGCTTGAGTAATCTCTTAGGAAGTACGCCTAACCATAGGAATGTTGCCTAGACGAGGTGTACGATTAATATCGGCATCCTTAGTGTCGTAAGCGTGCAAGTTATATGAGATGGATACCCAAAAGGTGAAGTTACGTAATGTAGCACAGTGATCTAGCAACCTAACCGGTGCTAAGTCAAGTTAAAGAGGATGACTCCGTAGCCAATCTAAGATAGATACAAACGGATTGACAGCTTAATAAGTTCGATTTATTATATAAATTATCTAGGTCCAAACGATAAAGACTATAATTGAGGAGGTTAATTACGTTGTGTTGAGTCGTGTCTTTACCTTTCTTGTCCTATGTTGGTCGTAGACCGCCTCTATGTCCTTGACATGTTTAATTAATTGTTTGTATATAAGATGATCCACAATTGGTTCCCCGTGGGATCGACCTTGATTCACTATAGCTATACTACGATGGGCCTAGTCCTCTTTGCTAGTATTGGTTTATGGTGGTCAAGTATATTATAACCTGATTGACCCCGATCAAGTTTTTGGCGCCGTTGCCGGGAACCAACGGTCGCTTTTATATATAAATAATTTTCATATTCATGTCAAGTTTTCTGCTTTTAGAGTCTGCTTTTGAGTCCTCTCGTTATCTCTGCTATGTGTAAAAATTCCGAATCCGGAATAATTTGGTTTTGCTCCCAATGAGATCGCCTCTGCGTGCCGTGAGCCTGGTTCTATTTTCTGGGACTTCACGTGTCTGTTTATCCCCGTATGTTTAATCGGTAGGTCTGATAGCAGCATGGGAAACCATGTTAAAATCGCCTACGGTCTGCTTTGTTTTTCTTCCGCTTGCGAAACCAGGAAGCAATAATCCAAGTCAATAATTTTTCGCGGTGTCGAGAAGATAACCCAAAGCAAACATGTGGAGCTACGAATCTAAGATGGGAAAAGCGATGGAAGCAATACCTTTAAAGCACAAAGATGGCTCCGAAAAAATTTTAAAGGCTTAAATTCTTCGTGGTACAATGTTGAAGGCAAGGTACTACCTTTTTGCTTATGTTTTACTACCTTTTGGTTTTTTATTGAGCATAAGTTAGCCTATACATGAACCTTAGTATGAATCTTGGCCCGGAGTGGTTTGTAAGATTAATTCTATTAGTGTGGAAGGTTTTGCCCCAAATCATCTCATCTGTAGGGGTGTAAGGAAACATGTAGTCGTTGAAAGGAAGCGTTGAATAAAGAGTTCCATGTAGTTCTGTTAAAATCTCTTTGTCCTATGCATGAGATTGCTTCCTCGCCAGGAGCAACAAATTGTGTAGTTTAAGCATTCACAATCTAAAGAAGACGTTGAGTTTTGAGAGAACACAATCTTCTCGCTTTCGTGAGTTTTATGGTGATGGCTTCTCGGTGAACCCACCTTAAATGAAACGAGATTACGCTTTGGGTGACAATTTAGAAATCGATACTCTTAGTACATGGGTTCGAAATGGTCTAACCATGGTCGGGCGAAGTTCAACCGAGCTTCGCTCAATCGACTCCTCCACGCACGTGTGATGTACGTTATGCAAGCTCAACAAGACTTAGCATAGCCGATAAGCCTTCGGGCTAAACGGGCTTAATCTTGACGGATTGGCCTCGAATCACATATGTTCCAACGAATAAGACGGCGTAGGCTTGCCTACATAACCGACCTTATTCGGAGTACTTTGATTCATTGTTTCTTATTGTCAAGGCCAAAACCGTAATTTTAACCGAGTTTCTTAGAATTCACTAATTCCTAAAACGAGCCGAGGTAAGAGCTTTGGATAAATGGTATGGATAAATGTCGCTTCCTAGGTCTCACAACCAAGGAAGGGGGTATTAATCCATAAAAGCAACAAGCCCACCTCTTATAGTGCGAAGGGTCAAAGTCCAAGCGATCCAAGAATGATAATCGATAAGGATAATTTTTGGAAAGTCGAAATGAGGACTTTAAACTCAAACTACTTCTTTAAAACCCTTAGGATTTCTTTTTTAGGATTTTAGGTTTTGTTTTCTTTGAGTCAAATAAAAGTAACGTGACATATGTTGAGGTTTTTATTTTGCCGTGTTCATGATGGCCATTGGGCTAAGGATGTGCAAAATTTTTTACTCAATAGGCAACGTGAAATAGAGTTCCGTAGGAGAGTCAAGAAATTGCTAAAGAAAAGGAAATTTAGCAATCCACCTTAAGATTGAGGCATTAAGAGAACTTGAGAATTACTGAAAAAATAACAGAGAATGATTGGTGTGAACAAGAACAATTTTGGTCAACTTCTAAAACCTTTTAGAAAGGTGATCCAAGTGAAAATCCAAAGTAGTGTGCAATTCATTCTGCAATTATCCTTATCTTTCCCTTTACACTTTTTCACCTTCAAACTTTTCGATCCTCTCACCAATCTGCCCCTACAGTTCACATTTCTAACCATTCTTTCATCGCCTCTCTTTCTTTCCATCCGTTTCACTCTCCCACCCAATCCCATTCCTTTAAACAATTCTCAATCCCATAAACACAATTTCTTACCCACCCTTTATCTTTTCTTCCCATCCTTATGTGTATCTTTTTCTAAACCCATCATAGTCTCAACCTCCATTTTGTTTACACAATACCTATGTGTTGCGGAATTTGAAATATTGCTAAGCTTTAATGATTATCTTTTATCATTTTGATTTTCATGATACTAGTTGGGGTAAGTGTAGCTCTGACCCTAGCTAGATTTTAAGAGTTTTTGGTTCAATCAAAATACAACCTATCTTTCTACTGGAAGTTTTAAATTTCACACTTTTCCGACTAATCCGCATTTCTAGATGATAAGTTTTGTTCTCAACTATCGCACCCGATCCGACCTTGTTGATGACGGTTATGACTTTTACGTGATACATTGGGTTATTAGTAATTTTAGGAGTAGCTACATCTCCTAAGTTGTTGATATCCAATGCAAGCGAAGTTTCTCGTAAGTATTTGATTTTATCTTTAGCCAATAGGTCGCATTCAACTGCTATACCTTACCAAGTTTCTCATTTCTGGATTGAATACCTTTTCGATCGAGTCACCCTCGTGTTTTCCCACGCCGGGTAATGCTTTTGATCTTTGTCTTCTCCAACCGGTTTTAAGAATATTTAGGCGGTGGAGGTTATAGATGAAGACCACCATCTTTAGTTGCTTGTTTATTTTTCTTTCTATTTAGTATTTTTCTTTTGGTTTCTTTGTCATTGGTTGTATAAAATAAAGTGGCTTAAACTGCTTTTAGGTATTTCTACCTCATTATCGCCACATTATTTTATAACTTCCATGGACATGGTATTTGACGGTTTCGTGGAGTTTGTTTGCTTATACAGATGTGTCTATCTCTCCACGACGTCTTGAAATTTACTCCGATCTTTTCCTTTACTTGGACCCGCTCCAGCTAAGTCTTTTCTTAAATTCTCATTTATTTTTGTCATTGAGGACAATGCCATGTTTAAGTGGGGGGTAGGAGACTTAGCCATGTTATGTTATAATTGAAAATTGAATGAAACGGCACATGATTGAAAAAATTGAATAAATACCATATTATGTATCTCGTACTTTTAGAATTGTGAGTTCCTAGCTAAGAATTGATAGGAAAAGAACCAAGTTTCATGAGTACGTGATCATTTTATACTTATGTTAAGTAAATTTAAGGATATTCATGCCCGTTTTTGCAAGTAGTTATTTATTATTCAATTACTCAATCATGAATCGAGTATACCACGCAAATCATAATAATCAAGAAATTATGTGTACATTGCATAGATGATTGGTTATGTGAACTTAGTATCAATATCTATCTGCTGATGCATTCTTATCTTTTAGCCATTAAAGCAGAGTAATAAGCTTGAGACGTACCTGTGTTTTAGCAAAATGTTAGACACTGTGCTTGTAGTAACATTACCAAAGTAGCCCCGCGCTTGTGGTAATATTCGATGCTATGCATGATCTAAGATAGGGGGATGCTCTAAAAAGTTTTCTTCCTTGAGATTGATAGTATTTGAAAAATATGAAGATATGAAAAGAATATTCAAATCTTTAAGAGGCTTTGAGTAGTACTCGGTCTCCAAGTCCAAAAAACCCTATAGATACGCTCTTGCTTATTGTTCTAGTGCTCTAACCATTGCGAGGCATAAGAAGTATGAATGTTGTCTCGGATTTTATCTATTGAAAATAAACAAGTAATAAATTTATAAATCCGGTATACCCCAAGTGTAGGGATCGTAGTATAGCGATTAATACCGGAGTCGATCTCAGGGAATCGGGGTATCTAGTTCATTAATTTTCCTAAGATTGATACAGTTATTATTAAAACCTAAAATAACAAAACAAAAAGATAAACTGGACAGAGGATTTTCAGTCCAAAGCCAGGAAAGATCGTTGCGAACATAACTAAACTATAAACGAGAAAAACAATAAAACTCATAAAAGCATGATAATGACTATAGCGATTCAACATAGAACAAGCAATGATCCACCATCCCGCAACCCTTAATTTCCTCTCTAGATTATCCTATGATGATTTAACTAAAATTGTGATTCACCTATCAAAGGTATGAACTCCTAATCTCTTAGAAAAGTTCGCCTATCAATCTTTTATCTCTCGATCTTAAAGATTAACGCTTTCAAACCAAGGTGCAAGATTTCTCAATCTAACAATCTAGATATTCAACCTAATCAACTCTCGTTACTTATAGGTTAAAGATCCAATCTTTCCTATGGTGATCTAGGTTTACACCGACTCTCGTCACATAGTAAACATCAATAGCAAAACATCTCTCGATATAAATTTGCATAACACATAATCATAGAAAAGAAACGACTTTAATTAAAACTCACAAAACACCCAAAGGGAGAAATAAAAACGCTGCAGAAAAGTTTCACATGCTTGCCCCAAGTTTGATCAGCTTCAAGCCATCCTCATGAATCGAAAGGAAAATGAAACAAAATAAATAAAACAACTAATCTAACCCTCGGTCGACCAAGCACCAAGGCTTGGCCGACCGAGCACAACTCGGCTTCAGAATTTAGGGTTTTTTGCGGCTGCTGTCGATATATGATATAATAGGGTTGAGAATGCGCTGCTATTTATAAGATTTTAGGTCGGCTATGCTTAAGTCGGCCGTGGACGCCAGTCCAGCTGGTGTAAATTCTTCGAGTCGGGCCGAGCTGGATCAGACGCCCGTCCTTATTTAATTTGGACGCTCGTCCAGCAAATTTCTGAAAACTCTGAATCAAACAGCTCCTCTTGGACGCCCGTCCACTCTTCTGGACGCCAGTCCACTGGACGAGACCTCAAACGTGCGTCCAGACTTGTAAAGCTTCATTCTACCTTCGACTTGCATCTCCTTCCTTTCATTTAATCTTCAATTATGACATGTTTATGCACCTACAAAACCACAAAGACATGCAAAGTGTAAAACCATAGATAATTACCAATAAAATCACGAAATTAGCTCAAGTTTACACTTAAAGACTTTTAAAACTCATTTGCTCAATAATTCGATTAAACCCTTAATTTCTATGCAAATAATACGAATATGGAGGAAATCATTATAAAATATAACGATATAAATCATATGAAATCACCCTTAACAAATGCTGAGGTTGGTAGGTTGAGATTGCGAAGTTAGCATAAACTCTAATCTTGCCACGAATATATAAAACTAAATGCACATGCACACATTACTTCGATTCATAGTAAGTAGTGAATAATGGATATCTTATGAGCATGACTAGTATGAGTTAACTTGAGTTTCTTGTGTAAGTATGATTTGACCATAGAAAATGTTGTCTTGGGGAATGACTTATGATGCTTTGTTCGGGACGATCAAAGTCTAAGTGGGGGGTAGTTGATGACGGTCAAATTATACCCGTAAAAGTCATCAACGTTAACCTTAAATCGAGATTAATAATGTATATTTCATATTGAATCACTCGCTTATATTTATTATTTAATGTTAAGTGATTATTAATATGATATTGGGTATTTAATCGCTTTTATTATTAAAAGGCCGATTTATTGTGCTATAAATGTTTATTTTGCGTGATCACAACAAATCGGGAGGATTAATGTTAATTAATCAATGGTCTCAAGATAATAGAGAAAGAAAATCGGAGCATTAAACGAAAGGTTAATCGATCAACACGGCGCGTCGATGGGGAGCAAGACAGACGAAGAAAATATTTTAAATGTGCCGAAATAGGTTCGGTCGATCCGAGCCTATAGCTTCGGGCCTCGAATCGAGTGTGTCATCTCGGTCACTTATCGGATTTTTTCGTATTTACCTTCTGTGATCCATCATAAGTCGGCGTAAACTCCTATATAAGCAAAGCTCACGAGAAATTGTAAATCATCCCTTCATTCTTTCTTCATTCTTACAATTCATAATATAACTTTGATACAATGTAGAATAATTTGAGGGTTTCAAAGAATTTAAGGGCTGCAATATGTAAGCCTTTATTTTCTGCTTTTCTTTTAAGTAATTAATCCCTCCCAATTATGCATTATCGTTTGAATTAGTTAATCATAGCTAGATGATGTAGATCTAGGCTATGACGTTAGGGATGTGGCGACTCCTTGTCTATGGGGATCCCATAACCTACGTCATACACTTAGTATTTATTCATGAATCTACTCGATTTAATTAATGCGTATCTATGTTAGTTTATATGAATACTGTGCGAATTACTATTTAATCTGTTCTGTATGATGAAACGCTGAGTGATATATTCTAAGATGTATTCTGGGTTGAAATCGTTCGGGTGACCGAAAGGTGTCATTCGGTCGATCGAGGCCTTACACTCGGTCGACCGAGCCCTGCTTCATCGATTATTTCGCCACGCCTTTATGGTAGGTTTAGCCTAGTTGAATTTATTATCTCAAGAGGTATGGCTATGGCTACGTTACTCGCTTAGTTTAATTAAAATGTGTAAAAAGGAAATACCAATATAAAACTCTTAGGTAGGCTTATGAATTGCTCTTCACGGACGCTCAAATGTTATCTGTAGGTTTATATTCGGAATTGCATGCACCGCTTATACGTCGTCGTAGATTAGCATGAGACTATAACTTGGTAATTGCTAGTTGGACGAGAGCTTGAGTAATCGCCAGGAAGTACGCCTAACCATAGGAATGTTGCTTTAGACGAGGTGTACGATTAATATCGGCATCCTTAGTGTCGTAGCGTGCAAGTTATATGAGATGGATACCTAAAAGGTGAAGTCACGAATGTAGCACGTTGATCCAAGTTAAAGAGGATGACTCCGTAGCCAATCTAAGATAGATACAAACGGATTGACAAATTAATGAGTTCATTTATTATATAAATTATCTAGGTCCAAACGATAAAGACTATAATTGGGAGGTTAATTACGCTGTGTCGAGTCGTGTCTTTACCTTTCTTGTCCTATGTTGGTCGTAGACCGCCTCATGTCCTTGACATGTTTAATTAATTATTTGTATATAAGATGATCCACAATTGGTTCCTCATGCGATCGACCTTGATTCACTATAATACTACACTCGACGGGCTAAGTCCTCTTGCTAGTATTGGTTTATCTTTGGTCAAGTATATTATAACTTTGATTGACCCCGATCACCGGAACTTATCGAAAGCAAAGACGACGGCTAGAAGTTCCTTCTCAGATGGTAGTGTTTAGGAGGTCAAATTGTATGATTTTTAACAATATATTTTCTATCAATTTCCCATATGGATGTTTTCCATAAAATCGAAATATATTGAAATATTGAGTAAATGATGTTTTTAAGAGTTAAATTGCAAAACGTAACTAATTATGTGCTTAAATGATGATTTTATATTATTTTGGAATTATGTTACGCTTTGGTATGTTTGATCCTCTTGTAGATACATATTTTCGATCTAAAAGATGATTAAAAGATGATAAGGTTCGATTTTGAGCATTATTATATCAACTCAAGTCATAATTACTAAAATGTATAAGTAGTAGCTTATCTCTATCTATCCATATATTTATATATATTTCAAAGGAATAAAAATATTCCTCGACTCCCAAATATTCCTTCGTCTTTTGTTTTGTCTCTTTTGCTTTTCTTTTCTCTCGCTCTTTGATGATATATATATATATATATATATATATATATATACCTATATATGTATGTATATATATGTATACATATATCGCATCGTTAAAATCGTTGTTGTCGAAAATATTACGTGGTTCGCTTTCTTTATGTTCAGAAAAAAGATAAGATTTATTGTGGAAACGAATCGAAGACGGATCACGAGATCGAGAGTTTCTTTTTAATCAAAAGTAGAGGAGACAAAGAGAATATTTTGGAGACAAAGGAATATTTGGTGAAGAAGACATGTTTGGAGTCCTAAAAGATGGATTTTGAGGAAGAAGAAGATCTGCGAGTTTCTTACGAGATCAACGGATCAATATTTTCAACGCATTTACAATTAACTTTGTTTTCGATGGAAATTTGACCCGATTTAGAGGCATTTTCAGGGGACGAGGTCTTGATGAAAGTTGTAGATACTAAAATGAGTTTTCAACGCATTTTGAATCACGCCAATCGGTCTACAAACTTCAGTTATGATTTTTCCGAACAGCTCAATTATGGACGAGTTGGATTTAATTCCCTCAAAATATTGCATGTTACTTGCACGATGATTCTTCCCAACAAACTTTGGTGACTCACCACTTCTACCCACCATCTCCTACCCACCATATCCCAACAAACTCCAAGCCTAGCTAACAAACTCCCAAACCTTCCCAACAAACTCCAAGCCTAACTCCTAGCTCCTCAATGACACCTCCTTATACACTCCCTTATATAATATATTCATGGAGAACAAAAAAAAAAAACAACATAAGACATTACACATATTCTTGAGAGAGCAGACGACGCGCTTGGAGCTTGAAGCGGTCACCGGCGTGTGCCGGGTGATCCGAGTTAGATTAGGTTATTTCTTTTGTTTTTCGCTTTCTTCCATGATGAATAAGGCTAAAGCGTTTCATGATCGAGTATGTGAAGTTTTTTCAATTCGCAAACTTTATTTCTTTTCATGGATGATCTTGTAAGTTTTGTTTTGAATTGTTTCTTTTCTATGTTTATACGTATCTCGCATTTTAATCGAGAGATGATTGCATGATTTGATACTGTCGCATTATGGAAGTCGGTGTAGTTTCAGATCACCATAGGAAAGATTAGATTTTTAATCTATACATAACGAAGTTAAGTAGGTTAAATATCTAGATTTACGAGAGGATCACAATTTGATTAATTCGACACAAGATTATCTTAGAATTGAATCGGGATATCACCGTTACGAAAGATAGGATTTTCATGTGTTTATTTCATTAGGTTGTTCTTGTTTTCTTTCATGTTTTGTATGCTTTATGTTAATCGAATTTAGATAACGAAGTTAATAGATTCGTTAGATTGTCGCGAGAGATTAGCAATTATTATTCCAACACACGAGTTGAGGATAATGTTGTTAAGATTAGATTAAATCCATATCTTTGCTTTCGCATAGATATTAGTTAAGACCAGAGTAAAACTAATTAATGGCGTGATAAATCGAAAGAGGAAACGCTTCTTTAGATAAGATAATAATCCAAGATAGCTTATGAGTGAATGTATGTTTATCTTATTTCTTCCGGTGGGGTGATGGTCGCCGGGATAAGTTGATCATTGTTTTGTTCATGTTTGTTCAATAGCTAGTTAGTTTCTTCGTTTTTCTAGATGTAGTTTTATTTATGTTTGTCCATAACTACCTTTCTCGGCTTTGATCGACAATCTTCCGTCCAGCTTTATTTTTGTTTTAGTTTTGAGTTAGAAGAATTAATCGAACTAGATTTAATGACCCGATTCTCTGTGGGGATCGACCTCACGTATTCGAACGCATTATTTGTTTATTGACTGAATCAATGTCGTTAAAAGTGAGTTTTGCATTAGGTTTTCGAGTTTTATAAATTTTATTTTGATAGTAGCAAAACGCTTATTGATAGTAGCAGCAAAACGCTTATCAATAAGCGCTTTTGCTACTATCAAAATAAAATTTATAAAACTCAAAACCTAATGCAAAACTCACTTTTAACCGACATTGATCGGGTCAATCGTAGGTAGTGCGCTCGAGTACGAGGTCGATCCCACAGAGAATCGGGTCATTAAATCTAGTTCGATTAATTCTTCTAACTCAAAACTAAAACAAAAAAATAAATCGATGACAGAGGATTGTCACCCAAAGCCGTGAAAGGTAGTTATGACAAACATAAATAAAACTACATCTAGAAAAACAAGAAACTAACTAGCGAACAACAAACATGAACAAAACAATGATCAACTTATCCCAATGTACCATCACCCCACCGGAAGAAATAAGATAAACATACATTCACTCATAAGCTATCTTGATTATTATCTTATCTAAAGAAGCGCTTCTCTTCGATTTATCACGCCATTAATTAGTTTACCTCTCGGTCTTAACTAATATCTATAATGCAAAGATATGGATTTAATCCTAATCTTAACAACATTATCCTCAACTTCCGTGTGTTGGAATAATAATTGCTAATCTCTCTCACGGCAATCTAACGAATCTATTAACTTCCGTTATCTAAATTGATTAACATAAAGCATACAAAACATGAAAGAAAACAAGAACAACCTAATGAAATAAACACATGAAAATCCTATCTTTCCGGTAACGGTGATATCCCCGATTCAATTCTAAGATAATCTTGTGTCGAATTAATCAAATTGTGATCCTCTCAGAAATCTAGATATTTAACCTACGAACTTCCGTTATGTATAGATTAAAAATCTAATCTTTCCTATGGTGATCTAAACTACACCGACTCCGTCATACGGTAGTATCAAATCATGCAATCATCTCTCGATTAAAATGCAAGATACGTATAAACATAGAAAAGAAACAATTCAAAACAAAACTTACAAGATCATCCATGAAAAGAAATAAAAGTTGCACTGAAAAAGCTTCACATAGCTCCGATCATGGTCGCTTTAGCCTTATTCATCATGAAGAAACGAAAACAAAAGAAATAACTAATCTAACTCCATCGATCACCCGAAAGACAAGCCTCGGTGACCGCCTTCAAGCTCCATGCGCGGCTGCTCTCTCAAGAATATGTGTAATGTCTTATGTTGTTTTTTTTTTTTTTGTTCTCTCCATGAGATATATTATATAAGGGAGGTGTATAAGGAGAGTGCTCATTTGAGTGGAGGCTTGAGTTAGGCTTGGAGTTTGTTGGTAAGGTTTGGGAGTTTGTTAGCTAGGCTTGGAGTTTGTTGGGATATGGTGGGTAGGAGATGGTGGGTAGGGGTGGTGAGTCACCAAAGTTTGTTGGGAAGGAATCATCATAGTAATATGCAATATTTTGAGGGAATTAAATCCAACTCGTCCATAATTGAGCTGTTCGGGAAAAAAATCATAACTCGAAATGTAGACTGATCGACGCGATTCAAAATGCGCTGAAAGCTCATTTTAGTATCTACAACTTTCATCAAGACCTCGTCCCCTGAAAATGCCTCTAAGTCGGGTCAAATTTCCATCGAAAACAAGTGCTACTGTAGGTTACTGGCGTAAAAATATCGATCCGCTGATCTCAGAAACTCACAAAGATCTTCTTCTCTCCTCAAAATCCATCTTTTAGACTCCAAAACATGTCTTCTTCACTAAATATTCCTTTGTCTCCAAAATATTCTCTTTGTCTCCTCTAGCTTCCAAGCAGCAAAAACTCGCCTCGTGATCCACTTTCTGGGCCTGCTTTCCACAAGAAATCTTATCTTTTTTCCTGAACATAAAGAAACGAATCCACGCGATATTTCTCGATAACAACAGCTTTTAATAAGATAAAGATATGTATACATATATATACATATATATATATATATATAGATATATATATATATATATATATATATATATATATATATATATATCATCAAAGGAAACGAGAGAAAGAAAAAAAAAGAGATAAACAAAAGACAAAGGAATATTTGGGGTCCAGAATATATTTTTATTCCTTTGAAGATATATATAAATATATTGATAGATAGATAACTACTACTTATACATTTTAGTAATTATGACTATGACTGATTGATATAATAACGCTTCAAAATCCGAACCTTATCATCTTTTAATCATCTTTTAGATCGAAAATATGTATCTACAAGAGGATCAACCATACCAAAGCGTAACATAATTCCAAAATAATATAAAATCATCATTTAAGACATAATTCAAGTTACGCTTTGCAATTTAACTCTTAAAACATCATTTACTCAATATTTCAATATAACGCTTCGATTTCTATGGAAAACATCCATATATGGGGAAATTGATAGAAAATATATTGTTAAAAATCATACAATTTGACCTAAACAATACCCACACACTTAGCTTTTTTTGCTCATCCCGAGCAAAACAAAACAAAATCAAGCTCGAGACAGAGATAAACATTTTAGCAAATATAAAACATATTCAATAGTTTAGAGGTTCGCCCAAGTGTGCATATAGCATAATAAATTTCCACTAAATCCACACTTGAAATTGATTCAAGCAAAACTAGCTAATACCCCCTTCAACTAGAGACAAATGACACTTACAAGATGTACCTTACAAAACCTCCGATATATCCTCAAAAATATGATAGAATACATCTAGAACCTTTTCGACATACTCGGAGGATAATCCCTACAAGATATATTTTAGTTTATACTAGGTATAAGATTAACGATAACCAAGTCTTTAATTAATTTTTTTTTCACTTTTATACGCATTATTAGAATGAGCTCTTTCCCATTCATAGTAGAATAGGATGTTTCGGGATAACACCCTACCTTACTCAAATCATAGGGTAGCTTTTCTAACGTCGTGAGCTTTTAGTCATCATAGTGGTATAGGACATTTCGTGATAATGCCCTACCTCACTCCAATCATCGACTAGCTTTCGACACACCCATTTATTTATGTGATTACTTACAGATTTCGCTAGCAAAGGTAAAAATTATTTTTTTCTAATGACCACCGAGCATAACACCTCAAGTAAACAATTTATTCATTATTATTTTTTTCAAAGACTTTAGTTACGCTTCACTTATCACATTCAAACCTTCGATATTCACAGATATCATACTGATCTAAACATAAACTATTATAAATCTCACGATATATAATGTTAGCACTAAGTACACGACTTATAAGAAAATCAAAAATCACTAATCCAAAAAGTGGTATAGCTTTATATTTTATAGCTCATCATTCACTATGGCATGTGAAAAATAGTGTTGGGTGAAACAACTAAATTTACTAAATATGCAAAATAACGCCTCAATGATATAAAACTCAAATAAAGACATGCAATGCTCACTCGACAAAACAAAAAATTTTGAAAATTTAGCTCATTTTCGCATAGAATAAAGCAAATGAGTGTAGATACATATCGATCATTCCCTCCCCACACTTAGATTGCAACTTATCCTCAAGTTGTACAGAAATAAAATTTAGGGACTTAGCTGATTTGTTATTGATTCAAGAGTGGTCAAGAGGACAACAATGGTGATGTCATATGGAGTCCTTTTCCAAAGAACGACTTCCAAAGTAGCTTGACAAAAATAAATATGAATGGTACTGCACCACTTGAAAACACAGAAACATCTCGGGAACAAAGGGTTATACATGTAAAACACATGGAAAAGAAGTCGAGATTTTTTTCAGATTAAGCTCATATAAGGATGGACATATACATGGAACATTACAAAATAGTAGGCTAGGTGCAACTACATGAAAGTATACTATAATGTAGCCTACATGACATGCAATCCTAAAAATAAAATAAATAAAAATAAATTCTCGACAGCTCAGCTCGAAAGAGCAAGTTGACCTGACAACTCTACAAAGTGACTACGGCCCGCAAGGCGAAAACAAAATAAAAACGAGGTAGTATTACGGAAACCGGCGATTAACTACGCCAAGAAAAATAAAAGAAAAATAGAAAAACAATGCAACTAGATGACATGTTACTAAATGATATGCATCTAAATGATATGCAAAAATAAAAGAAAATAAAAGCAAGAAAACTAGCCCACTCATTAGCAACATGACATGTATATAATAAACGCTCACCAAATAATGACAAAGTTACGATAAACGCATAAAGGTCGTTCATTACATGCGCAGTGTAATGACGCTTTAAGACTCATAAAAGTGATAGCATTATGGAAAACCAACAGCTAGCTATACTAAATGTATATAACTCATATGGCCAAAGACGTAGCATACGGAAAACCGACAAGAATTACCCAAATGAGTTATAAAAATAACAAGGAAGCACATAAGTCTCAAAGCTCACAAGATTCATCACAGCCGTATGTAGCATACGAAACCGACATTAGCTACTAATTAACAATAAGACCAGCTTATAGCATACGAGAACCGACATTAGCTATAACATGCATGATGAATCAAGTATATTAAAGTACATCAATTATTTAACATGGATTCGTAGATGGAAAGATATGAATATGCAAGTTCGTAACATCTACGTAAAAACAATTATAATTAGCCACGTAAGCTCAAATTAAAGTATCCATATCAAATAAAGCATTAAAAATCAAGTCAAGAGAAATCTAGAACCTGGACGTATGTTCAAAGTCCAAACGGGCGTTCGA
Source organism: Gentiana macrophylla (assembly GCA_026214975.1). Taxonomy (NCBI): domain Eukaryota; kingdom Viridiplantae; phylum Streptophyta; class Magnoliopsida; order Gentianales; family Gentianaceae; genus Gentiana; species Gentiana macrophylla. The sequence continues at coordinate 39,786,589 of CM047805.1, read as the reverse complement.
TGGAATTTCAAAGATCGGACGGGCGTTCAACAAACCAGACGCCGTTCTCTGCAGATATGAATCGACGGGCGTTCACTTACCTTGAACGCTCGTCCAAGCATCGAATTTGCACGAAACTTGAGGGGAAAAATACAAAGACACCCCAAATAGCTCCAAAGATTATCAACTCATAGCAGATCGATCATACAAATCACATATACAGCAGCCACAGATGAATTATAGCACACGGGGTTAGATTAGCAAAACAAACATATAATTCACGTTTCATAAATTGAGTAAAAAAACTTTTTGCACCTTCTTAACCCAACGGTCATCGAAACATGGCAAAAATAAAACTCTCAATTTAATTCACGCTACTTTTATTGAACACAGTAAATTGTAACAAAATCAAGAATTAACTCAAGTAGATTCAACAAAACACCAATTCCCCGGCAACGGCGCCACTATTGATAAGCCTTTTTGCTACTATCAAAATAAAATTTATAAAACTCGAAAACCTAATGCAAAACTCACTTTTGACCGACATTGATCGGGTCAATCGTAGGTAGTGCGTTCGAGTACGCAGGTCGATCCTACGAGAATCGGGTCATTAAATCTAGTTCGATTAATTCTTCTAACTCAAAACTAAAACAAAAAAAAAAAGCGATGAGGATTGTCACCCAAAGCCGTGAAAGGTAGTTGCGGACAAACATAAATAAAACTACATCTAGAAAAGCAAAGAAAACTAACTAGCGCCGAACAAACATGAACAAAACAATGATCAACTTATCCCAACAAACCATCACCCCACCGGAAGAAATAAGATAAACATACATTCACTCATAAGCTATCTTGGATTATTATCTTATCTAAAAAGCGTTTCTCTCTTCGATTTATCACGCCATTAATTAGTTTACCTCTCGGTCTTAACTAATATCTATAATGGCTAAAAGATATGGATTTAATCCTAATCTTAACAACATTATCCCTCAACTTCCGTGTGTTGGAATAATAATTGCTAATCTCTCTCACGGCAATCTAACGAATCTATTAACTTCCGTTATCTAAATTCGATTAACATAAAGCATACAAAACATGAAAGAAAACAAGAACAACCTAATGAAATAAACACATGAAAAATCCTATCTTT